>CM076657.1:16091211-16300831 GCA_038496675.1 Rachycentron canadum
AAGCGTGTTCGAAGTGCTGTCATCTTCTGTGACCTCCATACGTGTTAATAATGGTGGCATAGTATGCAGCATGTGGCAAGTGGGTGATATTTTCGTTGGTCAAGGACCATGGCATTGTGCCCCACAGTGTGTGCTGGGTTTGGGTGATATTCTGTCTAGAAAAAGACAGTCACCTAGTCTGAGGTTCCCTCGGCTGCACTGGTATTGTCAAAGGGACGCTGCCTTTATTCTTGCTTGCTATGTTTGAAAGTGTGCGTTTTTTGTTTGTTTGGTTTTTTTTTTAACCTCTGCTGCATAGCCAGCCTTGTTATAATCAAGCCTCATGGAATTAGTTTTAAAAAATTATTTTCATGTCAGAGGTTTTTAGTTGTAAGAAAACTCAGTACTATTCTTCTTAATCTTGAAAAGTGTCTTTAGCTTGCTTCAGGAGCAAACCTCTATAGCCTGCATTGGGAGCTGAGGTAATGAAGCTATTTATACAATGTCCTGAGACTTGTGGGTAAAATTCCCTGTTGTCATCTGTTCAGTATTTCACCACATTTGAACAAGTATATATATTCAGAGTCAATCTGCCCAGGGTGTACCCCGCCCACACCCAGTGTCAGCTGGGATTGGCTGGGAACAGATCATGGCTGGATGAGTGTATTCAGAGTTGATGAGCCATGAAAGTTTCTAACCTTTTAGGCAGGATAACATCATTTATGATGGTTTTCTTAATAAACTGTGGTTGTATCATCACACACCACAAAACCAAGCTTATGATTGCTTTTTGTGCACTCTGTCTTTGCTGTTGTGGGTTTGTTGGCCTGCCTTACAGGTGGAGCGACTCAATCCTTGAGGCTTATCAACAAGATATCTGCTGTCTTTTGTTTTCTGTAGATCTGTTCTAAATCTATGGATTTCAACTGTTTATCCCTGTTGACTGTGTGTGTATGTGTGTTTGCATGTCTTACTGATTTGTGTATGTAATAAGGGATGTCACATCTTTGAAGCTTTAATTTGACTCTCTTACTCCCCAGTTTCCCTCTTCTCCCTTCAGCATAAATACACATGTATACACACTTTTTAAAAATTTTTATAAATGTACACTTCCACTCAATACGCTACACTTTGGGAAGTGTTTACTTTATTTTTTAATCCTTTCCTAATTTGTAGTCCTTCCTAATAATTTCCAGTGGGATGTAGTAGAATTAAAGCCTGGTTTGTGTTGTTGCTCCCTTGTTGTGTAGTGGAACAGCAAACTGCATAATTATAGATTAAAAAAACATTGTTGCTTGTCCAAAGCTGCTTCTTTCATAGTATTAGTCCTGCCTGTTCTCAGTTCCTCGTGTGGGATTTTGTCTTTTGTTGATGCAGCTTTGGGCATAAATTAGCTGCGCTTGCTTTGATTCATCAGATCTTGCTGCTAATGCAAAATAAGGCACCAGAGAGGTATGGATCAAAATCACAATTTTAATAAAATTAATCCTGCAGCCCTACAGCAACATGCTACACAGAAGAATCAGCTGTGATACTGATGCTCTTCCAACAGAGACCATCAGGCTGGCAGCAGCTTAACCTGCTCTTAATTAAGTGCCCCGACCAACAGCTCAAGAGTCCAATCGAAAAAGACATCTGACAACAAAAGGGTCTTGAGACTTATTTAAGCCTCCAGTGACACATTGGGGTTCTGCAGTCTCAGGGTTGTGATCCATCTTGAGCTAATTAAACAAGTCTAACTTTTGCCACAGGCATGATCATGGTTCATGGTGTCAGCCTCTGTTTCAGAATCATTACCCTTCTTATTCCCAGCATGAATGGACCAGAAAACAATAACCTGCTTATGACATTTCAATACTTTTTCTTAGTCTTTATCAAACCTTGTGCATGTAGATTTCACGTGATGTGACATTCCAGCTAAATGAATGCCCTGCTCAGTGCTGTATCTGGGTTCAGCCAGCAAATTAGGCATTCAAGTGTTAATGATAGTATGCAACACAGTCAGTTTTAAGGCCACTTCGGCTGTCAACTCACCAACAGACAATGTTAACAAGCAGCGCATCCAAAAAAAGATGTATGAGCTGGAATTTGTGTGAGTGCATTTATGCAAGTTTTGAATGAAGTAACTGTTTTATTCATATGGAATTTATAAGAAATAAAATGCCTTCAAATTCAAATCGGTGCACTCGAGGGGTTGGCTAATGTGAGCTAACTTTAGCTACGTGTGGTTTATTGATGTTGCAATTTTGTTAGCAGATTTAAGGAGTGTGCTCTAAATTTCCTCCAGTTATGCTATTTATTTTACCGCAAAACAAAACAAGAAGTTGAAAGGGAAAATATGGGAATGAAACTGGTTTCATGGCAACTGTATATGCAGATGTATGTATGTATGTAGTCAGAGAGAGACAGAGAGCAGGCACTGTCCAATCAGATAACTGGCAGTGAAGCAGCACGTTACCACAGAAACTGGACAAATAGTGTGATGGAGCAATTAACACAGGCCTTGACAAACCTTAACGAGCTCTTGGCTGTGCTCCCTGCTGCAGAGCTCGTTAAATCTCGTGTGGGCAAGTAGCTCACTAATGAGCCAAATCTACAGTATGTAATCAATTAATCTCTTTGACGAGGGTACAGAAAGAGGGAGACGTGGCTTTTGAAAGAGATGGAAATGAGAAATGAGTGTAAGGACTTGACTGATTTTTATTTATTTATTTTTTGCTTTTCATGTGTCATTGAGTTGGACTCCTGGTGATGTTTATTTTTTCCTCTGGCAGCCACACAAATTAAGAACATGTTGGCTTCTTTTGCACCAAGTGATTGTCTGTAATGAGGACAACAGTCACGTTTAGTAGCATGAGTCTGCTGTAACATCACTTATCATATCATTAATAATAAACGGAAGCAATTCAAGTGCCATTTTACATGTATGACCCCATGTGGCATTTAGCAATAACAGAGGCTTAATTTTTGTGGGAAAAAATGTGTTGGGCCAACTGCAATCAGTGTCCCTGTCTAATTACTTTTATATCTTCCTGACTCCATCTTCCTCTTTCCATTCTCCTTTTCTCAACAGGCTTTTCAGTGATATTAACCATTAGTATGGATTAGTTTGAGACACTTCTCCTTTTCATCACTCAGCCAATTTAATGCACAGTGATTTTATGTCAGGTGGTCATCGTATTCACCTCATTTAAACTCAAGAGACTTTGAATGTGAAGATCTTGCCAAATGCAGGACAAGATAACTGAGGTCGAATTAGATCTTTGTCAGTATTTCTGCAGCTACAACAAAATTTTTTTTTTTTTTTTTTTTCCCGCATTCAATATAGAAACAGCTTAATGATACACATGAAAATTATACAGGTGACTGTATCATTAAAGTACATCACCAATACTGTGCAATGCACCTTCAAGTTTTAACATAGGTTTGTAAGTTGAGCATCAAACAGCTTTCAAGCAGAGACATCAGTAGCTTTTCTCAAGGACTGTAATAACCTGTACTTTTTTTTACTGTATTACACTGATCTGGTGACTGTATTTATTAGTTAGCTGAAAACATAGATCTATAAACATGTGATACCACAAAATGTGATTAAATACTTCAATTAAATCATCTAGCAGTATATAAAATAATTTGCAATACCAATGCTATCTACATTAAAAATTTTCGTTACAAGTCAATATGATGATTTTACATTTTAAGACGTCATTTAAGACACAAACTTTAACTAAAGAAGAAATACTTGATTTGAGATAAATTTATAGACATATAAAAATTTTTACTTAAAGATATCACTCAATACACCTTTATCTAATCAATTAATTAAATAACATGTGCCACCCAACTCTGAAGTTCCCCTCAGCTTTACAGAGCAATTTGGTGTCTACAAGTTCATTGTTTTGGTTTTCTGACCTGTAATTTGTTGGTGTAAAAAAGTAAACGTCACTGTCCTTACAATTTCTTCACAATTCATAAATTTGTACATTATGACATAATTTGATAAAATGTTGAGTAGGATAAAGTGCTCAACTGTTGACACCATATGGTCATAGGTCAACGTCACTATGACATGATAATATTCAGCAAAAATACTTGTGGACATTATTCAATGCAATAGAAGGGGCTGGTTGGTGGAGGTATACAGCTGCAAGGTGGTAATTGGTTGGTTTTAATTTTAGTAAGAGGAATCTAAGAGGGAACCTTATTTGTGCTTAGTAAGTACTGAACAACCAGTATAATGAATCCAAGATAAGAATTTTCTTTTTTTTTTTCCCCCCCAAAAATAGCCCATTTCAGCTGCACAGCATATCTATGTTTAGTTTATCACAGCAGATGTGCCAGTGATGTGAGTCATGTTTTTTGAATCCTGTTAAGAAGTGTCAAGCAAGAGCTTTTACTCTTATCTGCTCAATGATTGTGCATTGCCCTGCATTCATGTGTAAGTTAAAAGCCTAAACTGTGCAGCTGAGCAGCGCATTTAATCGGTGTGAGGATGCAAAGCTTGGGAAGGGATAAATGTACTGTGATATAGATTGTAAGAGGGTGAGGAAAGGGTGAAACAGAAGGAGGGAGTGAGAGAGACAAAGGAGCAGACAGGGATTAAATGGATGAAAGCACACGCTTCGTCAGGCAGCTACAGTGCTGGCATTCGGTTCCATGCTTATCCCAGAGGGTCAGACCGCTTCACTAATGGACACAGAGAGAATTGATCTCTACACTATTACTGGAACGCATGGCATTAGGCTGCCAGACACACACACACACATACACACCCACATACACGTAGAGATACTTACATACTCTACATAAGAATACAGTGGAGGTATACGTATACACATGTAGTTACCCTCCCCTCACTCTTTATTCATGCACCCAACCCCACACATCTGTCCAGATATAGAACAAGCGGGAAACATACTGTGCTGTCACTGTGTATTCTCTGCAACACGCATGCAAGGAATCAGTGAGCCTATCAAACACTTCCTGGTTGCTTGCGGGCCTCATTTAGCCACTGTATGTACATAATTCAAGGTGTCTGAAAATAGCCTAGAGATGTAAATAATGCAGAGAGGCCATTAAAGAAGGCTAAAACAAACAGGAGGGAGGAGGGGCGGGAGATGGGATGGATGGTGACAGGTATAGAAGAATGAATGAAAACAGTAAATGTTATTTTGAGTAGTTTGTGTTTATCCCCATGTAAATAAATAAGATATGTATAAAAAGTTTAAAAACTATTTATATAACTTAATAAAAAATTACTGGTAATGACAAGGTATCAAGTATTTTTTTTATTGACCTTGAAAGGGCAGCTTAACAATTTGAAAGAGCATAACTATTACTCAATAAAAAATAAGACACAAGGTTACAGACATAACTACAGTACCCTGACTCATTCATTAAGATAATTTTGGTCAAGCCTGAAAACACTGATGAGTCCTGGCAGGTTTGGAGGCTGAGACCTGCTGGGGCTCATTTCAAACAGCTGCTGTTCACTGAGAACAGGACAGGCTGGAAAAGGGCAAACTACAGGCGTCCTTCCTTCAGGGAACAGTGGTCGTACCCAAAAATTCATGTTCCTTTTCAGTTAAGATAACAGTGTCACACTGAGCTGCTGCCTTCTGTCGTCGTTGTTTGTTGTTATCAGCTCATATTTGATAATTATGTGTGTCCGGAGTGTGTGACCACTGTCCAGTTGTCGACACCTGTGGTTTAACAATGCAGCATGTGATCGCTTTTGAGCTAAAATCATTGAATGTGTTTTTGTATGTGCACTAATACGCTTCCGGAGGTTACCTTAAATCTGCCACAGCTCTCAATGGCCTTTTCAAACATGATGTAAGGTTTATAGCAGCCAACTCACAGGCTCTCCCAATTAGTTTCCTGTAGTATAGTACAAAGTGATTACAAATGCGACTTGCATTTGCACTGACATTCATTCTTAGTTTCAATATTTCTATTTGATCTCATTTTTGGTTAAAAGTCAATAATGAAAGTCACTAGACAAAATGGATTGAATTAAATGAGGCTGAACTGGTAGGTATTGTAGTCAGTGTAAGGGACTCGGTCACAGTTGCTTTGCACAAGTTACGCTGCATTTTATTTGCAGACACGACTGTCTACAAAAAACAAAAGCAGCATTTCAGCAACCCAACCTCAGCCGCAGTCTTCTGCGTGTGTCCACACTGTATCCATACAGTGTGGACACACTGTACAGTACTGCAGTGCACTCAGAAGCATCTGACATCAGTCGAAACCAGGTACACAGTCACAGAAGAAACTAGACTTAAAAAAAGGTGAATAGGAGGAAGATGCTTTGGGTTGAAGTTATTCTTTGAAACCTGCTGTTATGCACAGACAGATGTATTGCTTAAATTTCCTGTGAATGTATTCAATGTGTCTGGATATGCTTATTAAAGCAAGTGCATCTGTTCTGTCTGATGGACATAACGGTGAAAACAGTGTAATTGGAGATGATATTGATGTAGAGAAATGTGTGTTATTTTATTTTGGATTTCTCCCCGATTGGAGCGTTGCGCTGTGGCTTTGTTTACTCCTGAGTGCCTCATGGACGGGTTCTGCTTGAGCCCCATCACCATAACTGGCAGATAAACACATCATCTGGTTGTGCTAAAAATAGACCCACTGCTGCTTTGCAACACACATTCTCAGAAACACATACAACATACAGTTTCCCACTCTGAGGAAAAGTAAGCTTGCATTTTGCACACAAATGTAGCACGTAAAAAGTCCTAGCAGAACGCATTAATAAGTACAGTTTACACATCCAGAGGAGGCAGGAATACCAAATGACAAACAGAGTTACTGCATGTTTCCTTTTCTCTTGCCACAAGATACACACAGCAAACAGCCCGGCTGGAGTGTCAAGCACATTTGTACAGCAGCTCAACAGCCACGGGATCTCTCTGAGTGAATGTGAGGATGGAGGGCCTCAGGTTCTACACACACTCACAATCACACACACACTCGCAATCACAATCTCGGTCATCTGTCTCTCATGCTCTCTCTCGTCCACTTTCCACCCTTTTCCAGCAGTAGAAACAAGACTGCTGTGTCTGTCTGAGTCACCTCAATCCTCTCCCACTGGGCACTGCATGGTCACACCTGACAGGCCACATCACACAGAGAGACACTCACCCACCCATCCATCCACACACACACAACCTTTAGACCATATCATTACGGACAAACAAATGTGTGTCTTTGTGTGACATGGCAAGAGCACATGTGCATACATACATGTGTCAGGTGAAGTGAGGTGGCTCAGACACAGACAAATGTTCCTTGACAGGATCATCTGAGTTTCCAGAGCTAAGGTGAACTTGGTGTCTGAAACGCAGCATGAGAAGCCACTTTGTCTATTTTTTTGCTTTGTCATTGTCACCAGTAAAATGAGGGATGCATTTGAGTGAGTTCATTTATGTAGCAGTTATCACAAAGCACTTCACAATAAAGAATCAAATAAAAACTAGAAGGGTATCAAATAGCGCAGACCTCCACCAAGGCCAGTGTCAAACAACAAACACCAGAAATTCATAGTAAATGATCCAGCGCTGTCCCAGAATGAAATGGATTCTTCTCTGATTGATGCCCACTGCCCAGCAACAGACATGAAATCAGACTTAAAGATGTACAGAAACATACAAAGTATAAAATGAAACCATGTCTAAACAAGTGGGTGTTTTAAAGGTGCCCTTACTACTGGTGGTGTAGGGCCACAACGACAATCTTGAACTAGAGTCTGAATGTGATGGGAGACCAGCGCAAAGAAATTAAAACGGGTGTCACTGTTTTTTCTAGTTGTAAAACACACCAACTAGTCTGGAACAGACTTATAGAAACATCACTGTGCACCAGATGTGGAACCATCAGATGACTTTTAAGGCTATATTGTGTATGAGTGTATGATTTAACGATGATTTAAGCGGCTGCACGTCATGCAAACAAATTGTTTATAGCCACTTACTCCTTTTAAGAAGACTAGCAATGTGTTGGAAGGTCTAAATATTATTCTAAAGGTCAGAATCATGCTGAGAGGGGAAATACACTTGTGTCATATTAAAGGACACACTGATGTGAAGGGTGCCAGCCTCAAAGGGGGAGAAGCAAGGTGATTGACAGCTACCCATGAAGAGGACATGTTACATAGATTCAGCATACGCACACATACAGAGACACATAGTGGAGCTGTATAAGCTTAAACTAATACGTGAAATCACTCACTGCATCCACATTGTGTATATTCTGAAGGACACACATACTTTAGCATTATTGTGTAACTGAAATGACCTTCCAGTGTTGTGGGAAGTGTTTGTTGGAAAAGACCAGTTACAACATTCATATACCCCTTTCACCCTGTCAGCTCTTTTCACACATTCTGCAGAAATGTGCACACGGACACACATGCACACCGTGAGCACGAGTGTACACAATTCCTGCTGACTGCAGAGGGCAGTTACGCATATCAACACTATTTAGTAGTAATGTACTGTTGGAAGTGGCACTGCAACAGTAAGACCCCCAAGGCAAAACAGTCTTTGCAAATGTTTTATGAGGCAGAAAAATGCTTTCAACATCTTTGCTAAATCCTAAAGATATGCACCATGCAGTGTGGCGTAAAATGGTATGTAAACAAAATTCAGTTCCCTCCTTCTTGCTCTTATTCCACTGACAACTCATTTTGAGTTTGCAGAATTTAGGCAGCACGTCAGTTTTTCTTAAGCTTGTGTGGGACGCATCTGACTTATGTCGTGCCGAAGAAACTGGGGCGCGGAAATTTAAAGAGGAAAGTCATAAGTTGAGGGGCTTCTTGTTTTCAAGAACTTTTCTTCTAAAACTTCCCCTTGCAAGAGACGTCTAGTTTTTTTTTGTTTGTTTTTTATCACAATTTTCTAGCAGCACCTACTCAGAAAAAGGACAGTTTCTTCTCATAAGCGGCTTCCGTGCATAAAGGTAACATAGTGTAAAGCTTCTCTTAAGCTAAACCTTACTTTGTTGTTTGATGCTCCAGGATTTATGATCATTCAATGTCCTTTCCAGAAATGTTTAGTTCTGTGCTCAGATCTGGTAACCTCTTCCATAATGGCCATTTGTTAGTTGAGTTGCAGTTAGGAGTAAAAACGGGCACTAAAACTAACACCAAGCCGGCAGGAGCATTAGCTAACCAGCGTCTGTCCCTGCTTCCCACTGAGAGTGTGGGCTGGGTGTGAAACACAAGTGAGAGAGGAGATAAAGGAGCAGAGGAACACAGAAAAACTTGTATAAATGCTGAAAGATTCGTCATTGTTACCATTTGCCCCTGAGACAGTGGACGACATGACTCCAGAACCGTGTTAGACACAAGCTAAAAAAGCAGCTCTAGATCTGTGGCTCTTGTTGATGGTGCCTTAAAAAATTGGTTTTCTTGGTGACATGTTGAAAACCAGAATATGAAAAAAATAGGGGGCAACCTGTTCTGTTAAGTCACTTTTGTTGTACAAGAAAAGATAAGATACAATAAAAAGTCCCTTTTCTCTGAAAACTGTGTTCATAGATGAGCCTTTTTGTGAGGCGGGGCTTACATTTTAGTAATATGGAGGCAGAAGACAGAGATGCAATACTGTAAGAGGCATATTTGAAGCACAGTACAGTAATCCCAGAGATCAAAGATAAATTTGTCTACTGATGTTCAGTGGGATCAGAGGATCAGTATACAGCCAGAACTGTACCAGTTTGGATGAGAGTGAAATGAGTTTTAAGGCGTCAGACAGCAAAACACTTCACAGGTGTTTTTAATATAGTGAAAACTGGAATACCAGCGTAACCCACACTACTTCATTGTTGGTGTATAATTGATAAAGTGACACATTGATTATTTGATCATTTAAAACATTTATTTCTTCTTTTCTGCCTATTCACCCAGCACTGAAATGTACATACTCGTTACCATATTCAAATATGAAATAAAGGAGCACATAGCATGGCTACATTAGAGAGAACAACATCGAAGTAGAGCAAACAATCTGTTTTGTTTTTTTTTTTTTTTTTGTTTGTTTGCTTTTGTTTTGTTTTTGTACCTAAAGAAGCTGAAACTATAGTCACAGAAATCCTTCAAGACAAACGGAGAAACAACAGCCCAATTTAGAAATCTCTTTATTCAGCACGATGCCAGACAGCCAGGCTGGGCATGTGGAATCAAACACACACTAGATTATCAAATATGCAGTGTGTATACAGCAGTGGGGGAAGAGGAAAGTGGGTTGGTGTTAAATGAACAGGGGGCTCCATAAGGAGCGTCTGAGGTTTAGGAGAAAAATTCAAGGAAGGATTTTGTCACTGCTTAATCGTTTCATAGATGGCTATTCATGTTTGTACTGTCAAAGACCCTTTGTAATGAAAATGTTTTTAAATGTGTTAACATGTCTATATGATGGGTTTTTATATATGTTACAAGGCATATCATGAGTGAAAAAAGTAGTCAACACAGTGGCTACCTATTTTCACCCTGGAACTTAAGTGAACCAATGACTCTCATTGGTCTCACAAAAACAGATTCACATAGCCAGGGTTTCAGGGAAGGACAAAATGAATCTGAACACTTTGAAACTTTGCCAGTACAGCGAGCTAAAGTTTGCATTAGCACAACCACTAACACTGTGTCAGTCACCGCCAGTTGCATTATAACAAATAGCAAAAACAAATTAAAGAAGGTAACCATGTTAACCATTTAGATATGTCTGATAGTCACCAATTTATGTTTACAACACACTCCTTATCTGAGTCTGGGTTTGACTGAGGCTTAAACATAAAGCCGCTTCTAACATTAACCATCTTGATATGTGCTACTTCTACATCCACTACCAGTTACAATGTAATAAACAGTGTAACCAATTAACTATGCTTATCTTTCTGATACTTGTTGCTGGTTTTGGTAACAATAAACTCATCAAAAACTCCTTAGTCTAGGCCAACTAAGGTTCAAACATGTTGCTGAGGCTCTCCAATGTTTCCTTCACTAATAATCTTGATAGGTGCAGCTGTTTCAACCCAGCATAACCTATGGTGGTGAGCACGTCATAAGGCCTGATCCATCAATTTATTTATTTATCAATGACAAGGTGTAGCTGTAGTGTAACTTTAAAACATATCACCTACTGTATAGCCATGTTGTTGCTGTCATGGGTAGATGTTTAAAGACAGTCAATTATAGATGCATTATCCTGAGAGGAAGTAATCAAGAAGTCACATAAGGAGAAAATGACACTGAGCTGCTCAGAAGTTCTGGTTGGGATTAAGTGCCCTGCTCATGGGTACTTGTCAGAAGAGTTGTATGTTTGAAGGAGGGTGAAGTGTTATTCATACAGTTCCCACACTTGTACCTCTGCCAGTTTGGGAATTTAAACAGGGAACCTCTTTGACAAAGGATAAATAAATCAGTTTGCTCACACTTGCAGTGTGCATTGTGGCTGTTGTGCAGGCTGTCTTTTTGTGCTCATCCTCCATGACAGCTGTAATTCTTCAGATTTTATCCCTGGTCCATTTCTACAGTAATCCTTCATGAATGTTACACCAGCCTTCAGAAACTCTTGCCAGCTGACTAGCTCTCAAACACTCAGCTATAGACTTCAAAATGCTCACGAGACTAGCAACAATTTTAGTTTACAAATTACCCATAATTCAATACTTGGTTTCTCTTCTGCATGAAAGTCATTATGCAAATAAAACTTCTACCACTAGTTTGAGTGGAAACTAACTCTCACACGTCCCCTCAATTGCTTCACTCATAAATTTGAAGTTGAATTTAAAATGAAGTTTTACCAATGTTACAGTTTGAAGTTACTGAAGGACACCAGTAATGCAAAATATTTAAAATGGCTCAACACGTGCAGCATTTATACATAACTCCCAGCCATCCTTTTTCATTTATATGGATACATTTACCACATGTGGTATATTTTATCAGAGCTTCTTAATGAAGCCTTATCTGTCATCCCGGCTGTGTTCTTACAAAAGAACTGAATGTTCCATTCCTTTAAAACTTTGTCCACGTCTTGTTCTTTTAAGTTGCTCCACAAATAAGTGCCCGTTTACAGCCTGTCCATATTCCACACCGCTGCACACGGCAGCCAGGAGCAGCAGTGTCTGTGGGCCAAACATCCACTCTGTGGACCGTGGTAATGGGTGTGAAATGTCAGTGCGTCTTTCCCTGCCCTCTACCTTTTACTTCCCTTCAGCATCATCTTACCTCCTCCTTGCCTTTTTGCTTTTCCGTGGGGCTTCTGGTTCTGTGGCTCAGGACTCGCTGTTCATGCTGTTTGTGTCATGTTTTCCTTTTTCCAATCATAACAAGATCTTTTCTTTACATGTGTGTATGTTGTCTTTTTTATGTAACCATAAAAGCAATGCATGAGGCTGAAGCATGTTTGTCATTGCACATTTCTTTTTGTTTATCTTTCATATTGATTTTCCACCATTAGGAAACTGGTGGTCTCACTATGCCTTTGCATTCCTTTTTTATCTACAGCAGTAATGAAAAGTAGTGTAGTGTATCCAGTCTGTCACCAGCCAGTGTCTCTCTAAGACTTTCAGTCACACTGCAGCTTGCAGCCAATAATGAGCCATTAACAAAACATAAGGGAGAGACAGTATCCAACACTCCTGAGTCTAACAACAAGCAGCTTTTTACAGAACCAACAAGAGACTCTTCATCTCTCTCTGTTTCTCTGTCACTCACACAGTTACCCACCCAACTGTGACGCACACACACTTGTATACTCTTTCAAATTGACAGGCTCCAAGGCTCCCCGCGCAGGTTATTCCTCTTGATGACTCATTTTTCTTGTCAACATCTCACCTCCCCTCCACACTCCATCCCTCCATCCAGGAGCCACTTTGTCACTTTCTGACAACCTGAGAACATACAGAGCTGATTTTAGCATGTGATCCACAGATAATCCTGCTGAGCAAGTAGTTAAAGGCAGCTCAGAGGTTGCCACCTGAGCATGAATTAGAGACGTTCACATGAGAGACTGGCTCCCCAAGGGGCACTGGTTTATACATTTGAGCTGTGTCTTACATATACATTATATCTTACATTACAATCACTGGTGTCCAGGAGTTGTCACTATGTCCTGTCTGACTTACATTTTAAGCATCCATCCATGCTGTTATTTTTAAATTTATGCAATAAAGATGGGGAAGTAGATGTGTAAAGCACTTGTACTGGTGAAATGTGTATATATAGGATGGAATCATTTTTGTTTTATTAAAGCTTCTCTTAATGCATTCAAATATAGTACTAGTATTTTTTTTTTTATTAAGGCTATGAATCAGTTACTGATTTGTGGTAATGTTCAGTTGCCTTTCTGCATAAAATAAGTACAACTAAAGATCATTTAATTTATGAGCACTGTTGATTGTTAAATAGCAGTTAAGGGCTACTCTGCTTAAACCACAATAATTCATAAGTATAAACAAATTACCATTTGATTGTAATGACTGTATTTTCTTTTAGAAAAGAGTTTAGAGGCTTCAACATTTATTGGGCAGAAAATATTGCAGTGGTTAAATGCTGGACCTGCAGAGTGAAGGCTGGTTCCACTGATGGCGTTGTCTTGTTAAAGATATTCAGCTCTGTAAAGATGTAGATCATGATTGTGGTTGTATTAAAACATAAGCCACATAGAAAAAAAAGCAGCAACAAGGCACATAAGTGAAGTGAGACATCGCACAGACGGGGATTCATATGGAAATGTAAGCAAAGGGAAGATGGAGGCATGAAGGTTATTAAACCTCATCAGGATGGAGGTACTGTTAGTGGCTGGCACTTTAACACACACACACACACACACTTTCCCATTTTCTCTTCTTCCCCTTTCTCTTCTTGTTTTCCTTGGTTCCATCAATTAGAAGAGAAGCTTTCTGACAGGTACTGTAGAGAGACCTGGCGCCATACTGAAGCCCAGCTAGTACAAAAAGTGCCAGAAGGGCTGCGTGGCTGATTCAGTGACACCGAGCTGTCATCCTGATTCCCCTGCACCTACTGAAAAAGCAGAACAAGTGATGCTCACCGAAGTCACAGCCTTCCCCTGGCCCCACTTACCTCAAACCCCTTCCTTCATCCTCTTCAGACCTGACTCAAGCATCTCTCTGACATAAATCTTGGTTTTGGATTCATATCTGTCGTATTCGGATAATTCTCAACACATTAAACTGTAATGACTTTATTATTTATTATTACCATTTACTGTCAACTTTGCATCGTCTTGTCCCATCTATCAAATCCCATCCTTATGGCTCTCCAAGTGGGTCGGAGCAAATGCTAAGTATTATTTCCAATTCCTTCTCTTCTCAGCATGGTGCAGATGTCCTGTCGTGCCATTGCAATATAACACCTGAGACACATTGAGCTTGTCACAGCTGTGATGTGTGAAAACTCCTGACGTGAATTAGAACATGCGTCAGTATTGTGGGAGACGGCTTCAGACAGGAGAGTGGCTCATTAACCTTGTTCCACCTTGACATTTGACTTGCTGTGGAAAAATGATGGAGGCATTGTGATAAAGTGTAATCTTTTTTCTTATATCAGTATTGTATGATGACTGCCTTTTTTTTCACACCATACGTTATGTTTTCCAGGACACTGTTATCTGCTCTTGTGTGCTTACCTATTCTATTTTGGTGACTGAGCAGATTTACTATGATGTGATTTTTACTTTGCAGACATACTTTTAAAGGTTTTGGCATTGAAAGTAAAAGGCAAGGGTTCAACAGAGAGAAGGAAGCTATACCACATAACTGGCTTGTAAGAAAATAGATTTTGTCCCAATGTTAAAATTTGTTAGTCACTAATCAATTTTATTAATTTTAATACTTTAATAATTAGTAATACCTCTACAGTAATTGAGATGAGAATTTTTGCTTTATTGCTAAAAAAAAAAAAAAAAAAAAAGGAAGAAAACACCACATCAGTCAGACAATAAGAGTTTTTACACAACACCCCAGATTAGGCAAACTTGGCCTGGCAGAAAAAATGAAGCTGAACTGTGAAATGATTTCCCCAAACTCCCAACTCTTCTGGTTTGGCTTCGGCCAAATATCCCGTAGCTGTTAAACGCAGCAAATCCAGCTGTGTTCTAATCAACAATATGCACCTGCTCAGCTTTAAAAAGTGCTTAAGATTGGAAGTGATGGCCAAATCTATGAAAAGAAGAATTTTGTTGATGTTGCATCACTCTATTTTTTTATTTTTTTTTTTTATGTCATCAATTATTCATTGAGTCTCTCATTCAACAGCCAAACACAACAAGCACAGCAGTAACACTATAAGGAGAGAGAGAAAGTGGAGGGAAAGGGAGGAATAGGGTGGGGGGGGGGGTGTCCTCAATATCTAATGAGGACAGTGAAAACAACTGGAGCAGAACATTAACATAGACATTACAGTTGAAATTTCTAAAGTTTATTACATTACATTAATTCATAACACAATGTTCCCAATAGCAGTGGCCATCTCAGTCAATGCTTGTAAAATAATGGGGTGAAATATTTAAAACTGAATCTGTAAACCTTTTCCCAGAAGAACAAGGCACCACTAATTAGTTCCTTTAAATTAGGAGGTATGTTGTCTCATGTCTGGAGTAACTTTGAATGTGTTTGAAAAACAGATGCCAAAAAAATAATATGCACAGGTCATAGGCTGCTTGGACAGAGCTACTAACCTGATAATGCCAAAGTCAAGCTGTGATTTATATTTAATGGCAGGTGTGAAAATAAATCCATTTGCTGATTGTTTTTCTACTTAGGCCCCACGACTGTCAGCCTTCCTGTCTCTAATGATCCCTTCAGAGAGATGGAAGGGCTCAAAACACACACATTACGCACATGCTCACCTTGTTACTCTGTGCTGATTAAATGTAGTCCGTCAGTAGGGTATGCCACCATAGCGTGGAGTAGCTTTCCGCTGAACTGTATTTGTTTGCCCGCTTGTTTGATCACTTTGCTGAAGTGAAACAACCTTCCAGCATGGATCTGAAATGACTGAGCAGACTGGCGGGGAAAGTCAAGCACAAGGGTAATGAAACAGTGTTGAGATTTGTTTCTTTTCTTTTTTTAATGTTCCTCCATATTTCTCCCCAAACCTTTTAAAATGCTTGTGAACATAAGATCAAAGAGTGGCCATCAAAGTCAGATTTTCTCTTGATGTCTATCAGCGCCCATACAAAAAGCAATTACCCAAAAATCCCTTTGCATCATATACATCTTATAAGAGTCTTTCTCGCTTGCTCACTCTCTTTCCATATGTGCTACAGCTTTGACTCATTTGTAGTTTATTAGTAGCTTGTCCATTTAATTTGGCTGCAGTCAAAATGATGGTCAGGCTGGAATATAATCAATAAGGCATCAGTGCTGCCGCTGGGATCAACTTGCTACATATGTTTCTCTGTGACAGATGTGTTTCTTATGTCTTGTTTTTATTTAATGGTCTAGAGGCGAAACAGACAGACCAAGTAGATCTTAAGTAAGGCGTTAAAATGTTACTGGGCTGACACTGGCTGACGTAACATTGTCAAAGCATTTGTCAAAGCTTTAGACAACTAAATGAAGCTCATACAGTGGTTGCATTCAAAAGGGAGCCTGTTGATCTGAAGTGAGTAAAACACTACAAAATGGAATGCCCCTTGCAGGGATCAATAAAGCAATGCAAGTCGATTCTTACTTCCTTTGTAGGTGCGGATGGCTAAAGCAATCAAACCTGTCTTTTGTGTGTGCTGTGGATCTAAGAGAGCAGCTGAAGGGGCCAATCAGGACTTGTCTGTGTGCTGATTGTCTCCTCTGAAGAGGCTGAGATGGTTGTTACAAGCGGCAGCAGTAGTAATCTGATGTGTCCATATGCTGTGAAGACGTCACCCAGCGTTGTTAATGTTAAAAAAAAAAAAAAACACATAAAAGAGGGTTGTTCTGTTTGTACCTCCACCGCTGATGGTGATGTTAAAGAATGCAATACTGTGTTTTCAGTAGTGGCCACATGGAGGAAGAGACTCTGATGATGTAAATTGTGACTTGTCATAATAATTAATTTAATCTAATCAAAGCTTTAAAGCTTCTTATTTTAACCTCTCGGAGGACCCTGGGGCAAAATGAGCTACTAGGCCCCTATTAGTCTAGTCTACATTTTTTTTTCTATGCATGTGTTTGAAGGTAATTGGAACAAATTCATTCAGAAATATGCAACATGTAAATGCAAGGCTAAGAATAATGGTTTGAAAATTCAACTTTGATACAGCAACCCTTTTGAAGACGGTATTATTAAGTGTAAGTATATTGGGCATTAGTGGTGCATATTCACAACCTACCTAACAAGTATAAGTAAATAAAACAAAACCCTTGTTTTTAGGGCCTCCAGAGTCCCAGGAGGCAGTTGCATGTTTTGCATAGTTGGTAATCAAATTCAGGAATTTGTGGAATGTATCGCAGAGAGGTAAATTATATATCCTATTATTTATATTGTGATGGCTTTCATACATTTTGCAAAGTTTTGTTTAATGCACACACTGTTCTCTGTTTTCCTCTTCTTTGGAGTTCATTCGCTCTTTCCACACCAGTGAAGTGGAAAGACAAGTTCAGGTACTAGATATGAATATGCACTGTATGCATCAAGTCCTACAAATTAAACAACAAAATATTTCATTTCTTACAGCCCTCTAGGACAACAGACATGGACACTGATCTTTCTCTATCAGTATCATTTGTCTGTGTCTTTCAAAATCATTTGATATCATTGTTGAATGTATTTTTAAGGAACGTGAGTTACAAAAATGACTTATTTTGACAGTAAACATTATCGCCATCATAGTTACATAATAACCTCCTGCATAAGGGAATGATCATGCTCAAGTAAAGTCTGGTATGTTTTGTTCCCTTTAACACATGATACCAACAGAGACATAAACAGAGTGCTAACTGGTGACTGCTTATCTTCTCTCCTTCCATTGTACCTACTGTAAATAACTGAACTGATATTTATCACTCATTTCAAATCTTGGCGTATGTTACACTAATACACTTTGCTGTTGCATTAAAATCCATTAATGAGAATTAATTAAGTTTGCATCTATCTTCAGCAAACATCAGGAGGATGTGTCCTTATTGTGTTACAGGAAGCAATCAATGTGTGTGTTTATATGAGATTAACTTAAGCATCAACACAAGTCTAATGACTTCATCATTGTGTGCTCTGACCTCATTAAAATGCCCACTAACGTAATTAATGTGTGCCTCAACCTCATTACAATTTTCCATGACATCATCATAGCACAGTGACAACTGAGCTGTGTGACTAGACAATCGGCAATCATCCTCACAAACTGACAGGAAGAAGTTTAATCACTGTTTTAGAATATAAACAGCAAAATACCATATATTGCAGGGGTCTAAGTAATCCACATGAGCATTTGAATGTTCACTAGCAATATTTAGAAAACTATTGCTGCATTCACTGTAAGGCACTAGTGTATCAGTGAGATCACTGATATTGACTATAATTATATTAAATAACTATTATGCCCAAAGTGCCATTTATTTTACACATAGATTTGGCAACATTTATAAAAGGCTTTCTACAACACTCACTCCAGGCAAAAATGATGAACTGCGACACAAGTACAAACAGTAATGTTGAAAGCCAGTCTCTTACCATTCAGTAAAATTATTGCTGTAACAAATAAACATATTGTTTATATATTTGTAATATTGATTGCATATATTGTTGTTGTTGACATAAGTAATGACTGAAAGCAACAGAATCATTTTACTCACAATAAAAGCATTTCTGTCAGGCAGCAAAATCTCCAACAAATGTTTGGTTCATGGTGTAGCAAATGCTAGTGTGCACATGCACAATCTTCTGACTTCATCCCCAGTGTGGGTTGACCATATGGTGCAGAGGCCATATGGATGCTAAATATACACCATATAAACCACATGTTAACATAACACATGATGATGATCAGAATGCTTCTGTTGCAGGAGAAATATTTGAGAGAAATGAAATGGGGTGCACTTTATTTAGCTAAATATTTAAGCTGTTTGGAAACTAAGGGGCTGATGAATGGTAATATTTAATCATTTTGATTTTGTGGTTTCAGGTGACGAACTGTGGTAAGAAGCAATAAATCTGCAACAACTAAAGTTGATCTCTCACATGAGCCTGTGCAAAGGAGCCAAATGTTGTAGATGAAAATTAGTCAGTTGGCTTCCAAACAACACAAACCTATGAAATTTTACATTATACAGTTGATAGTGATTTGCTGTGTGGCACTCCTGTTTTGTTTTCCTTGGGTTCTCTCCAATCTTAGGTTTTCTATTGTGTGTCTGCTTGGATCTATAGCTGCCTGTTGTCAAAGTCCAATTGCCATTTGTCTTCTATGAACATCAACAGCTTCTGTTTGCAATAATGATGTAACTGGAATCTCTTTACTTGTTCCACGATTGTGTCAAATATTCAGCATTTACGTTTTAACCTTTCCTGCTTGTGCGAACTTAAACATGCAAAACATTTCAGTGCTGTTATCTGCATCAGCCACGATGAGCAGCATCTGTTGTCATTATCACCTCAGATATGTCACGTGTGGATTCCTTTTCTACAACTGTGTGTGTTTGTTCATGCCTTGCTTTCTTGTGGGACTGTGCATGAGGGAACATGCATGCTCCTTTGTGTGTGTGTGTGTGTGTGCGCTTGTCTGTAAAGTGTAAGAGGTGAAGACACACTGCTGTGCATTAAATTGCTGATACCCACAATGCCACAACACAACACCTGCCAGATGATGCAGAGGAAAACTGCTTGGTGTCGAATACCTCAAAGAAAGACAGCCATCTGTTCCTACCTTCTGACATTGATATTGTGTGTGTGTGTGTCTTTCCCCATTGAACTTTCTTTGTGTGTTTCAGGTGAAGAATCCGAACCGATAAACTACAGAACATAGAATCCGACTGAAAATGCTGTCGTCGCTGTTCTCTGTGCTGCGGACCTTCATTGAGATGTAAGACTAACACTTTCTTTAGTTGTCTATACTGTATATTGATAAAATGCCACCAGTTTAAAAAACTTTGAACAAACCTCTACACTACCTCAAACCTACATTGTTTTTGTAAGAGTCTTGAAACAGCTCAAACTTCTGTCACCCTTTTCCAATCTGTTCTAAAACTTTGTGTGAAACAACAGCTCAAATAAAAAGGAAGACACATGTATCATAAGAAGAATAACCAGAAGTCAAGGTTTCATGGGGCTAGGAAAAACATAAAGAAGATAAAGAAATGCCTCACCTAATCTTAAAACGTCAGCAGTGGTGCAAGACCTGTGCAAACTGTCAGATTTTCGTAGTTTAAACGCTGCACTGTTATACGCCCACATACTTACTTTACACACAACCTCAGACTTTTGATGAAAAATCTTGCCCCAAAACAACTCTAACATTATTCTTGTGCCTTAAAGGCGATATCTTACTTTAATCCCCATCAGTAGATTTAACAAGGATGAGGACTCTGAAGTCTGATTAATGTCTGGCCCAAATGATTCAGACAACTGCATTCTCACATACAATTCCTTAAAGTATAGATAATTCCAGGGATAATTCCAGGGTTGCAGTACATGTTTGAGAGCCCAATCACAACCCCTTTACTGTTCTATATTTTGTCCAAAGCCGCATGTTAACATCCTGATGAAGTAGATCCTCAAACTTCTCTGCCCACTCTTAACTCCATCTGGGATGGTAGCTGCTCCTCACCCCCAAATTCTGACTATGGTGTCCATGATTCTCTGTAACTGACTCCACCACTTTCTCCTCCTCCTCTAAAGAAATACCCCACTGAAAACATGGATGTCTGATTTCATATCCTTCATATTGAGCTGAAGAACCTCTTTGTCCTCCTCATCTCTGGGTGCCTCCTCCTCTGGGACATCTAGCTGAAGGTTTCATACAGGTCTGCCTATATCGAGGCTCTGCTGGGGTATTGGTTCACTCTCTGTGTTGCACAATACAGACTCATGGTCCTCTATTACCTTGACCCGCATGTCTTGTGTGTTGACACAGATCCATTCGTTCTGTGTGGATGGCGTCTTCTGTCTGCTGTTTATGGGCTTCCTTCAGCCTGCAGCTCAGATTAATATTGATTACATATTATACAGTCTCGATGCAGTGATCACTTCAACCTCCCTCAGCTGCTGAAGGGGACCCTGGTTTGTCCTCTCTGCTGCTTTTGCAGTCTGAAGCTGCTTTACAAAACCACTAACCTGAGTTTGAGAATCCCTGATGATTTTTTTTTTTTTTTTTGGTTTTAAGGTTGAGGCTGAGTGGCCGTCTCCCATTTCTTTTTTGCTAATGCTCACCTTCAGCTTGAGAGAAGCTATTTCTTTCCTCAGGTCTATCTTGCTGGGAGGTTTGTGTGTTGTTTTACCATGGAGCAGATCAAGGACTGTGCACAGGGTCTCCATTTTGGTTTTCAGCTTGGCTCTTTCAGATGGGGTATGCACATGAAAGAGCCTCATCTTTGCAGACTATGAATCCCTTCTGACTTTCATTTACCAGGACACACACACACAGACATTTGCTGCTTAATGTAGGCTTTTTATTACAATCAAACTGTAGCAGTATGCCAACTAAAAAGTACCTCAGTTATGGTGAACAACAAGTCTCTTCACAGCATTACTGTACTTCATATAGTACATGTGCAAAGGGGGAAAAAACAACAGTGATCAGTGATCCAACTGAAACCAGGAATGACAGGACCTTTGACTAATTCAGTTTCTTTGAATGTCACGGAGTGTTTAAGTGATCTGGCAGCTGTTATTATATAATATAATTATAATATATTATATAAGAGAAGCACTGCTGGGATCTACTGTATTTTGCTATTCATCTCATATTTGTGTAAACCAAATATTAGCAAAATCTTATTTATTCTGCTTTCCCATTTTTCTGTTTTTGTTGCTTTTGTGTGTCACTATTTTCTTCTACACAATCTCCTCAATGGGATTTAAATGTTCCATTTTCTAAACCCATCAAGATAAATTAGCCATCAATTGCACAACTAAGGGAGTTTCCCTCCCTCCACATGGGGGCACTCTTTTTTTTTTTTTTGCTCCACCCCTTTTACATCTGTCTCCAGTCCGGGGGTGATTACAATTCATAATTGCCACAATTTATCAGCAGGGCCTCAGCCAGTTTCCCTCAGAGACGCAGGTTAGGGAGCGAGAGGGAGAAAAATGAAAAGCCAAGCACTTGTGCATGTTCTGGGAGTGCTGAGGCAGTGAGCTGGTCATAAAGCACTAATGGATGCCAGGCTGCTGAGAGAGCACAGGCCTCCAAGAGACACCTCATCATCAGCAACAGTCGATGTCTCAACAGCACGGCCGGCCAGGTGCCACTGCCCTGGAGTCAGACAGAAAAAATAAATAGCATAGATGGTGAAAAGACTGGAAGAATTGTGTGTTTTATGTAATATTGGAGAGAAGGTGGAGGCGCAGGAAGGGATGTTTTGTTGTCGGTAACTTCACATTGGCAGCAGCTGAGGTTGAAATAATGTGCTGTGGGTTGTGCAGCTGTTGGTGATTTGTTTTCACTTTCTGGGGAAATGGCAGTGTCCACTTTTGTTCTCAGGCTTTTGTGTCATTCATGTGGCCCAGCAGTCAGATAGGAAAAGCCAGGAAAAGACTATAATGTATGCAAGCAATAGCGAAGAAGTACTGTGTGGACAGTTTTCATCTGAATGCTTTAGTTGTCTTTCCATGTTTAAAACATTCATGGATACAGCAGAAGATATGAAATCCTATGGCAAATAAATATAATATATAAAACAACACTTTATCTATAACAACCTTGAACTCCCTTTGGAAAATGTGAACAGCCGTCAGCATGAACAGCAGCATCATACAGATGTTAAGATCAAGCTTCGGGGAGCACTCTGAAGGACAGACATGATAGATGGTGAAGGGCATCAGAAACACCTGCTTTAGATACTCTGAGATTTATCTGGCTAAATCACCTGGGACAGACTGAAGTAGGGCAGAAGATAATTGTAGGTCAAAATGTACTTTGGGAAGGGAACAACCTGGATGTGTACGGGTGCACAGGTGCTTGAATGTGGTTCATTTGTCATCACTGTGTGGACAAGTGTTGAGCACATACACAGGGTTGTTGCAGGCTGTAATCAGTGGTAGGGATGAGCAAAAACATAAATGGAAATACAGGATGTCGCACTCCTTAAATTTATTATGTAAATTTCTTTTTAACCATTTATAGATTTTATTTATGGTAAGTACATTTGTAATGGATAATTTTCCCATCTTTTTTTTTAACCTCTACTACTTTCTGTAATCTGGTTCCCAACCTTTTGAAATCACTTGTCCAATTTCATCAATAATTCAGGTAGAGTAATGAATAATGATAATAACCATGGTAAAAGAATGAAGTGAAATGAAAAGGAAATTCTTTCAGATTGTCTGCACAGGAGGAGCTTTAGTTGCATCATTTATCTCATGCACCTGTGTCAGAACAAATGCAGCCTCCCACATAGTCCCTGAAATGGATCATGTTAAGACACGTAAAAACTTAAAGAAATCATGATTGGGGTATTAATTGAAGTATATTATATCATAAAATATAAAAACGTGAAATATCTTGAGCTTGTGTTTAACTACAGACCATATTTCAGGCAACCCGTTAACTTCTCAACAAGGAAACCTGAAGTGCAAAAATTTTAGGGTGGTTAAGTTTAGGACTCTTGTAGCTCTCTATTTCATCTTGCACCTAAGTATTGTGTTGACTAAAAGACCAATATTGCCATCCTTAGTCATGCTGATGGTATTATTTAACATCATAGACATAGACAATGAATGGGTTGATATTCCCCAAGTAAAATATGAGTCAGCACTCTTATTGTATTATATGTATTGTATACAGCTTGAAATTCTGAGCCAAGCATTTGGCACACAATCTTTGAGCATATTCATTGAGCACAGTCTTCACAATGAAGCTTCATGCTGAACAGAGAGACAGGTCAGCAGTGATCCCATATTGCATGGCACTTGGCATCTGTTAAAATTGTTTGGGGAAATGGCTACTAGCATTAAAGGCAACGTGCCTGCTTTGCCTTGTCGGAAACACGAAATGTCCTCAAATCAAGAGCTGTTCATGCACGTACGGTGGGCAGGGTTGCAGTTGTTGCTGGGTGTGCAGGTGTCTGATGTTGCAAGCATGTAATCAGTGCTCAGGGGGCTGTGTCTGAAGTAGACTAATCAGAGGGAAGATGGGGCTTGTAACAGCAGGTGTAAATCAGCAGTGATTTTCTTTTCTCTTTTCCCCCTCTTTCTCAACCTTTCCCTGTTTCTCTCCGTGGATGAATAAGCTCACTATTAAGCAGAACAATGCTAATGGCCCCGCACCTTTCAACTGTGCAGCCCTCGCTGGGCTTTGTCTGGTCTCTTTACTCTCAGCTTCCACATCTTGTTTCCATCCTCAGTCCGTGTCTCACTTTCCTTTATACATGAAGGGTTAAGCGCTTAGAGATTTTTTCAGTGTCAAACAAAGGATCAGTGCTTGATGGTTGGGCAGGCTGTATTTCTCTGTAGGCAGTGGGCAGTTTTCTTGAAGCTTTTGGTTTGACAGACTATTTCTGCACTTGTGCTTACCCTCTACTGTAAAATGTTTTTCTTCTTTAATGGAAAAAAAACATTGATTTTCAGGAGAGGGACAAAAAGAGTGACTTTGACTTTTGATGGTGGGAGGTGAGAAAGGCTCAGTTATGAGTGTTGTGCCAACATCACACCTCTCAGTTTGCCACCAGGATCAAAGAAACTGTTAAGAAACTGGAGCAGCAGATCAGATGCACTGAGTGTGATTTCTTTGTCCCTAGAAAAGTTGTGATACGGTGTCTTGTAGGGCCCAAAACAGGAGTTGGCAACCTTTTCACAGGAGAGGATAAAGGAAGTGATGTTGAATTGAATTACATGTAGTATCATCATGGGTCTTGTCAGGCAAGTGGAGTGGCTGTGGCAAGTGCCCTTATTTCACCATTTCTCTCACCTAGGACACTGTTGCCAGTTTAGGGACTTGTTGGAGTGAAACACCGGAGGCAAAAGGTAATTAGCATCTGGTCTGACAGAGGGCTGAACAGTCTCACTGACTGGCACAGAGATTCATGAAATGATCTATACTTTATTATATTCATAGTAGCAGTAACACAGGTTTATTTGATGGAGGGAAGCGTTTTTATCTTGGCCACTCACTCAGTCAACATAGTGCCCTATTGTAGTTAGTGCAGACAGAGAGAAAAAGCATAACTTTCTACATCCCTTTTTTATATTCTTTTCTTTAATTGTCTTTTATTTGATTGTATTTTTTGTTTTTAGAACGAGCCAAAATTTCCTGGTTGCTTTGGAATAAGCATAATAATACAAGAAAAGCTTAACATTTGTATTTGATTTTATTTTGTTACGATAAAAGTGTTTTTCAGACACTGTCCCATCACTGCATGAGACTCTGTGTGAGTAATCACAGCCAATGGAAACTGTGTGCCCCAGGTTTTCCTGGCAAAAAAGTTGAACCTGGTTTTACATCATCCAGTTGGCCAATACATGTAGGCCCACAGTCACTCATCTGATCAGGATTGTATTAGTATTAGTATTGTTGATAGCATCTTGATAACATGTTAGCACACCAGCAATTGCTAATTAGATCAAATACAATGTACAGTTGAGGCTGAGGGGAACGTTATTAGGACAAATCAAAACTTCGAACTGATGATGGTGCTAATAATTGTATTAATCACCAAAGTCACTGCAAGCAACATAAATATCTGTACAAGTTTGACATCAAACTGTCCAATCGAATGGTTGTAACTCTCCTGATATAAGCACAACATTGTGGGACAGTCACTCAAAGTAACCATCAGTTGGTTTTTTTGTTTTTTTTTTGGTCTTCATTTTGATACTGATCCAGAGATCCCCCAGAAAAATTCACGGTAATCCCAATGGCACAGTCTACAGTCTATGGAGGGCGAAATCATGAATATTAGGCCATAGTATGTGTACAGTGTCAGGTAGGGAGGACCTGTCTAGCATAGCTGTCTGCAGAGCTGCAGCCTAGCCCAAGCATACCACATGGAAGAGCAGGAATAATGAGGAGCAGGACTAAGGGTCATTAGAGGCAGAGTGTATTTTTCACACTGGTGGCTGCCAAAGATTGTACTTACAAACTGTGCCTGTATGGAGGAGGGGCGGTGGGGTTTCTGTGGATGGGGTTCTGTGCGAGAATTAACAGGGGACATGACATGAACCTCAGTTTTATTGTTTTTTTTTTTTTTTGGGGGGGGGGGGACAATTTTTTTTTGGTTAGATAATGGAGTTGTTCTGAAACACTTTTTTAGAAGTGATTCATTAATTGTTCTTTGACTTGTGGGGACTTAGTTTAACATCTCTGTCACAGTTTTATTGCACGTTAGGTTCTGCTGGTGATGTATAAGGCTTTTAACATGGAGAGCATGAGAGAACATATGCATTTGTATGCATTCACATACTGTTTAAATACTCTGGGCTATCATGGACAAGCAACACAAAACATATATGAAGACTTGCATAAACATGTATATTATACACACCCACACACAGCGATATGTAGCCCAGAATGCTTTAGCAGATGCTGTGTGGTTGTAGGGATCAGATGGACACTGTTGTACTCAAGGAGACGGAGTTGTGGTTGTAGACAGTAGGATGCCTGAGTAAATCTGGCTTCAGCCATCTGTCCCACCATCTCTCTCCAAAGACTGGCTCTGAGACTGGTCTGCACACAGTTATGAAGGCTTTTACATTATTAAAGTTTGGGAGCGCTCTGAAAATGCAGTGTCAACAAAGTCTGTGAATAGTTTAATAGTTTTAGAGTTATCAGACAAGCAAAACAGGTTTATTTGAGCTCAAGAGTTAAAGACCCCATCTAATGAAAATCTAAATCAAGATGGGAAGTATTAACCAGAAACCTTGTCAGTACAGCAAGCATGAGTTCACATTAGCACAACCAGTAACACTGTGTCAGTCACTGCCAGTTGTGAACAAACAGCACAAACTAATAACAGGCACTAAACCATTCTGATACATCTGCTAGTCACTGATTTTGGTGCACAATACACATGTCATCTGAATCTAGGTCTTTCTGAGGTTCAAATGCACAAGGCCTGATCCAGAATTTCTCAATGTGGTGTGTGCAGTGCAAAGCCCAATTTTTTAATTTTTTCACTTTTTAGGTGGGAAAACCATGTTAAACTAAATATTAATCCTATTAATATTGTTGATATATTAATGTATTTTACAAAGTGTCTGGAGAGGAACTTTAAATTAAATATTGATACAACTCTTAGGTCTGTATGGAATATGATGCTACAGTGAGGTGGGGTTATCTTAGTTTTTGCTAAATTAAAGAAACGAGATACAACAAAATTGGGCCAGGCTATCTGTTTCCCCCTGACAGCTGCATGTAATTTCATATAGCAGTTGAGTGGTATCACTCTTCTCTTGTGAATAAAGGTGAACAAGCACAATTTAATGTCCAACTATTCCTTTAAGGGGATATAGCCATTTATAAGATGTGATATGTGGATCGTATTTGACTAAAATTCACAACATGTAAGCCATAGACCTTCTTCACAGCAGACATTTGATTTGTCATAGTAAGAAAGTCACAGGTATGACTATTAACATTAACAGAGCCTCTGACAGTGTGACAGTGAGCCAGCATGAAACAAAATCAGACCCTGAAACTGAAGCAGCTAATTGGAATTCAGCCATCATTAATTTTATTATTTGTGCCTGTGCTTTTCCTTCTGTGACATGTCAAAATGTCCTCAGGGAAAAGGCGTTATTGAGTTCCTTGGATGATAATTAAGAGGTGAAGACCTGACGCGCTCAGCGAATTGGACTAATTGTTTTCCCTCTTATATTTATCATAAAAGTTTCTAAAGTGGTCATGACAAAGTCACGAGGAAAAAAAGGGGAACCGTACAGTGAAGGGGGTCTCAAGCCAATTTAGTTCAACTACAGCTCAGGAAGTGCCAGCTCAGTGCACCAGTTGACTGAGACAAACTGTTAGCTTACAGCCAGCAGCCTCTCCCACAGGCGTCTCATTCATGACCTTTCAAATGATTGCTGATTAGGAGCACTCAGCTGCCTCCAGCGAGGAGAAAAGGGAAGCAGGGAGAGCAGGAGGAGAGGTGGAGGAGGGCCATCCTATCTAAACAACAGTGTGTGCTGTGAGTATTTTCTTTCAGTGTTTGCAGTCTTTCCACTGGGCTGAACACACACCCTGTTGATAGAAAAGCATCAGTCACTCAGTTAAAGTGTTTTGTCAGCAAACACTGACCATTTCTCTGTCAGTGTATTCACGTTGCTATATAATGAAAAAATGACCACATCAAGTTTAATTTTTTTTTTTTTTTTTGCTTTTATTACAAAATGGACAGTGAGGGAGAGGCAGGAAAGATATGGGATGACATGCAGGCCACTGTGTTAAGAACCAAGACTACACATGCTCTCTACAAGGTTGTCCATCAACTGCATCAAATTTTACACAGTTTATACACTAAGTATACATCAGGTAGATTAAAATTCCTATAGCTGCATACACACCATCTGTTATCAGTGTAGATAAATGGTGTTACATACACTACATCAGTTTGCTATATTATCTGTTTAACATTTTGTCTTTTAAAGCATCTATTCTAGAAAAGGCAGTCATCGGTGTGTGTCTAAATATGGAAATATGTATCCAACAAATAACAGTTTTATACCACTGAATGATTTTGTTTAATATGTTTCGGATGAAATATAATTGCTGCGTGGTTTATGGTCACTGGCAATGTGAAGATCATGGATGAAAAATTAAACATTGTGTTGTGTCGTGTCTCGTGTACCAAAATACAACCATAAAAATAAGACTTGTGCCTCATTGCCACAAGCAGATATCATGGGGAAACAAAATCAAATAGTGAGTGTTGCATTCAACATGAACATTATGCAACTGATTCACTGATATGCAATTTTTAAATATTTTTGCTTTGTTTTATAATTTGTTTTTCAAATATTAATTAATAATTAGGAGTTGAGATTTGATTTGTATCTAGAGTCACTAAAAACATGATTATATAGGGCCACAGCCATAAATGGTGGTCCCCTTATGACAGAGAGACATTATCCATAATTTTTAACGTGTTCCAGGGCCCCATCAAGTTTTGGTCCACCTGAATTAGTCAGGGTTTCAATCTCATCCAACCCCTAATCTATCTGGCATCAAGTTCATATATGGAACTTGTGTGATGCTTGTTCATATAATTAAGGTCCATTATCCATGTGTTAATATGTTGGTGCCAAATGCAAAAGTCAGTTTAAAGTTGAAATTCACAAAACGTTTGTAGAAATATCTTTCAACAATGACCTGTGTGTGGGATCATTGATCACAGATATTAGCAACACTACAAACCAAAGCAGAAAGAATGTTATAATAATAAAGAAAAGGTCTCCTAGGTTTACCCTTGTCCCACTTCTGTGGCAGGGATGAAGAATATTGTATACTGAGTAAGTGTTTACTGAAACATGAAAGCACATTACCAGGCCATATCAGATGGGAACATGAAAAAACAACAACCAAAGGGGCAAAAACAAATGGAGCTGAGGAAAGAGGGTGGAAGTGTAATAAAGCAGTGAGGAGGGGCACAGAAAGAGAGAATGAGTCAGCAGCAGCTTTCACTTTCTCCCTCTCTAAGGACAGATGTTTCGCTTAGATTAATATTCCCACTCAGAGTTTATTCATCTGTGTGATCCCCACCCTCTCCAGGTGATTTCATGCCTTCTGAACAGCCAGAAAGGCCCTTTTTCCAGCAGCTGCGATGTCCGACCTGTCATAGATTTTAATAAATGATACTGATAAACCAGACTTATGGAACGCAGTGCATGGCAGGGCTAAATTTAGCCCAACAAGGAGCAAGCATTGATCCACAGTGTTTACGCCTGTCCTGTGCCATTCCTGGCTTTTCCATTTCTTCATGAATGTTTAAGATGTAGAAATCTTTACCATTAATGCCTCTTCCAGACCAGTCATAATTCACTCACAGCCACTCATGTGCAGGTTGGTCTGAATTAAAGGCAGCAGCAACCAGTCATTACAGCTGCCCCTTTTCACAGTGGTCTTAATTGATCAATGATTGGATATGTTGCAATGAATTAATAATCACTGTTTCCACCGACATCTGAAGATGGAGTTCTGTGTCCTTTTTTCAGTCCACAGGTAATTGAGTGGGCTTTAGAAATAAGGTATGAGTCTGTGATATTGATCCGCTGGAGGTCATTTCCTAGCCTCAGAATGGTTGATCAAATTTCAGACGTGTGACTGTGTGCACACCTGTCATTACGTCAGTGTATGTGTGCGTATGTGGAAAGTCAGTAAGACAGAGCGAGCACAGTTCAATCTCTAGCCTTTGTACTTTGAGACTGGAAATCTTCAGACATGAATGGATTACCTTGCCTCTGATAATTATCTTTTAAATCCAGATCCAGTTCTTGCTTTCACATTCATCCCAACCCAGCTTCACCTACAAATCCTTTGTTCTCTGCCATTTGATGCTTCATTTAAGTTCTGTACCTCCCCAAGTTTGTATTGTACCAACCCCTGTTTTCACCGGTCTTAAGTTTTTAATTTCACCTAATTACCTCTTCCAACAAAAGGTAAAAGCTTTTGTTCTTGTTTCTTTCCTAGTGAGCTGCAGGACGCTTTTATGGATGAATGTGGCTTAAATTTTATGTTTTTTGCCCGAGCAAAAGCTGATTCATGTTTCCAGGCTGAAAATATATCAAGGATTCCCAAGTCAGCTGCCGAACACCACTGCATTCTGGTCCTATTTTTACTGAGTGTCTTCTCATCTAGAGAAATTAAATAGCAATTTAACATTTAACAGTGCCAAAAATAGCATAAATCCAAAGTACTTTAACCAACTGTTGAATACATTTGGGTGATTTTATTTTAACATTCGGCTATAAATCTGTTAACACTAGTTTGTTAGCAATCTTTCAGTAATGCTAAAGCTAATGCTAAGTAATGCTAACATGCTGATGTGAAGTAGGTATAATGTTTACTATGTCAACCATTTTAGTTTGACATATTAGCATGCTAACATTTGCCAATTAGCACAAATGGGCACATACTTAGTGTCAGTAGTCAGTAGCGGGGTTTTTTTTTTATCTTAACATCTGGTAGTATCTGTAAGACAGAGTATTATGACAATTGCTCACTTGGACTTTTGTTTCTCATACTGTAATTTCAGAGTGATACAGTGCTGCGCAGTGATTATCTCAGTGCCACATTTCCCTCATGGTTTTACAGCTGACGTTTAACACTCTCTTAATTAGACACACGTTGCCCACAGACACCATAGTTAACCTTTTAAAGAGAGATCTTTGACTCTCTATAATCCTCTGTGCAGTAATAGTGCATAGTGCTCCATAATGATGGCACATCCTTGACCTTCACTGGTTGTCTTGCCACAAAGATGCAATAATTGAATTGTGCAGTCAAAGCACCTGGTAGTCCATTTGTTCTCCATGTTAATTGTGAATGTTAATTAAGTTCTCTCTTGATGGTGACAATGTTTCCTCTTCTGTTTGTAGCCATAGAGGCACTGGCTGCTGAAACATGTGCCTCACAGCAAAGTCAGACCAATAATGACCAAACAGATTTCCACCCTCAGCGGCGGACACATGCTGACTGATTCAAAAATAAATAACAAAGAAATATGCTTTTTACTGATTTTATGACACAGAGTCTGAGATGTTTTGATTCAATACCATGACTGTTTTTCAGGCTGCACATTGTGGTGCTGTGTTGTTAGACTTTTTGAGGTATGTAGGCAGACAAAATAACACAAACACATGCACATTTTATTACTGTTGCTTTGAGTTGTATTATATTTAAAATGTGCTCATTATGTTTTGCCATTTGTCAGGATTTATTTTCAGGAACTAGCACACATATAATTAGAAGAGGAATAATGAAGTTTTTAAGTTGTGTGAGGTTTCAAAAAAGAAAAAACAACTACCAAAATAATTTACATCATGTCTCGTTCACACATGTAGGGACTATTTCTAAAAATGAGAGAAATGCAGAGAGTGAGGAACAGGCAAGGTGGTAGTGACTATTACACTATCTTTGTGCAATTTAAAGACACATGTTGACCATTTCATTGCAGAATAAAAAATGTATGGACTATTTTTTTAATAGTTATCATCAAGAAAGAACCTTATTCTCATTAACTTCCAATCACATAACTAGAAGATTATATTTAATGGAAAATTTCGGTCAATGTGTCAGTGGATTTACCACTAATGTATATTAATTGCATGTGTGTTTGTTTTTCCTCCCTGTTAGACTAAACAACCATGTAGGCCATTTGGAGAAGATTAAGCTGGACAGATCAACTGCTAAGGGAGGCCAAAGTGATAGACTGACAGAATGAGAGAGGGGTTTACAGGAAAAGGGGAGGGAGAGTAACGGGGACAGATATACAGATAGAGAGGGAGAGATTATACTGAGTCTCCAGGAAATCAATTCAACCTGCCGCTCAGGTTTTCAATGAGCTTTGCAGCTTAGTGAGCTGACAGTAAAGTCTTGACTCCGACCAAACTGATGTTTCAGTCAAATACATGTCACAAAACCACAAGGAGACATTGTGTCCTCTTTTCCAGCTTCTGAACATTTCATTGTGTTTCTCCAGAGAGCATTAATCAAGGTCATGTGAAGGAGGTTTTTTTTTTGTTTGTTTTTTTTTTTCCCTGTACACACACATGCATGTGAGTATTGATAGGCTTATCTGCATAAAATACAACTTATTATATCATTACCCAGCAGGCTTGTCACTGACTTGGCTCGAACAAAGCCACTGGATGCTACTGGTCCAAACCCCGCAGTCATCTTCCCAGCAGCAGACCGGAAACACAATCTGTCACCACCACCAACTCCTACTGTAGTACAGCTCAGTGCTGCTGTCATCACCTCTCCTGCCACCCTCCATCTCTGACCAGCCCTTCTACAACCACTACTCCTCCACCACCCTGCCCTCGAACCTTAATTCCCTAATTCTATGCATTGTACTCCATCCTGCTTTGATAATCTTTCACTTCATTCATCCTCTATCTATTCAGCAGTAAGTTCAAGATTAATTTTAGGGTTGTGGGAATTCTTACATAATTAAGAAAGCAGCGGTGCAAATGTCAGGGCTGCTTCTGTTCCCATAGTTTGATCATTAAAAGAAAAAGTAAATGAATTAAAACATCACATATATGTTAATATGACATAGCTATTTGAAAATATGAGTCAGTCATCAGTATCGTATCAGACATCAACCCCTGCCTTCATTTGCTTTATTTTCTCATGATTCAATATTAAAATGCCACAACAGAGGGATAGATATACATTTATAATAAACTTTAACAGAAGAATTCAAGAAGTCTTTTCGTGTGATTGTATAAATATGTCAGTTCTTAGCTGTGTTAACATTTATGATTTTACAAAGTCAGGTCTGAATTGACTCATTGAGAGATTTGGGTCCAGGTGTGGCCAAAGCAATAAAAATGTGGCTCAAAGTTCACCTCCCCAACACATGTACTACTGCATACGGCAGCTGTGCAACTGTATACAGTTGTATAAAACCATTACAGCTCCAGAGGGAGCTGCATAAATTTTGATAAACCCCCTCATATGATGTCACTTGAGTCAATGTTGGTTGGGATGTGAAGATGGACAAAAATCCGAAGGCTCTGCAGCTCTGCTGAGTCTGGCATTTCAAGGCAACATTCGCTGCATCTTTCACAAAACACCTGAACAAGGAAGAAGAGCGTTTGGAATAATTGATTTTGACCCCTCCTCCCCTTTTTTTTAACTTTCCATTTGAGTCTCACAGCATTATCTAAAAGATGCAGTTAATCACACAAGCAATATGAGTGGGTTAGTATAGATTTCAGCAGGTATAAAGTTTACATCTTTGTATATTGCCAGACTTTTTCTTTTGTTTTCGTTTAATCTATAAACTATAAACTGAAGAGATCCAGTACTCATGCAATCCAATGACTCTCAACCATTAACCTTTTCATGCGTTTATAATGATCAGATCCTGTAATCATAAGTTTCCATTATGATGAGAGCACAGGTGGAAGGAAAGATAGATGGAAAGGTTAAACAAAAATAAATCTGGAATAACTGAGGTGAGCGGGGGCTGTGATTACTCTGATTAACAAGGCCATTACCTCAAATTGCTTCCCAGAACTGACTAACTGAATACTATGTTTCATGTTTGCAGCTCCCCTGCGCTGTCCATTACTCATGTAGTACATGTGTGTCTCAAGTGTTTAAGGTTGTTTTTTTTTTTATAGCTAATTTAAGGTCTGGCTACAGCTACAAGCTGTTAAGTGTGATGGCAACAGACTCCTGCAAGGCCAGACTATATCGTGACCTGGTCCGGTTTTCTGATCTCACTACAGCCCTGATTCAGAAGGGAGCCTTCCTCACTGTCTGGTTGCTGTGAGGGGAAAAAGTGAGCAGCTTCTCTACTGATGTTGGGCATTGAGACCCAAGTTTCTGTCTAGAGATCTCATCAATAGAGGTGATATTTAAAAAGCATTTTCCAAAAGGGCAGAAATTTGTTTGACCAAGGGTTGCAACTAATGATTTGGCATTATCAGTTAATCTGGCAACTATTTTTTTGATTCATTGTTTGGTCTATGAAAGGTCACAAAAGAACCAGAGAATATTTGGCATTTTTTACAGATTTTTTGTAGGAAAATGACTGAAATTATTGATGTATAAACAAAATACTTAGGTTATTTGTCTCCCACTCAACAAATCAATCATTTGACTTGTTACAGCTCTGGCTGGACCTGTTTTAGGCATCAGTTGTGTTTTACCCACAGTGTGAACAGGGTTTGGCCAGAGATTGAATGAACACCGACCTTCATTATAACATTATAACATCACATAAATAATAAAATATCAGAAACTGTGTGGGAAAACCTCCTTGAAAAATGTCCCTCTCCTGTGTATTTTAAATACTTGACAGCTGCATAAGGTCATTTTAAAACCTCAATTTATACCAAGCAAAACAGGCGTAGCTACAGTGAATGTATGTGTCAATTTGCAACATTTTTGTTTAATTTATTGAACAATTATAGCTATTTAACTTATAACTTATAAATGAATTCATATCTATAATGTAAAAAAAAAAAAAAAAAAAAAAACAGGGTGAGAGTGGGGTAATCCCTGGTCTTTCTTGCCTCTCCTCTCTTCCTGACTGAGGCAAACTGTGGCTTATCATAAACCCGGCTGATAATTTCACTTAATGTCAGCCAGAAGACAGGATTGTCTTCATCCTTTTATTAATATAATTCTCTGTTGGATCTATCCTCATGCACAGAACTTTTCAGATTTCTTTCAGTAACTTTTAAAGATCAGTTTGTTGAATTTCACTGTAGTTGTTTGAGTTTACTGGTGGAGTTCGAAGAATTGTTTTGTCCAACACTGTGCTACCTGTGTTAGTGTTACCTCAAGGCACTTTTCATAGAGAGCAGGTCGAGACACAACTTTATAGAATTAAGGAAAAACGTCCTTTAAGAGGCAGAAACCTCGAGCAGAACCAGACTCATGGGGGAAGTGAAGGTAAGAGAAGAGAGAGAGAGAGAACTGATACTAAAAATAATACATTAGTAAATAACAGCAGTAAGTGAAAATAATAGAGGAAGCAATGATAGTAGTGTTAGTAATGACAGCGAAAATAATAACATAATTATTGCAGCAGCAGCTGTACATCAGGAACGTGGGGGCAGTGGTGATTCAGGACAACACAAAGTTAAGGGGGGGGGGGGGGGCGCAGAGCGAGAGGTGCTCAGTACAAAGTAAAATCGCATCTGTTTATATTTTCTTTATATTTATTGTATCTGAACTGCTGTCGTTGATGCAGAAGTACATGAAATGGGCACATTAACTGCAGGTAAGATTACATGCTGGTTCTGGGTTTACTGAACCTTCACTGTGAACCAACAACCCACTGCTCCAAGTGTGAGGTTGAACCCTTTGCCTTCCTGATGTTCTATAATTACCTTTCTCACATCACAACTGCTCAGATTCATCATCATATCTTCTCTCCTCACTTTCCTCTCACGTGCCGCGTTTCTGTCTTGGAGTCTGTAACTAAATTAAAAATAGCCCTGCTGTGACAGGGTTTTTGACAGTGAGTGAATTTGTACTTCAGCTGATTCTGTCTTCATTTGGTTTTTACTCCCCGTGCTGTCTGAAGTCTCCTCTCTCCTGATGAGAGCAGCCTGCGCTTTCATCTCCACTTTAGTTGTCCTTGTATCTTTTATTTTAAGTGTGCAATGGATTAGTTTGCTTCCACCCCACCCCTCACTCCTGAAAAGCCTTTGGATTAAGATGTGCGGAGGGCAACAGAGAGGGGAAAAAAAAAACAAGAAGGAAGTGGAGGCAGAGAAGGGGAAAAAAAAGAAGGAAGAAGAACTGGAGTATGATGAGCAAAAGGAAGGAAACACTGAAGGGGGACTAGACAGCATCCTTTTCTGCGTGTGTGTGTGTCAGACTAACCATCAGTGAAGTTTAACTCCTGTTGGTTTTGGTGTTCAACATCTGTGCAACAGTTTGTGATGTATTTTCCTCTCGACTTGCTGTTCCTGGTTGTTTATCAGTCGATCAGCTCCTTTTGAAAAACACAGAAAATCATTCACTGTTGCTATGCGACTGTTTAAAACTCTTTCAAACCAGCTTGAAGCCCTGCGATCTTTTGCTGGAATGTGATGAAATCTACAAAACCATCAGCATCCTGCATGCTCAGTGTGAATGCATCAATCCTGCTCAGAGCTGGAGGAGACTTTGTATTAGAAACAAAAGCCATAGAAGTGGATAGTATGATAACTGAAACATGACAAAGATCTTCACAAGCTTCAAATGAACTCGGCTCTACAACCCTCTCTGAAGACACTGTTTGTATTTGCTCCAAATGCCCATGTTTGAAGATGAGGCTAAAAGCCTGTTGGTGAATTGTACAAATTAGGATAACGGTGTACAGTTTCTCTCTTCAGAACCATTCATGATGCTTGCACTCAGTTGTAAACAAGGAGAACTAAAGAGAGAGCTCTCGAGTTGAAAGTCTGTTGAAAGCTTTCCTGCTGTCACATCTCAGCATATCAGTTCAGCTGCTGTTAGAAAGTCCAACAAGCACTCAGTGTGAAGCACACCGCTCTCTTTCAGTCTCCCGGTCATTCACATTATAGTCCATTTTAGAATAAGAGTTCATTCTAAAAACATTTGCACGAAATACTCATCAGTGGTTCACTGACCTGCCAATGTTTACACAACTAAAGCCCTGTTCAGACAGTGCATTCAAAAGACGTGAAGTGTGATACATACAGTCACAGCATATTTTATGAGATCAGCATTTGCTATAAAACAAATTTAGCTTCATACCATATGTGCTGATATGTGAGTACCACTGTAGGTAAGAATTGGTATTGGCCTTATCATCAGGATGAACTGAGTGATTTCTGTAGATTACTGTACTCTGTTTGCATTGACACGTAGCGACCAAAAAAAAAAACTGTGACTCAGAAATGTCACTTAATTTTTCATTCTATTCAATCAAATAAAGGAAAACTTAACATCTTTCTTTTGCTTGAGGTGATTTAAAGTGTCTCATCTTGTACAGGAGGAAGCAAAAATAATGTGCATATCACACTGTTACCTCTGATCCTACATCATATTATATTTAGATGGTGCTGGTGATAGAGCAGGATTGTGGTGATTTTCTATGTGGGTCACCTTTTAAGGTCACTCATGCACATGACCCAACAGTAAAACCTGAGTTGTGATGTGATGTGATGTGGGGGAGTTTCTGTCCTGCCAAAACCAAAATACTTTCCAGCTCCAGTACTTTATATTTGCTGCCTTGTACAACAACACATCATTTCTCTTTTTTAACAGGTACACCACATCTACCGTGATACATATAATTTTCCTAACTGTCTGTATTCAAAACAATTTATTTTCCACATGTAACGTGAGCTTTTACATGTTTTTCTGTTTAGAAATTTGCCCAAGTCTGCAAACACACTCTCTGTCATACAGACCCTATCATTGCGTTTGAGGTGCTTTTAGTATTTACATTCATGCAGCTTCATGCAGTCAGAAAAAGTAGCAGATGATGGAGGGTGGTGACATTTCTCAGACACGCATTAGCCTCTGAAAAACCAGACAGCTTGTATGATTCAGTGTGTTACATACTGCTTTTGTTGTTTCATGCTTATACAATAAGTCTGGCTGTGGTGAGTCTGAAGCTGTTTATTGATTCTGTGTTTGTTTCATTTTGGCGTGTAGCTACATGGGTACCACTTTTGTGATTTTAAAATCTTATTTCTGTATCTCATGTATTTGTTTTATCATTAGTTCTGAGTTAAAGAATAGATTTTGCTCACCCCAGCATCTCATTCTAATAATTCTTAACAAAATCTTAAGATGGAAAAACAGTTTTTCCTCAGCAGTGAAGCCTGAAATGAGCTGGTACAGACCATAACCATGGAGGAGCGTTAACAGTTTGTGAGAAGTGCTGGCTAATGCAGGACTTCTGCTATTCATATCAGAGTGTAATGAGAGGTTTGGGAGAACCTGGCTGAGCAAGTCAGGTTTACATATTCAATGAAGACTCATTGTAAATGTATTTATTGATTCAAAATGCTTAAGGGGGAAAGGAATTGCATTTAAATGTTCAATATTTTATTAGGTGATGCCTTGTAAGTTTTCTAAACACGTGTGTCCCTGTCGGCTGCACTGCTACGCAGATACTGCCATCAAAGAATTGTTAGGAGGTGAAAGAAAGCAAACGGCATCTATTGGGAGAGAAATCACATGGTAGCTGATAACAGCATGTAAAAATCTATTTTCTTTGAGATAGAGGGCACACTGAAAATAAGATTTCCCTTTGGCAGAAATTATCCTTTTAGAAGAGTGAAGACACTTTAGCCACTATAGTCATCCACAAGAGCATGCTCTCTCTCGCTCTCTCTCTGTCGCTCTCTCGCACACTCACAACCCCACACATCTCCCCTGCTTTCTCTTCTCCTGAATATCCACCATGTTCCTCATTCTTTGCCCACCACCACTTCACTGCTCCGCTGACACAGTCTCAGTGGGATAATAGAGAGCGAAAGGTCAGAGCTCCATCTTGATTTTTTTTTTCTTTTTTTAGTGACTTCCTTAATGGACCAAGGAGGGAAATTTTGCTCTATCCATCATATACAGATAAGGTAGATATTTCTCTCTGTAGGATCACTTACAGATTAACACAGAGTAAATGAGGACTGTCTCAAGTGGCGATTGGAAATCAGGGACATGTGTGTGTTTTGTTTTCCTTATATTTCACACTGCTCATCAGAGTTCAGAGGGTTGTCAGTGAAAGGATCCAGAGAAAGAGGGGAAAGAGAGAGAGAGAATTTTGGAAAGTTATTCATTCACTGAGTGCTGATGTTTTAATCCACTTTACGATTCCGGTCACCAATTTTTCACATACCAAATCCAAAAATTGACAACTAATACTTGTTTCTGACAATGAAAAAAAAAAAGTTGAAGACATCTTCTAAAAAAATGCTTATAATAAATGTCTAGTGTCCCTGTCACTCTACAGACAGGACTATGTGGCTGTCAGTTCAAATCCCTATAAGTTATAAATGAAAGGGCTTCAAGTGGAAACAAACCTCATATCAAGGCCTGTATTTCTTTCCGTCTTTACAGATCATGTGACTGATTTGTTTCAGTGATGACGGATGGTTTTGATTTACAATTAATTCAGCCCATATTACTTCCCTGCTTCCATACTGTTGCTGTCTATGATGTTGGAGCACCTTTGTCCATATTTGCCTTTGCATTTCCTCTTGGCTGGTGTTTATCAGTCCGCGCTGATCGACGCATCCATTGGCCTTCGGTTTGTCTTTTAAAAACCAGCCCTGTACAGTAAGTGGTTAACTTGGCTCCTATGTGCTGTATTGGTACCAAAACAACTACGTACGTGTGCGCGTGCCTCTGTTTGTACACATGCACGTGCGACATCATGCGCGCGCACTGCCCATATCCATGCCCTTGCCTGCGTCGTGCAGCTCATTAGGCTACGTTTGATTCATGCTGGGCTCCTGTGCCTGTGCCTGCACCCAGCACTTGGCGGACAGACGCGCAGGGCGGGCAGGGGTTTGCTGCTGCTGCTGCTTCCGCGGCTGCTGCTGCTGATACCGCGGGGGATCCGCTCAGTGCACCACAGCCCCCCTCCAGTGACTGGGAAGCGGTCTGGGATTCCTTCAGTGCTCGGTCGGGGATGCGCATCTGGACCGAAGAGTTTCCCGGGGACAATTGCGCGTGGAGGCGCTCCGCTGTTCCTCTCACTGCCCCCCTTCCCCACAGAGGAAATAATCACTCCGGTTGAGGACACTTTGCCTTTCTTTCTTTTTTTTAAATTTGTTTTTGCTTTCTTTTTATGACAGAATGGCAGGCGCAAAGTGCCTTCTGAAAACACCGAGGTAAGACACATCTTAATATCCCCAGATAATAAAAAATGTCGATGAGCGCTGTCGCATATTTTCAAACAAAATCAGCATAATGTCTCCACCGGTACTGAAACTGTATCTGTGATATTCAGTGAACACTGTATCTACTTCATGGTGTTTGATGCATCTGTGGTTCCACTTATTAAATATGTTCCTTAAATATTCCCTAAATGGGTTTGCTGTGATATTTTTAGCAGCTATTTTCACAATAGAACTGGAATGAATGAAATTTTTATGTTGCAGTGGATCAAAGCTTAGTGATTTGAGGGGGGCTGTGCAAAGTGTCAGTTTGTGTCTAGTGTTGAAAAAGCGCCCAAAAATCCATGCCTAGCGTTGCAGTAAAGCTACTTCCACAGTAGACTGTCAGTGTGAGAGTGTGTGTGTGTGTGTGTGTGTGTGTGTGTGTGTGTGTGTGTGTGTGTGTGTGTGTGTGTGTGCGCGTGCGTGCGTGCGTGTGCACTAAACAAAATATTGCAGGCCTGGCTGGTAGAAATATGTGGCCGTGAAGGAAGGCGGACAGCAGTCACCTAGAGAGCTGCGGTTTTCACATCATGGTTACAAATGGAAGCTGGAGTTAGTGCTTCTGCATCTCCAGGCTTCAACTTTCCACACTGGTCATTTAGTCCGGCTGAAGTCAAGACCAGAAGTTGCCTGTTCCGTGCGCCACCAAACTGGGCACGTTGGCTTCTGGTGTCTGAAGAAAGCACACCAGCTTTCACAGCCAGTAAATTCCAACAGTGGACCGGAGGGGCCGTCCTTGAAAGCCAGACATCTTCTTGGGGTTAATTTTGTCCTCTCATCAGGTTTATTCCTGCTGGGTACCTGCGGCCCCGGGAGCAGGAGACCTGTCAATCACCGCGGCGTCGTGATGGAAAGGTCGTTAAGCGCAAAGATTAGAAAGGAGGTGGCGTGACACATCTATCCCGCCGCTCTCCTTCAATTTCCTGCAGAAATCACTGCAAAGCACTTGCACGGACACCACAGACAGAACAGCCACTTTATGTCACAGTGTTTTCCACTTCCTTTTTTTTTTTTTTTTTTTTTTTTTTTTACAGTGTCATTCGCTTTCAAATTTCTGCACGCATCCAACATATTCACTGCAGGATCATTGCCCGTGTGCGTGCGTGCGTGTGCGTGTGTTGGGTCGGTGTTTTGATGTTTGCCTTGCAGATACAGCAGCCTATTTAAAGCACATCACATCCACTTATCTCCTCGACATCATTTTAGTGTGTCCAGCCGTTCACTGCAAACTCACTTCTCCTGTGACACAGTTATTTACACCATTAACTGTAAATAGATCCAGTTGTGTGATATTTTTATTTATTTTTTTTCTCCCTGGGGCTTTTAAAATGAAATGCCTTTAATTTGCTTTGAAATATGTGGATTACAGGAAAAAAAACAGCTGCTCCTATTTAAATATGCATCCCCAGCCTCTTTATTTTCCAAATTGATCCTCATTAATGCCATTCCAGATAAGCTTCGATTTGGCTTATCTCAGTGAAAGCATGCATGGTGGATAATGACGCCATCCTTTAACTTTTTGGTGTTTTTTTTTTTAGACTTGCCATAGTCTGACATTCTCATTATTAGAGTTTGCTGGATCTTTTTTTTTTTTTTTGCCTTATGCACCAAATGTTGTATTTCCTTGTTTGTCCTGCTCTAATCCTCTGTCGCCATTGCTGTCAAAAGATTTGGCAGTGGTCATGAATTTTTGACACATTAATTCTTAGCCTCAAACAGTATGTGTGTGATATCAGACTATTTTCTGCAATACAGAAATTGTAAAATGGCTGTGGGCTGTCTTGAACACACACTTGACAGCCTTCTGCGAAAAGCTGCATTTCACTAATGGGTCCATCATGCAGTTGGCTTGGCCTTCATACCGGAAAGAGACTGACTGAATTTATGCATTTCACACAGAGAGAAGCCATCACAGGCATCCTTAAAGAAACATATTAGCTACAATGGCTTTCCATAAATGATAATGTGACAAACAGGTCTTGACACCCAAACACCAACACCCAAAACTCTTTGCACTCTTCAATAGATAATGGCCAATGTCATATTGTTTGGCCAACTCGTACATTTTTAAAAAGGGAGGTGTTGAGCATTTGACAAGAACTTGCTCCGACAAAGTCAACTCCATGCCCTTTTTGTCTTGCAGCAACTTCCAGTCGTCTGCCATGTTTGAGGGCTCAGAGTCTGTGGAGGTGGAGGGAGGCAGCACAGACAGCACCGTGGCCTCATCCATCAGCGCCTGTAAGAAGGTAAAAAAAAAAAGAGCTGGGTCTCATGTGTTTGTTGCAGTGGAGGTGCACATCTATCTCTGTGTGTCTGTCTGCCATATGACCACTTTTCAACCACTTTTTTTTTTCTTTTTTTTTTTTTCTTTGTTCTGTCCTGTGCACCTGCCCGTCATATCTGTCTCCTTGTCACTTTATCTGTTTGTGTGTTTCCAGCAGTGCCAGAGATTTTCATTTCCTCCTCCAGGGTTCCAGTGACACCCAGGGGTTGTGTAATAAGAGGCACAGCCAGGCCCTGGGGTCAGCCCAGTAGATTTATCATCTCCCAGTGCCAGAGAGACAGGAGGGGAAATGGTTCAGATCAGTGGGCTGAGGTGGAGGCTAGATTGAATTTTCTTTTAAAGTGTGTGTAGCTTTATCCGTGTGTGTCCCTTACTGTAAGTGTATGTGTGCAAGTAGACTCACTGGTGTGTGTTCCTAATTAGCCTGCCGCTCATGATCATAACTGACTTTCACTCCAGTGTCCTATAGAGACACAATGTGACAGCTTTGTTCGAATTGGTGCTCAGGCTCCTCTGACCTGTGCCCGCAGCCTTTGATATGGTCACTCTCAGTGAGATCAGCTGAGCCTACGTCACCTTTACCTGGCCAAGTGCCGGCACAGATGGTCCATTCCTGAGGGTGCAAGCATAAGGGGGGAATGATTTGTCACTAAAAATACACAGTGAGATGAGAGAACAATGCACACGTAATAGATGTCATACGTCAAAGTAACTTCATAAGAATTATCTTATTTATAGCATGTGATGATTTTAATCTTTTACCTAACTACAGCAAGCTTCCTTCTTCTCGTTTTACAAAAATATATAAATACCACATTGGCAAATCTTGTAACTGTGATTATCGTTGGGGGAATATTTAAATTCATCCTTGTAAACAAATTGGCATTGGAATTGGGTGATTATTAAAGCAGCAAAGTCAATAGTCTGTGACAAATGAGTGTGTCAGTCAGCATCACACTTGTCATTGACAAAAGCAGCTGCATGACTGTAGGTTTCATACAAAAAGGCTTCATTAAAGTGTCCCTCCAGGGAGGACACAATAACTGTTGTGCGTATATAATGTGCAGTGTCTGGTTAGCTGACAGATTATTGATCCTGTGTCGCAGACACTTATCCTGAAGTAAAGGTTCTGGAGAAAGGTCAATTGATCCCATCTACCAGAGGGGAAAACACAGAGAGTGGCAGATGAAAGTGAATGGGTAACTCAGATAGTGTGTGTATGTGTGTGGAGTCATACAGGATGCTCTGCGTGTGTCTCTGTGTGGAGTGATTCAGTGGTACTGTACCTGAGCCGGGTTTATCTGTGTGCTGCAGGTACTGTGCAGTAACAGTGTGCTGGACTCGTCCGAGTACTGGCTGAGGAATGAGAAGGCTCTGTGCAGACTGGGCCTGCTAGACGACGACACGGAGGGCAGCTGCACCATGGTGAGTAGCAAACTGCATGTGATGAAACATGCGCACACTAATGGAAACAATGATACACCAAGTCATCTTCTACTGTAGATACTTAAAGGAGCTGCAGGAGGAATGTTTGTGGCCTGAAATGACAGTGAGGGGGTTGAATTTTGAGGTAGAACTGATGTGAGATGTATCTAAAAACTGCACTCGCTGCAGTCTGCTCCCTCTGAGTGGTTTGTAGGCATGGAGATGGTAAAAAAGTGTTTTTGCAGCAGGTTGTTGGTGGTTCCTTGCTGCTTTGAAATGGATGTAACTTAATCCAGTGCAATAGCTTGACCAGTACTAGCACTAAGTAATGCAACTGTGATATATGACTTTCCTTTACATTTTCTTTAGAAAATTACAAATATCTAACAATGGATAAACGTTTAATCTGTATAAGAAGAAGGAACAGAAGTTTTTTACTTCATATACAGCAACAGCTTGTCTGAGGAGTTTCTGATTGTCACACATAAATACACCTGAACATCTGTCCTGTGGAGCTCCATTCTTTCACATCTGGCCACACTGCAGATCTACTAGAGCAGCTGGCGTTTACAGAGTGACATAACAGCTGATTCAAATCTTGTTTTTGTTGATCCCTGGCAGTTTAACTTCTCATCTTGAGTTGTGTGTCAGGCTGCGTCACTGCACTGGGACATCACTGTTAATTGCGTGTCTTGCTCATGGGCTTAATGGAAGGAAAATATCACCTTAAACGATTAATTAATTAGAAAATGACAAAGCCATAAACAATTTTACTTAGAAGGATTTGACTTGTGTTTTGCATTCTTGAAAATGGGTTGTAAAACTGCATTTACTTTTGCCTCTACTAATGGAATATAATTTTTCATAAGCACTTTGTCGCTTGAAATATACCAAAAGATTTTCTTTAGCAGATGTTACAAGTGATGCAATTTTATATCACAGAAAGACTGTTAAAGGCTCAATTCCATCTCAGCAGGTCCTTGGTGATCAAACTGTTAAAGGAAGATGGTTTTGCATAGTGGGAGCATCTCTGTTGTGATAATTTTGTCTCACTCTGTGACTGAAAATAAAAACGTCATAGAGTGGTCTTTATAGTTCATTATCATTTTCTTGCATTTATGTGATTCAAGACCATGATCACATGGTTGTGAAGCACAAACAGAACATGCATTAATAACAAAACAAAACACAAGCAAACAAAATATGGATGGTTTCTGTCCAGCCCTTCGAATTGTTCAGTGACCTCAGGGATTCTGGTGTTTTTCAGTCTAAAAATACAAATAACTTATTTGTGCTTTTGGTTTCAACACAACAGATATACATTTTTTAAGCTCTTTAAATTCTAATATTGCATGATGGCAGACTCCTGAGCTCGGACATCATGTGAAGAACTGATATCTCAGCTTCTGTTCAACAGTTCGTTTCAACCAGTGTAATGTTGTTACACTTTTTTTTGAGCCAGAGATAAACAAACCACAGTCATCAAGTATCTGCTTCAGACACGTGGAGACGCATATACACCCATATATACCATATAGTATATCACATACTGTATTATGCAGTAAAAATAGTATTAAATTTTATATAAAAGTGTAGGTCACTATCAAACTCAGTTACATTTATTTTCCTTGATCAGTCTCCCCCAGTGGCTTGTAATTATCTTAACTGTAGGCATCTCCCTTTTGATTATTGCTCTTGCTGTTATTGCTCTATCTGCCTCTACCAACTGTCTTCAGTCTTGACTCTCGGCATGACATCATGAGTGTGGCCATGCTAACTCAACTTAACGTGGCCTTACATGTCAATTTAAGTTATTGTCATTCAATTGGGCTTTGTCTGACAACAGGGATGCTTTGCTCATTTATTTTGATCACTTTTATCTTTGTGCATGTGTTGTTACCTATAGACACAGATTAGTTGCGTGTCTGTCAGTGCCTCTTCTCAACATTTTAACATTATCTTGATAAAGATATTTGCCCTTTCATCTATCTTCTTTGTCACGTAGCCTGTGTGGGTCTGGCTTGATATACCCAGACTGAGAACTCTGTACATTTACTTAACAAAACATCCATCATGCCCTGCAGAGATTGAATAGAAGAAATGAATAGAAATCATACGCTGTCATTCAAAGTACAATCACCTCCTTTCTGTTTGTATCCTGGCACATCATGTTGATAATGAACCACTATCAGGCTCTCCTTGCTTTAGTAAAGGGCAGACGCGCAACTTGTGAAATATCAAGATTAAACCCAGTGAGCTTTTTCCTGTAGGACAAATGACACAACATTGGAGATAATTCATTATAAGTGACTTTCAAAAACATTAAAAAATGTCATTGGAATTTTAAAGAAGGGCAATGGTTGTCAACACAAATTGCTCATCTATAGTTCTCCAAAGTATTTTTAAATAGAATCTAACATTTAGCAAATATATTCTGGACATGGTGGATGTGGGGAATTTATAAAACACATGAAGAGAGAACACTAAGAAGTGACTTGATCCTCTCTGTCACCCAGTTCTAATGTGTCACCTTTGTTCACTCACAGTTTAAATGGCAAGTTAAGCATGAATTGCGTTCATGGTTTACATCACACAGGGACTTATTTGTTTGTAAGGAAGAATAGTAGGGAAATGCATCAGTTCAGTTTTAAAATAGAAGTGGTACACGTGTGATCTAAATCAGATCACAATGGCCACAGATTTTATTTAATGGAATATCAGATGTGGGTGATATATAAATATATTATAGCCTCAGTGAAGAGCAAAGTTACACATTTTTCTGTCATAACATTATCTGAAATGTTGCTCAATAAGAATAATATATTCAGCTACAGTTCAGTGGCAGTTTAATTATAAGTCTGAATTTAATCAGTCAAGTCAAAAACTACCTCTGGACTCTGAGCCACGACCTGCATGTTACTGCTCAGTGTCAACTTAATGATCCAGATTTTGCTGCAAGAGTAGTGGCCTCTCTAGCCAGTCTCACAGATCTGGATTAACTGTAGACCTTAAATCGTCCTATAGAGAAAGGCTGTTGCTGATGTACTAGTCTAGCTCGCTCAATTCACAGCAGAGTTTTTGGTTTAATGGCAGTTCAGCATCAAGAATGAAAAAAAAATAAATAAAAAAAAACGTTTTTCTATTTTTAATTCCTCCATCATGGACTGTAGGTGCTTTGTCTTCTGCAGAATAAATGCCAGTAACACACAAAGTGTTTTGACATTTTTTCCCATGCTCTTCCCTAAAACATGCCTCAAGTGTTTGATAGTCATTACCAAGGTAACAGGACAAGCAGTAATTTAGCAAAGAGCATCGTTCTAACACACTCATGTCGCACTTCATAAGTGTGAGCAGTCACGTGCTGAATTGAATGTTCCTGAAACCCCCAGCTGTATTATCTTGGACAAGTTGTACATGAGACACAAACTGTGTGTGGGTTTTCAGAGGTTTGTAATTTTTGCCACAATTTTATTCCATACGCTGATACAAGTTTTGGCAAATGCAGTGCTCATTCATTAAAGTTTAGTGAGTTTGTGGGGGGCAAATGGTCAGTGCATCGGCTCATATGCCCTGTTGACCAAACAGATAGTCTTCAAACGCAGACTGATGCGTTACACCTCAGTGCTTTTCCTCTTCATCGTTCTTTACTTGACATGCTGTTTGCAACGACTGCAAACTTGAAAACAAAGACATCACTCGTGCTGTCCTTGTCTCTCCAGAACAGGCCCACTTCTCAAGCACCTACCTTGGATTATATATACGATCTTTGTTCTTTTGTGAAATGTAAATACATTTTAATCTTCACAGACAATGGTCATTTGCTTTTCTTTTTTTATGTTACTTTGTGATTGTTTTTCTATGACTTGGGGGGACTTGAATGTGAGTGCGAACAGATACAGCTCATCTGCCCACAGCATCACTCTTGGACTTTGACATGACAGATTGCTGTTCTGACTCTCAATTCTCCATTCGGCTTTTCCGTTGTACACATGGCCAATCAATCAGACAGCAGCCTGCAATTGATGACACTGTGTGAGAGATAAATTCTTCTGTCCTCGCCTGAACTGTACAGGGAGGCAGAAAGACGGTGGATAACACCGGGGGGTTTGGAGGGCGGGTGAGACAACGAACGCTGATCCAGAGAGAATGAGAGGAGCAGCCACAAAACCACATACACTAGAAACTCTGTTAGTGGAAAGTGATACAAAAAGGCACAGACCACAGGGTAATGAAGATAGGAATCTGATCATGTTGTCGACTCAACCTTTTTTTTTTTTTTTTTTTTTTTAAACTTTGCTTGACCAAAGCAATTGTAGTATTGCTATAGTATAGGTTTTTTAGGTTTGCTCTGATTTTTACTGCCCATGACCTTGAGTTTTCCAAGAAACATTTGATTGAGAACCAAAAAAAAGTTGTGTGAATAGGTAAAATTCAGTGTTTATGTATTCAAGAAGAGGAATAGTCCCAAACAGTGAGTGCGAAAGGCCAAAAACTGTGAGCTAAATAAAAGATAAAAGTTTTAGATTTTTCGCTCCATCACCCACCTCTGGCTGCATCATGTTGCCACCTTTGATCACTCACTCATGTTTTAATGCATGAAGTCACAGAGCAGTGTCATGTTTCTGTGATAGTCACACTGCATTTTATCACAACCCTGAGAGATTTGACAGGGTGAGTGTTTTGTGGAGGAAGACGGGACCTAATATTTTTTTTTCCTTCACGAGGCAACAGTTACCAAATCACTGCATCTGAATTCCATGTTGTATTTCCTGTAATTGTTTACACAGTTAAAACAAAATGAAATATTCTGTATAGAAAACAAGAAAATAAAAGTTATTTTGATAAACAAAAAAGTCTAAATAAGAAGGAAAACTAGTTAAGAAGTACTTGCCTATAAAATAAAGGCAAAGCACAGAAGTTAGAATATATGTTCCTTTATTACAAGTGTTCAAAATTAAATGTGATGCCTGCAGTTATTTAGCAAGAGTATTTTTCAAATGCAGAAAATCTTCAGTTTCCCTCCTCAACATCTGTCTTCCTCCTTTGAAGCTGTATAGTCTCAGGAGGAGAGTGATCCATTCATCACTGGATTCAAACACTTCACACTCGGGTAGAGTGCTGCGTCCTGACCCATCCCTTCCCAGCCCAGAGAGAGGGAGAACAGAATAAATATGCCATCAGCCGCGGCAGGAGCGCTGACTTACAGCAGGATCAGAGCAGGAAGTTAGACCCCCCCTCCCTCTTGTCTAAGCCTAAACTTCTCCTCTGCAGCTTTTACTTTAGCCTGTCCGTCTGACAGGATGACAATCTACAGTCTTTGGTGCAGGGTCATCCTCTTAAGTGCGACCTCTTTTTCTAAAAGCTGAAGCTCTCTAATACCAGTTCATAATGTGTGATTAAAGTGAATATCTATGGACAAAATGTGCACACATGGGGAGTCTATGGACACTTCTATGGTGCACACAGGATTGGATTTGTCTGAAAATAACAAATATATCCCACACCATAGAATGGGACCAGGGTCAATAGAGTGTAAAAGTGAAGACTCAAGAAAGTTACTGTGAAAACAAAGATGCCTTATTTCATATGCCCTCCTCTGTGGAAAGATGTTCGTATGCATCTAAAACATTGTGAAAACATATCTTAGCACTTCTCCAAATGTGAAAACGATACATTAAAACTTATGCGTTTCAATAATGTCAGAAGCTTCCCAGCGTCCGTCAATTGTCTGTACCTTGTATGAACATATTAACATGTTTCTGTCCATATTTACTGATAAATGTAGGATCCTCTGGTGAAAGTATGCAATTCATTACCCCCAGGAGAACATATACACTCCCCAGAGAAACTACACATCCTCTGTTTTCAACATTCTTTCATCACATATCCATATCATTTATGTCGTGAGAACCAGGACAGCATCAGCTTCTTGATGTTCACTTCAGCCTGGGGCTCCAAGCTGAGCCACGTTTACAGCCCAACATTAATTGAGACAGAATGAATGTGTGTGCGCTATTCTGTGCTCATTATGCTGCATATATCTTCCTCACATCTTTATTCAAGGATGGTGCATCCTATGTTAGTTTTACTGGTAAAATACTTGAAGCAAAGTAGCTGATAAAAAAGGAAGCAGCTCAGTCAGAGGTTAAAAAAAAACTGAACCACCTCAATGTGCAGCAAGTGGAATTTCATCATAGGGTATTTCCTGTTCATGAACAGCTGATGTCGTGCATTTTATCAGCACCTGCTTACATTTTTGAACACAAAATAAGGATGTTTACTGTCTCCAGTACGTGAGTAACATGCCTGCCTCGTCTCTGTACCAGCACTGTTTAGCTCGTGGGTCACATCACAAAAAATTAATATGGCAGACTCACTGAGCATTAATGTTGTTTCCCCCAAACTTCATTTGAATTAAATAAAACTTAAAATGGAATATAATTAAAGTTGCCAGCCACTGAGAGGTCAAAACACTTTACAGTGGAGGGAGCCATGTTCAGTGTCTGAATCCTCTTTTGTGGCAGCACAGGGACATTTTCCATACATCACCAGAAGAGCTTCACTAAGGTGTCTGAAGTGGGACTGACCTCAGATTTGCTCGTTTTTGGAGGACAATGACAGAGCTTATATGTAAAGCCTGTATATAAGTCCAGTGACTGTATCCTGCACTAGACTGATCCACCTGCTGCCACAACTGAAGTCATTACTTCACCAATTCTTCATATTTCAAAACCACACACAAAGCACACAGTAAAGTAAAGGACTACACAACTATAAAAATAGTTTTATGTTTCAAATAATGAAAAAAAATGAGCCGCAGTTAAGGGAAAAAAAGGGAGACGAACTGAGAGCAGCAGCTGTGTGTGGGAGGATCAGAGTAGTGAGCAGAGAGGGAGGGCTGCTGAGGAGGAATGAAGCTTTGATGGACAAAGGAGACTGACATGTTTGTAATGATTTCTCATAGTGGCCGTGTCTGTGCACATAATGTTGTCTTGTAACTAAGTATCTGAATAAACTGTATGTGTTCGTGTGTTTGTGTGTGTGTGTGTGTGTGTGTGTGTGTGTGTGTGTGTGTGTGTGTGTGTGTGTTTGTGTGTTTGTGTGTTTGTAGAGGAAAGAAAGAAATCTGCCTGCCTGACAGTTCTGTATATCCAAGGACAAATAGGATTTTATGCATAAATATATGGTACTATTGTACCCTTGAGTGTTGGTGTGTGTTTGTGTGAATGAACATGCACACTATACCACCGGTAATAACATGCTGTAACTGTTTGGTCAGTGGATCAGCACTCCTACTGACTGAACAGTTGAAAAACAGCTACAGAGCTCACATGTCAACAGATTCATCTTTACGACAACTGAGCAAACTGCATCAGCTGATGACAAATGTGAGATATGGTTTAAAAGTTTGGAAGCTTGTAAGTAGGTGGGAGAAAAAGCCTGTAAGTTGACATGAGTTGGAATCATTTCAAGGTCAAGCCCTTATAGTGACTGACAAAACTTCCGCATGTCCTCTCTTTATTTTATTGTACTCGTGTGGTCTTCCCTTTAAAAAGAGTCCTTCATGTTACCTTCACATTTTCTCAAGGAGAAGCTAAAACATGCAACTGTTGCTTCTGTCCAGTTTGGTCTTTGCGGCCCGTCAGCACAGGTGGCCAGAGTCACCCTGAGTTTCACTTTGGCTGGCTGCGCCGATATTGAGCACAGCTGCAGATTAACATGAGTGGAGCGCCTAGTGATGTGAGAAAGCTTGGGCAGACACCAAGTCCTCTGCTGCAGCTACAGCGTGGACACGACATGATGGGATGTTTATATCAAGATATGTGGATGTTATTTAGATGTGATGCTGATTTTGATCTTAAACTCAAACGGAGCACATACACAACTCCAAATGATGCTAATATGCTCTGCATTGGCTGGATGTGTTAAAAATCATCTTAGTGGGTAATAATATGTCAGTATGTCAGTGTTGTACTCAGAGCTAGTTTCTCTTGCCCCAAGTGGCCAAAAAGTTAGTCAGTTATTGGCAGTTAAACTGTGTAGTATTGACTAAACTCACAGTCAGCACTACTTCTCCTAAGTGTTATGAGTGTTGATCTCACTCATCCTGATCACTTCTCAAGCAACTGAGTGTTTTACTTTGCTTTCACTGTATCAGTTTAGCCCCACATCATGCTGTTACTTTTAGCCTCTCTGTCTTCATATGTCTCTTCCTCCCCTGCACTTTATATTCCTCAGCTGATGTTTACATGGTCATTCCTTCAGAGACAGCCTGATGCAAGCTAGCGTCGTCTAGCGTGTCTGTAAAAAAGTGATAGAATCAGACTATATCCCTGGGCTCGTCTCACACATGGACACGGAGAGGACTAGATGGCCCTCTGTGTCCCAAATATAGAACAACCGCCTCTTGGCACTCGCCGTCTGATGGGGTTAAATTGCTTCAACCCTTCTCAAGGTCAAAATCGTGGATCATTTGCCTCGCCTCTGCCTCAATCCGAAGGCGATGTGCTGGCAGGAGGAAGGTGTCATTGCTGCTTCTTTGGGATGAGTGAGCACTGCTGAGGTTCTCATGAGAACGGGCCTCACACTTCCTGTACTTCTGTTATGGTATGGATGGAAATTAATTTTTGAGTTTCTGCAGCACATGCTTACACATGTATTATACAAGCAATCCAATATATCTTCATCAACATACAGAGGATGTATCATTTGTTTTCAGTAAACGGTGCAGAATAATCTCAGCTTCTATGTATATGCCATTGACATTTAACAGCTATTCTGGCAGGTCCTCATCACACTCACTGAACTGATCTGAACCACAGACAACACAAATGAGCAAACTGTTTATCTCTTCAGGCTGTTATTTTGAGGGAAAGGTAACAAAGGAGGGAGCCTCTTGGTATTCAGATAAATGTTACAGGTAACATATGCAGTCCATGAAGGGCAGAGGAGGAAAACACTCACACACACTCCAATAGGAACACGCTTGCTGTGATCAGGGTGAGACGGGGAAACCTTTTCAAATATTCTGTCATTGTCAGTTGTCATTGACTTCAGATTTTTTATACTTGACTGATTCCGTTTTGAAGCGGCAATTTTTATCACATTAGACGTGCTAGTTGAGAAAATATTGTGTTTGACTGCAGGATGCCAGATTGGAGGTGGGGGGGTGGGGGTTGGCCTGTTTTGAAAGTGGTGCATTACCGAAGGACATTTTGGCTCATGCGATGTGGCTTTGCAGACTGGTTTTGTTGTTCCCCTGGAATTGTTCCCCTTTAATCTTAGCTTTTCACTTTGAATTAAACCAACTGTCTTTTAAGGGCATGGCAATTTGAAAAGTGCTTCAAAATTAGAGACATATTTTAAATTATGAACTCGTGAGTATATTGACCTATTTATTGCAGCAGTTTATTTTTTCCTTTGCCTCCCTTTCCAATCTGCAGCTAGGAAAAAACAGACAGACAACGTGCTATGCAGCATCTATTGTGGTGTCTATACCCTGACACGACTTTCTGGGAAAAGATCTTGTTGAATACAACACAGACAAAAAAAAAAAGATAAAAATCATGCTATCTCACAAGCACTGAGGCTGTTTAGATGCATGGCAGGATGAAGCTCGCACACCTCAGGAAGTTCAAAGGAAATTATTTCAAACGGTGATGTGTGTCAAGATGTGATTATTTGAAACTATATTTTTTGCAGATCTAGAGAGGAGAGAAGAAGGTAGCGGCAGGTAGAGCGGATGTGGAGATGGCAGAATTAAAAGAGAGACAACAGATTCCTACCTTGTTTTACACTGAAAAGAATGAGACTGTGGCAGTGACTCACATTACAAGGTTTGGTTTGTATTGACAAGCATTTAGGTGTTTAACATAAATAGAAAACTATCTTTTCCTGACTGATATACAAAAATGTTACTTCTCCCAAAGCACTTCACAGCACCCTGCACACACACTGAGTGTGGGTGCTCAAGAGGGAAGTAACCCCCCTCCCCCTCAAACACTGATGCTGCTGCTGCAATACTTTATCCTTTTAGCCACACAGGACTAACTTGGCTATGCAGACTCAGATCAGAAGCCGTGTGCTGTAGAATCAAACAGCAGTCTTCGGACAGTCCCAGACTCCCGGTGCTGACACGAGGACTCCATCACAGACCATTAAACCTGCAGCCGGAGGCAGAGGCCAGTGAGATGGAAAGAGCAGGGTGCACCAAATGTGACAAGAGGAGGAGTGAAGGGGATGGAGACAGAGGGAAGGGGAAAGTGGGAAAAGGGAGACAGAGATGGAAAGACAGTTGTAGCTGGTTTACAGCTGCTGCTTGCAGCTACTGAGAAACAGGGATGTCTTTTTTGTAAGGGCTCAGCCACTGATAGACAGTGCCTTACAGTCGTTATTCTGACACGACAGACAGCTGCTGTTGTTTTTAAATGGGTCACTTTGAGGAAAACTATCATTCTGCCTGGTTTGTAGGATTTCTGACAATGAAATGGCTCTTGTCAAGGTACTCCAGCACGTTAATGTTCTGTCTTTCTCTTTCTCTCTCTCAGATCTGTTTTGTAAATCTGGACCCTCAGAAAACAGATTATCGTGATGACAAAAACAACAAGGTGAGCTGATTCCTCGTTCACACATTTTTGCCTCCTATCCTCCTCCTCCTCCTTCTGTACTTCCTGCCTGCTCCCCTTTTCTTTCCCACGCACTTTTCATCTCCCATGAGTTCATTGTATTTCACATATAAACACTGGCTGAGTTGCCATGGATTCAGGATCATTACCCAGAATTAGAGGGTTGATTTGTTTAGATAATATGCAGATTTTGCAGCCTTTTGCAGCTGGTGGTAGCACTGGTGGGCAATCAATAATCATTCCACATGGTTCAATACATTTCACAGGAAGGATTTTATAATTATGTATCTCTGAGTTGGACACACAGAGAACAAATTATTCAGTTTTGAAGTCACTCGAAGAAAAGCTTTTTTTTTTTTTTTATCATCATCCAGCATTGTGTCTTTGTGCTTGGCATGTCTCCTGCAGAAACTGGCATCGGTGTCTCCAGATCTGCCAAAGCTCGTTGAATTACTTACGGTCCACCAGCCGAAAGAAAATGAGATCCTACTGCTTGGTGGCCTGGAAGCCTCAGACGTCTGCCAAACAAACCCACACTCCCCATCTCAGGTGAGTTTGCCGTGAGGTCTTTAAATCCTTGCAAGCATTTTCAGCCTTTGAATTAACTGGCCCCGCAGCACAAAGCAGAGAGTGCACGCTGTTCTTTACTTCCGTACAGCAATTTTGTGGGATTAGATTTGAACCTTTTGTGCTGGGAAAAATCCACGGAAGGAAGCGCATCCTCAAGCTTCCACTCCAATAAAAATATCTAATCGTCTTCAGTAGCACAGAACCACGTGTTACACCAACATGTGAAAACCAACATTTGCATGTACAGGAAAAAACACTTGCAGGTACAGAACATTATACTGTATGACTTCGTGAAAAAAAATTAAATTTTTATTTCAGGATATTTTGAAACATTGAGCATACATAAAAATTCATTAGTGATTACAGCTGATGCCCCTCTGTGCTTTAATTGGAAGTTAACTTTAAATACATTGTACTGTTACAGCCATTGACATTTTGTGAAGCTCACCAGATACATCACTGCATAAAACCACTGTTAGAATCAATACACAGCCTGAGGAGCCCGCACTGACTATTAAACTTGCATGAGCAAGTCCAATGAGTTTATGGTATATTTAATAAAAGGAAGAAAAAACAGGCCTGGGAGCCGCATAAACCCACTAGAGGTTTAAGATGTTTGTGATTTTGTATCTCATAATTTGTGGCTCAAAACAATGTGTATTTGTTGCATTCTGTGTTTTTATGCATGATTTGTGTCAACTCTGTGTGTGTCTGCAGTGAGAATTTTGTATATACACGATGTGTGTGTATTTGTGTGTTTCTGTGTGTGCATGCGTAATAGGTATCTGTACATGTTCCATTCAGGGCGGGCAGCAGAGAAATGCAGGGGTGTGCTTGGTTCAGTGTTCAGGACAGAGACGCTCCACGCAGCCCGGCAGCATCATCTTTGAGATCAACAAGTTCCTGATCGGTTTGCAGTGGGGAAAGGAGCGGCAGCATCAGCAGGGCAGAGCAGTGGGGCCGCGGGTCGAAGATGACACCAATCGCTCCATCTCATCCATAGAAGAAGACTTCCTGACTGCTTCAGAACATCTGGGAGATGACAGCGAGGATGATGGCTTCAGAAATGGTGAGCTGGCAGGATTTCTCAAATGGGTTTTACAATGTTTTAATACTCTGTATTTTTGAATATCTTGACAAATTTCTGAAAATGAAATGAAAAGAAAATAACAGATGTGTCACTTGATATGTCTGTCAAAGATTAAAATCCAGCTACAAATTTTCAAAAAGCCATGTTAGTGATTCTGGATGAATTCTCAAATTTATCATAGTTCCAAGAAGTTTACAATGCATTAATACAAGCTGAGCATTTGTATAAATGCAGATCCTATCTGCCACATCTTCATTTATTACAGTTGCCTCAAAAACACTTTCTGTACCTTGTGTAAACCCACTGAAGAACCACACAGTGGTTAAACAGTTCATCCTACATCTGCACATTGTGTAAATATGGTCGGCCCCAACAGCCTCACAGTGTTCCTGTTAACATTTGCAATTATTCACAGAGAGCATGTTGACCACATACAGTGCAGCATGAAGTGGCTGCTCCAAAATCTGCTTTGATGTGACGGCATCTTCCTCAGGCCACTAAGAAAACAGGAAGACACGAAAAATAGATGTTAAATACTGATTTTAAGATCAGGGACTGTTATGTCCATGTGGATTATAATCTCTCTTCAGTTTCTTTTAAGCATAACATTTACATGTTGAGGCCTGTGTCACAAATAGTCTAGAGTTGGCTGTAGAGTTACATCCTGAGTGAATGTAACATTACTATTCAGATGATTGCCCTACTGTGTGTGGATGGTGCAGCAGTGGTTACACACCACAGGTTCAGTGTTAGTTATTTGAAGGTCTTAGCCCTTGGAACGGTGCAGTGAACTCCTGCACTGTTTGTCTCACAGCAAAATGCTTCCACTGCAAAACAAGATACATTGAAAAGCTATGTTAATAAGCAAAACAAAATGTCAATATTATTACTGACATTTAACTAAACCTTGTTATTTAATATTGAAACTCTTATTCCTATCACATTTTGTTTTTATTGAGCAGACAAGTTTAAAAAAGGAATAGAGTTTATTTAGTGGAGATGAATCCTGTGTTTGCAGATACAAGGCAGTTATTCAGTTAGAACTGAAAGATTTCTATAGTGACTGAGAATGTATAACACAAGAGGGAAACATATATTTATTGCCACTGTGTTACCTAGTGATGAAATGTGTTAGATGAAAATAATTATCTCAAATTTTGTCCAAGGGGAAATTGAATGACATAAACACAACAGACTCCAGCTCAGTGAAGGGTAAAACAGGGTAATATTCTACTCCTGCTGTGACTCTTTGGAAACTGATGGAGCTACTTTCTAATCAGAGAGGACATTTCTCATTCCCTGTGTTTCCCCCCTCTCTCTCTTCACAGAGCCAGAGAGTGGTGATCTGGCAGAGAGCTTGGTAGAGGTTGCACAGAAACACTGTGTCAGACTTGCATGTCAGAGGGGACAGCTGGCCCATCACCACAGCAGGGAGGATGCTGAGGTGAAAAGGGATGGGCATCAGCGAACAAGCCACCAGACAAAGGAATCGGCCGGTCACTATGCCACCAATCTGGCCGAGTCAGTACTGCAAGATGCTTTCATACGCCTTTCTCAAGATGAAACCTCCTTTGTTTCTGAGGCTGCTGTCAGTGTGTCACTTGCAAGTTGTCCGTCCAACTCCGCTGGTTCTTCAAAGCCCAAAGAGCCTTCCAAGCAGCGCACATGCTCTTTTGAACTCCCCAAGATTGTAATAGTTCAAAGCCCAGACAGTTCTGATGGAGCTGCAGAATGGCCAGAGACCCATGTAACCGACCAGGATCTCGCTGCCAAAGCCAGTGAGGTGCCAGAGATGCAGACTCACCTTCCCCACCACAATGGAGGACACTCATCCAAACATGTAGAGGTGGCTTTGGCCTGTGCTGCCAGCATCATTGGTACCATTACTACCCCCCAGCTGACAGAACAGCTTGCCATGGAATCTGCTTCAGAGGAGGAGACAGAGGAAGAGCTGCAGGACCCAGAGCAGAGAGGTGACTACTCCCTCTCCTCAGCCATGTGTGGCATGGCCCAGGTTGCTGGTGCTGTAGCAGCTGTGGAGATAACAGAGGAGTCAGGGGATGGTGCAGATTCTGATGCAGATTCTGCCGACGTCTACACAGCATCGCGTGGGCTGATGTCCGCTGCTGAGGCCTCTGCAGCCTTCACGCTGCACTGCAGTGTGGCAGAGGGTACCAGTGTTGAAGCCTTTCGTGCCAACATAGCAGAAGTCCTGCACAAGGAAGCAGCGGAGGTACTCATTCAGCCACAAGGCTACAGGAGTGTGGCTCACTTACTTGAGGCCACACACAACAAGATAGTAGATGGTATTACATGTCCAAAAAAATCCTACATGGATGAAAGAGAGGTGGATGACTTAATAAATGAGGTTGCAGACAGCCTATTTAAGCATGCTTTAGAGAAAGCAAAAAAGAAAAAAGAACTGGAGGGGACTGGAAAAGATGCACCAAGCCTTCAGGTTTGTCTGCAGGATAGTGTGAATAATTTGCTCTTTGACATTCTTTGCCTGACACAGAAGAAAATCAGTCACATCACTTATAACCAAGGGTCAGTTGAGACACAAGAGAGTGATACATGTGTTAGGGAGCTTGCTATCACCAAGGAGAGCAAGGATCCATTAAATCAATTACAGTACTTAGTTGGCCATAGCCAGTCCACTAATAGTGAGAACCACAGTGGCACGCTGCACTTAACAGATAAGCTTGCTATGGTTACTGGGCTGAAGGAGAAATATGTGCTGGAGGAAAGTGATCTCATTGAGCAGTCATTGAGCAGACAAAGTCAGTCTAAAACCACCTCCCTGCCTGCCAAGGACTTCTTTGACCACCAGCAGATCCAGCAGGGCAGTGGAGCCATCAGAGAGCCTTTGAGTGAAATCCCAGTTCACAGCACAGACAAGAGAGGGCGACTAGGGACAGGAAGTGACAGCAGGCAAGCCTCCCTCACCCCCCAGTCCTCCCTCAACTCTTGCAGTTCTCTGCTCTCTTTGAGAATGGACTCAGAATCCAGGACACACATCACCTGCTACGCAGATGATTTGGCTGCTACAGTTGTGTCTATGGCTACAGAACTAGCAGCCATCTGCCTTGAGAACTCCACTGGGAAACAACCCTGGTTCTGCGCCCTAAAAGGGATGTCTACTGAAGGGCCAGAAGCCTACATGATCCCTGCTTGCCGCTCAGTGCTCAGGCGGAAAGATGGTCAAAGCAGCAATGCTGCCTCCAAGAAGCATCGGGCACCACGGCTCAGTGAGATCAAGAGAAAAACAGAGGAGCAACCAGAACTGATGGAGCGACTTGTGAACCGGGTGGTGGATGAGTCGGTCAACCCAGATGAACCGCAGGACCCATTTGCCCTCTTTGCCTCTGAAGTCACAGCCAGGATCATGAACTGCCCTGAGCTTAATGTCGTAGACACTTCCAAAACAGGCCAGCCACGTAGCAGGTTGCAGTGTGAGAGATGGAGCCGTGGGAAGGCATCTAGTTATGAGAGCATTCCTGAGGAAGACGCAGACCCCTCAGGCACACCCAACACACTCGGGCCTGGCAGTCGGTTAGGTCAAAACCTGAGTCGTGGCAGCTCAATCTCTAAGCAGTCCAGCTGTGAGAGCATCACGGACGAGTTCTCACGGTTCATGGTAAACCAGATGGAGACTGAGGGCAGGGGCTTTGACCTTCTGCTGGACTACTACGCAGGGAAAAATGCCAGCAGCATTCTGACCGCAGCTGTGCAACAGGCTGCATCAAAGAAAAATGGTCACCTTAATGTCAGGGCCTCATCCTGCCTGTCCAAACAGTCCAGCACAGAGAGCATCACAGAGGAGTTCTACAGGTTTATGCTTCGGGACATGGATAAGGAAAACAAAGAGTATGGCATTGCCAAGACTAAAGAATGGAGCAACAGCCTGTTTCCTCCTTCTCCGAGGACACCCTTCTGCATACGACAGTCTTCTGTCCCAGACCGGCGCTCCTCAGACTCACGGCTGACTGTCAACTCACCCATTAAAGCCAATTCTTTTGACGGATTTGCCCGCAACGTGCATGGAGACACTCTGAATATCTACCCCACCAACTCCGTGTCAGCCATGGGACTGTGTAAATCAGACTCCTGCCTCTATCAAAGGGGTAAAACTGACCAGATTACCGATATGCTGATTCATGAGACCTGGTCAAGCTCCATTGAGTCCTTGATGAGAAAGAATAAGATCATTGCTGATCCAGAGGACAGTATTGACCTGGAGGCTGCAGGAGACTCTCAGCCCCATGTGCAGCAGTTTGCCAATCGCCTCGCAGCTGACATAGTAGATAGTGGGAAGTCTGCACTTGGGGGCCAGCAAGATGTAGCTGGGGGCATGCTCATGTCGCACATGCCTGTTGGTGAGAGAAGGAGGGGGTTCAAACAATCTCATCTAAGTTGCAATCGTAGCAGGTCCAGCCAGGAGCAAGCTGGTACCGGAGGAGGGTCCGTGGCCAGTGACAGCAGCTCAACCCGCATGAGGGGCCCCAGAGATGTACCACTTATCCACATTGAGGGAGATCAGAAGGATGAGGAGACCCCTATAAACCTGGAAAGGCCTGGGGGAGGACAACAGGAAACGCCCTCAGACATCTCACCTACCAAGCGTACAGAGAGAGCTACAGCCACTGGCAGCAGGTATTTCACTGTTCACAGCCCTGTGTGAGAGTCAGATTCTTTTTACAACCCAGCAGCAGAATCATCATGATGCAGAGAAATAAAGAATACAAAAGAGTTATTTTTAAGATAAACATTAAATGTCTGAGAAAATCAGCACTAAACAAATCATCCAACATCCAAGTTTACCAAAGGTATTTTGTAGTGGTTGATCAAAGAGTGACAGGCACACAGAGGATCTACACCCGAGGAAAACTAATCTATTTTAGCGGTGTGTGAGGTTTGACAAACCTTTGGCAAGGCTGTGAGTCATACTGTCCGGGTGATGTACTGTGTGTGCAGAAAGCTTTTAGTGGCTTCATCTTTTATTCGCTGTGGGGCTGTTGAACTCACCTTGATCAGTACAAGCTGCACTTGCACTTGGCTAACACACTAAAATCACTTGACACTTATAGGTCTCCAGATTGCAATGACACGGCTAAAATAACAAGGAGTTTGGCTTGTCGATTTAGATGAAAGATTGCTTGACCTTCTTAAGTTGTTAAACAGCAGGTTAGCTGAAGAATGGTGTTTATTTGAGGTCGATTCAGTTGTAGTAAATATATGTGGTCCTTCTGATTAGTACATTATTAAACAAGTCTTATTCAAATCAAACTGACATTTTAGCAATACAGGGAATCAGCAAGATGGTAAGACTCACTCTATTTCTAAAAACTCAAAAGGTCTGAGTGGCCTTTCAGAGGAGGCAGCAGAGTGAAGACTCTCCCAGAAGACATTTTAGTGGATATTCTGGGGGTAATGAAGACTGGAGCGAGCCATGATGTGTCTCAGTCTGGAATCAAATGAACCTGCTGAAAATGTATAAGTGGAAAGAGTTGCTAATGAGCCGGAGAGGTATGCAGAGGAAAGTGAAACTATAAAAATTGAGATTAGAGGAAACGGTTGCAATCTAGTGGTATTTTTGTATATGTTTGTTTTCCAGAAATCTAGATGCTGATGTTCAACAGTGAATGAGAGGGAAAACATCTGAAAGGCCCAAATGCCACAGCAGTCACAAGATGTGTTTCTTTTCACCTGACAATACATGTAATCCAGAAACAAGTGAAGCGCATCTGTTTGTCCCTTGCGTAAGAGTGGAATTCAATCACTCACCTCGTCAATAAAACCTGATTTCCCACTGGAATTGTTGAGGATGGCAGCCTTCAATCATCTGATTATGTCTTAATTTAATCTGTTTCCTGAAAAAGAAACTGGAAATCCAACGGTGCCTCAGGGGAAAAGATACCAAAATGAATTAGCTTTCTTTTTATGAAGTGCATAGTTATTTCATATTGCAAAGGCTTGTCATTTGTGTGTAGTTGCTGTACTCTATCTATCATTTTTAGAGCACAAACTGTTCCGATGCTGCCTTTTAAAATGTATTTTACTTTTAACAACACTTAATGTTTGCTGAGGAGTGACAACAATTGGAACATCACTGAAAACAACAGCCAATGCTAACCACAAATTACAGCAGATGATGTGCACATCTACTGGACGGTCATTCCCACCATCTTGCGGTTTGCTTTCCCCAGCAGTGAGAGGGACAGGCCAGCTGTGGCTGCGGCTGCAGTAGTGAAGAGGGACAAGCGTTCTATGAGCGCTAGCAGTGAAGAGAGCATGGGGAGCTGGTCCCATATAAGCCCTGAGGATGACCCCCAGGAGGAGACCAGTAGTTTTATCCAGCTGAGCGAGGGGTCAGTAACCGTTGCTCCTTGATATCGCTCCAAACGCTGCCACTCTCACCCTCACCCCCACTCTCATTGGCCCATTGCTACTGACACTTGCGCTCTCTTGTGCCAATGCCAATTTACTCCCTGCTGCTTTAATATCCACTCCCGCTAAGGCCGTGTATGGCAGAGATGTCACTCCACAAAGCCCTCCCCATAGCTCACATACGGAGCTCTAGACTCTGCCTGCACCCCACACACAACCACCTGCAGTAGTGGGCTGCAGTGGAACAGGGTTGTGTTTGCTCACATTCAAAGCCCTGTAGTGCAGAACATTCGCTACACCTCTGCTTCATCAAATTCTCATTTGTTTTAAGCACACTAATTTTTTCAACTTTTACAGTGTGGAGTCACTACTCTGTGCTCACTAGTTGAAATACACTAATAGAAGATGCCCTGCTTTTCTTTGCCTTAAAACATAGTTGCCATAATAATGGATTAAATATTATTACACATAATAAGTGTCTTAAGAAGTAGAAAATGTGGCAATGATATGAAATATCAGCTTGTTGCATAATCAGCTGCAAGGGTAGCTATCTGCACCACCATAACACTTGCTGCTCCTTGCAACCTCTCCATCTACCTGCTTATTTTAACCACCTCATCTCTGATCCATGTTGTGACACAAGGGTATGGTTGCCACCAGCCCTGCCTGTGTACCCTACGCCTCTAAACTGCTCCTCAAACTCTCCTCATCCTCATATTCAGACAGGCTTACTGGCACACAAAAATCACCAGCCCCCCCCACCTTTAGCGTCCAGTTCTGTTGCCGCTGCTATTTATATGTTAATCACCAGCTAATGAACAACATGACCTGCATCACTGCGTCTGGTTATAGTCAGCGGATGTGTGTCGGGTGTCTTAAAAGGACATGCAAGTGACTCTATCTCTTCTTGTTTTTTTTGGTTTACAGGAATGGGACCAGCAGTGCATCCAGCCTAGGCCTGGCAGACCTAGATACTTTTTCTGATGTGCCCACTCAGAGTACAGTAATCAGGTAAATGTCACTGTCCGGTGCTAAAATATTTCTCATTAACGTGTCACTCTGATGCCAATAATGACTTTTTTTGTTTAATACAACAGAAAGTATATTGCTTTTTCTCATGTTCTCACCCGGAGCGCAGCGAGCAGGTGACACGTAACGTAACGTGACAGGCTGCTGGACTAACACTCATGAGATAACCAATAACTGACTACATACTCTGATTACATAAACAACCATGGTAAACAGTAAACAACCAAGGTGTGACATGTTTCAATGAGCCAGCGTAGCTGTGTCCCCCAGTTACCAGTCTTTATGGGAAGCTAAGCACACCAGCTCTTGTCAGGGCATCATATTTCATCTTTAAAATAGTGTTATCAAATTTCTCACCCAACTCTATGCATGGAAGTGAATAAGCAGATGTCTCAAAATGTTGAAATATCACATGAAGTGATAGAGTGTGTTACTGTAACTTTCAGCTGGTGTATTTTTTTCTCTTCACAGTGAGGAGACAGAGAAAGGCCATCTGGCAGGAACTAAGGAGAATGTATTTGGTAAGTGTAGTGATGGATTTTCATTTCATCTCAATGTTATCAACTTGTTAATTATTCACCTCTTCCTTCTGCTTTAACATCTCTCTACTCACAAAGAGCTCTGGAGTGATTCAAGTACAGAACGTGTGTGATTAATCCCTCAACTGTTTGTGCTTGAGTAGAGATGATTCTCTTTTCTGAATTAAGGACGGTCATTAATAATTTAAAAGGGCCCAAAGTTACAGCAGTGTCTCAGCACAAAACTCATCTTAATTTAATGAGTTACAATTCAACAAACATTCCCTCAAAGAAAAACTGAGCTCAGAATATTTCTATTTTATAAAGCTGAACTTACTGTGATTGTATGTGAAGCTTTGGCACATTGGCTTTTGATGTCCAAGCAGGTGTAGGAAAGAAAAAAAAAAAGTTTTTGCAGACCTGCAGTGCTTTGATGGTGAGAACAACATAGTTAAGATTTAAGGTATGTTATGCAGGGATGCCCTCCTAATACAGTATGCCCTGTCATCTTTAATCTTTCAGAGAGCAGCTCAGTGAGGACAGCAGGTGGCGGTAGCAACCTCAGGGAGCTGTTGGTGGTAAACTGTGACCTCGAGCCAGAGTGTGTGGACTCAGAGCTGAGGGTGGCCCTGCAGTGGATCGCTGCCTCTGAGCTCGGCCTTCCTGCACTCTACTTTATGAGGTCCAAAGAGAAGAGGGTTGCAAAGGTAGACACCTGAAAGTAGATTGTTACTGATGACGTTGCTGGTCATTCTCATTTTCCTCTTGTTTATACTTCTCCAGGATTTTATGAAATGTCAGATTATATCACCTCTTATCTAAGAGACTATTCCATTTTCTATTCATTTATCATAGTGTATAATTTTATCACGGCCATAATTTTTTAGAAAAGGTTTATTCAGACATAAAGTTGATGGCCCGCATCTAATGTTCAATTCATTGTGTTCTCTCAGTTCCAGAGGGTGGTCCACCTCATGTCTCAAAAGGAGTGGCGTATTGCAGACTTGTTCAGCGCTGTGGTTCAGTTCTGTAAGCTACATCAGGAAGAGGAAGAGGATGGCAGGTCTCTGTCCAGCCTATTTGATTGGCTTCTGGAGACCCTGTAGGCCAGACTAGCTTCCTCATACTGCAAACGAAAACTCGCGCTCACTTATTCACTCACACTTCTAACATGTTCAACTGTTTGCCCTACCCTGTCTCATCACACCAAGTGTCGCCTATTGCAAGCTGAGCGCATGACGCGATCGGCATACTTGAGAAACTCACACTGCTCACCCCTTTCTGCAGAGGTCGTGCTTTTTGTCTGTTCACAGCCATGAATGGACCAGTCTCCCTTTAATAAAAGCATGTTTTTATTTTCGGATTCACCTCTGTAGTGAGACACAAAGGCAGAGCAAACTGTAGGTATACAGGTTGGACCTTCCTCTTGGGAATGAACTACCCTTCAAGAGATTATAGTCAGCAGGTTGTAACTGCTCTTGATTATATATTAATATATATATTTACAGATTCACACAACCAAATTATCTGTTTATTTATTCCAAATGAACACACACAAAGCAAAGTACCAATAGAAGATAGGAAAATCAGGTTAAATTCTCCCCACAACTCTACATGCTCAAACCTTTTGTATCAAAACTACTTTGTAAAAGAGGCTGTTGAAATGTAAGCCCACTTTCTTCTGGTAGCCACTTAAAAGTGTGCATTTGCTTAACATAAGCAAAATGTCCATATCTTGTTGTGTTCATTGGCCAACATATCACCTCTGTTGTGACCTTGAAACTCAGTTCGAAGTAATTATGTCATCTTGTTCATGTTACTTGAGAACTGATTATTTTGGATAGTTGTACTGTATATACTGTAGATTTGGAACTGCTGCACCTTGGAGTAGTGGACTGCTCTCTTTAGCTTTTACTATGTCAGGAAGACAGAGTAAGGTTTGTAATGTTGAATTTGTATGTGAATTTGGTCTGTTTATTTCTCTACTTAGTGGTTCTCTAGTGTTACATCAGCATTGGGAAAAAAAGCACACAATTCAGCTGTAAACTCTGTCACAGTAGAACTGAATGTATTTATCTTTTGACATCAATAAATTTCTGTGATGTGAAATACAAGGAGTCTTGATCATTCCTTAATTCAACAGTATGGTTAGTTTATCCACATTAGTGTTACACTGTATTGTCTGGTTTTTCCAAAAGTGTCACATGATAGTCATATGATCTTTGGAGAAGTTGAATACCAGCTAGGAAGCTAGTGACAAAACATTCATTATCGTGTTTTGCTTTCAGAAAAATATTGCTTTGTACACATCACAGAAATATAGAAGCCAGTGGGAACAAAAATATCAGATTACCTTTGCTATCTGATCACGGGCCCACAAAGATAAAACATAGAAAAATTCATATAGTTTTGACTATAGCCCAAAATTGCTCAAATTCTCTGATATTTCCGAAAGCTGTTTCAAACTACCTGAGATTACATTTCATGAGCAAAGTTACCATACTGTTAATGCCAGAGGAAATGAAAAGCTTCTACTGGTCAAGACCAGTACCAAGTCAGCACAGTACAGATTTGCTGTAAACCAGACCTTTACTGAACTTCAAAGTGACTGCAGATATTTCAGTTGATAATCCACAATAAGCAAGTTACTCAGTGAGTCATCCATTACACGGTAAACACACATTGACTATGTCCATGTACATGCCTGTCTGAATCTCATGGGCCATGGGAACAGGTCAGTACCAGATCCGGCATGTGTTGTCCTTGCTGCCTGCAGGACAGAACAAACACAAGCAGGTGATTTGCACAGAAGCAGACAGACACAACGCTCAATGAAAATGCGCCACATCAGAAGTAAACTCAATTTACCCTCCAAATTTACAATGTACATAGGAATTAGACTTAGTCACAGCCCAGTGAAATAAGAAATATAAGAGCAGACTAATATTAAATAAAAGTGAGAGTAGAAGGAGAAACGAAACTGAATAAAATATCCATCAATTAAAATATGTATACAAGCTTAACACATGAAACACTGCAGCTGTCAGCTAGAAAGTGGCACCAAAACACAACCATTTGTAAGGAGTATATCTGCTGCTCAAGTGTATACAAACAGTGCGTAGTTGTCAGCCACATGTGTAGCTGTCAGATATAGTGTGTCTGTGTGTGTGTGTACCTGTAATGATGGTGTCACCCTCATAGTTAAAGACGCAGGAGAAGATCTCGTCGGTGTGTCCCTGCAGGACTTGCAGGCAGACTCCAGATTGAGCGTCCCACAGGCGAGCTGTCTTGTCTGAGCTGGCAGTCAGGACCTTAGTGCCCTGGGGGTTGAAACAGATCTACCAAGAGAGTGCTAGTCAGGAGAGTTGTCTGCTACATGACCAATAGAGTGAGCTCTCTTGCTGAATGCTGAATAAGAAATGATGCCAGATGGGTTTTAAATGACAAAGGCAGGAGGAAAATGAGTGAATTTAGCAGACTTTTACCACATAAGTGGCATTATTCCACACAGGTCATTCAACTAACTACATAAGGAGGATAAAGCTGCTGATGGCACTACTTAGTGAAGAGTTTTTCCAGTACCAGATTATGAAAATTTTTGCTGAAGCTGATCATGTTAGCGCCCACGTTTATTGTTTCATGAATGGTTTTATATCCCCACAGTGAGGTAAAGGAAGGAATGATTAAATGAAACTGGCTCTAGATGGCCATGAAAGTAAAGTATGTTTTTATTAAAACTCTAAATTGAGCACCAAGGAGCATCCCCAGGCAGAAAATGGAAACTGACTAGAGAGGAAACTGACAAAGACTGAAGACCAGAGAAGATGAGTGGAACCTAAGAGAGGCTCAGAAATGGAAAGAAGACAGATTAAAATGGGTGGAGAAGAGAAGAAAAAGAAACCAGGAAAGTGGAAACAACAGGAACAAGGTAGAAACAAATAAAATTAAAGCTGTGTCCCAATTCTATATTACATACTAATACTAACCTCACGTTTCGTACTGCAAAAGTTTTCAGTATACATACTAACATTGCTTGTTAGTATGTTGAGGGTGCTCTAATATATAACCTGAAGCACTGTGTTCTCTGTTACATTTGGCTAATAAAGTCATTATCATTTTCAAAAGTTTGATCCCTGTGTGTTTGTTTATTTTCAATTCAGTTGGAAACAGCAGCACGGGTGGAGAAGGTCATCGTCTCAATCAAATCTTCAAATTAAGACTGAAATCGAAAAAATAGATCTTTCCATGCAGGTGTTACATGCAGTCTAAGGAAATTGGGTGAATAATAAATGTGCTCAACAAATTTCAAGTTGAAAGAAAAAGCAAATGGAGCATACAAAATGGGATGGATTAATCTAACTAGTAAGGACAAAACAGTTGAAAATAAAAGGTCTTGTGAATTCATTGCATGGAATATGACCTGAACCAAAATCCACAAAAACATGCATTCAAATCTTTCGAGTCAGTCATTCCATGAACAATCCTGCATTCATATTTTTAGGATTTAAAATTATCATATCATAATGCAGGTGACATAACAAAGGGAGCAATTGAGACATACTGACAAAAATTAAAGAGGAAAAAAGGGGGCAGACACAGAGTGGGACTCTAAAAGAGAGGGAACGACATGCAGAAAAAAAAAAAGAAAAAACATGGTCATGGTTAAAAAACGCAGAGGTGAGGGAAGAAGTGCCCTGTTAGGGTGAGATTAGTGTCATAATCCTCCAGAATTATCCTCCATCCAGCCTGTTTATTACTGACTGCCTGATGTGTTTCAGTAAACAGAGGTAGGTTCTCAGCCCCTCATACAGAGAAACCCTCTGTAGGAAACACACTCACGCTGAGCACGAAACCTGGCAAGCAGTAAATGGGTAAATTCACTTCCATTAAATAACAAGATCAGGGCAGGATCAAACACACACACAAACTCACACACCTGATGCCAATGTATATGTTGGTTTGACTTTACTAATGACAGTCTATGTTACAGTGGATAAAAAGACCACTTTGAGGATGTGTGTTTCAGAGTTCAAAAACTAATGACAGAAGGTGAGACCAGGATCACTTATGGTCAGAGATGAAATCGATGGTATTTACCACTGCACATAGAGCTGTACCTTGAAAACATCAGAAATCTACTTTGAAACGTAGAGATTTAAATTGACACATCAAGAGAAGCATCATTATAATGGAAAACCACTCTATTCACACCTGCTGAGCTATATACCATGTGACACAATAAGCCTCCACTTCAGCATCATGTTTATCCTCTAACAAGGCAAGCGAAGGCAATATCGTAATTACAGCAATGGCAAGGAAAACCGTGGAGTAGTCTGTGGGTAGATATTACACAAAAAAGCCCAGTTATAATAACACTAACTTCTAAACAGGTCTGGGATAAAGTCGCTGTCATACAAATATTGAGACTGTCAAACATGAGAAGTGTAAATGGATAAAATTTGATTTTCTGCTGCCGTGTTTATTTATGTCAAACTTTGGCAGGTAAAACTATTCTGATAAAATACTCTATAGACAGACGTCTGAGCTTTGTGCCACTTTGTATTAAACTATCTATTGCTAAATAAAGCTGAAACACGAGCAACGGATTGTTTAATCTTTACTTCACAGCTCTTAGAGACACAATTGCACTAATTTTATTGGATGTATTCATAGATGTAGAATGCAATTGTTATATCTTTGTTAATCTTTTTAAAAGGTATTTTATGTGATAAGCTAAGATAATCCTATTTTTCTAAAAATATAAACCCATTGCAAAACAGATGTTGATGACATTTTGTGTGCAGTAATTTACCTTGGATATTTCTCCGTCATGGCCCTCTAGGGTCAGGAGACACTGATGTGTGGTTGCGCAGAACACTCTCGCTGTACCTGACAGAAACAGGCACAACCATTAGGCAGTAACCATTACTTGTCCAAATCTTGTTTTTCTTCCAGACAACCAGAATATTATGGTCTGAAAGATGTATGGCATTAGAAAGAAAAAATACATTTTTGTAAATAAATCTCAGGCATGTGATCAAAACACAGAGTGAGGGAGGAGTGTTTGACTTTACCAGCAATGTAAACTTTTAGTAAGTAAATCCTCACCATCAGCAGAGGCAGTGGCAATAAGTTGACCACTTAAATCAAAACACACATCCAGCACCTCTTCTTTGTGTCCAACTAGGGTGGCCACACACTTTCCACTGACAGTCTCCCACAACTGCAAATACATACACAAAAAAGTGACACAATTAGACATACACCCTTGGTACAAAACTGGACAAATTCATGTGAACAAACTCATACACTGTCTCATAAACTTTGCTTGCATATAGCTGTTAGCTGTCTTAAGTGGCTTTATTTTAACCATCTCCCCCAGAAAAATGCAGTGAGTTGGATAATTCTTTTTTGTGAGCATGATTTTTCTTGGTATAATTAAGGAATTAGGATTTAATGTTTCTCCTTGAAATGAAGGAGATCTTTGAGACAGAAAGGGGGGAAGTGAATATGAATGACAAGAGACATCCATCTGAGACATTCTTCAGAAATACCTAATACCAAATACCAAATGATTTGTTTAAATGCTAAATGAATAACTGTAAGTGGGCAATAAAAACACTTACAGACTGTAAAGGGGTAAAAAAAAGTATTTCAAAGCAGTGCAGGTTTTCAAGTCTTTGGATAGAGGATACTTCACCTTGCAGGTTTTGTCCATGGAGCCTGTGACTATAAGGGAGCAGTCCCAGTTAAACTGAACATTGCTGATTTCCCCCCTGTGACCGATCAGAGTGTGTACACGTCTGAGAAAACAAAAAGCAGCATTAAGTCACTTGTGCACTCTTGTATGCAGAACCTATAGGTGTTATGCATGTGTTGTCTGGTACAAATGATAACACATATGCACAAGTCACAGATCAATGCATACATTGCAATAACAATGATGATGTCTGACCTTGCTGAAGCAACGTCCCATATAGCAACTGTGTGGTCGAAGGAGCCAGTAACAAGTTGATTTCCCACTGTGTTAAAGCACAGAGAGAGGACCTCTGCGGTGTGACCCTGGATGGAATCAAGGACAGAGCATTATTCCTCACTACTATGTGACTTCCTCTTTCCCTCTATCTGCCATTATGCATGGAAATGCACATCAAAAAGGCAATATTATTTATTAAAATAAACTTGGCCTTACTGGTAGAGTTTTTAAGTCTTGAAATAAATAAAATAAAATGTACATGTGCTTAGGATTCTGCCCTAAATTGACTGCTGTCAGTATGATTGATACTTCATGGTGGCAAGTACTGAAAGAACAAAGTGTTGCTCCTCACTGAGACAGAGCCAGCCAGTCACACCATGGACACACGTGCAGTCTGCACATCAAGGGAACTCACTACTCCCCTCCGAACGGGTAATCAGACCTTATTAAAGAGTAACAGTTACATTCCCTATCAGACTATGGGTGCATATATGAGGTAGTAAAGTTGCTAGCCAATCAGCAGAGGTAACACCAACCACATAAGCAATAATGAAGAGTTAATCACTGCATTATTAATGAATGGATGTGAGCTGTGCTGCTGTGATAAAAGAGCAAGAGAGGGATTGAGGCATTGGGATAAGAAAAAAAAAAGACAACTCACAGTCAGAGTGGCCACTTCCTTCCCAGTCTCCACATCCCACAGCCTGGCAGTGGCATCCATGCTGCCTGTGGCCACCAATGTACTCTGGGGGTTGAACGCCAGGCACACCTACACAGTACAAAACTCTCTTTTAAAGTTACTGGTGTTGGATTCTGCTACAAAGCCAAACAGGATCTGGCAGAGATTTATTTATCATCTAAGCACTAAACACACCATCAAAGTAAATAGTATTTGAGTATAAGAAAAAAAAAGACTGTTATACGTACTATTTCTGCCACGTGTCCACGAAAAGTGTGAAAACATTTGCCTGTCTTAGCACACCACAGTTTGCAGGTCTTATCAAAAGAGCCAGTGGCAATCTTGTCTCTAAGTTTAATAAAAGGAAATAAAGATAGAGGAGGAAATAAAGCAAAGACACTGTGAATTCTGACAAAGTGTTAAGTAGAACAATGTAGTTTTCAGATGGAAAACTTTCAGATGAAAGTTTTGCTTATTTACCCATAGGGGTTGTTGAATGCTATTGCATACACAACATTTCTGTGACCCTCTAGAGTGCGCAGCTCTGTGCCTGAGGTCGTGTCCCAAAGTCTACATGTCCTGTCATAGCTCCCAGTTAGAAACCTGCAGAGTGAAAGAGAGCTGTAAATAGCAATACAACAAACAAAAACTGCAAAGTGTCAGTGTCAGTGTCTTTCAGATAAACCTACCTGGACCCTGATTTGTCAAAGGCAACATTCGTCAGAGGCAGTATGTGTGCTTTAAGCTCCTGCAAAGAAAAAAAATCAGAAGATAAGAAAATATAACCTTCAAGTCTATATAGTTACTAACTCCATTCATCTTTAAGATTACCCATGTAATATTCATCCATATGTAATTAATCTGACTTTGATGTAATGGGAAGAGATCTCCCTCCTGGCTCACCAGAGGTAGAATGACTTTTTTTACCCATTGAGCTCAGACTCTAGAATCTCAACCTCTTAGTAGTTGTGCTTTACACATTCCTCAGGACAGGCATTTACCACTTTTGTTATCATGTTTGTTGTCTTCCAATTCCAAAAAGACCTAGTCACCTAACCACTACTGCTCTCTAGTGCCTCTTTCTAGAAGTGACTGCTAATGTCACCCATCAAATTCCTCAATTTACCCAGATGAAAGCTAATATACAGCTGTAATTGGCTGATATTGCTAAAAATGTCATCATCCAAAATCCTTTAAAAGTCATGCGTGGAATGCAGAAAAACAGATCAACAGTTTTTGTCCTTAAACCATGCAAAACATATGTGCAAAAAAGTTTATACTGACACAAAAGACAAAGAACATACTACAACTGTTTCATAACTATGACTATACTATGGATTTTACAACCAGCCCAAGGACATTAAACACCAACAGACTGTTAAATAATAGGAGCTTTTCTATTGAATCTCAATGGCAGGTCACTGTGTTAATTTGCTTATTATTGACCAGTAATTAGTTCAGTGTCTGACCTTGTAGAAACAAAACCTGTGATGGTCCTGCTGGCTCTGTTTCTGTTGAAGTCGAAGGATCAGGTTTTTGACCTGATCAGCCCGGGTCTCTGTGATCAGCGGCTCCGATTGCCTGATCTCTGCCACCAGCTCATCTGGGTTTGTTCTGCAGGGTAGAAAAATGCAAGTTTTACATTACATTTTTATTCATGAGAGGACCTGATAGTGATAAAAATAAATAACACCAGAAACTATAAAAAGAGGTTCTATGGGAGATTAAATACATCAAAATACGGGAGTTTAGGAGAAGACTGACTAACTTTCTCATCTATACAAAATGTTACAATCACATCAGAAACATAAAACAATACATAAACCGGACTGTGTCACATTAAGAAGGTTTAACTACTGCACCTTTATTTATAAGACAATTTATAGCGGCAGGGTAAACCGTGTTTAGTATCACATCTAGAGCAGTGTAGGTTAGTATAGTAGGTCGTGGGTTAAGGTCACAGTTAGGGCTACTTGGTACTATGTGTGTTAGCTTAAGAGATAACATGACAGCAATAGGAGAGATGAACAACAACAACAACGCTAAAAGTTGTCACTAGTAGAGACTACAACTCACGCACTCTGGGGTTAATCCCAAAAGGTCGATTGATTTTGTCCTCACATTTCCTCCTTTCTCGTACTCGAGGATTATACCTGATAATAGAAAAAAAAATAAAGACATTTACTGAACTGTACAGGAAACAATGCTAATAAGTCTGATGCCTAGCATAGCTCACGTTGGGCTACAGCAAGTTTTTCTCTAAAGCTGTAAACACTCCTCTCCCGCAGCAGCGTTTTTCATTCCCACAAAAAAAATGAACTAACATTAAAAATGGGATAACGTCGCTTGAAGTGCATCACCTGGAGGATAATATCGGAGAAGAAACCGCTTGAGTTTCATTTTGCTGTGTTGAGGCCTCTTCACTTGTCAACAAACAGTTGCCATGGCGACAGGTTCGCTGCACGTGCTCGTGAGCATTCACCACGCATGCGCAATACGAAACTAGAGCAGTATAAAAAGTTGGTAAAACAGTTTATGGTTATTTACCCCCAGCTAAGGGGGCGGGGCATTACTCAAGGTGATGCAGTAGTTTTTACGGTTACACTCCTTGTGTTGAGCTGTAAACAACAAACAGGACATGGCTGCGATATCCGTTTGTACACTTAGATTGTTACTGATTAACGAAGGGGAAAATAAATTATTTATAGTAACTACACATGCTTTTATGCTCTATAGGGGAGCCATCTTATTCCCAGGGTCATTTTTCCTGCCTCTGCCTAACAACAAGAGGTTTTATTTCCCTCTTTTAAACTGTCTCATATCTTGTTTGATGTGATCTGCCACAGACCTCTGGTTATAACCACCCCCCACCCCCCACCCCAGCTCAAAGTCTATCCATCATAAACTGTGACTAAGGCACGTGGAGATCAGAAACATTATGTGTGTATATTCTTGTTACTGATGCATAGTGATAGCTTCAGAAAAGCTCACAGCACTTAAGGGATAGTCGAGGCAATCAGACTTAGAATTAGTGCCATAGGAAATAAAGAGTCTCTCTGATAAGTCCTACCAGTGTAAAAGCATGGACTGTTGGGCAAAGCTGAAGTCGTCCAGCTGGGCTTATCCCACGGCTGTCCTAGCACTCTATGGTTTTTTTGCTAACTGCAGAGTGGCAGAGCCCTTCCTCACACCATACCTAATTGGACCACACAAGAACATCTCTGCAGAAGTGGTAAGGGCAGCAGACACACACACACATACACACACACACCCCTATATGTTCTAACATGTGTATGTGCATGTAGAGTTACTCTACAGCCTGTAATTAAATATTATTATATATATTATTTTATATATATTAAATATATTAAAAAATATATTATTTTATTAGAAGCACTTAACTGAGACTAACCGCTCTTTGGCTTTGCGTGACAATGAGATGTGCATGACACGGACAAGAGAAAGAATCAGTGAACCTGTATCTGCCTTCTTGCTCTTTGTTGCTTGCCATTTTCCACAGGTGACCAACTACCTGTTCCCTATCTGGACCTACTCCTACCTGGCCTTCCTTTTCCCCATCTTCCTCCTGACTGACTTCCTGAGGTACAAGCCCCTCATTATGGCACAGGGGCTATTCCTCGTCACCAACTATGTCCTGCTTTGCTTTGCCCCTGGTCTGCCTGCTATGATCATCCTCCAGGTCTGCTGAAAAACTGAGAACTATGATAATATTGTTGCACATGCAACATTTAAGTCTTAGTATAATTAAAACTGCAACATTTGCATTTGTCACTGTGTATCCCGACTTGCAAGTTTGAGTTTTATTCTAGCCTAAAATATCTCATTTGGATTATGCAAAAGATTTCAATCCTGTTGTTTCACAGGCATAATGTGATATTGCTGCTCTTATTCAAGAACTTCTAAAGATAGATAGCATTATGTTATGCATTATGGCTACAAACTAATCTCTTTAAAGCTGTTTCCAATCAACAGGTCAACTATGCCGTAGTGACCTCCACAGAGGTGGCCTACTTTTCTTACATTTATAGTGTAATTCCAGTTGAGAATTACCAAAGAGCCACTGGTTACCTGCGCAGTGCCATGCTGGCTGGGTATACATTTGGTGCCAGTCTCGGCCAAGTGCTCATCTCCCTTGCAGGTATGGCTTTCATGTCTAAATACACAATAAATAAAATATAGCAGATGTTTCTCTTGTAATTTCCCTCACAACAAATCTGTATTGTGTGAGTAACAATAATAAATGCTAAAAGAATTATGAAAAGGCTGCACTGTATAAAAAAATTGAAAGAGCTGATCAATTATGAACTCTAATCAACAGGAGTGGACTACTTCTACATCAATGCTATCACTCTGGGGATTGTGAGCATGGCTTTTCTCATCTCCTTCTGGTTGCCCATGCCCCAGAGGAATATGTTCTTCAAAGGAGAAAAGGCTGCAGCTGTGTGCTTGCAGTCCCAGCAGGATGGGCTACAGGGAGCATACAGTCCTGAGGGACCAGTAATGGATAAGGATGGAGCTGGCTCAGGGAAAGAGAAAATGGAGCATAATGGCAGTCCTGGCTGGTGCAGCAGGGAAAGTGTGGCCACTGCAGGTCATCTACTTTGGCAAAGCTTCAGGGAGTCGTACTCTTCCAGGCATTTTCTTTTTTTTACTTTTTATTGATACAGATCACACTTTGAGTACAGCTCTGCTGAGCACTCTCCATTTGCACATTGTGTCCTGTATCATAGTTTAATGCATTTTACCTTAGCAAATAAATCAATAATTATTCATTCATTGTTGTTTTCTTTTTCCATAATCTTCATCATTACTGACCAACATTCAGACATTTAATCTACTGGTCCTTGTGGTGGGCTCTGGCCACAGCTGGCTATGTCCAGGTCTTCAACTACATCCAGCTGATGTGGGACCATATAGAACCATCTGCCACATCATCCATCTACAATGGGGGCGTAGAGGCTGCATGTTCTCTTGTAGGTAAGACTGATGGCACTAACTGATGGTTTCTCTTTAGACTTAAGCTTTATCAGTCTAATTCAGAATCATGATCAACTTCCAGTAATATTACCACCCAAAACATTATCATAGTAGCTAGGAAAACCATTCTAAAGACTAAGGATTTGAGTCTCTTAAAAATTTGCAAGATAATATGTAAAAATAGGCACATTTATTGAAAGAGAGAAAGTGCTTTTGAACATTGCAGTCTCTCAGAGGATCAGGAGCTTATCAGGGGATCATTGACTTTCATCACAATGAGAACAACAACCAGGAGTTCAATTAGCACAGGGGAGAAGACTTAAGACTTAAGAGGACCACATTATATAGAGCAAAATAAAATTTAACAGTGTTATTAAAATCTGCTATGTCTGATGGCACATAGACCCATAAAACCAGCAAATAAAAGAAAACAATGATGCCATTCTTGGTTAAAGGGGATACCTGATTAAATGTAAAATGTGTATCGATTTTGAAAGGAAATAGAAGCACCATGGTCCTGTTGGCTCCTACTCAACCTGGCTCAGTACGAGGAGAAGAAGAGTAATTGCTTCAATTAAGGAGATAGAGTTAGAAGGTAATGGCTTCTCTGATAATTGCCGATTCCAGGAGCCGAGTTAAAGTGGTTCATCATAATAGGCATCTGCTGAGGAGGCCAGCAAAGGCATGTCAACCCCCCCCCTTTATGCCAATATTCAGGGAAATAAATATTGTTGTTAGGATTAATGAATGAATCGCAGCAAGGATGCACAATGAAATGATAGTATAATCACTTCATTCTTCTCTCCTGCGGGCCAGGTGCTGCGGCAGCCTTCACCGTGGGCCACATCAAGGTGACCTGGGCTGTGTGGGGAGAGCTGGCTTTAGGGTTGTTCTCAGCTGTAGCGACAGGTGCTGTGTTTCTGATGGTACTCACCAGCAGCATCTGGGCATGCTATGTTGGTTATGCCATATTCAAATCCTGCTATATGCTTCTCATCACCATTACAACGTAAGTGCACCAGTAGATTTCACCAATCCAAACTTTTACAGTAGCTTTGTCTAATTTGTTCCTCGGTGGAGATGGAGGAACAGTAGTGCACAAAGCCTGAAATAACTTTTTTACCCCCTAAGAGGGATTGTTATTGGGATCCTTCTGTGAAACGAGCTCAATATACAAAGAAGGCTGGTTTTGGATTAGGTCGACTTCAACTAATCTGCCTCTCCATATTTTTTCCATTTCGTGATTAAGCATTTTGTCCACAAAACATAATATAGTTGAATGCGACATATTGGTTAATCATTCCAAAGCACAAAGATATTCAATTTACAGACACAAACAGCAGTGAAAAGGCGAAAATGTCCATTTAAGAAGTTGGTACCAGCAATTGGTTGGCTTTTAAACCAAATGATAATTTACTTGCAATTTTTTGCATTACATATAATCTGAATCAGAATAGTTTATTAATCTCCAGGGGAAATTCGTTTTTTTTTTGTGTGTTTTGTTTTATTTTTCAGAAATATATATATATATATATACGACAGTCCTTGTATATTGTAAGTTCTCTCAAATGTCACATCGCCTTTTTCCTATAAGTTTCCAGATTGCATCTAAACTCTCCATGGAGTGTTATGCTTTGACATTTGGGATCAACACTTTCGTGGCCATCTCACTGCAGGCCATCATCACTGTCATTGTTGTTGATGAAGCTGCACTGGGTCTGGACATTGTAACACAGGTACATTTCTATGCACATCTTACTCCTACGCCGTCCTGGCAGGCCAAGGGCATTTAACGCCGAGGCCTATTGAGGTACATTGGCAGTGAATCGTGAACGTGCATGCCTTAAAATTTCACATTAACACGTGAGGACAAGGAGCCACCCGGTGGTTATTGTTAACTGTTGCACGCAGACGTGCAAAAAGTAGACGGGGCCCTTGGCATGAGTGGAAGTGAAACACTGTGGATGACAGTAACTTCTCTCTGCAGTTCATCATCTATGGGAGCTACTACGCCGCCATCTCGGTGCTCTTTCTGATCCGAGGGACCTACACCGCCTGTATAAGTGGTCACGGACCGATGCAGAGAGAAGCCGAGGGGCCAAAGTCCGGTGTGGAAGTAATCTCTGCTGAGCGTTTCTGAATGAGCTCTGAGTGAGCAGGTGATCGTTTTATTTGTTATATGTGGAATAAAAAACAAAATACATCACTGTAATATGGTGTCAGCCTTTCCTGCCTGAGCTCACTGACTGAAGTGGAGGAAACCAGGGGATGATGTTCCCTTTGGGAAGGGCCACTCCCTTTGGGGCCACAGTGCCTGAACAACAAAACTGAGCCTCTTATTATCGCCTCATAGACACTATTTAGTCACCGACTGACCCCGTATCATGCCACAACTTTCGATCACAAACTAATAAATAAATAAAGGCCCAACCATCACTGATTAGTGAAGTATATTAAAGACAAAGTCCTGATACCTGTGCCTCTTTAATGTGACCCACGTGTGTCTCTGGACCGTCTCCGAGGCTGTCCTGCTCTTTGACCGGGTTGATGATTGACGATGCAAGTTTCCTCGTGAGGCGAAAAGAAGGACGGAAAGCGCAGCCCACCGAGGAACCCGCCGGGCACACGCCAGAAACGGGCAGAGAAGAGCTGAGGAAAGATGGAGGCAGTGAGGAGGTGGAGGTCAGACTGGAGGTGTCCCACCACTCTGCTGTGCATCTACGGGTTCTTCAGCACAGTTAAACCCCTGGAGCCTTTCCTCATCCCATACCTGACAGGGCCGGACAAGAATCTGACAACAGAGCAGGTATGAAAGCAAAGACAAAACCAACGAGCTAAGCAGATCATGAATCCATCTCATTTACAGGCAGGAGAGCAGCCATGGCTGAGCTATTTCAGTTTGGCCTGTGTTTTGTGCCAATTGCTTTGTAATTGCAAATAACTTGATATGCGTATGAAGTGCAACTAATCTAAAACAGTTTGTATCTGCTGGTAAAAATCCAGTCATAATAGACTAAATTAACATCAGTCCATATTATATTTAGATTTCAGTGGTTAAGTGAAGTCCTTTTTAAAGTAGAACTGAAATTTAAGCAACGGCTGAGGAACATGTCCACTATTTAGTCCCATCAGGGATCTTCTTTGAAGTTAGTATTTACTATCCCTGCAGTTTGTACTGCATATTGGTCATTAAGACATAAACGGTATTTTTTATAGTTATTGTTAGGCATAATTTTTTTCTGAAAATCCTGTCAGCTGTAGCATAAGCAACACATCAGTTGAGGAGCTGAATGAAAGATAATACAAGAATAAGTGTTTTGACATGATTTATCAGACTGAGCATCACTGTGGCTCAAACTCTTGAGTTGTGTCAAGTTGAATCAACCTCGAAGGACAAAGCTACAGAAACTCAAATGAGTGTGGAAAATGGCTCACAGCACATAGTTGATTTAGAGCAGTTGATACAATTCATGGTAGAATATCATAATATATCATATCTGTTTATAAACAGAAAAAAAAATATATTTGCATATGCATGTGAATGACTAAAGAGACGTGTGCAGATAGTTTTGGCCATCGGATTAAAAAATGTCCTTTCCAAAGATAAAACCAAAACATGACCTTGCTACTCAGTTTAGTTCCTGTCTCATATGCAAAGGCTCTTTCATATTTATATCAAACTGCTCTTTCCTCACCAGGTTAATAATCAAATTTTCCCAGTGTGGACATACTCCTACCTGTCAGTGTTGGTGCCAGTGTTCCTGCTGACGGACTGGTTGCGTTACAAGCCTGTGGTGGTGTTCCAGTGTATTGCACTTTTCATCACCACAGCAATGCTGCTGTGGACCAAAAGTGTACCAGCCATGCAGGCCATGCAGTTCTTCTACGGGGTGGTGACAGCCAGTGAGGTGGCCTATTTCTCCTACATCTACAGGTCATGTATTTAAGGTCAAAAAGCAAAGCATGGCACCAGTACTGTCAGGTGTCAGGGAAGTGGATTTTAAATTATTGCCACAAACATGACACTTTCACTATATTTTTTGTTACAGTGTGATTGATCTGAAAAGGTACCGGAAAGCTACCTCTTACAGCCGCAGTGTCCAGCTGCTGGGGTACACAGTGGGCTCTGTCCTGGGTCAGCTGCTCATCAGCTTCGACCTCATGTCCTACAACAACATTTTGGTGTTCACTCTGGTTCTCACTGCCATCGCTCTCGTCACTTCCTACCTCCTGCCAATGCCGCAGCATAGCATGTTCTTTCATCGCAGACATCCCAAACAGGAAGCAGCAACAGAGGCAACAAAGAGCAATGGAGATGGGGTGGTGGATGCAATAGAACACACCAACAAACCAGAGATCTCTCTGGAAGAAGTGAGAGATGAAAAGCTGGACACAAGCAAAGAAACAGAGGAAGATGCTGTCAAAGGACAGGAAGAAAAAGCACCTAAGACTGAGGACTTTGAGGAGTCGGTTGGTGCAGAGAGCTGCAGCCAAGTTCTGCTCCAGCTGTGGAGGGACTTCTGCCAGTGCTACTCCTCCAGACAGCTGCTCTACTGGTCTTTGTGGTGGGCAATGGCCACCTGCGGCTATAACCAGACTGTCAACTATGTGCAGGTCAGTTATGAACAATGAAAAGTTCAAATTAAATGCTATCACAAAAATGTTATATACCATCATTGCACCAATCTCAATCACTCAGCAGGGTTATAGCAGAAGTGTGTCCTTTCTTCCAGCTCAAATTAAACAAAACAGATAATCCACCCCTGATACATTAAAAAGGAATATGCAATATACGCTTCAGGTGCTGTGGGAGCATGTGCAGCCTTCTCAGAACTTCAGTATCTACAATGGAGGTGTGGAAGCAGTGTCCAACCTGTTAGGTAAGCAACATCAGATACTGGGTTTCAGGACAGAACACCAATTGGTAAACACTATGCAAGTATGATCTTTAGTAGCAACTTTCCCATTATCGTTGGCATTGTATAGAATTCTACTAATACAAAATATTCAAAGTATATACGTTTAGAAAAAGGGAAATGACTTTACAGATTTTAGTGATAGATGGTGATCACCATAATCACTTTCTTGCTGTAAATTTAATCACCATCTCTACCTAAATCCTTAATCCTAAATCAATGTTTTGCAGGTGCAGCTACATCTTATGGTATAGGCTTCACTGAGGTGAGATGGGAGAAGTGGGGAGAGTTAGCCCTGGGTGGTTTCTCTGGACTTGGGGCAGCTGCACTTTTCCTCATCACCTTCATCAACAACATATGGGTCTGCTACACTGGTTACGTCATTTTCAAGTGCCTCTACATGCTCCTGATAACAATAGCAATGTAAGAATATCATGTCCTTAGATATGAGATTTACTTTATCCCATGATTCAGACCATACTTTATTGCAGGGAAAAAACAAAACAAAACAAAAAAAAACATTCAAATTATCTTCCCAGGTACCAAATTGCAGCTGACTTATCAATGGAAAGATATGCACTTGTGTTTGGAGCAAACAACTTTGGAGCACTGGCTCTACAGACCATTATCACTTCTGTTGTGGTCGACAGTGGAGGACTAGGCCTGGCCATCATTCCTCAGGTGAGCCATTTGATCAGAAAACACGTGTGGCAGGAGTCACTTTTGTACACTTATCACTGAATCATGTGCTCTTTTGCAGTTCACCATATATGCCAGCTACTTCTCGGTCATTGCTGTTCTGTTTTCACTTCGTGGACTGTATACCATTTGGAGAGCCAAGAAAGAGACAGCTCATCCAGACAGAAACAAATCTCCCATCCCTGATGAACAGAGATTCTGAGGTACAAGGACTCTAGCACTGCAAGCTACAATCATCACTCCTGCTTTAGATCCCCACTGTGGCCAAATGCCAGTTTAAAAGCAAAAAAAAAAAAAAAAATTTCTGACTGCAACACCATGAATATAAATTCTTTTTTTTCCCCCTCTTTTTTTTTTTTTTTTTTATACAAAACAAATATACAAGATTTCCATACATCCATATAAATGAATGGTTTGGTCATTTTGTCTTACTTAAAATTCATTTTAATATATATATACTGTATATATTTACATATTAACTTAAAATTCTCTAATACCCAATGTAAGTGGTTTTCAGTTCATCATTCTTGTTACCCACATATGGGTTCACTGTAGTTCAGGAGCAGCAGGGCAGGGGATGGCAGAGAAATGAGACCCCTACCCATCCCTGATGCAGCATTCACTCCTCTTTTCCATCTCTCCACAACAAAAGATGCATTCTTTTTTTCTTTAGTGAGAACAGTTTACCTTAAAAGGATCCTGCACAAATTAACAGTTTGGTTCTTTACAAAGACGGCAACTGGCAGTACCCATTAGCTTTTCCAACAGCTGTCTTAACAAATCTTGTGTGTTAGATACAAATACTGATATGCACAAAGAGCTAATTTCCTAAAAGAAAAATTGTATGTACAGAATTGCAGCATAATGAATGAAATATAATGTACGCAATAACTTAGTTTTCAGCCAGTTTGATTATACATTGTGGCTCAGTAGAGGCCTGGCCAGTTCACAGGTTAAATAGAGAAGAGGGGATCAACCTCTCCCTCTGCACACACCATCACTTTGTTTTGTAGCCATAGACAGTATCAGCATGACTGTCTGTCATATTGTTCAAATAGTGACAAACTGCGATAAAAAATACAAATCCTTACAAACATTGTGTTTTTAAAGCTACTTGTGAAACAAAACAGTGCAATAGGTGCAAGCGCGCCAGTTGTTGACCCTGTAGTACAGCTGATTGAATGGATCGCTATAAGAAGGGATTTGTTGAAGAGCCTCCTGCTGGATACTGTGCAGATGGACCAGCACCCTGAAGAGAAAAAGTGTGACACAGTCAAAGATGCCTTATTTCTATCAAACAATCTTGGCTTATGGAACTGAAGTCCCTTCATTCCTTTATGCAAGATTAATTTTGTCTACAGGAGCTCATACCATGTACCCTACTTACTAACCAGGAAAGGGTTGCTTGAAACCATAGGTCCAGGTCCAGGCATTGCCTGCCCAAAAGGAGTCACAACAGGCTTGGCCTGGCCAAAGGCTGGAAATCCTCCACCTGAAAGACATGTATACAGTTATTTAAGCCATATGATGGAATACACACCCAAAAAAATAAGTACAGCAACAACAAATCAAATAGACTTTTACTCTTAATTCAAAAAAATAATATTCCACCAGTATAGAATGCTTTTGCTTGTCTAAATCCTAAGTGATACGTTTTAAAAACACTTAAGAGCAGCAAAGTGACAACTAGTCAGTCAAATACACATGTCACATTGAACATCTGTGTAGTTAACGCTGATAAATAAACTACATAATCTACAAAGAGGCATACACACCATTGGGCTGCTGGGGATATGCAGGAGGCTGCGGGAAAGGAGCCTGGCCAGGAAAGGGTTGCTGGAAGGTTCCACTAAAGCTGGTGGGGAGGTTGTAGGCTGCAGCGTTCCCAAATCCAGATGGCATACTCATGGAGCCGGTGCCAAATGAAGCTGCTACAAAGCAGGACAGCAAATGGTTAAAGAAGCCTATACAAGACTCAACTCCTAAAGTCAAAACAACATGCAGTTTCAAAAATCTTTTGCTTCTTCATTTTATTTTCAAAATGCCATTAATTTTACAGCACACACAAACTTGCCAACCAAATGTTACATTAAACAGGAGCCGACACACATCAAAACACAATCATTAAACACTTGAGAGCTTTAGAGCAGCAGTTTGTTAGAAAGCAATATACAGTAGTACTGTAGGAAGCTTAAACGAGTGAGGATAAACAACCGGGGACTACAGACAAGTCAACAAAATAAATTCTTAGGAATTATAAATCATCAATTATCAATTATGCCATGCAGTAGGTTTGGTCACCGTTACGTTAGCCAGTGAATAACTGCACATTGATGAACTGCACGTGATTCTGTAATCAACAGTGTCATTCCTTCAGAGTCTTACATGTGTTTGTACTATTTAAACACATGCTAACTGTGAATACGGTTGACTATAGACAAGCCTTAGGAAAAAGTAGGGGTTCTCTGAACAAGAGTTAGGCATGAAGCTTCAAGACTTGCAGTAAGTGTAGCACCTCTGATGAGCACACAGCAGCACAACTTTCTCACAGTGCAATTAAACTATGCCAAGTAAGACAACCAACTCCTAAGTGAACAATCCAATATCTGGAACAAATGTCAATTTCAAATTTCAAATTCAGTGGCCATTAGTCTAGACTAGAGCTAAAACTGACTGAATATATAAGCATTAGCAAACACAGAAACTGCTTTTGACGCTGAATGTAGCATTGTCATGAGAATAGACCTAATAAATAACTAATAAGTTATTTTTAATCTTTCTTCTTCAAAAAACAGACTAGACTTGAGGAAAATGTTGAGGAAGTCATTGTCATTGTGAAGTGTGGAAGATGAGCAACACATAATTCAACCTGTCATAAACATTTTCTTTAAATAGAACAGAGCACACTGCTCCAAACTTCTGAAAAACTCTTTCTGACTCCTCTTCAAGAGAACTAACACATTGTTCATATTGATATTGCAGACTAGTGAGTTAAGTTTGATTTCACGAAAATGCTTCATGTTGCAGTTCTGGCCGACATGATGCTATGAACATCTGACTAATTTTAAACTCGGGCTCAACCTAAACCATTCTTTCCTGTGGTGAAATGTCGATTGTGTTATGTTTTGTCACACCTGTACTTCTGAATCTTGACACTATGCTTACTATGCTCCCTACATTTTCTTGATACATTTGCAACAGGAAAAATTAGGTGCTGCCAGAGCAAGGTGCAGGAAAACAAAAAGGAAACATAGAGCACAAGGCAACCTACCAAAGGTGGGAGGATAACCCTGCCCATGAAGAACCCTCATCAAGCCTGTCCAGCATGGCAAGAGTAATCAGACAGACAACTGAATCTCAATTTCTACACTTTACTGTATGTATGTATGTATGTATGTGTCCATTGCTCCGCTACACACCATTAAGTGGCAACACTAGTCCTGCTACCCATTTGAACAATGAATAATAATATTGATATTCAGAACTTTCTTTGTATTATAATATTGTTTGGTACTGTGGGCTCAGGCATAGTCATTGCTATGGCAGTCTGGGCGAAGGTTGCCACTTTGGGTGTGCAAGGTAATCTAACACATAATACACTTGTATGATAATGTAAAAATAAAATACATATAAAATGAATTGTGTACTCTCATACTGACATGTTGATTGGTTGGTGCTTCACATTCACAGACACACAAACACACCTGCTGCTGCTGCCACATTTGCTGTTCTACCATTGCTCTGGAAAGGGTTGGTGGGAGCTGCTGCTGGGGCAACTCCAGCAGCTACAAATGGATTAGTTGACTGAGCTGTTGGAGAGAGAACATGAATACAGAGTGTAAAACACAACAATGAACTGCATGATCTTAGGCTCCATTTCAACATGTTGTTGTCCACATCCAGTAACCTCCACTGCTTGCACGTCAAATCCTCTAACACTAATTATCTCCTGTGGATGACCTTTTCATCATTAGTGTCCCCAACCAAACAGATCATGGCTAAATCCTTTTTGACAAATGAAGCTTTGCCTAAGCACTAAGATGATAAATTGTCATATGAGGCCGGTCGCCTAAAGAGAAGCAGTAATCCCTGAGAAAGAGTAAAGCTCATCTATGTCCAACATAACAAGATTTTTCAAAGCATTTAACTTGCTACAGATTGATGAGCCACACACTAATTGCATGTGTAAACTGCTATTAACATCTCAACTATGAAGGTCCTACAAAAGCTCGAAAGTTGTATATTGCAAAATACAAACAGATGTGTCTAGCTAGAATAAGAAGAAAGCAAAACAGCTTGTAGGTCCACTTACCTCCGAAACCCTGAGCCATGCCAGGCAGGGCCTTTTGTGCCTGTGCTGATGACACCCCAGGCTCTGAGCCAAACATACCCCTGCAGAGGGGAAAAAACCAATACATTGATTCATCAGGGAAGCCAGCAAAATGAGGAAACCAGAAACAAAACAATTATTAGACTTTTGGACTCTACAATAGCAGGGGATTTATGGTTTTGTGAGAATGTGTTTCTTTGTCATAGTCTCACCCTTGTGAGGTGCTGGTGGTGTTGTAAACACTGGTGGCAGGGGCTGAGGAACTGAAGACAGTATCAAGCTCAGCTAGCGCAGCATAGCGGTCACCCCCTGATGGCATCGCTGGCTGCTTCTGAGGCAAACCTGCGGCAGCTGCGGCGGCTGAGCTCACCCCCCCAGGAATACCACCTCCTGTAATGGAAGCAAATAGGAGCAAAGCCAAGTTCAGTCCATCTTAACTCAACTAATCCAGGAGGAAAGTTCAAATTAGTTGCCGGAGATAGCTGCCATTTTCAACCTATTAAAAATAATGGGGAATAAATGTTCAGTCATTAGGAAATTTGCATTTTCTAGCACAGAAACACATGTAGTATGAACAAAATAAACTAGTACCAGCCCAGTACAATTCATGGATGCTCCTGTGACATTAAAACGCCAATGAAACCGGTAGACAAGGTATTCTTTACACCAAGGGGGCATTTTCACCATGCGCATTAACCTGTTGTTTTTACACAGGCTGGTTCCATAACACTGAAGATAGGAGTCCGATTTTGAAAACAACAAAATGGTAAGGCAATCTCAAAAAGCAACCGCAAGTTATAGAGAATTAGATGTTTGCTAGAAAATGTAAATCAGTCATGTTTAAAGAGCAACTATACCTATCCGTGCACTGAGAAAAACAACCAGATACTTAAATCTATGTGTCTGATTACAGATATTTTTTGTTGTGTCAACTTTCTTTTTCAGTCAACCTCTATCCCTACAATTGAGATCTATGAAACAGGCTAGGCAGGAGAAGTTTACCTTGCTCTGTTTTGGCAGAGCTAAACATGTTATCCAGGTCAGCCAGGGCTGCGTATCTATCGGCAGGGACGCTAGTACTCTGTACAGCATCTTTGCCAGCTCCTGTGGAGTTACTCTGCGAGGAGGAACTGAAGGATCCAAAGTCAGCACTACACGATTTGGGGAAGTTGTCAAAATTTGCAAAATTGGCATTTGCTAGTCCCCCTGAGGCGCTACCTGTATGAAAGAGAGAGATTAAAAAGTCATGAGGGGACCTTTATTGTTGGATTTGAGTGACAGCATTAACATGGTGGACAAGGGAAGAAGAAGCTTCATGGAGGATAAAGTTGGGGTGGAATCAGGATAGGGCTGGGATATCTTCCTTATCTATAGGATAGATACCATTCTTTTAAAAGAAGTCTGCAATGCTGCACTGTGATGACTCTCCATTATCCTATGAACTCAGAGAAAACCTTACATTAAAATTTCTGTGTTAGAGACACATGATGTACAGATCAACACCTTTGTTGAATGCCTCAGTTGCATAGGAGTTCTGCACCTCACTGTGGATCAAGGGAGTTACAAACAAAACCAACCAAAATATATTTAGAAGTCATTTCTTGTTAGTTCAATGGAAAATATTGTGTACCAAAACCACCCTGAAGGAATAACTGAGCTCAAATGAATAGACTGTCAGATTTAACCAGACCCGATATTTTACTGAGCAAATAACTATTACATATTAGTGACTGCATTGAACAGGGAAAAGTACACAGGGCCTATTCAAGTGCTTAGATTCTACCACATTAGGTACTTTCAAATGACTTGTCTTGTTTTATATACTACATTTATGTTTGGCAACCATGCTACTTCAGATTATTTCCCTTTTATATAATGCTTGAGGATAAAAATTTGACTGACAATAAGAACTTTGACAGTCAAACAGTTAAGATATCCTGAGGCATCAGTATCATACTATCACTAACCCCACTGAATTTCAACATATTGTTATGTCTGAATGAAGACCAGAAAAAAAGCTGTCCACTATAGTGTGGATTGAGGTAGGTCTCTCTGGTCTACTTTATTGTGAGGTTTAATGCCAGTCCAACTCTGTGTTATGTGAGCAGTAGTCTGGCTGCTCACATCAGAAGAACATTACTCTGAACCATTAAACAAGCAACTGCGTTCCTGTACTCTTGTAAAATTACATGTAGACAAGATAGTTTTAATTACCTCATAAATTTATAATGTAGAACCTTTTATCAGGCAGGACATTGCTTGTTCTGCAACAATGAAGTTAAAAGGTGGAGCGCAATACAAGACTTTGGAGGTGTAAACAGGACTACCATGGCAAAGTCTTTGTAATTGTAAAGCGGACAGAGGTTTTTTTGATATGACACTGAAACCACCAGTTAATTCTTAACCAGTGTTTCAATGTATTTCGTGGAGTATTGGCTCTATAGCTATTGGTAGCTTAAGAAAAAACGAACCTGTTAATGGTAGAAACTTTTAAGAACAAAGATGCCCAAGATCCTAAAAAAATAGGGATGAAAATGAGGTGTAGGCCTGGTTTGCGTGCGTTCAGGGTGGAGAAACCTGCCCCATAATGTTAGTTAGCAAATGTAATGTGATTCAGAGTTAACAGTAACAGGCAGGCTGTTGTTTTGAGCCGTGAGTGAACTGAATTACTGAGAAGCTTGAATCTGAGCAAAAAAAAGAATACTAGTGAAATAATGTTTACTATTTAAATGTTTTTTCACCTCTGAAATGAAAGAGCAGTCTCATGTACAAGCCGACAGAATACAAATAAACCTGCAAAAACTTGGATTTATTTGTGTCACACAGAAATCAGTCAGAATTTACATCCTTGAAGAAAATTAAACCTGACATTAAGAAAGTTAAATGTTGTGGGATGACTGAAACCAGTAACCCAACATGTAAATGTAACATGTCTTGTACAAAAAATGAATTCCAAAAACATACCATCAAATTTTAACCAAATTATTTATCATAAACAGAAATGGTATGTTAAGAACACAGCAGTGACTGTGACTGATTCTACCGTTTATGTCTGCTCACTTCAATTCTTTTCTTTATTCCTTTTTAATTTTACATTTTGCTTTTATGTTCTTCTATTGTTGGTTGATTCTCCACAGGCATTCTCAATAATGGCAGCAACCATCAAAGCTTATTATCCCTGTTTTAATCAGTGGGATTGTTGATTGTGATTTAGCGTTTCAAACACAAAAAGAGATACATGCTGAGACACATTACATACAGAGACAGAAGGATCAGAGTGACTACACATTAGAGGCGGTGGAAAGGGTGAAAGCTGTTAAGAGGGCAAACCCAGAGAGAGACTTACTGTGTGCACCCTGGAGAGGCAGAGCAGTGGCAAACTCACCCATACTGCGGCTGGATGAGAGCATAGTGAACACTGGCAGCCAAAAATCAAAGAAGGAGGGAGGGATGGAGAAATAGGGTAATGAGCAGTGTGAGACAGGGTGGAAAAACAAAGAAAAAACATCAACCAAACCAGAGGTTAAAAAAAAAAAAAATCAAAAGCATGAAGTCAAAGCAAATCAACTGCTGCTGAAGCAAGGGATGAAAAACATGAGACAGAATGGACAGCTGAGGCCAGATAGCACAATCAGTCAGTGTCTGTGAGAAAGGGATTATTTTACAAAGCCATGGGGGGGGATCATCAGGCAATAATCATGCTAAAGAGATCACTGTGCAGCACCACATATAAGTAGTTACAAACATGGACTTCCAGCAGAGGGCACTGTAATACACTACATTTTCCTGAGACCGGGCCTAAATTGCATTTTTTAGACCACAATATATCAAATTAAAATTCCAGCTTTTAGAACAAAGCAGAGATTTAATTAAATCATACAGCCTGTGTGTTTACACTAGTGTTAAGCCACTAATATTTGTAAACAATGTGGTTACAGTAGTATAGCAACAATCCCCTGTCTTAGTCTTGTATCGTTTTAGCTGTATAACTAATGGATGCAACAGTGACCTTTACCTACTTGGTCATTTCTTAGAAAATGTTAGCATATTCTATTTTATTCCATTCTATGAATCGTCTAAAACTAAAAACTATTGTCAATCTAAAGGGTACTAAGTGTACATGGCTTTGGTGTATAACCATCCCTTTCTTAAAAAAAAAAAAAAAAAAAAAAAAAGGTCGGGGGGGGGGTGGGGTGGGGGGGTTGTTGTTGATTGTCCAGACAAGTGGGTGAAGCATCAAAGTAGGTCAAAATAAATCATCTACAAGTGGCACTTAAAGTCAGTCCTTCTAGTGTGTCGGCATGGCATGCATATTGTCTGGAGCAAATAACTTAAGCTTCATGCCTTAGGCACCTAAGCATTAAACATTATGTTATGCACTCAACAGCAATTAGTTTAAGTATAGAACAACTAATTTTCTGGTTGTAAGACTGGTGTGCAAAAGCCTTTCATATTTGACAATGCATGAATGGATAATGCACTTGATCACTTGACACAAGACATGACTGAGAATATGCTGCATTTAAAGAAATTGTCTGTGTTTAACCCATTTGTATATTTTACAGTCAGTGTCACAATTATGAGTGAATGTCTTTGTGGGAGTGATTTGGAGATTGTAGGAGTATTGTTTGTCCAGTGAAGAGAACTTGCTCTACCTGTATTTGAGGGTTGGAATGGGACTTGGGGTGCGGAGGGGAAACCACCTGTCGACCCAGAAGTGCTCCCGAATGCATCGAAATTTGCAAAGTCTGCATTTGCGTTGGCATTCTGTGCCGCTGGAGGTGGTGTCAGGATGAGGTTCAGACAGATGAACAAAAAAGACACAATGAGAGGATAACAATGGATGAGATAATAATAGAATGGAATTATACATATGACAAGGCATGGATGACAGACTGCAGAACAAATACAATGGATTATGTGCTAAATGTGAGAGATAATAACATGGCTTTAAAGGCCGACGGGATACTCTGACATTTACTCCCTCCTATCAAACACTATCTGGACTCGTTGTTGTGCACATACCATATTAGACCAAATGTGTGTGCTACACAAATGATTCACCTTAGAGGTGCACATCTGTGCTCATGTTTACTATGTGGACATGTGTGGATGCCACTTAAGTCACTGCATTAAGGACAAGTCTTGATGGCCCTTTGAAGGGGAAATGAGGACATTATTCACCCTAGGAAGCAAACACTAATAGCCCTATGTTGTAGACATTAGTAACCATGGAGATGTGTCCATAAAATGTCCAATACTGATCTTCATACCATGGCCACTGAAGAGTCTGGATTCTGGTTAGTTGGAAGGTATGAGTTAACTTTTAGTAAATGGATGGTTTAACTGGACATATATGACATAGTTGTTTGTTTGCTGTTCTAAATTAATGTGCCAGAATTAAAGGTAGGTAAAGACAGCAGCTGATTCTAAGCTGAAGAGGCTGGAGTTATTTGTGTAACCACATACAAGAACTGACCTTAACAGCTCCTCAGTGAGAAACAAACAAATGTAATTTTCAATGTGTAGCAATTTAATTTGGCTGAAGCTGAAAGTCCAAATGAACAAATGCTAGGAGGAGGCAGGAGGACTTAAACAGGAGCTAAATGTCAGTTATGGTGAAGCTGAAAGCCTGAGTCCACAGTTGCATGGGGAAAGTGAGAAGACTAGAGAGCAAATGGTACCTGAACAGGAGAGAAAGAGTTGTTGTTGCACTCTTTTTTGAGATTAAAAGGAATCACTGAAATTAAAACTTGTTGAACTCCCTTCCTGTTTAGCTAGCTCTTGCCAAGCAATGCAGGGGCAAAAAATTCTGAGGTATAGGAACTATATTTTAAGACTTTTAAAATAGAAATGCACTATTTTTGTGTGAATTGATGATTTGAGAATTTGATTTACAGCATTTTGTTAGCAAGTGGCCATGGTATAAGCACGATGGCCCTGCATCTTCCATTACAATCATGGACTTTACAACGTGGGTATTATCCCACGTGAATTGTATGGTTACAGTCATGATGATATATGGCTGCTGACATCCAAGAGATTCTGCTTCAATCTATATGAGCTATTATTTGATTTCATTTGGCTTTCTCTTAAAGCACCTCAAACATTTAATAGCTACAGCATTAATCGTGGTCTAGTATTCACATCATTTGCTTCTACATGCCTATAGGAATTTTTAATATTTCAGATGAAAGTGATTTCATTTTTCCTCCAGATTGTGAGTTATTAGCTTTTGCTCCTTTTTCTGTCTTCCCTTGCCAATGTCCTCCTATTAGATCACTTTCCTTTGTTTTTTGTTTGCAACAGGACCTTTTTGCCAGAACTATAATGACTTGGTTTTTGTTAAACATTCAAGTAGTTACTGTATTCCTTACTTGTGTGACTGTTGAAATGTGCAAAGTTAGCAAAACTGGAGCTGGCGCCTGCATTCAAGTTAGGCGGAGCAGCAAAGATGTCTCCACCCAAGTCACTGAGGAGGTCAAACTTCTTGTCATGGAACTGCTGCTGATGGGTTTGTCCACGGCTTACCACAGGAGACTGGAGGAGATAAAAGATAGATTAGAAAAACTGCCGGTATGCATAGGTGAGTATGTTTATGTGCCTGACTAAAGACAAAAAAGCGGTAGTGTGTCAGGAAGTCTCCATGTAAACAATGTGTCTTCATATAGTTCATGTATTCTAAGCATTTATAACAGATGCATTTATAACAAAAGATGAAATAAATCTCTCAGGGCATATTCACACAACAATATACAGTTTTTTTTTATAGCATGCAAAAATAAACAGTATAGATTAGGGCTGGGTGGTAATATGGGAATACAGTATCCTGGGGTATTTGAAAATAGCAATGGTGTCCGTTTCATTGCCACCATGAAAAAATTTCTGCTGTGCATTGTGTGCAATAGACACTTTGAGAGCTGTCTATGTGGTCGGAGATGCTATGAAAGTGATGACAGAACCTTTGGTAACCAATGTAATTTGTACATAAATAAATAAACTGTCAAAAAAGACTAAATATTTGGAAGAGTTTGACAGAATTATAAAAAAAAAAAAAAAAAAAAAAAAAATGAAGGTGACAGCCAGAGATGGAAATACCTAAAATTTACATGATCATCTCAGAACTAACTATAGTTTATGCTAATTTATTGCACAAGCTATGAAAGGACAGTAATTAATGAAATCCTTTATGTTGTGAATATAATCATGCTATTTGTATCACCTGATGCTTTTCTTCTACTGCCAGGACAATATGCAATTCAGGAAGCACATTCTAATGTGACACCTTAAAATATTTTCAGTGGTTCAGGTTACTTTTTTCAAATAATTTGTTAAACCTTATAAGCCCTTGATGGGTGAGACGATAATCACCCACATCAACAATTACAAATTCAGCTTATGTACATGTATGCACTGCATAAATCTCACCTGATTTGGTGGTGTATTCTTGTTGAGGTGTAGGGATGGTGCTGACTCCCCAAGCAGGGATTTCAGTGGTCTAACCTCTGGGGTGCTGCTTGTGCTGCTGTTTGAGGAGCCAGAGATGGAAGCATGGACAGATGCTACTACCTTGGCTTGCTCTGGAGGTACGTACCTGGGAAACATCACGAGTTAAATCAAATGACATGCTGAGCAGCTTTGAAAACTATATCAACAGCACGCACGCATGCGCGCTACTCAGTTTGTTGTGAAATCTAACCTCACAAACCAACAGCTACACAAAAACTTTTAAGACTAATCCACAATTTGTGTCTCTTTTTAAGACACTTGTTGGTTACATCTGCCCTTAGTTTTATTTGTCTAAAATAACTGCTCTAATTAGTTATGGCACTCAATAGTCACAATGCACCAAGTAACAACCACACTCATACATATTTGAAACCAATTAAACCTATGACTTTATTGGAATAACTCAAGCTTGCACATAAAGCAGCTTCACTGTATTGACCTACATTCTGTGCATTTAAAGAAGTGTATCTGGAGGTTGCTTGAGGCTAACAGCTATGAGCTGCCTGTGAGACATTCCAAGCCAGACAGAAGAAAAACACAAAAAAGCTACACATCTGCACACTGCATATTGTCAGAGGATCGTTCATATCTTTGCACTGCCAGCTTGTAAAACTAACTTACCATCGCTTTTTCTCATATTTCTCTTGAAGGAACTCCTTGACTTTTTGTGGTTCTCTGAAGTCTGGTACTGAGGAGGTTCTGTCATCATAAAGGCCAAGCCAGATCTGTTTACATACCTAGAACACGCAGTAAGAGATCATATGATCTTTGGTGCCACATTTTTGTAGCACACACACACAACATATAACAAGTGCAAGGCTTGTCAACACAATTGGCCATTAAACCGTTGAGCCAACAAAATGAAAGGATAAACCAGTTTGTTGAGTTCAAAGGAGAATTGACTAATATTTAAAAAAAAAAAAAATCAATTGTGTGCAAATTCAACCAAGATAAGAAAAGACAAGAAATGCACTATTAAAAAAAGCAGACACCGTGTGCAAATGGTTTGACTCAAGGACATAACTATGTTTGCGTCTAGCATGAGTTGGCCCCATGTTTTGAAATACAGGTTGAAAATGGTTGCGCTGTGTAAAAATCACTGCGAGTCTCACCTTAGCCTTGGATACTAGCATTCCTAAAGAATTTACCTAATCCTGTAAAGAGAGATTTATATGCTTCGTGTGTGGGCACTCAGTATACAGTATAGCATTGTAGATGGAATGATTGTGCTGCAAGCATGGTTTTTTGTTGTACATACAACAACTGCTGTTGCTATCTCTTTGGCTGGCTTTGGTGCACATGCATTACTCTCACAGCACATTCACGCTCACACCTTCTTTCACAAGTTAGATTTTCAACTGCAGTTTCTGAAAATATAAAGTGCACCTTGTTGTATGAGTTTTTCTGTGTCAAATGCTCTCTGTGGAAAGACAAGTAGCAGCTTGAATATAGTAGTATTTATATAGCAGCCTTGAAGGCTATTTGCATCAGCTCCAACCTTGAGTCTCCTGCATGTCTGCCTGCCCTGCTACGGCTTTTAATAGGCTGTGCTTCCCAGGTGGCATTGCTCTATTTCATACTCCGTTTACCAGAAATGGTTCTTGAATGATGATGCACTTAGGTTCTTCTGTGCTTTACAAATACATGGTGCGACTCCATGTGGTTGTAATGGATAGATGAGAGCTACAGGATTTGAATGACAAACAGACGTTGCGTTGTTCAAAACTACACATCCAATGCATTAAACTATTTCAGAAAAGCATAAATGGGTCACTGATATATATAGTGCTTTTGAATTGTAGTGCTCAATTATGCCCAATTAGGTCTCCACCAACTCCTGAGAAAATACCTCAATCCCAAATTTCTTCAGCTTGTTGTCAGTTTGTTTGTCTGCTGTTTTCTGGTGGACAGCTAGTGTACAATAGGTTTATTGAAGTTTGTCTGATGAAAACAGGTGTTGGATGTTGCTGAAATCCAAGGGTCAACCAAGCAGTGTCTCATCAAAACAAAAACAAAAAAAAACTAATAGTGGATTATATAAAAAGCAACATCACTCACATTGTGCATAGTCAATAGATTCAAGGCACAATATATTAATAAACTCTGCTTTGAAATAAAGAAAACAATAAAGAAAAGATTGAGCCTACAAACTGCCAAGATAACTGACTGAATTTTCATATTATCAAATAAAAATACAACAGACGCTAATGGACAACACACAACAAAATGGTACATCAAGCTAAACTACATGAACAGTCTGTAAAGCAGACCTGCCAAAGCAGTGGGAAAGTTGACCTCAACCTTAAGTAACAACTGTGACAGGGTAGATAATCGCCATGCTCACCTCATTTCCATGTTTCTGTAGGAACTCGATTTCCTGTTGCGTAAAAGTTGTCATGGAGATGGACTTGACTCTGTGGGGTGGATTCAGTCCTCGTCTGTAGGTGGAGAAACAGAGACAAGGGTCAATTTAATTTGAAGACACTGTACACGAAAACCTAATCTGGACATCCTCCAGATCCCACCTCTCAGGACAGGGCCATTTAATTAACAACAAACCTGGCTGGTGTGTGCAACTGGGGAGAGGAAGACAACATTACAGAAGGAAATGACAGACAAATAATGACAAATATTTTTTTGACAAATAAAGAAAAGGAATAGAGAAGAACAAAGGATGTTGATGACACTCTCTCTTAACTGCTATTGAGTCAACTGAGGTTGTCAGTTCAGTAAAAGAATAAGCGATGTCCCTTAATATAGAAACTTCCATTATGGAGTAACACCCATTAGTCCACACAAGCCCTGTTCATTTTCCTGAGCAGGTCACAGCTCATGCCACAACGGCCCAAATTAAAAATGCCTAGTAACTGGAATATTTCAAAAGAGCCAACACTAGGCTTTTATATTAAGCTCCAAGCATGCTTGCTTGCATATTTTTTCTGGACCAACCAGTAACTGAAAACTAATACCCTGGCTTCAAATTCACCACCTGTTTTGGTAGTGAAGGTGACTAATCAGCATTTAGCATGCAACCAGAATGCTTTAACTATAACTAACTATATAGAGTGTAATTGCTAAGCACTGCAGCCATCACAATGAGGAAGAGACCAGTTAGTGATGTTAAGTCAAGTGCAGATTTATATACATTATGAGCACTTTTCATGTTAACTTTTTGTTGCTAGTAGTGTCTGCCAGCATTAAACCATGTGGCCATAATAAATTCATAAATTCATTCTTAAATATGTGACAAAAAACAGCAGCAGTAACTTTAGCTGCCACAAGAAAGTATTTAAAGTGTTGAATAGAATCAAATAGGAGCCATCAGTCAGATATCTTTGAGATAGCTTTTACATCGTTTGGAAATTCTGGCCAGAGGCATTTTTTCGCTCCTTATCTACACTGGCAAGCATGTCAGCAGCAGTTGGATCTGTGCATCAGTGTCAGCAATTAATCCATTCACAGTACTGCGGTGTCGCAAGGAGCACTCATAAACAATATAAAAAATAATCCATGCATTTACACTTAAGGTGGGAAGAAAGTACAGAATACACAACCGCCATAGCCCTCAATTTATACTTCAATTCAAACACACCAACATGTTTTAGTGTTGACAAAGTAACATCATGACATAACATTTTTGGACACACAATTACAAGTACAATTCAGTGTTTCGGCACTAATAGGTGGCAAAATAATTACTTGGACTCAAGCCTTACAGTAACAGGAGTCGCTCCAGTATCAACCACATACATACAAATAAGGGGGGACGAACTTATGTTCAGTGTTCTCTACCATACATGGACTTAGTGTTTAAATTAAACTTAAATTTCTATGTCTTGCGTGCATCTGTGTGTCTTAATGGAGTGATTTGTTGTTGGGGCCCATTACTACGTTTTTTGTTCTGGCCTGGCCTGAACTCTCCCAAGGGTGTGTAGTAGAGGAACAGGCCAGAGCTTGTTTAAGACAGGCATCAAATACCTTATCCATTATCTGTGCTTTTAAGTTCTCTTATCTGGCACAAGGACATACAACTGTCAGAGGATTCACAGTTTTTCCAAACTGCTCTCTCAAAGTTTTTCTAAGCCATTTCACTTTTTTGCCAAGATGTTTGAACAGCCAGCTGTTCTTACTTGGTCTTAAATACCCTGTTGCTCACGCCACCTGTTATGCTTCATTTGCATCTTCCTGACTCAGCTCTTGAGGCAAACAGATGGTCTTGCAGGTTGAAGAACTTGGATTTATCATTTTACAGTATAGTCCAGAAATGATTAAAAGGCAGCACATTTTGTACAAAGATTACTTGCCATAGACAGTCAGAACACAGAATTTACAAAATTCAATTATGTTCGTGTGTTTAGGGTTAGGTATAAAGTTGTAAAGCTGAGCTCACCATCATACAAATATGTGCAACAACATACAGCTGCTTTTACAACTTTTACTTCATCGCTTTTGTAATTTCTTAGAAGGTTGTCATGACAACCTTCTAAGAAATGAGATCCACAGTGTCACAATTACAAACACAATGCTATGCACACAAAAGAGTCAGATCCTAAAGGCAGTGAAATACTAGACATGACTCCTAAATTATTCACTGCTGTCACCCCTCACTTGTTCTCATCTCCACTAATTCTTTACACATTCACTAATCAGCTGACTATATCATAAGCTGCTACAAACAAGAATTATATTTATAGGAATTAGCTTTGACAAAGAATGAAGTAAGAACTTCAGCATGTATTGTATGTGAAACTCCAAGAAAATATGTGTTCACAGTTGTCATGTTGGTATTGCTTTGAGAAGGCCAAGAAAATACCAAAGATCTTACAGAAAACACCTAAACACAATCACTATATTTCAAGATTGGAAATGAAAAGCTGGTTAAATGCCCCAAAAACTGAAAAAAAAAAAATAAATAAATAAATCATGAAATCAATCAATAAGTTAAATTTTTTTGTTGAAACCAGAATTACGACCACATAGTTTTATGCCTCCATCAACCAGTCAAGATGCAGTTTACTTGCGTGTTTGTCCAGACAGATTATGTTTGTCATAATTAATATATTAATTCTTAAGTTATGGCAAAATACTTGTTTTGTGAGGTCACAGTGACCTTGACCTTTGGCTTCAAAATTCTCTATCCTTTCAACCAAGTGGACACCAGATGTAAAAAGATTCCCTTCAGATCTTCCTGACAACAGCATGGATGGACGGATGGACAACGTTCATCGGTTGCATCTTCCACAAAATAAGACAATACGGTTGTTAAGATGAATCTAATACATGTAAAAATATTAAAGTAATTATTAGTTCCATCTTTAGTTGGATTGTTGACATTTTTGTTTTCTGACAAAATGGTCAAAAGCAAATTTATCAAAGGTATGAGGCAATAAGCCCATATCAAAAGTAAATGTATCTGTAGAAAAGCAGAAGACAGATTATATGAATGAGTCCCTGTGTGATTGAGGTTAATGTGTTTTTCAGCACCCTGAGGTAGGTTAGTGATCAGATTCTAGTCTCATGAAGATGAAACTAGGTCAAACACAGGGAGAAAGTTCCATAGGCCTTAAGGCCTAAATATGATGGCAGCATCTCTACCAAGTTGTCCAATTAAGGAATTCTGCTGGTGGTTATTTTGTCTTTGTTAGTTTACTGTGTTTTGCATTAAATACACAATCTCAGCCTCACAATTAATTCAAAGTCTTAAATTTCAAAAAAATCTTGGTACAAAACCTATTTAAGAGGGAAGCATCTTATAATTGGGTTCCTCTTATATCCTGTGACTGGTGTAAAACTAAGTAACTATTACTTTGGTAATAGAAGGTTGGTAATCAAACCATTGCTCAAATCTAGTTGCCAAGTATAACTTTTACATTACTGTAGTATCACATATTGCACAGTAAAATAATTATGACTGAGTCATTACTGTACATCAGACTAGCTAAGCCAGAGGAAGTCAGTTCATTTGCATACTGTAACACCCCCGGGGTAAGAGAAACTGGCAATGTTAAGTCTCGAGAGATGAGAGGCTATGCACCAGCCTTCATGTTGCTGCTCCAAGTCCCTACAAAAATGATTTCTTTTGCACCATCTTTAACAATTGTGTTAAGTACCTTATATGAAAGAAAATACCTCTTCAGATTTTTTTTATTATTAATTTAATCGAGTTACACAAACATGTCAGCGTCCTTGCTGTTGGTTAATATTACTGTGTACATTTGGTGTCAGTAACATCTCCCTACCTCTAGTCATTGTTGCAGCCCTGCTTACTCAGGAACAGATAGGCCGAGTGGGGTTATTTCCTGCTATGTGCAAATCTCCAGAAGTCATTGTGAGTGGTGTACCTCCTGGGAAGGCCTCCACCTTCACAAGGAATGTGTTTACATAGCAGATTTCAACTCCACCCAATACACTACTACAACTAAGGGGGCAAAAGTGTATTATGAAGTAGGTAATTGTGCCCCTAACAGTTACTGCTGCCCAAACTGAAGATTCTATAAATCAAAAATCACATCTGTGTGTGTGTATATATATATATATATTTTTTTTTTTTTTAATTTTTTATTATATATTATTGCTTCAATAATGCCCCTATCCTTCAAACTTTTGTACTTAAAAGACTCTGAACTTGTAACATAGTCTTTCGTGATAACTGTATACCAAAGTGGATGCAAGTTTTGAGGGGTTTTGTTTTGCTTTCCTTGTATAGGACAAAATAAAGCAGAACACAAATACTGCTATTATGCATATAACAGTCATAGCAGTAACACAGTAAACAAGACATCAAGTCTGAGAGTGAATTTTTAGGTTCTCTGTAACAATACCAATATATTTGGCTCTCTAGAATTCAAAGTAAAGTGAGTGATATTAAGTGACCTCTCTACCATTTCCTGTTGCGCACAAAAAAAATAAAAATAAATCACATGCTGCTGATGTAGCAGCATGGTGAAGCCATACCACTTCCTGAGCCTACAATCACACAAGGCTTCCTACATATATTCGACAGACATCAATCCTTTCTTTCAAACTTGCACTCTTCCACTGGGATAATTTGGGGTTTTTTGTGTTCTGTAAAACTAAAAAGGTGAGAACAGCAAAAGAGAAAATGGGACTCTCAAGCCATTAAAGAACTCAATTAACTCACATTACAGACTTTAACACTACGGGGTGAGCAGATGGGAAATTCACAGTGGAGTCCCTGCAGATCCACTGGTGAAGTGAAATGGAGGGCAAGCTCTGCCCATCAGCGAGCACACAATTAATCTAATTCTTTTCAGTGCTACAGTAAATAACCTTCAAAGTGGAAACAGCTAAAACAGTTTTCACAGATTAAGGTCACAAACCTAGTCAAACAAGGGCTGTATCTTAGACAAAGTATGGGGGACTGACGGATCTGACTGTTGAAGGAGTTATCTGTTTCTCTGGAAAAGAAAGAAAGAAAGAAAAAAAAAAACAAAAAAAAAAAAACACAAAAGGTCTTCATCAAGGAATTACTAACTGGGCAACAAATATTGTCTCTTTCCCCAGCAAAATCATTAGAATAATGATTGCTCAAATGGAAAATGGCACAGATATTTCCATAAAACATAAAGACGGACCAGTGCAGGCTGCTTCTGCAGTGTGAATGAGTAGGATGGGCAAATTACCAGTTTATTGAATTATCTGATAATAGCCAACAGCCAATTTACTCTCATTCAGAAAGTTCAATGGCAATAGCTTGTAGAAAATAAACAGTATTTATGTTTGCAGTAACCAAGACAAACTTTTTATGAGCAGAAAATGGAGCAGAATTTCCTATTTTAAAAAAAGAAAACACCATACTCTATGGTGTATCTAACCTTGAACAAGTAATATGAATCAGTTCTGAAGTTCTTTGGTGCAGGACTAGTGTAGGGACAATTTTTTGGCAATTAATGTAAAGAGGGGTGACAACTTAAATGATAAACAAATACAAAGTCTCTGGAAATCTATTGGAGGCATGAACACCATTCTTCCTAAAGATTGGGTTGAGATCTGGTAACTGTGAAGGCCAAAACATATGACCACGACATAATAATTTTCATATCCCTCAAAACATGCAGTGACTTTGTTCCCTGTGAACAGGCGAACTGTCATCCGGTTGCTCTACTGATCTAAATTTTTCATGTTTGTTTCCTTTAATTTGTCACCTGCCCTATATGGTCATAATTTGCTTTCAAAATGTCGATGGAGTCTGAAGAGAAAGGCGTGAAATCTTAAAATGTCTTCAGGGGAGAGTGGTTGTGTGGAGATTGGCACAATGCCATGCAATATCGTTAAAATAAGAAAAACAATTCATCAAAGTCCAACATCAGTGTCATTGGGAAATAATAGGAGAACCATAGCTGCCATTATAGTATTACAATTTAGATTTTTTTATTGTTGTGACTCTATTCACACACACATTAAAAAAAAAAAACCTTTTTACCATGCAACATTTGACAAATGAATTGAGGTGGGATACTTTAGCTGAATAAGAAGAAACGGAATGCTTCACTAATCCCAAATCCCGAGCTACAGATGCTTGGTTACACAACTGCAGAGCAAAGCTGTAAGTCAGGCAAACCCTATCTAAAGTCAAACACCCAGCTACGCCGAAAAATAGCAGTGCTGCAGACAGACTGATATATCGAGTAAACTGATGACATGAGTGAATTCGTACAAAAGGTTTTAGTCAGCCAGTCAAAAGAGTGCAAATCACGCCGGCATTTTTTCCTCAGTGTAAATGACGAGGCTTTCACAAACGGCTTCTATCTTAAAACACTTAGCAATGAAAACTATTTTTTAATTAAATCAAATCGACTAGTTTCACGGTGATGTTTCATTGAGGATGTAGTTACACGATACAAGATGAAACCTCGACCAGCAGAAAATGTAACGATGCACTCATGCGTCTGCGTGTCTCTATGTGGGTGTGTGATTTTACCATAACCAAGTCAGATAGCCAGGTTTCAAGGTGGTGCTCGCAAATGTTGCCAACAACTGGTAGTAACAGTTGGCCGCTGGCTTATCCGCAGACCTAGCTTTCAATCGCCAGGGAAGTTCACTAGCTGGCCCCGCAGGATGAAGTTACCTAGCATCCCGGGTGGTTTGCTAGCTTGCTGTGCTAAGCGGTGGCAATTCTACGTACCCCGCCCAACACCAGCAAGACAATGTCAAAACTCACACTGACACCACTGGATACCTATCTAACGTTAGCTAGCGCTAGTCGGCTAACTGGCTTAGGTTACCATATGTAGCCGAAGAGTGCTAAAACGTTATATCGTGTGCGCCATGTCTAAACTAAGGTCACCCAGTAACTTAATACTCACAGGATGCCAGAGCAAGAGGTACATACGAAGGAGCCCACAGTCATGTTGGCATAGGTTGGGCCGCGTTGGTCGCAGTCAAAGCACTTTCTGTTGGGAGGCAAACTCGTCATTTCTCTCAGCATCTTCAGGTGTTTCTCCTCTTGTTTTCGTTTCGCACTCGCCGCCATGGTGGGGGATATACAGCAGGATTAGATAAAAACCGGGGGGCAGACAGAGGGGCCGGCTGTAGCTAAAACAAAGGGCTGTGCTTTTTAACGGTTGCCGACCCGTGTTTGAGACAGAGAGGGAATGGGCAGGTCGCTCTGTTGTCACGGCGGCCTCGCGTCTCCTCGAACAAGGAGTTTGAGGCGTTGGATCACGTTCACTAACGGAACAAGAGTGTACTGCCACCTACTTCCGCCTTCGCTTAAATCCCGTTATGCAGCCTGCGCCGCTTCTTTTTGGGTCAAAGCCAAACGTGACTATCTCATAGCAAGTACCTTCCAAAATGTTTGCATCTGTTTTTTTAGAGGCAATTCTGTTACGCCACTTACATTCAGGAAGACTTTAATCGTCGCACACAATAACGCTGCTGATGCTGTTCAGATGTCGCATAATGTATTGCGCAGAGCCGTTGCAGGCAATTTTGGCCGGCGTCGACAACAATTATAGAAATTGAAACAATTATATTTTTTATGTTATTTTGCCTGTAATTGTCGAGTGGGTCGTTATTTTGAAAACATAATGTCATGCAGCGCGCCCATGGAGACTAGTACGCTGATTTTCACGTGGAAAGAGCGGATTCCGAGGGTTAAAAAAAAGGGGGGGCGGGAATTATCTTGTCTAAAATGTGACCTCCCTGCAAAGACAAGCCACAGACCGCTACAGGCCTGTCCTAAACACATCAGCGCCACCGTGTGGATTTGCTTTGTCTCTACAAGACTATGGGGGTGGGACGCTGCAGGTTTTAATGTAATATGGCAGTTGAATTTAAATAACATTACAAAATCTTTTCATGAGTAATAAGATTGACAGCATGAATATAAAAAGCTAATGGATTAGTCAGTTTAAGGCTGACAGCTCATCAGCTTACTCTTTGCAGAGTTACAGCTAAAAGAAAATTCCTACAGACAAACTTTGTGATTCACTCTTCACTAGCTGAAGGAGGGTAAATGCATTTTGTCATGGCTTAAGCAAGTGGACAACATGAATTCTGGGACCAGACTTTAAGTCAGCCACTTAATTGCGTGCCATGGAGATATTTTTAAAGATACTTGCCAAGAGACATTTTAACATAACATTTAAATTTTGAATGGAAAGTCTACTTGAAATCTTTAGGCAACAACTTTTAGATGAAACATAAGTAGAACAATTGTGCAGATATCTATCGAAAAGAGAAGTCATGATCCATATAAGCAAGCATGAACAGTTATGATATATACACACATACATAATTTTTATTACAGATGAACATTTTATGATAGAACAAGTAAACCAAATTGTGTTATTTACAAGGGTAACAAGGGATATCAGGGCTATTTTGTATGATGGACTGCTGAATCCATAGGTTCAAGTGACTTCTACTGTTCAACTGCACTCCTTTAAAAATGATTTCCTACTGTAGCATGAGTTGTTAGTTCATTAATTGCTGCTGACTGACTGAATTAATGGCTGATGATTCAGCTGTTGTGGAGAGAAGTCAAACGGTCTGCGGTTCTCATTGTAGCCGTAGAGTTTCCGGAGGGCCACACGAGCTGCCTCCTCCTCAGCTGCCACGAGTGTCTCTCCTGGACCCTGAGCCAGAAGCTTCTTGTCACTGAATCCACACACAAGTGAGAAGAGACAAAAATGAAAGAACATAGGCAGATTATACACAGAAAACTGTTAACCAACACTGCATCTCACTCAAGATGCTTCCCTTTTTTAAATCAATTTGAAAAAAAAAACAAAAAAAAAAAAAACTTAATTTACCACTATATATAGGGTTAAAGCACAAAAACAACAACACACATACCTGTACAAGCCAACGAAGTATAGTGGCAAGACAGTGCTGGCTCCAGCAGACCTGATGAGGCGAGGCTCTGGCAAAGGAATATTCCTCTGAGAAAGCTCCTCCACCAGGAGTCCCATTGGGTTGATCACTGTCCACATATCAAACAGGTCTTTTCCTATCACCTGAGTGACCAGGAAATCCTACAACAAGGAAAGAAGGCAGTGGTGAGCCCAGGAAGAAAAAAGGTCCTACTATTTTGCTTAAAAATGAACTAGTTCTCAGCCAGACACTGACTATTCATGTTAGTGTACACTAATCATCTTACCCTCACGAAGAATCCTGCTCGCTCTGCTCCACTGCTCTCCTGCAGTGCTCCAGTCACAGCCATGAATGTAGAATAGAGCACATCATCAGGAACAGGGAATTCTGCGCTCATTGTTAGGTCTTCAATGCCGAGATTTCTTGCTACATTGGTCACAACTACTGAACTGGTAAGGTGCCCTACGATACTCTTCACCCCCTCACTTGGCAGGCTTGGGATGCTGGCCCTCCACCAGTCTGTCAAGAAGCTTTTGGTGAAAACTGCTCCCTTTTCACTCAGCTGAATATTATCTTTCAGAACAAGAGCAGTGGTATCAGAGTCCATGCCTAACCCCTGTCTCCTCTCTTGTTCTGCCTTCAGATAACAGGGACTGATGAAGGCTGTTTTCAGTAGCTCCAAGGAAAAGTTCTCATGGAGACGTGTACTGAAAGCCTGAACCTCTGCGTGGTAATCCCAGAGAGGCTTTTGAGACCTGAAAGAAAGTCAAACATATAAGTTAACCAACTTCATCTGCAGAAAGTTACCTTGTGAGAAAAATGGCAAATGCTGCTGACTAGTGCTATTGGGGTTATGCATTAATATTAAAAAAACGAGCAAACTTTATGGTACAAATATTATCACCAAAGGAGCGAAGATTTTTAGCTAAGCTCCTAGCTTAACTTTCAGACCTGTGTAAATAGTAACAAACAACACACTGCGAAACAGGTCTGTGTTGAAAACCGACGAGATGCAACTATAATGTTGTCTGTATCAATCCTTTTGAGCACGGCAAATACTGAAAACAACACAATGACAAATATAAAAGACATTAATGGCCTTGAAATGCTCTCTTGTGAACTCTTGTGTTAGCTAACGTTAGCCTTACCGTGGCTTCGGTGGTGGCGGCCCCTCAATCTTTAGCTTCTCTGCCATGAGGAATGTGTATGCCTTCATCCATCGCTTTTTCTCTCTAACCTGTGATAATGATATGTTTCTGCAAACACGGTGGCAATGAATTCCCAATGTTAGAGCGCCACGATTTACTATGAACCCTGACGCCATGTCGACTCAGTGACAGCGGATTGCAACAGTGAAATGTGTCCGACGAGGAACAAGAAGCGATATCCGGCCAGACCGGCCCTAAAGTAGTGACCAAGCGTTACCATGGAAACAAACATAAACGTTAACGCACGTTAGCTTAAAGAGCAGACCGAAAGACTGAAATTTACGGGATTAGACCACCAAGAAACTGCTATTAAATTTCTTATTCTGCTATATTTTTTTGGCGATGTCCACTACTGAATACCAAGAAATGATGAGGGATGAAGAGACAACTCAAACGGAAGCTGAGGACGCCAAAAAAGCTTCTGTTAAAAGTGGAGCTGATGCCGTGGGAAAGGATGAAGCTCAAGAAAACAAAGAAAATAACCAAAAACGACAAAACCCAATTCAAGCGGAAACGAAAAAGCAGTTAGGCCCACGAATGACCAAGAAATTCCTGAAAGACCACTGTAAGCAGAACAAACTCTATTCAACACCTTGCCTTAACGACACATTGTACCTGCATTTCAAAGGGTTCTCCACCATTGAGAATTTAGAGGAGTATACAGGACTGAAGTGTCTCTGGTTGGAAAGCAATGGGCTTCAACGCATTGAGAATTTGGCTGCCCAGACTGATCTGCGCTGCTTGTTCCTTCAGCAAAACCTCATATATAAGCTGGAAAATCTTGAGCATCTGAAAAAACTCTGCACCTTGAATGTCTCCAACAACTATATCCACACCATAGAGAACATCTCTTGCCTTCCTGAACTGAGCACTCTGCAGATTGCCCACAACAAGCTGGAAACTGTAGGGGACATAAAGCAGCTGAGTCAGTGTCAGGCAATCAGTGTCCTGGATCTGTCCCACAACCTGTTAAATGACCCTGGGCTCCTAACTGTACTGGAGGCAATGCCAGAACTGCGAGTATTGAATCTAATGGGAAATGAGGTGATGAATAAGATCCCAAACTACAGGAAGACCATGATAGTGCGACTCAAGCAGCTCACCTTTCTTGATGATCGCCCTGTGTTTCCCAAAGACAGGGCATGTGCAGAGGCATGGGCAGTGGGAGGGCTGGAAGGAGAGCGCAAAGAAAGAGAGCAATGGGAAACAAGAGAGAGGAAGAAAATTCAGGACAGCCTGGACAGCATGGCAATGATTCGTAAAAAGGCCCAGGAGAGATGGCACCTACAAGAGCTACAGGAGAGAGGTGAAGAAAATTCTCAATTTTTTTTCAGGCACAAACAGATTTAGAGTAAACTTGGATTTGCATAATTGAAAAATGTTTTCTGTTTCATTTCAGGGGAGACTGGGGTTTTCACCACTACATGTGAGGAAAAAGACACCCAGATTGTGACTTCATTACAAGAGGAAAAAATCCAAGCCTTTGTGCAGGACAGCCTGGAAGCCCATGATGAGTTCTTGCAAAGTCAAGCAACACTTGAAAACAAGACAAAAAGTGAACTCATAGAGGCAGAGCAGCCAAGTGAAGGCTTAGAGAGAAAGCAATTAGAGAAAGATGACCAGGACCAATCACAGATGAAGCAGCTTGTGAGAGAAGCTAAAGAGACAGTGGAGCCAGATAAGTCAGCACAAGTGCAAGAAAGTATAGCAGCAAAAATGTTACAGACAGAGAAATTAGGGGACAACAATCAACAACAAAAGCAGTCAGGTGTAGTTCAGCTCATAAGAAATGAAGCAGAGAGCGAGCAAGCAAATGGGAGTGAGCAGCGTGAGAAGAAACAGCCTCACCTGGTCAAGGCAGCACCTCTTGAAGCAGATGAGGTTGTCTCAACATATGGTCCGGGACCACTGGTTACAGAGCTGGATGATGTAGAACAGCTGGTAACCATTCATCTTCCACTGCATCGCTCACTCCACATTGATGACCTGCCTGATTTGGAGGATGTGGACACAGAAGACTTCACTGCAATGCTCTCTTCTCAGCAGGTGTTCAAACCAAAAATAGAGGTCATATCAGGAGGCAGTGATGAGGACAAGTCAACTGAGAATCAGAGTGAGATAATCCCCACTTTAAGTCCAGACAAAAGTTCTTTGTTCACTGAATTCTCAAACAATTCTTCATCACTGGTGTACCCAGGTGATTGGGATGCCTGCGAGACATTGATATTTGAACCAGTGGGAAAGTCAAAGACAAAACAAGCATCCTCTCCATCACGATGCCTGATTGAGGAGTTGGATTGATTCTTTCAGGGTTTATACTAGTCTTACAGGATATGGCTTCAAATAAAATGTTTTAATACTAAAAAGGCAATAGACTGGGCGTGTGAGACAATGAAAAGCCCAATAAAGGTACAGCTGTAACTCTTGAAAATTAATATTTAGCTTTGAAAAAAGTCCACAGTATACGATAATTCATTGTTTAGCATATTTGTGTCAGAGCAGACATTTTGTTATGTGGTTGTCAATTGTAAATTTGTGTGAGAACAGAATAAACCTTACTTGACCTTGTTTTTCTTTAATGGAAATAATAGCTTTGTATCCTTATATTTGTTAAAGCAACACAAATGTTTATGATTATGTTCAAAAAATATATATACACTAGTTACACTTACTTTCTGTCAGTTGTCAGTGCAGCTAAAGAAAAAGAACAACCTACAGTAACAGTCATTTATTAAAAATGAAATGTCAGCATTAAGCAGAAATTATGATTAAAAAAAAAGAAAAAAAAAATGCTAAAAAAAACCTGATAAAATCAGGCTAATGTAAAGAGATATATTCCTACTTCACATAGTTGCAAAATTATAGTTCAGTGTGCATTTTTCACATAAGGCTTGAATAAACATAGAGAACACGCCATGTGTTTGGTTTTACTAAAGTGTATTACATTTCCCAGTACACGTCACATATTACTCTCTCTGCATTCATTAAATATTCATTATATCCTCTCCACATTGCAGCTCCATTCTCCTATTTTGATAAACTGTGTTGTACAGTAGTAGTAGCTCTGGAGGAGTTCTTTCCAAAGCTCTGAGTGACAGAAACAAATATTTACATCAAGTCATGCTTAGCATTTAGCAAGAAGGTCTCCAATAAAAACAAACTATGAGAAAACAAAAGGAACAGAATAAGAGAGGAGTAAAAAAATAAAACTGTACATGTATTAAATAAACAAAATCAAAATATAAGCCCTGTGAAGAACAGGCTAAGTACACATATGTCAAGGCCTGACTCACACAGGGCCTGAGTGCAGCGAGTAGCAAGATTTTGACACACAGAATGAGGGATAGTACGTTCTCCTGTCGCAGTGACAGCAGAAATACGGTTCGGCTCTAACGCCGCAACCACACCCAAGTGTTGATAAGCCAGAAAGCTACAGTGACCGAGTACATGATCATCTCTCGCTTTGCCCGCTCCTTGTTCTCCTCTTCCAAATGTTGGAGTCGCCGATTTAACTTGATGAGCTACAGATAAATCAGAAAAACAGGTTTTCTCAGTCACAGGGGTTCAATGATTAGCTCTCGTACCACAAGATGGAGATAATGTATTTATTAAGCACTGACCTGACGTCGAAGCGTTGTTGCATCAACCACAGTCATATCATCAGGCCCTCCCTCCAGTGTGGCTTCATATGTTGATAATACAAGCCTTGAGAAGAAAACAGCCACTTTTTTTAGAATTGCATTTATATAGCTTGTTAACAATTGCGACATCATTTCTTCAGGGTTTTTTTTTTTTACTACTAGAATTTCCTCTGATATCTTGAACAGAAATGAGAATGTAAGGTAAGAAAAGATGAGGAGAATGAAAAGGGAACAGAATGAAGATTCCAGGTGAGGTTACCTGGATTCATGCAGGGGGTTGGAGCTTGAAGCCGACCCCCCTCGCAGAGATGGTTTGCTGAAGAGGTGGGGAAAGACGAGATTGGGAGAGGGGAAAATAAGAGAGATAGAGAAACACACATGGTACAGTGTTGCATACATGCAGACACAATACCCTATCCTATCCTGCTATATACTTTACATGCCAAGAATTATCCTGAAAACCAACAGTATTTTTTCTTTTACACTGTCTTACCTAACACAGGTGGAGTTTTTTCATTCTCCTCCTGCACATAAAATAAATCTCATTTCAGAAATCTTTCTTCTATCAAATGTGAAGGTTCGGAAAGTGGAGAAATGTTTGGTAATTCATATTTAAGAAGGTACAAATAGTAGTATAGTAGTATATAATAGTGTCTGCTTTCACCTCATGAATTCTACAATGTATATAATTATTTGTGTGCTCTACGGGCATTCTCACTTCATTCTCCACTACAGTGTTTGTTTACAGCTTCTCTTGACCCCGGAGCACTTAGGATAGGATATGATCCTTTCTGGTACAGCATCAACGCATCTTTGTTATTTCTGATGATGATGATACAACAAACACATTCCCTCCTATGATAATCTAAATTAAAAGTGTTTGACAAGTCCTAGCAAGTCCTGCTTAAACAAGCAGGTGACAGACAACAATTCAGTGCTTCATTACTGATTTTTAACTAACAATAATGGCCTCAACCAAAGCTACAGTTTAGAAAGATGCAGAAAAAAAATAGCTAGATTTTGTGATTAATACATGCTGTATTAATGTTGTTACTGAAAGTTAGAAAATGGTCACATAATGTTTTGAGATTTCCAAACAAATACTCCCAACCTTCCAACATAATTAAGGGGCAAACAAACTTCTCTGACCGAGTAGTAAGCCAAATTTTTCCTTTCTCTTTAATCTAAAAACGACCAGACGATCGGGAGGTCACCTGCGAGGGTTCTCATCCAAGACCTCCAGGACCTGCTGGTAGGCCCGACGTGTAGTGGACTGGATGAAAGACAGAACGCCACTAGCGCTGTACAGGTTGTGCTCTTCCTCAGTCACGGTGAGAGGGGGGCAAGGGTGGACAGTGGCTGGGGGGGACGGGGTCGCACTGCTCAGTGCCCACCATTAAGAGCAGCCAATTCAGAGGAAACGGAAACACAAAAGAGGAAAGAAGGGAAGAAAGGAGGAGAGGGAAAGAAATAAGGAAAGGAAACTGTCCTCAACTTTACTGACTTTCTGAATTTTGCAATAAAAGCTACAGGTTTAACCATTTAGAGTGCTTTACTAACATAAAATACACCCAACAAAAATGGAAAAGGATATGTGAACTAAAGACGTCTGCAAAGTGTCAGAAAACAATTGCAACATGAAAAGACTTTTTTGCCCCAGAATTATATAATTGTAAATTCAGGTAAATGCCAAGTCCCAATCTAATCTATTATAGGTTCTACCTAAAAAATAAAGCTATACAGCACGTATAGTGTAGTGGGTAGGGTTGCATTCAGGTAAGCAAGGCTATCTCCAGATTACGATTTTATTGAAACAGTAAAAATGGTTAAACAGGTTTTTCATTGTGTCCTTGAGTGTTTCTGAGAGGAGAGTGTGACCTTTAAGTGTGTTTATACACTAAGAATGAATATTTTCATTCTTTTGCACTAATCCCAAAGTTACATAGGACATTTAAAACTCTGAAAATGATCAAAGCAAAAGTGATGATTACATATCCATTAAAATTATTAGTCTTAAACTAATTATCATTAGTTAATGGATTAGAGGCACTGATAAAAACAGATCAGCCTGGATTAATTCTGAAAGAAGCGCAATGTTTCACAGCAACAACAGACAAAGGAACAGAGCACAGAATGAGAAGAAAGATGCAACATGCTAGTGCACACATGTAGACGATAAGATGGATCTAGCACCAGGCTAATCAGTATATCCAGGCCAATACTCACGATGAATCATTTCTCATCATCTGACGGGTATGAGAAACAGCTGCATTCTCACTGGCCGAGCGTTCTCGCCGCACTCGTCCTTGGGGCTGTAACTATAGGGTAAATGGACATCTGACTTATTCAAGATACAGTTTACTGTAAGGAAATTATTGAACAGATTATTTTTTAGTGTCCTTGGTAACAGTCAGTTTATTGTTTTATCACTTACCACCTCTTCAGTGTCTGGAGCCGCCCGCTGCTCCTCCTCCATGAAGTCCAGGGGCCTCTCATTGAGGGTTAGGACTCTGGGTGGAGTCTTCAGTGATAGGGTTTCTAATGGTGTTGCCTGGATTAGGTCCAGGTCTCTGGGTCTGGAGAACTGGGAGTCACTACTGTCTCCTGACAGAGAGAGGAGTAAACTAGAGTTTAGAATGTGAAACTAGTACATTCTCTACTTACTTAATTAAAAAAATGTAAGGCCATTTTAATGGTGAAGTTGAATCACCCCTTCTTGTAGTTTAACATGTACAGTTAACCAACATGCCTTTATACCTTTAGAGCTTTTTTTGTTTCATTTTTAGTTTTAAATAACAGAAGCAATAATATTCTGGTCAGTAAATGTGACTCTAGGAGCGTGATAGGTAAAGTCCTAAACCAGTGATATCTAGTATCTGTCAATGGCTGTGACAAAGCTACATAATAGTTTGATTACAGTCAGCTGACAAGTATCAATGGTCAGCATGTGTGAGTACGTGTGTGACGAAACACTTTCAATATCACTTTATCAAGATACCAACCTGCAACCACAATTCTCTCTGGAACCTGCATAATGACGCTGCGAGGGACCTCCTGAGATCCAACGTTAGGGTTCTCGTGGGCTTGAGGGGCCACTTTGAGCATCTCAGGAATGCGCATCCTCTGGCTGATGCCTTCAGTGTACTCCAGTTCATATTGAATACGGTTCATCTCTGCAATCTCCGCTGTAGGCGAGGGAAAAGCTGCTCCGTTCATTTTGCTGTATGGAATATGTTCAGAAACTCTAAGTAACCACAAAATGGTCACAACAGACAGAAAACAATCCAGCCTGAGAGACCCCAGTCTTTAAATGGTTTTATTTTCACCCTTGTTTGACTTGTTGTACTTCATTTCTACTGGTGCAGCTTATCAAACTGCAGCTCCCACACAAATATCACAAAAAACATTGTTGCAGCTGATGAGCTGTGGGAAGGATTAGAGAGAGGGAAAACACATCTTATGACAAAATCATATGATAACATAGTGTCTTCTGACAGAGGGACACAAAGAGAGGCTACATGAACCAGTTTGGTCTTGATTGCAGCAGATAAGAGCTGTTACAGCTGCTGCACACATTACAGCCCGTGTATCTTCTTCAATATAAATGCTACACATTCCCCAATACTCGCAATAATTTGCAAATCACTACTGATTAACTCTCTGGTTTAAATAAATGCAAGGAGATCGAAAAAACTGTAGAAGCTGGTTAGTTTTGGTTAGACAACACAGCGCCATTTCAAGCTAGCGCGTTAGCTTCGGTCTCTTACCGTTTGGTTTGTTGCTAAGGATCGCGACCTCTCCAAAGAAGAACTGATTTATTGAATCCTAAAGGGAATAAACACTTCTAAATATCGTCCAAATGGTTCGGCTATGCTCAAGTATAACAAATGATGTAGCTGTCAAGCATCGCTTTGTGTTGATATGAGAGAGGAGACAGCTCTCCTCTTCCTCTGTCCGCTCTCCAATCAGGAAGTACAGAAGCGCAACAGGAAGTTACGTCACTAGCACCAAGCGCTGAAATTAAAAGCTGAAACTTTTGCTCTCTATGATTGTTTCATCTGGTCCTAGTTTGTTTGTTTTGTTGTTGTTCCGTTACCAAAAAATAATTAGATTTTAATGCAATTAATTCATTTTTATCTCAACAACATGTGCCCAACAATATCCATTAAATATCTCAACAGTACTTACTATTTGAGTACAATGCATACATTGTTTTTATTTTTATTGTATTTTACTGTATATTTCATGGATAATATTATATTTACAATGTGTATAGAATTATATGTTATATTATTATATATGTGTATGTTATTATATGTTTTTTTTTTAATCATGCTGACTTGCACGCATGATTTTAGACTTTGCTGCTGTGACACTTTAACTGGGATAAAAATATGTATCATACAAAATTGAATTATATAATTGAGCTATAGTGAATATTTATTGAAAATCTATGGAACAAAATCATGTCATGAGACGATTTGTCTAATGTCAGAAGTGTCTAATGGAATGCATTATATTTGAAGGTGTTTATTATATTTCTCTAATTTTTCTCATTTGGTGGATAAAGACTTCTTTCATATAATATACATTTTTAGGAGATCATTTGAATTTCCTCTGATTGTATATCAGAAGTTCTCACATCGTGTGTTTATTTAAGAAGTTATATGGTTGGTTGAGTTGGGTGTCAGGTTATTATTGCGCGCACAGGTTCGTGTCGCCGGGGGTTTTAGGAGCTGGCCCCTCAGAGATTGTGGGTGGTGCGTTTTCTCGGAGCCATTCAAAGACAAGTCGCCCCTATGCATAACCGGTATACGGGAATCACGTCTGGATCTCGGGACGAAATCGCTTCAATACAAACTCAAAAAATATTTGAGTCATGTCGTAAGCGGGACATAAATAGCAGCGCCGATTGAATACTTCTCTCCGCGTCTGTAACTGGTTGAAATTATGTCCCCAGATATTTTCATTTTGTGTGTGATATTATTCCCCACCATGCGCATCGCATCATCTCTGGAGTTGCAACCTGGCATGTAAGTAGACTAAGGTGTTAATTTAGATCTTTTTATTACCGTTTGCACTGATTGGATTTATTGAGTAGTCAGGTGAATGAAAGGTTTATTCTCTCACTTTTATATGCTTTAAAATGAGGCACAAGCGATGCGCTATTGCCTACATTTTAAAAAGACAGGGTTATTTTTATAGCCCAAGTTTTACATGCAGCTTAATGCAATTTCTTTTTTTGTATACAGCGTAGTTATTGCCTTATAGATTATTTTGCACAATGCCCGCCAGGAGTCGCTCTTTTAGGTCCCCATTGAGGTTGGATGTGTATTTTATAGCACTGATGTAAAAGGCTTCTGTAGAATAGCTTCCGATGGAATGTTTTTTGTTTGTTTGTTTGTTTTTTTGTATAGCCTTGTTACTCAGAACCCAGAGGTGTGTACGTGTAAATAGTATAAATAGACTTGTGCTGGACAAGCTCGAAGAAATCCTTTTCGTTACCATAGAATACTTCCTCTCATTAACTTCAGGCTGCTCTGCATTGAAGCCAGATGGTTTGTGGAGGAGGACACCTCTGAGCAGTTTACCTGCACTGACAACACAGATTGATGCAGGCTACATATGACACAGTGCTGTACAGTGCAATGTTCCATGCTCTTCGATAAACATGTATCACTTCTTGCATGAACATGAACATGCAAACAACTCACAGAATTTCCTGTGGAACTTCATTGGTTGTTTATTGGGTGCTGTAGCACCAAACAGGAAACTGTATGATTGCCTGACAAACACTATCTGTGATGAGCTGATGTTCATGCAGCTGCACATGTGTAGAACATTTGGAAATGTGTCTGTGGGAAATACATACCCTGCAGTAGGCCCAGACCCCCATCAGTAGCTCTGTTACCTACTTCTACAGGCCAAATGTTTGTGCCGACCAGGAGATGTCCATGTTGGGGACACGTCAGCCTTGTGTCCAGGCTTTTACCCGCATGGTCAAGGTTTGGAGACAGGGCTGCAACAACCACAGATGGTGTATGGGCTACGAGAGGAGGTAAGAGCATAATCCTGTAACAATGCACAAACAGTTTATCACTGACATCTCATAAACAACCCTCCAGTGAGTGTCAACGCAGTGTTTTACACATATGCACAGTCATAACCATTTGTTGTTTTGTTGTCTGTTCACTGACATCAGAGATCACAATCGTGTGGTCACAAAGCCGGTTTACTTGCTTGTGAATTAGAAACAGCACAGCCAAAAATATACAAAACTGGAGACAGATTGGTATTTCTCATTTTGAAACTGCACACCATCTTGACACATTATGTCGTATTCATGATGTGTATACACCTATGCCAGAAAATCTAATCTTGTGACTACAACATCATGTCTCCTTCTCAGGACTTCATACTATACAGCATACAGGCAAATGTACAGCATGGATTTGCACACAGTCTACAAGTGCTGCCCAGGTTGGACTCAGAGGGGTGGAGAGATGGGCTGCCTGCATAGTGAGTATTAAATATCAAAAATGTTAATTACATTTGGCAGGAAAGTAGCCAACCTACTGATTAGATGAAGAGATATGACAGAAAAAGATTGCATACATACATACATTTAGAAATTAACACAAACATGGATACAACAGAAGGATTACGATATATGTTATGTGGTATCTGCAGGGGTGTGTGGTGCCAATACATGTTTCAATGGAGGCCAATGTGCAGAGACTGGAGACCAGATATGTCAGTGTCCATTGGGCTTCAAAGGGACGCGATGCCAGTATGGTGAGTTTTTACACCCACATGATGAAAACCCACGGTATTTATCATGATAAAAATTAAAGTTGCTCATGTTTGTATACCTGCATATTCCATTCCTCACATGTCAGGCGTATGTAGCAATAAGCTGAGCACAACTTTGTTAGTCAGTGAACTGACTTACATCTTCACAGGACAACATGTTGTTAAAGCTTTAATAGGCCAAGTTTAGGCCTTATGCTTTCACTTTGCAAAAGCAGAATGAGCCTGTAGTGTAGCTGTGATTGGAAGAGGCTGCTCTGTGGGGGCCTCTGGGTAGTTAAAAGTAGAAGAAGAGCTCTCTGGGAGAAGTGGCTTGCTTTGAAGGCTATAGCCTGAAGTGCTGTGGCTAGCCCAGCTGAGCCTCCACTCAGTAAAAACTGTATGTTAAAAAGGGCCTGTGCGATTTCATATGGTTAAGGAAGTAAAATCCTAGGACTGATTACTCTCATATATGACAATATTTCACTCCTGGAATAGAATGTGCATAATGGTCAAGATATAACTTGTAAATATGTGAGATTAAGAGAAGTCAGTAGTGAGATTTTGAACAGTCTTATCTGGGATCTGCCAAAATTTAAAGCTAAACACTTACAGTTACTCTTGTGGGCTGTACGCTCTACTGTCCAAAGTCGTGTGGTCAATGTCAACATGCAAACAGGAGGATGGTTGTAAGTGTTTTGGAAGAGTCCCGCAGGGACAAAAATGGTGAACAGAGGATATTTGGTTACTACCCCCCATGTGCTTGCAAACATCTTAACACACACACTGCAGAGGCTTTCCCGTTTGGTTCCTTGACTTTCCCAGGAGGAAGGACCTGCCTGTCACAGGTTTTAAACAATCCTTCCTCTTGCTAAGACATTTCACAGGAACGTGTCGTTGTTTGTTGTTTGCTCTTCTGTCCGTTTGTTTTGACATGGGCTCTTTGGTTTTCACACATTGGAGCGACAGATTGAACACAGATAGGTGATATTAAATGTAATCAAAATTCCTCTAGGTTTTACTTTCGCTCTTTCACATCCTGTGCTTCAATCCTCCTCAGTGAGAACTCACATGTTGTGCTTCTCTTGTTGTGAAGCAGTTTTCTGTCTCTCATCTCTGGAGACAGATTTATCCTCACTCTTCTGCCAGAATCATTATACATGGAAAGAGTAAGCCAAGCTCCTGTGTTCAGTTAATTTCTTTCACTGCACAGTATTTCACTCTGCTAAATGCGGAGGCAAGTATAGTATATGCACTAAAAAATCATATCCATCCTATGGTGAGAGCATAGATATGAAAATCATCCCTGGGAGTTTGGTCCAGGGCTTTCAATGGGTTTAGACCACTAGCATTATATTAAACTTGAGAATAGAAATAATATACTGTTTTGAACCATGGACTACATCCCATGAGGATGATTTCATTCTAAATAAATGAAGATGGTTCTGAGAAAAGATGTGCTGAGTACCAACATTATATTGAAAGTGTGTATATATAACATTTTGGTCAAAACACATAGGTTATTGTGTCTCACTGCTTAAGCTGTAAACTGAGTGAGGAGCCATTCCCAAGATCTTCATTTATTTCTAGATAGACAGAATAAACAGTGAAATCAGGAAGCACTCTGTATGTGTATGTACAGTGGACATGTATGTCACATTCCATCTTAACGTAATTACCAAGAGAGACCTGGAAACCTAGATATCTGTATGTGCAGACTGAGCCTCCAGGATTTCACTAGGGAACCCTGTAGATTATTAGATTTCCTTTGTAAGCTATCGCGTTCCACAGTGACAGATTTATGACTGTCCTGTATGTGATTCATGTATGATGGCGAGAGAGCAGATACAGTAAAGAAGCAGCAATGCTGACCTCTGTAGATTTATCTTGGTGTGTTAAGTTAAAGGCAACTTTGCTGTTTGGTCATGAAGATGTTTTCAGATTTATTATATATTGTTTCCTTTGTGTGTGTGTGTTTTTTTTTTTTTTACCCCTTGTCATGTACTCCATGCATGTATGTCTAGTATTGCTGCATGTAAGTATTTGGCATCTCAGTTTGTCTACTCTGCCATGTTTGATTGATTGGTATATTATATGCTGCACCTGTACTGTAGTTTGAGGTAGTGCATGTGAACAGCAAGAAATAGATAAATCAGTCAGTCTTCAAATTACAGTGTTACATATGTATATGTATTTGAGCATTTTTTGTTTTATCCCAAAGGTCAAGCCGGTCAAAGGTTGCTTTCTGTCATTTCTCAGATGCTGTGAAGACCACACCATATGTGTGTATCTAAGCATAAGTACCAAAGACCGTACTTAAAGATGAATTTAGGCTCTCTGACATCACCCATAGGTTTTGGAAGAGCGGTTTTCAAGCTGCTTCTCCACAGTCCCCATCTTCGTAGTCAGCAGTTAGCTGCTTCAATTCTCCTTGTCTGTCTGTAAAATTCGCCGCAAGTCACTGATCTGGATTACAGTCGTTTTTTTGGATCACTATAAATGCTGCAGATATTAGATAAATCATAAGGATGAAGAATGAATACACATCCACTTCACCTTTCAACACAATTCAGTCCATGTAGATTTGAGTAGAGGGAGAAATTACACTGTGAGCAGTGCTAAAGAACAATCTGGTTCTGGTAATAGTTCAAGTAAGAATCCATGCCCTGCTCATTCTCCACCCTTCTTTTCAGCACTCATCATCCATTAGCTTCTTGAATGTTACCCTCTTTGGTACTCCTGCCAAGTTGTGGTGTTAGAGCCCATTGTGTGTTGTGGGGGCTGTGTATTGTGTGGGCTGCCAGTCACCTGCTTTCAATCTCTGATATGAGACAGAAAGCATCATCCGTGGAACTGTATCTCAGCCAGTGACACTAAAGCCATGGTGTTGACACTGTGAGGTAATTAACAGCCTGAACACAACCCAAGTATGTGCCTAGACATTGGAGCCTGTTCTTTAATAGTTGTATTTACCCATGCTTGTGAATGCCACTCTGTCTCACTCTATTAAGACTTGGATTAGGCTTTGCTTTGGTTAAATTGGTGCATGGGCCTGCATGAAATTAAGAGAGCACAGGCGCACAACAGAGTGAGGACAGAAACCATCTGGTCCTCACTAAAGAAGCCTGGCTGTTTTCAAAGCACTTTATAGAAGAGTGATTATGGATAGTGCCTAAGACTGGATCCTGTTGTACTGGAGGTTTAGGCAATCTAATAAGACAGCTAACAACGTCAGCAGTTATTAGGAATTTCTCAAATTTAAGAAAACAGGGAAGGGAAAAAATGATTTGAGGTTTTGAACATGCACACATATAGAAACACTACCAAAGTCAAAACAGTTTATTGTGCAAGAAATTATATCCCAATAAAAGAGCTGTGGACAATGTTATCACCAGTCTCTTTTCTGTCAGGCACACTGCAGAAAGCTTTACAGTTGTGATTCACATGTGATATGTGAATCACATGTCTTTCAGAATCAGTCTTTATTCATATGAACTTGAGTGTCTTCTTTACCATAGATTCAGTTTTACTTTAGTCACTGAGCTCATGACTGGACAGGACTGGTTCCCTTTCCTATGAAATTAAACACACCTGTCTCTGCCAGCCCACAGTGTAAGCATTTGGACAGTTACACAAGTTTTGTTCTTCACACTCTTTGCTTCAACACATTCAATGTGAAATAAAATAATGAATACCCTGTTAAAGTGCCATGTCTCAACTTTACTATGAATAGGCTTACATCAGTATAGAAAGAGGTGTGTGGTAAATATAGCCATTAAAACATATAGAGCCCACATCACAATGGTTCATGTGTAAGTGGGCACTGGTCTTAGTGGACATGTTTTTTCCTGAGCAAAAATCCATCAAGGCAGAGAGAACCCAAAAAGCAAGAGTTGAAGGTGGCTGCAGTTAGAAAGTTAGAAAGTGTCTGGTGTGTATGCACCAAAATCTTCAGGGCAGTCATATGTAACTGTCCAAACAGCAGGATTTATTAATAGCTCCTTGTAGTAGCAGCAGAGTAGGCCTAGCATCTTTGATTTATTCCACTGGATAAAATATTAAACTTCATTAAATGCTACCTAATGATTATAATATAACAGCAGATATCTCTGACTGGATTTGAGTCTGTAGTAAATTGAAATATAGAGGAGTTGTTAGCATTTAGAGGGAGGACGGTGAATAAAACACTGGAGAAAAAGATGCTGACTTGGTGCTCTAGATTTAAGATCCTCAAGGCATTCCTCCTCGTTGTCTCTTGTGTTTTGACTGTATTTTTGGCACTGGAAGAGTAGAGGGGTTTATACTATACACTAGACAGGTGTTGTGCTTGTCTTTTTGCAGGGGTTCATCTTGTGTGTTCCCCTTACAGATTGCTATGTAGATTGTCTTTGTGCTTTACACACTGTGTTAGATTTTCTGAATTTGCTCTTGTCCAATCAGAATATTGTAAGGATAATATTTGTCAATAGTTTATTTCCATCCATCTGCTTTTTAACTCTGGAAAAATGATCTTGTAATCTCCTCAGTTGGTATATTATCTGATGTCCTTTATGGATCCCTAGCTGGAGTTTGATCTCTTTCTTCCACTTTGTCCACATATTTTTGGCAGCAATGTCATAAATCCCTGAGACTTTTTGTCGGACAGAAGGAAAAAGTCTGCCCAGCATTAGTTTTACTGGTACGGCTGCTTCTGCACTGAACCTTACTGAGCAAACCAGCGAAAGAATTTGTTTCTCAAAATGGAAATAAACTATATTTTCCTCCTGATTTCTGGAAGTAATTAAGATCAAAAAATGCAGTCAAGCCAAAATTTCAAGGTGTGGTTGCAACAAAAACATAGCTGAGGAAAAGTAAATAAATCTAGACCAAGGTTCAATTTGGTAAAAATTGTGATATTAGGCTCAATTCTGAGATGAGAAGCAAGGTGTAAAGGATGATGTCTTAGTAGCTCCTGTGGTTGTTCTCACAACTGAGGGAACAGTGATGTCTTTCACAGGTTTGGAATGAATCTTCTATCCTAAGTTAACTAACATACCATGCACAGAGTTTATCCTCTCTAAGTCTTTCCATGCAGTTAGGCCCACTGTTGAGCTCCAGGTCAATTATGCACATTTTGTTTTGGCTCTTGAGTGACATGAACCTCGTGAACGCCAGTTTTCCCTGGTATTTCTAGTGAGAGAAAAAGATACAGTTTTAGCGCTGTTATCATTCTAGGCTAAGTAATTGTCAGCAAATGAGGTGAGTACATAATATCGTTTTCAATAACATTAATGCACCAAAGTCTCTACTGGAGCCTAATATGAAGTCCCAGTTTCCGGATTAAAGGACTTGAATTGTATCAAAAGTGTTCAGCAGACTGTGTTCTGAATTAAGATATGATGGGAACCATGTGCTTGTAATGAAGACAGGCCTTAGTGTTTGTTTTGGTTTTGTTTCAAAGACTTCCTCAACCAAAATTTAGTTGCTAGCCGCTATGGTGCTGAAGTGTTTGAGGTGTGTCATGATGTTCTTTGTTTTCATAAAGAAGGGCAGCACAGACCTCATGATTAACTCTGACAGCTTGTTCTTTGCTTTGGCTTGCAGCTTTTTATTGGTGGTTACTGAAAAGGTTCACTGAAAACTATATTAACAATGTAAGCCTTCAGAGATGAACAAATCCCTTTAAAATTGGCTGGTCTGGTGTAATATGAGCTCTATCCCTATATGTTCTTTGGACACCCAGAACTGCGCTTAAGTAAAACATTTCAAAGATAATACTCAGAGCAATCGTATACAGTAATGATCAGCTATTGAAAACTGACTTAAAAGCTACTGAAGCTTCTGGGATAATGCATCGGTACCTTTGGTAATAGATACAGACTTTGCTAAACTACTTAATGGCAGCCATGAAATATGAGCTGTCATTTGGGCGTTCAGTTAAAATTTTAGAAAGGAAGAAAAAAAGAGAAATAAAAGTTTGTCAATAGTTTTTTTTCTTCTTGCTATGTCTGTCTTGCCATATTGAAAATACAGACAGGATTTTAAGTTTTAAGTTTTCCTCTGGGATGATTTAAAAGGCCAGGTGGCCTATTGATCCAACAAAAGCTGCTGTTATAAATCACAATAACATATTGGGTTTTTTTTCCACAATTCAATGTCAGCCACAGCTGTTCCACCTTCAGTGTTATTTTTATATTATTTACAGTGAGGTCTTGTGACTACGAGTGAATCCATCACATCGTCAGGATGAAGAACCTCAATGCAAAAGGAGAGGATGTATATACAACGTGAGTGGTTGAACAAAACAAAGTGGTTGAACAGAAGAAACTCATCTACACACCTATGTTCATCTAGTCAGATGAACATAGGTGTGTCTAGAAAAACATTGAGGCTAAGATGGCAGTTTTCACTAGTCATTTGTTATGTTGCTTTCTTTAAGCCTTGTGTACCCCCTTCCTGTTTTTATTCCTCAAGTCTGCTATCAACTATGTGGATGTAGGAATCATATGCCAGCAGGCTTGAAGGTTGTGGGCCTGACAGGAGGACACAAGGAGCAGCGTGAGTGCTATCAGAGGAAGAAGCTCATTAGGAACCTAATGGCTGCCATATGGCAGGGAAGTTCTCACACTCTAAACAAGCACACCCTCATCTCTCCAAATGCATTAAGGCACCACTGTTTACCAGGTTAAGGCTGAGTGGGCTGGAGCTAATCGTCTGTGTGATTGACCATGTGCTCCCAAAGACTCACTGTGAGATTCCTACAGTAGCAGTGGAGCACTCTCAGATTAAAACAGTTCATCCTCCTTGAACTTGGCTTGGGTATTCCCATGTGGTCATAGCATTAGGCTTAGGAAAAAAAGGTTGTGAACAAGAAGTGACTGTTCCTTTGACTGTGATCCTTCAACTGGGCATTTTACAATTGTCTTCACTTTACCAAAGGCTTCAGATAATGGCCTTAGATTTCATTCAGTCTGAGCACTGGATAAATATCTGACTTTTTAACCCACAGTGCAGCTGTCTGGCTACAGAACAAGGAAGTGAAGATGATTGTTTTTCAGTATGACCTTTTTGGAGCTTTATTGTCATTTTTTGGCTGTTTTTAGAGTATGCAGTTTTTCCCAATTGCTGTTTTGTAGAAGGCTATCATAGAGCAGAGCTATCCAAATCTACGAGTCACAAGTTTACCAGGTTTAGACAAACATATGGTTGTGTAGCAGATTAATTCATTTTCTTTTTTTGTCTTTTTGTAAACTAATGCTTTCACTGGCACAGTATTCACTAAGGGGACTGGGTAATGGTCAAATTTATCACAATGGTAAAATTGAAGCTTAAGTACATTTGTTTCTTAGAAACAAAAGAGACTGAAGTCCAAGATTAAAATCTATTTTAGACATGAATCATGCTTAATTCTTGTCCTAGGTTTACACATTTTCGTTTTTTGTTTTGTGATGTCATTTAGCCTCAGGTATACAAATCTACAGCCCTATATCATCTTTTTCTGTACAAGACATTTCTGTCCTATCTGTTAGTGAATTAAGCAGAAATGGCTTTTCCAGATGTAGAAGGCCCAGATTGACAGAGGCTTTCATCAAGAACTTCCAGGTCAGTTGTGCAATAGGTGTTTTTACTCCCTAGAATCTAGGGTAATAAACTCATATTTTGTTTTTGAATATATTGTTTCAGAATGCCATAATTATACATTTATATGTATCCCCTGAGTAAAAGTGTGAAAGAGAAAACAGAGTAGCTCCTAGTTTTCATCATTCAAAAATGAAAGTGAAAATTTAAATTTAAAATATACAGTCTCTGAAAATCATTATTATGTCAGAGCATAAATTCTGTGTTGAAGGGACAAAAGGGAAACATGTGAGCTGCAGAAGGAAGGTGGAAAAGGCATACAACAATGTCATCCAGAGGATAAATGTTTCCTCACTGCAGTGAGAAGAAAGAGAGTTTTTCATGGTGTTAGTTCTCATCATGAGTCTAATGAACACAGCCAGCAGATATCTGTATGTATCTATATGTATATCTATACATATAGATACATCTATATCTATATACATATAGATACATCTATATGTATCCCCCTCTAAAGCTAACTGTCCATTTAATTCAATGCAACATATTGAAAATACTTATAGCTCATCTCCATTTGCTGCTGAGCTTATTATTTTTAGACCACTTTCTTCTCCGTGGCAGGCTCCTTAAACTCGTCAGCTGTCCTTAAATGATCTTTGACCTTTGGTCTAGGTCTAGGACCTTGTGTTTTTCCTAACAGCATCTGATGGCCCTTTCTTTTTGACTGAATGTTCTTTATAGTAAGCAGTAGGTGTTTCTGTTATGGCAGCCATCCTATGCACATGTTATCTATTGTTACTGGTGTAAATCTTAGTTTATAGGAGTCTTATAAGCATGGTTGATGTTAACTGCTTGCTGGGATGAAAAGTTAGGGAATCACCAAAGTCAGTAGAACTTCAGTCTGGACTTCCTCTTGACTGACAAAAGAGAGTGTCATATCCACACTGAACTGCATTCATATTGACATGAATGATGGCACCCTGAACTGACATCAGTGGTTGATTAAATAATTAAATCTATGCAGCCAATGAACAATAAATAAATAATCACAATGAACAATGATATTTAAATATAGAGAAAAATAGTGCATCACTGGCTGATAAGGTTTAAAATTGAAGGAGAGAGTGAAGGAAATGGAAGATGGGAGGGAACCTATCAAATCATTAGGTGGAACATCTCAGTATTGCATTATTACAGGCCTTGCCAAACAGCAATGATTTTACAGCTTCATTATTTGGCCCTCCTGCAATAGTCTCTCTGATGTTCAAAAGAGCAACCAAAGAATGTTTCCTGTTATGACAGTTGCAATATTTCCTACTTTTGGGAGCAGATGTTGGGATATAAAATGTATGTGGTCTACTTTTGGTAATGCACCATTTTCAATTAAATAAAAAGCTTGTAAAATGAGAGCTTATTGTTCAGGTTTTACAGCTTTTTATGAGACTTTCAAAGACTTTCTTCTGGAATGATTATTGCTGGCCCTGCTGCCATAACAGACATACAAACATTCTTATTAGTTTAGTAAGTTTCATTGCTTTCCTATGTCCATTGTTATAATAGAGATGTGGGAATAAAGGCTTGGAGAATGTAGGAAATGCAAATAATTTCTGCCAGATATTCAAATTCTACTTTGTAAGAAAGAAACAGTAAATCACTTCAAGTTCAGGTATTACTTACTGATATTTAAAGCCTCCACTTTTATTGAACACGGTTGAGAGACATGTCACGCGGCTGAGGCAAGCTGATTCAGTTATTGATCCAGACTTTCCCTTAGTTTGATGTGAAAAACATTAGACAGAGAGAAAGTGGAACCTTTGCTGATTTATTTAATGTCCGTGAAGCTTCAAATTGCTTTCTTTTAGAGGGAGGAAGAGCGTCTGTCCTTGGAGAGATTGGAAAGGGGAGGTACTGTACTGTAGAGGACAAGTAATGTCAGTAACACCTAATGAGATAAGCAGGAATCGGCTCTCAATGGCTGTTTTTTGTCTACAGAGAGCACAAGAGCACTCAAACAGCTGTCTGTTCTTTTCATTGCCTGATGGGAAACAATTATCACCCTTGTTCATAAACCAACAGGAGACACTTTCCATTTGATTCTGAGCTATGATTTTTTTTCAAGGATACATTTATTGAAAATATAAAAGATATGATAATATTCAAGAGTTGCACACAAGACATCATTTTTGTGTTAAATATCACCAATAAAGTGTGTCAGAGGAAGACTGAGTTAAAATGTGATGATGAATGACCATGTGCACAAAACATTCATGGTTAAGGTTATCCAAAATTTATAAAAGAATTACTCTGTGTTGAGGTAAGTGCTATCTGTCCTCTGTCCTGTCAGTCCATCAGTGAAATAAAGATTGATGATCCAGAGTTGTAGGTATGAGAGGCCACGTGAGGGAGTCAGTGCTGATGCACATGGTGACCGTTAAGAAAAAGGCCATAGATGATAATGTGGTATTAGTCAGCTTGGAGCTAAATTGAGTGCCATGCTTTAGTTTAGGAGAGTCACAACAATTTCAAATTTTTTTTTAAATAAACTATGTGTTGCTTTAATACCCATACAATTCTACACGGCAAGTTTGTTTCTGTCAGGTTTCCATATACTTGACATAAAGAGAATCATGAGGGAAGTTTCCCCAAAAAACCTTAGAAATAAAAGTATTTTTGCTAAAGGATTCAAGTTGAGTGTGTAGTGTGTATGACATGTAAAGAAAAAAAAACATAATTGTTTTGATACTACTAAATTTTGACTTTTGAGACCTTTTATCTTGGAGGATAAAAGGTCCTCTTGTGACAGCAGGCAGAACTATGGAAACGTTTAGAAATAAATGCATGCATGCATGTGCAGTAGTTGAGGGTGGCCTCTGTAATGCGGCTGAAGTCACGACAGCTGAACCAAGCCAGAGATCTTCATGCCAACATGACCCACAACTAATGTTGTTCAGATTCGGAGTCAAATAAAGTGATTTCCATGAATGAAATCCTCCAGTATGGGTCACAGTTACACGGATTGCTTCCGGGCTCCGAGAGACAGCAAGCGGGCTCTGTATGGCTACATGTGTATTGAGATGTATCAGGTCAATAAAGCAATGTATTACTCAAGGTCGTGGTTTACAGTGGGCTTCTGAGAGGTGTTGTTATGTGTGAGGCCTTAGCACTGTGCCCCATCTGGAGGTGTTTATGCTTACTTTTCTACTCTAGTGTTTTAGTTTATGTCCAACAATGAGAAAAACAGTCCAAAGCTCAGGACACCTCAGCTAAAAGTCCATGAATGTCCATGTAATTTAGAAAATCTAAATTTTTAAAGTATACTATATGAGTTCACATTTTGGGTTTATCAGTTGCCATTAATATTGACAGTTATCAGAGCCAAAAACCTAAATTTTGCACATCTCCCAACACTGCCACATTTTCAAAGGCATTGCCTTGTGTGTATGCCTTGTGTTGCCCTGCTTGGTATACTAACAAGACTAAGAAGACAATGTTTCCGCTTTTTTAATTTAAGGGATTAAGCAACAAAAGGAAATCCTTCTTTTTTTGCTTCAGCTCTTTTGCCAAGGAAAGGAAAGATATAAAAATGTCTTAAAAGTTGTTGAATATGCTGATAACATGTGATAGCAAATCTATCCAACAGATTTCATCCAGGAGTGTAAAACTCTGTATTTGCTCATATTTTAGTGACATTTTCATGATTATTATTCTGCTGAAATTTCTACTCCCAGTGAAAAGTGATAATTGCCTTGCTATAAATCTGCTTTACGCGCCTAATAAACAATATTCCCAAGCTCCCTCACACTGACTGTTGTACAGACCACTGGAGTATATTTGGCTGCACGAACAGTAGACTAATGTTACTTATATTTCATTCTATCTTCACAACACAAAACCTCTCAAATTGATACATTTCATAGTTAAATCTTTTTGTGAACGTTTGACACAAATCATTGTCCTAACTAAGTCAGCATTCATTCTTATGTTAAAACACTTTTAGTTCAGCACTATGCTCATTTTATCAATGTCTGGTGAGGCCTGAGTCACAGAGTATCATGGATTACTTTCGGGACAGGCCAAGCCACAAAATAAAAAATAGCTAAATTCATAAACCTGGATCATAAAACTAGAGTTCTGTGTCTATTTGAGGTTCCACTTAATTTAGAAGCTTTTATTATATTTTGTGGAAGTGTAGTTTGGTCAGATATTAAGTAGGGACTGCTAATGTGTCTCTCTCTGAACATTATACCACTCTCCAGAACTAAATTCTTAAGTGTCTTGACAGGGAGTGAATTTATGTTTCTCTGAATTGTTTGTTTGAAATGTTTTTTTTCTCTCTCTCTCTTTACTTGGCATTTGATGGTGATGTCAAATGGCCCTGAACTGATATGGAGAGCTCATTAGGGCTTTCAGTGGCTGCAGGATCAAAGTGAAGATGTGAGGGCCCATGTCATCTCAAAACCAGTTACTGGAAAGTGCAGAGCAGGCTTGTTTATCTGTGTGGAACTATGTGTATGTGCCAGTGTGTGTTTTTCAATATTATAAAGGAAACAAAGTACATTACGAAAATTTGCATACATACAATTTTTTTTTAGTTTTTAAAATAATTTAGGACAGCTACAGTTAAATCTGTAATAATCTGCCTACATCTGCGTCATCTTCTGTAGAAAGTCCTCAACTCTGCCTGCCCTTAGAAACCAAGTGTGGGTGTGGCCTGAAAAAGAAATATGGCGACCCAACCTTAGTTTCTGAGGTCCTGTAGAATTCTGCAAAGACCAAATGACCAACAATAACCATATAACAATTAACAATAATATATGATAATATAAGAAATTGGGGAAGGGTGATAGTGGGGGTAATAACACAAATGGGAAACACGGATCTCCTTTGCACAGAAAAATTCATGTGGTTGTAATAAATTCCGCATCACTGTTGTAAACTACTGTGCTTTGCCTCTCATGTATTCAAATTATCTTAATAGATAATTGATACTGCATCTCACGCAGCTGGAGACAATTTTGCCCTAATGGACTGTTGGGATTTTGTGCAATTATCAGGCTGCATTTCTCACATACATGTATTGTAACACTCTTTTTTTTTTGTATTCATCGGAAAACATATGGAGACAGACTTTTTGTGCTATAGGGGCTGTTTTTCATACCCGGCTATCTGTTTATAATTCTGGCCAAATTGACTGTTGCTTCATTGGTGACAAATACCTGAACAGACCAACAGGGGAATACTGGCAATGCTCGGAGTCCACTTGTTTAACATGATCAAATCTAAGAGAAAAAGTTCTTTTTTTTTTACCAGAGGAGTCTTAGAGTGCATCTATCTTCCCTTTATGTGATTTTTAATACATTTAACTGTATGGGTGTATGGTTAATGTTTGAATAATACACCAGGGGATTTGGGGAATGGGCCATTACTGCTGCTTAGTGTCCACAAAGCACAAACAAGTGTTAAAAATCCTTAATTAGAAGCTTGAATGATCATATGTACTTCCTTGTCTATCAGAGAAGGGCCATTGGCAGTGTTATCTGATGCACCGTGATTATAAAGACAGACCTTGATTTGTCATGAGCTGTCAGTCTACAGCTGCCTAACAGCTTGTTTATGTAAAGCATGCTACTACTTAACCCCATCTCTTTCTTCTTTTCTTTCCAAATTGTTTCTCCAAGTTGGGCTTCTGAAATTTCCTGTTGTTCATAGATAAACAAACTATTACTCAACGCACAGCTGAGGGATATTGTTAAATCTTTTAACAGATGGGGACAAAATGCTAAATATCTTTTCCTTTCTCCCCTGTTACCTTAGTCTTTCTCCTTGACAGGGGGTCTGTGCAAGTAAAATGCATTTCTCTGTCACCATATTCTTTTTCCAAACCAAGCATACAACACTGTATCATCTGTAAAATGTTTGGCTGTATTGCTGCCACATGGACCAGAACTACAGTGGCAATAGCAGCAGTTCAACCAGTTTGAACAGGGATCAGGATAATATTCATTTAAAAATCTTTAGATGTTAGATATTAGGGCTGTGCTCTGTTAGGGCTGTTAAAGAATAGTTGTCAGGAACCAAATACTGATACAATGAGGCAAAGAAGTTTTCCTTGAAAATAGGGTTTTTACTTACTCCAAACATGCAAAACAAAACTATAAAAGAGGCCAACAAACAATAACTGCACTCAAGCTAACAACTAAAATATTACCTGCAAGATATTACCTGCACCAATATGAGGAAACATAGTGGCTTGGCCAAACCAAATAACACACAAGGGGTAAACAAGATGGGCACCACCATGACTAAATACTAAACAAAGTGAACTGAACCCAAAATCCCCCCAACCCATGTCATCACATGGTCTTGATCCAATGAGCTGGCTCCTGGATTTAAGATTGCTCAGCCTTGAGCCACACTTTTTGCCACAATAAAAAGGGAAACAAAACAAACAACCAAAAGTTTGATATAAATTGTTCTGATTTGGTTTCTGTTTTTTTTTTTTTTGCCACTTTCACATTTTATGCCTTTAGTTGAAAGGTGTTTTCTCTTTGCCTTTTTACATTTACATTACTTCAATATGTTATATCCTATTGCATGATTTTGCAGAAAGGTTCTAAATAAAATGAAAAAAAAAGTCATATGTCAGTAAGAAGGCCTACTTTTTGTCTAGTATAGTGAAAAATATAATAAATTGTCATTTCATGTGGTTAATGTCACATCTGTCACAACATATATTTCACAAACATGAACGTTTTTACTTGAACATGGCTACTGCAAATATTTAACCAGAAAGCCTTTCTACAACTACAAAGAGCATGCTGATTGAATGATCAACTTTATATTAAAGTAATATTTTTATTTAGCTAGTTACTATCTTTGCTGTTGTTGTTGTATAGCAAAAACATTATGTGTCTTTAAAGGAATTCTTTGGTGATTTTGATAATTTTGATGATGCACAATTGATAGGGAAAACACCAGAACAAAATGATGAGGTTTCTAGTTCGATGAGTTAAACAAGGCCATTAAACAACCCCCAGAGACAGGAAATAACACAGGGAACATGAAAGCAGTCTTTATCCTCTACAGACTGGGTTAGATTAGATTTGGATGTATGCTAATTGCGGTGTTTAAATCCTGGTGCATGTTTCATGAAAATCAGACCTGGTCCAAATAATTCTGCATCTCAGTCTTATTTACATTAGCGGCAACATGTGGATTATCATACGGCTGAAACAAATAATATATTCTCCTGCTCTTTTTATTTGACTCCAGGAGTGCACTGGTCCTGAAAGATTGGCAACAGACTCACTAACAACAGTTTTTAACTCTGGCATTTCACTGACATCAAAGCATTTCTTTCACAGACATTACCTTGAGAGTCAGCACAGGCATGAGCTACATGGTGATGACGGAAAATAAACTCGGTTAAAGTTTTGTTGCTTTCATTTCTGCTGAAAATGGGGAAAAATGAATCAAAACAGGAAGGAACCATACAAAGAGTGGGAAAGGTTAGCTGAAAGGGGGCAAGAAATCTTTCTGTCCTCACAACTGATTGAGTTGAAGTATTTTGTGGACTGTGCATTGTCTGTAAAACTGACCTTTTAATCATTTTCCTTTTTTCAGATGTTAACGAATGTGAAGTGGATGAAGGTGGCTGTGAGGGGTACTGTTGCAATACCATTGGCAGCTACTACTGCAAGTGTCCTGGAGGCAGTAGACTGGGGCCAGATGGCAAGGCATGTCACGGTAAGATGGACATCTGGATGTAGCTAGCATGTACAAACACAGACAGGCTCTCTGCCCAGCTGGGGCTTCCTGTGCTGTTTTGTGAATGGAAGATTTTTTTTCAGTTTAGAGCATGAATTGACTTATTGGATGTTGAAGATGCCTGTTTTGTTTCCAAACCAGCACAAAATATCCAGTGTAATACAAATGACATACACTAAAGGTCAGTGGAGTTTTAAGCTCTATAGTACTATAGAGAATGCAAGTGATGCATTGCACAAGCCATTTCTACTAATGGTTTCACACTATTCCACTGATCTACAGGTGGTGGTAACACACTACAGGACTACATAAAAACGTGTTTGCAAAGACTGAATGACTTGCATTTAACACATTTGCTAGACCTCAAGGATGCACAAAACAAGAGCCCATTAAATGGTCTCAGTAGCAATGTAGTGGGTCAGTGGATAGTCAGTGATGGTCAGAGCAGTGCAGTATATACCAGTCACATTAGTACAATTTTGGTAATGGGAGAATATCTGATGGATGGTTTTTAATCTTTTAATTAATCAACAAATGTTAAAATGAATAAGGTCAAAGTGAAGTTTTCATTATTAATAATATTATCAAATAGCCCATATTTGACTAAAATTTCACTAAAATACATTGAATGTGGGCTTAAAACCTAGAAAACATGATGAATACATTTTGGTGAAACATGCATTATTTAAAGGAGTACCTGTGCATTTATAGGTGCATCACATCACTCCTGTTGCCAACTGACATCTTTGGCCATTTCCATAATGACCCTCATACAAGACCGTCATCTTTCAGGTCAAAGGAGTTCATGGAGAGTCTCCCATAAACAATGTGGGGAGCCACTCATTGTGCCACTTGCATTCAAAAGCCCTACACAGTACCTTTAATTTTTTTTTTTTACACTATACAACTGGAATACCAAACTTACCAAAGAGGAATAACAGAGCTAAATAATAAATAATAATATGGATTCATGATTGTCATCTATATTCTACATACATAAAAGTGAGTAGATAAGTCCAACCATTTGAAGTAATTTAATGTTTTTTGTTTCCGTGGCATATCTAGGTCATTCAGTTTAAATTCACCAGTCATTGCTGACCTACTAAGGACCTTCTTAAGAGTCTAGACTTCAGGCTGTAAAGGGCTGAACCAACCACACACGCAAGCACAGCTTTTTAATAACCTTCTCAGACACCATGGTTTGTCAGTTTGTCAGTCTCATCTGACAGAAATATGCTGACTTAGTGTTAGACACTCATGAACATTTGTTCCTAACAGTTACAGGTGTGAACACTTGCCCCTGACCTTTAACCTTTAGGGCAGGATATTGTCACTCTGTAATAATTTAAACTCTGAGAGGTTACCACTGGAGAACACAAACGGAAGCAGCATCGGCAGCTGTGAAGTTCTTCTTTACAGGATATTGTGTGAATTGAATGTGTGGTCCAATTTATGGGGAAAGACAACGATCAATGGTGTTTGGGTTTAAACTGTAGCAGAAAATAAAGCTGTTGAAGAGTTGTTTTTCAAGTGTGTTTACCTGTTTGGTAACAAGCCATTTAAAAGGTCTATTGAAGTAGGAACACTGTTGTTTCTTTTTCTGCATTAATTTAGGGTTAGGTTTAGGTTCTTTTGGTTTTGGTAAATTCAGTTCCTGTTGTGCTCCTTCTGAAGACCATCTGTTTTTTCTGGCACTAAAAGCCGAGCTCCCAAAGGTTGCATCTGCTACTTTGTCCTGTTTTAGATGCTAACACAGCAGCTCTGCTCAGAGCCAGAAGGTGTCACACGATACCATTCAGAACTCATGGCCCCTCGACCTCCAACACAACCACCACCCCCCTGTTGCCACACACACCACCTCACCGGTGAAAAGGAGCCATTGTGTGTCTCCCATTGAAATCCTCTCACATGAGGAGACCAATAAGTATATTAGCCTTACCAACCCCTCCCCCCATACCACCATATTCACTCATGAATATTTATTTCATTAGAGGTGGTTGTGTAGTGATTGTTTAACTAAACTGAGCAAATTAATATGAATTCCTTTACCCTGATCACATTAATCTATGAGCAGGGAGTAAAAAGGATAATTTTACTGGGAAAGCCCCCACTTTGACAAGCCCTCTTCCCTCTCTTTAGCTTCTTTTATTGGACACAAACTAATTAAAATAGTCTTGAGATCATTTTGAAGAGGGCTGTTCCCATGGGTCTGCCAGAGAGTTCAGAGGTCAGAGAAAGAGTAGGCTACACAATATATGCATGTGAACAAACTGAAAATTATTTCCAATATTTGCACTACTTGGGAAGTGCTTTGACCTCTCAGGAACCTAAATGCTGGTAGTGTTGCATGCTCAAATAAACTGAACCACATGTTCTAAAAAAAATCCAGCAATGCTGCTTTGCCCTTTCCTCTCACACATCTACTTTGTCATCACTGGTGTGAGCTGAAAAAGCCCCTGTGAGTCAGAGATGACAACCGGGAGGAGGCTAGGAGGATGTGTGATGTGTTGTCCAGATGTGTCTGATTGTCCTTGAATGGAGTGTTCAGGTACTTTGTCTTAACTTGCTTCTGTCTGCATGGAACAGGCGCTTCAATCTGACACATATGGACCCTGTGCAGGAAACAAATTGATTGCACAACAGCATGATAAGCAATTCATCATTCACTCTGAAGACATTAAACATGTAGATTTTTTCCTCAGTCAGAACACAGGGTCAATATGGTTTTACAGTACACTTCTGAAGCAAGTCTGGATTGAGTGTCAAATCCATATTGACACATTGGCTGCCATTGAGAGGAATGCATATACACTTTCCAATAAAAACTTTTTGTATTTTCTTTTACTATTAAATAATCGAGGGTGATGAGAGTGAGGCTTAAAAATGACAACTGAACTGAGCATGTAAAAATGTAAAACGGTTGAAGAAATTTGAAATCTGATCAAAATTATGCAATTACAACTATCAGCCATAATCTGTAATAGCAAGAATGTGTTTTCCATCTTTTTTCATTCAGCCCACTGCAGATGGGTTTTTTTTTAATTAGGCAGCTGCAAAGTTGGATGTGACATTTTATGAAGGATGCAATAAATGTCTTGTTTCTAAAATGCAGCTCAATCTAACCTTCCATTCATTTAAGTGTTATTTTCCCACAATTGAGTTCTCAATCTGTCATTGTTCAGCAAAGCCAGTTTTCAACACAAAAGAGGAGGCAAGGTGAGAGACAATTTCAATCGGCTTCCATTTCACAACTAGCAAGGTTGCAAGTTCATTCTTTGACATAGTCAGACTAACATTCCTAACAGGTAGGTTCAAATCTTTAATGACTCCTGAATGGTGGACATTATTGTGCAGTCTTTGTGGCAATATTCTATGTTTTTATATATTTTAAATAAAGAAATGTGTGTGGTTATGTGTATATATACATTTATGTTTTTTAGATGTAAATGAATGTGAGGAGCTCAATGGAGGATGCCAACAAACATGTGTCAACATACCAGGCTCTCATCGCTGTGAGTGCAACGAGGGCTTCCGAATGCACGCTGATGGCCGGACCTGCATTGGTAAGTAGTAAAGAGAAATATTTATTACACTTGTGGGTCTCTGTCATCCTCCCCACATGCTTTTTTTCCCATATTAATATTGTAGAATTGTTCTAAACATTCCCTCGGTGACAGAGCGAAATAAGCTAATGAGCTAATTGGTCCTTAGAAGAATCATTTTTAAGAAATATGTTTTAAATCTGTTCAATGTGAAGCTGTAGCCAGGAGCTGGTTATCTGAGCACAGCATAAAGACTATAAATGGCTAGCTTGGCTCTGTCTGAGGGTAACATAATCCACCCCCCAACACCTCTATAGATCATTAATTAATACATTACATCTCTTTTTAATCCAAAGAGAAACTGACATATAAAGGCAACAGGTTGTGGTTATGTGTGGGACTATTTCTTGGTCAGGAGCACTCACTTACTAGAGTCTCTGTTGGTTACCTGTTGGTCATGGCAATGACTAGTAAATGTCTTTTCTTAAACTGAACAGATGATGATTATGCATATTTCTCAAAAATTTAAACTATTCATTTAACATCCCATAGAAATTAAATCCAATATATGGTATGAAAAAATACATATCCATGATTATTTGATATTCTATTGTGTCACCATGCTTTTGCAAAACAGTGCATACTACTCAAATCTTTATGGCCCATATACACATTTTATATCCATATAATGTACTTACACATTTCCAACCGAATGCCTTTGAGATTACCCTAATGTGTAAAAATGACCTGCTCACATATGGAATGAACATCTGGCCTCCGTTGTCTCCTCTTTCACACCTTGCGGTTTGTTTCCAAGGTGGCCATGTCCTGTGTGAGAAAACATATGGAGAAATAGCCACAGCTCTGAATTCAAATAAATACAATAACACAAAGGGATAGAAGTGCTGAGCTTCAATGATTACAATGATTAATGAAAATGTCTCAGATGACTTACAGGGAGCAATATAATGTGGTAAAGTACTTTTCCCCTTAATTTTAGCACCATAAAATACACAGGTAATGAGATTAATTGTAATGGTTACACCCCTGCCTCTTTTAGTCTTTTTCTCTCTCTTAATACTGTAGTTTTGTGGTAAAGGATAAGGATGGAGACTCAAGGGTAGTTAATTGTGTCTGTTGAAGTCATCACAGTTAAAAGCAAGTCAGTCTCAGTTTTACAGCCCATCTGTGTCATCATGTCTGTGTTTAGAGCACCCAGAAGGCACAAGGCTGATATTCATATTTGGCACATCATTAAATCACAGGAGAAATGGAATGGAAAGATCATTAGAAAAGTAACCTGGGTACCCACTGGACCCAGCTTGAATGTGATTTTCCAGTTGGCAGTCTTTACCCAAGTGTTTTCCATAATTACACGGCTTCAGAGTTTTAGGTGTTAAAGCCATTTTTGGTTGCCAACCAATGCAATTATGTCTGGTGTCCTTTGTGAGTCCAGTTTTTAAATTGCGTGTCTTTTTTGCCTTTAAGCTGTTACTTCTTGCTCAGTATTGAACGGTGGATGTGAGCACAAGTGTGTGGACATGGGGAACAATCACTACAAATGTGAGTGTCGAAAGAACTACCAGCTGAAGAGAGACGGGAGACACTGTGAATGTAAGTCATTTTGCCCACAGGTGTTCTCATCATGCATGAATATGGCCAAATTACAGCACAGTTAAGGAACTTTTGTGGCTACTGTGTGCAAGGAACGTGAGAAGCTGATCTGGAAACAGTCACTGTACAGTAAAGGGTAGGAATTCAGGTTTCTCCCAAATATAAAAATCTATCAGTCAGTTTTACGAGGGATGAGATATCATATCCAGACTGACACGGTATGGAAAACCTGTAAGAAGTTGCATGTGCCTGAGTCAAATTTAGACTTTATTCTGGTGTTAAAAATCAAAACTGTCCTGATGAACTGACCACTAGGGTCAGAGAGTCACCTGCTGGGTTGACCTGGCTTCAGTTTTTGTGTGTGTCTGTGTGTGTTTGTGTCAGTGAGGGACCCCTGTGATGAGAGGAATGGAGGCTGCGCCCAGCTGTGTCTTTCCGAAGATGGCCGGGTTCACTGCAGCTGCCGACCTGGTTTTACACTGGCTGGAGATGCCAAGAACTGTGAAGGTGAGGACACATGCTCACGCTACACTCACTCACACACACATCACTGTGCATAGAAAGTGAAAAAATAATTACAGAGTGAATTATCAAACAGGCTGAAAAATACCTTTCCTACAATGTGCTACAGTTTAAGAGAATGACATTAATGATTTTTCCATAAGTTACAACAGACCTGTACTGATTTGAGAGGCTGGTGTTGGACATTACTCACATGAACATTTCTTCTTCTCCATCTATGGAGGAGAGGTGAAGCCAGTGTAATCCTAAACCAGACACTGCCTTCCTGCCTGAGGAAGTATTGGCTGCAATCATTCACACATCCAGATTTTTTATGACCATGTGGGAGCAAAGTTTTTGTAATGCTTGTTTATCATTGTGATGGCATGTGTGTTTGGTTCATTTCCTTCTAGTACCAGAAACACAGCTCAAGAACAAAGGCATTTTTTATTACCACTTTCTCTTTATCTCAGCCACTTAGGACTCCCTGACCCCCAAGAACTCAACGACTGCCTGTGTGTGTCCTAAAACTCAAACAAGAGAAGGGCTCTGAGTTGGTTTATCAACTATTAGTGTCAATGTACATGTGTGTTTCTTTCAACAACCATGTGTCTCTTCTGCAATATGAATCATAATGTCCCAGAATCTTCTGGTCCTGAGAGTTTCGAGTTGACCATAAGGGTCACATTACTTAATGGTAGTTGAAAATTTGAGGACAAGAAGACAAAAAAATATATCAGTGTCATGAACTCTGAGAAGCTCTGAACTCTGGATCTGTCCCAATAATCCCAGAGATATCTTCTTGTGTTTTGCAACTTTGTAAAACAGATAAATCTTAGATCTAAAATGTTGTTATGACTATGACTTATTAATCTAATGTGATTTTCATGTTCTCCATCCATCTATCATCCATCGGTCCATAATATTGGTGTGTAAGCATGAATGTGTCTTTTATTACCTGTCTCCTATAGACATTGATGAGTGCACTTCAGGCCATGCCAAGTGCTCCCATGGATGTGTCAACATGCTGGGCTCCTTCAGCTGTGTGTGTCATCCAGGCTTTGAACTTGGTGCAGATGGCAAACAATGTTACCGTAAGTCAGGAGAGTAGAAATTACACCTTAAATTTCAATCACTATTGAACATGTTTCTTGTGCAAATGATTAAATCCTTTCTCTACACTGCAATGCTGCAACATGATATGAACTACGTGGCAATGTGCATCATGTTTCTGCTGAATAATCTTTTTTTCCTCTTATCATCTGTAGCTTCTAATAATGAGATTCAAACCAGCTAAAATGGTTTTGGTCCTCTCTCCTCCAGGTATTGAGATGGAGATCGTCAACAGCTGTGAGAGGAACAATGGTGGTTGCTCTCATCATTGTGAACACACCACCAATGGCCCTCTCTGCTCCTGCAACCATGGCTACCAGCTGGACCAAGACAGGAAGACCTGTGGAGGTAAGAATTTCTCTGTGTGTTCTTCTTCATCTGAGTTGATTTCTCCATCTTTGTTTTTTTTTTAAATTCTTGTTACTTACTTTTACTCTTCTTTTTATTTCCATTCCCACTTTTGGTTTCTGTCTTTTTGTCCGTGTGTTGAAACCAACGCTGTGTGCCTTCCTCAGATAGTGATGAATGTGTCAGTGGAGTAGCCTGCTGTAGTCACTTCTGCAGAAACTATCCGGGCGGCTACGAGTGCAGCTGCAGAGCCGGCCACAGACTGAACCCAGACGGCTGTGGCTGTGATGGTAAGAGTGCTGGATTGTTAGCAGATTACCTTGTCAACTACTTTTTACTGTGTGTTTTCTGTGTTGTGGCAAAGCAGTGCACGACACAAATTCCCAAAGCACTTAATGAATTGATTGTTCACTTCAAGCCATTTCACAGCAGAAAACTAGAAACAGAACATTTTCCTCACTGAGGAGCAAACTTTGTATGAATTAAACCAACAGATTGGTAGCACATCTGCATCAGAGTATGGGGAGGAAGTTTAATCAAATGAGTGAAACAACAGCCATGTCTTCCTTTGGCTAGAGAAAAACTACAGGGCATATAAACATATGTATCAACAGTAACAACCTGTTTATTGCAACCTGCATCCAGAGACGGTGTCTAAACTTGAGGTGTACTATTATTGCCATGTCTCTCCCTTAGCTGTGTGATGTTATTGATTTCTTCTGTTAGACGTTGACGAGTGCCTAGCAGAGACCTCAGGCTGCGACCACTACTGTGTCAACACCCTGGGAACGTATGAGTGTTTTTGTCGACTTGGCTTCCGCTTGGATCAGGACCAGCACTCCTGCATCTGTGAGTAACTCAATAGTCTAGTTACTCCTGGATAACCCAGCTTTGTCATTGCAAACAGACATAAGGCAGTTTCAAAAGAACTCAATTTTATCATGACCCTTGTAATGGGTGTGTTTAGCTCTGTATGGCAGAGACCCGGAGGAAGAGGAAGATGAGGAGGAGGACGAAGAAGAGGAGGAGCAGTTAGAAGTTCACAGATTGCCAGATCTGTTATTCCGCAAGGCTCCTCAGCTCCTGCAGTACACAGCAGCCTTGCACGCCCGTTATGACAGTGATGATGATGATGATGTTGGTGACAATGAAAAAGAATTTGAAATCCAAAGAGACCGCAGGGGTGAACTCAGAATGGACAGCCACATAGGTACGGTAAAAAGTGCCAGTGATGACACTAAGATGCATGCATCAAGTTAAATCTTTTAGATAATTATGAAAAGAAAAGAAACTTATTTTCAGGCGTTTTTCAGTGTGTCTGGATGGCTCATTTGGGGATGACTGCAGTGTGAGCTGTGAAGACTGTGTGAATGGAGTGTGTAGTGAAAACAGAGACCGATGCCACTGTTCACCTGGATGGATGGGCATCATCTGCAACAAGAGTAAGTATGGATGATTATTGGTCATTCTACATTCTGTGCATTTCATTGTTTAAGTCTTCACAACAGGTCTTCACCACTCTCCTCAAAATGCTTGAATGCTGAGTTTTTAATCCCTGTAGAAAGATTATACCCCTAGTCCTCCAGTTTAAATAGCCGCATGGTCAAAAGATGAAACTGCAAAAACACAACATATCCAGTAGGTGGTGTTTAACAATAAAACTACTGCTTGCACCAACAACCTATTGGTTTGTTTTTATAGGAGGATGGTCTCGAAGTAATAGTGTGATATTTTGAGAATATACACTTATTCAATTGTCAATGTAAGATGTAAAGATTGATACCACTCTCATCCTGTTAAATATAAAGGCACAGCCTACAGCCGCTTAGCTTAGCTTAGCCTAAAGACGGGGAAACAACCAGCCTGGCTCTGTCCAAAGGTAACAAAGTCATAGAACCTCTAAATCTTGTTGTATCCTGTTTATTTAATCAGTTCAAAAACCAACATGTAAAATTGTCAATTTTGTGGCTTAACACTTGTAAATAACCTCATGGTAATGACACAACCCCAAAAGAACTCTAATGTTGAGTTTTCATTTAGCTAATTTTGTAAAAATCTGGGATAGATGCTTCCCCGTATAGTCTATATGCTAAGATAAGCTAATAGGATGTTGGCTGTAGCTTCAAATTTATTGTGTGTGATGAGATATATATATGAGAGTGGCGTAGATATTGCCATGAAACTAAGAAAGTAAACTATTGTGTCTCCAAAAATGTTAAACAATTGAAAGTTTAGGGATCTGAATATTTAACTTTGTAGAGCATGAAAAAGCAATGACTCTCTGGCTGAGACATGTGCATGGCTGGGAGATCAAAAGAAATTATTTATACCCAGATTTATCATATGCATGACAAGTAGATAATGTTAGTACAGTACACATGCACATACTTTTTTCCCCACAGGACGTATCCTCCTCTCGGTCTATTTGAGCTACTCATAGTAATGTGGTCTGGTTATAGAGAGATATGAGATAGCTCCCTGTGTGCATGGATCCAGGGCCATGCATCAAAACCTGTCGGCTCCTCTGCATGGGAGGCTGGGTTGTTTATGGGCTCCTGAACACAAGAGCACCAGGGGAATCGATCTGTCCACGACTGGAGTGAGGCCAGGGCCCCACAGTAAGAGCACAGCCTGAGGCCAAGGATGTCCACCACTGGGTTAGAAAGCAAGGCTCCATTGTTCCCATCCAGCTCCATGATTAATGGCTGTCTTTGGTCTGAACCTGAGTCAGGCATAATCATAAGAGGAGAGCCATGTGGGATTCTGTACGTCCCTTAGAAGCAGTCTGTCACTTTTAGAAACATGCATCTGAGATGGCAGTATTCAGATGCATGCCCTGACTTGATGGGTCTAGGCATGGGTAGCATTTTCAGGTGAGGTAGATGTCCTATTTTAGTGCCTGAGGCAAAAATATGGGAATTGTTACAGGAGGTAATAACACACGAGTCTATAAAGAACAAAGGCTGGTCTGATGGTAATAAATTTAACCTCCTATGGGCTATAAACAAAAAATAAATACAATATTTTATTACTTTCTTACATGACTTGATTGGTCACTTTTACTATCTTATTTCATGAAGTTCATTGTCGGAAACATAATGAATTAATTTACACAAACCACATCTCTTTAAAGATATCTTTAAAAAGAATTCTCAATCATGCCTGTTTTCATCTTCATCACTCTCCAAGATAGACCTCAGTTAACGTAGTATCACAGTTAAAACATGGCTTTTCACATAATTTACTAGTAAAGTACTAGTCTTTCGTTTAAAGTTTTACTACTTTTACGACAAACTTTAGAGCCTGTTTGCACACAACATTTAAACAACATAGTGAGTTGAATGTCGTCCAAACACGCCTCAACGTGCCTTAAACACACAGAGCAACATCCATTGTTATGAAGCAAAATCAGTTCTTTCACTTTGGTTGCATTTCCACACGTCTACATCACATCTGGCATGAAGCACCACTTAATCGTATGTATGAAAATAGTTTTGCTAGAGAAGAATAAACCCTTTCTCCTCTTTTATGCATCATAATTTATTGTCAGTGTCTTTTTGATATTATTTTAATGCTGTTACCTCAATGTATTATTTCAAAGTAGTTTATCTTCCCATGGAGACATAAAACTGCTGTGAAGAAAGTGTGACATGGAATTTAAGCAGACATTCACTTGATGGATTGTAACACTCTAGCACATCTTAAACAGCCAGATGGTTCATGTTGTAATTGCTAACAAGGCCAGAGAGATTAAGAGTGTCAGGAGGGCACACACCATGGGGAAAGACAGGATGGAAGGTGAAAATGTTGACTGACTTCTTACCACCAGCACATAGACCTTGAATTTTCCCACAATTTGATCCAATTAGTAACACTGATATTAAGGTGTCAGTGCTATTTCCCCATGCCCCCCCTCCTCCTCTCTCTCCCTCTAGCTTGTCCACAGGGGACCTATGGGCAGGCCTGCAACAGTCTGTGTCGTTGTCAGAATGGAGGCTCGTGTGACCCTGTGACTGGGAAGTGTTTGTGCCCCCCAGGGGTAGAGGGCCTGTTCTGCGAGGATGGTTTGTGTGCACTCTTTCCTCTACAGACACACACTTTATGCAGACATTCGCACACACAGATGTGAATAAAACAACCAAACCATAGCTCTGTGGTTCCAAACATTTTTTGCTTGTGACCCTTTGATATGAAGCAATATCCGGTCCCAGTCATAGGCTGTGCATCTGTAATTTCACTGTGAAAAAAGTGATTTGATTGATTGACCCTCTGTTTGTTTTATTTGAATGTTTTTAAGTGCCTTAAAAGATTAAATCACAGTACCTCACACGAATGAACCAAAAACAAAACCTTTTTGGGATTGACAAAATTTGGGATTTCAGAATTTAGTTCTGTCCTATTTATTTATTACCTGAGCAATCATCTTGTTATCTGCTAGTTACAGCTTCCAAATGCTGGAGACCACTGCTTGATGTTATTCTTTGAATTTGTTCTCAAAATTGTTTATGGTGTTGTCTTACTAATTTACCTTGCAGCTTGCTCTTAATACAGTGAAGCTCATTTTACAGACGCAGGTGTGTTGTCCAAAGACCTAACAGTATTCTGGCATTATTCATGTTCACAGGTTGCCCAAGGGGTTATTTTGGGAGGCACTGTAGAAGAAAGTGTAACTGCCCCAACAATGGACACTGCCATCGTCTCTATGGGGCCTGTCTGTGCTCTCCAGGATTATATGGTCGTTATTGCCACTTGCGTGAGTACCAACCTGACCATATACATCTGGCATAATAGTGACGATGATGATGTTTCCACAAACAATGAAATAATATTGGCTAGTCGTCTTTACAAGTTTAATGTCATTAATAAGAAATACATTATGATGATGTGAGTGTAAAACAAATGTATAACCTGAAGGAAAATTCCACCTGAAAGAAGATTAGACTGATTCTGCTGTATTTTTTTTGTCATGCAGAATGCAGAAGTGAAATGTGAGATGAAAATATGAAGTGAAATGTTTTCATTTGCAGTGATCAAAACCATCAATCGTAATGTTTTGGTGTCATGATTAACATACAAATAGAAGTAATTAATGCATATCCTCAGTTTTGCATTTCCATTTGATGTCATGTTTACTCGTCATCGCTGGCTGCGCTTAACCGTTTTGATGGTGGCACCAGGTGAGATGGCAGCTCCCGAGGCAGCCAGTGGCCCTCCAGTTTTCCCTCAATAAGGTGGACTGCTAAAGCAAACTCCTCATTGTCTAACATGCCATCTCCATCTACATCAGACAGCCTCCAGATATGAGCAAGCACAGAGTTGGGCAGAAGTGTAGTCGTCATCCACTCTTTGACTTTGGTGCCACTCAGTTTGCCCTCATTTGGACTGAGGTTATAGAAAATCTCATCGTATTTTGGCTTGTATTTCTCCACGACCCACTGCTCAAAATCTGCCTCGCTGCTCTCATCGTCCCTGGGGAGCTCCTTGAAAGGATCTCTCCTGTAATGCTCGCGCCTAAATGTTCCCAAAAAGTCACCGTCCAACACACCAGGGAGGGATTTCTTCCTCGCTTCTTGTTGTTGAAGTAAAGGGACCAGGTTTGCTATGTCAGTGGCCAGGAGTTTATCCAAGGAAGCCATTAGACTTGGTTTCAGTGTCTTGAACTTTGAGAAATCTTGACCCAGAAGTTTCTCCTAGAGATGAATGCAATTACATGTGAGGCTCACAGAATTTATGTAAATAAAATGCAAAAATGTAAAAATATTGCATTTATATAGCAATGAAATGCAGAGTTTGACCTGCATCTTGGTGCAGTCAGGGAAGTCACCAGCTGGGACTCGGTGCTGTTGCTGGATCTTAGTGAAAATTACAGGCAGCTGATAAATGAGATTGTGCTTCTTGCTCTCTTTGCAAAAGATGGTTGGCATCTCCTGCTTAAGATAGCTGATGATGTGTGCATGAGCCTAGGAAGAGAAGTCAAATGAGACACAAGATCACCATAAGCTGGGTTTGGACATGTTTTCCTGTGGAGTACATTTGACTGATGAGATGATCTCTTACCCTCACTAAGCGTGCCCTCTTCACCAGGTCGTTCAGTTTGCGAACTGCAGCATTGCGCGGCAGGTTCCTTATGTCGGCCAAAAGATCCTCCTCCTCCAGCTCTATCAGCTGGTAGTGGTCACACATCTGCCTCGGCTCTGACCAGAAAGATCCAATGTAAACCCGCAGGATCTCGGGAGTTCGAAACACTTTCCCCAGCGACCACATGAGGGCACCATACACTCTCATTAGCTGTTGCGAGTCCACCCTGTCAGCCTTGTTGAGAACCACACGCAACTTGTCCTCATAGCCACTTAGAGCCCCAAAGGCCCGAGTGAGCTCATCAGAGAACTCTAGTTTATGTGCATCGAACAGCAGGATGATTCGATCCACACGTTCTGCAAACCACCGCAGCACTGCTGGGAAGTCATAGCCTGGGGATAAGGAACAAAAACACACGGTTTTCATTAACACTGTCTCTAATAGGGTGAGCCTCAGTGCCTCAAGATGTAGAGGAACATGTAACATATCCCGGGGCCCTCACTGGTTCCAAGCCATTTTAGTCACACCCACAGATTAAACTGTCCATAAAACAAAGTGAAGACTGCTCAGTTCCTCACTGTTCGTCTCCTCCCAGCTTCACTGTCGAATTACTTTCATCTGCTGTGCTTCTGACTTCAAGTATTTGAATTATGTTGGGCAGATATGTTCTTATTTTATTACATCTGCTGTGACTCTTTACCAGTAATTTAAACCTCCTGACAGCAGAAATGCTGTACAACTTTAACTATCTGAAACTGAATATATGGAAGGGAAAACCAATTAAAAAGGAAATCAGAAAAAGGTACTGTATCTCACCTCGACTCAGTTTTCTTTTAGCAGCGGTTAAGATTCCCGGTGTGTCAATAATGCTGACACTTTCAAGGATCTGATTTGGCATCTGAACACACTGAAACCTGCATTGGAGAAAAACAATCCATTGAACATAATGCACTATTCTTTCTTTTAATAAAGCAATTTTGGCAAAGCATCACTAAGATACTTCTGGGATTATGAACAAAGGGAACTTGAAGAAAAGAGACTTTTGATGTAACATACAATTTAATTTAAAAATCCACAATATCTCTATTTCTTTTTCCCATCATCTGTCTATTCCTTTTTACTGTTGAGTCACCTGTTCAGAAAAGAATTTCCAAAAGGGTCGAGGTTGCGAAAGGGTTTTTTTGGATCTACTGTGAGGGCGTTCCCAGGGATGATCCCCTCCGTCTCTCCATACATGAGGGCACTGAAGCAGTCGGTGGTTGGCTCCGGCCCAACTCTGCTACCGGGAAAATCTTGTTCTATGAGATACCTGAAGAGGCCCAAAGTGTAAACCACCGCTGTCATCATCCTTTTCCTCAAACATAACTATTAACCACAGAATCTTACCGGATAAAAGTTGTCTTTCCTGTTGAGTACTGACCCATCACCAGCACCATTGGTTTGTTGTCAAAGTCTGCATCCTCATAGCTTGGAGAGTGAAAGTGATGGAAAGAGTAGTATTTCTCTATCGGCAGCAGCCTCTTATAATAAAGATTCTTCAGCTCCTCTGTCACCACATTGACATCTCCCAGTATTTTAGGATTGTTCCTCAGCCTCCGGATGGACATGCTGATGGTTTTTTGCGCTGGATGTCTAGTGTGGAAGCTGCTCACCCTTCGAAGGCCAAACTGAATGATAGAAGAATGTGCACGAACAATATTGTCAGATTCTCACAGCTGTCTGCTCCATCCTGCAGCGGGACATTGAGAGGGTGGAGAGGGTGTAACCAGAGCCTGCAGCTGCACCTAACATAAAGCCAATGTTGAGAAGGACAGGGTGGAGTGGAGTTCAGTTTTTGTTGCTGAACGGGGACAGTCTTGGCAAAATGCAGATTGATTGTTCTAAACACTGAGTGGTGATGTGGCAGTATTTAAGATTTAAGTCTTACATAACACTCAACTCTATTTATTCAATACAGCTGCTTATGTGCTACAGTTTGCAGGAAGCTACAAACAACAGTGGCCACAGAGTCACCACCATCGTTACTTTTAACTCAAACTTTGCAGAGAAGCACTTGCACAAGTTGTCAGCCTGGTTGCAAACTAGATCAGTAATTATACTTCAGTAAGGATGAAGGATACACCATAATTTTGTATGAGGTTTTATGGATCAAGTGAAAGACGAGGCCGGGGTCACATGGATTAAAAAAGCAGAAGTCTGATGTTGTGATAATATGGTGGTTGAGTTTGCTCGTTTACCAAAATGTAATCTGATAGCAGAGAAGGTTTCATTTCCACATTTTTTCAGTCAACTATGCCCACCCTCACTTTAACAAGCAAAGCTGCATTTTCTTTGGTTAGCTTTTAAAAACTTTTATGATGTTGTTTTAGTGCAGTGATACTCTAGGTTGTGCAGGAACATACATTGTGGATAATATCATACAAACATGGGAACATGTTGAAACCATTCGTCAACCAAGCTCATGCTTTTTGTCTGTTTTCCTAACTGATCCCTGGTCTCGCTCCTCAGCTTGTCCCAGGTGGACACATGGTGCAGGCTGTTCCAAGGAATGCGACTGTGTTCAAGAACATTCCTCTGGCTGTGACCCCAAAACAGGGAGCTGTTTCTGTAAAGCCACATACCATGGCCCACAGTGTGAGAAAGGTATCAGCACTTCACAGAACACCGACTCATTTATTCAATGACAGCTTCGGCAGCCACGAGCCATTCCTCATCATCAACATTTGAGTTTAGTCAGACTTTGTCCAAGCATTAAACACTTTTAAGTCAACTGCCCTGACTTGGACTTCTCAATCAGAAATTTATTTAGTGAACATATGAGTGTAGCTTAAAAAGCTTCTTCAAGCATTAAAATCCAAGTTCATTTCCTTGCAGATAAAGTGGGGGGGGCTGCAGTTTTGAAGTAATGGTTTATAATAGAAAAGTAGAAGTCGCTCTGATCGCTCTCAGAAACCGACCTGATTACAGAATCAAGTCGATTACAGGTTAAGATCTGAATAACCCAAGTGACACACACGAAACTTCCTTTATTCTGTGTATATATCTATTCCCCATGTAGAATGTGATCCTGGCTTCTTCGGTGCAGGCTGTGAGCAGCCATGTGACTGTCCAGGTGGAGGGTCATGTGACCCCAGGACTGGAGAGTGCAGCCAGCGATGTCCTGCAGGACTTCATGGAGTTAGATGTCAGCTTGGTGAGACTACAAGCTGCTTCAGTGCAATTTAATCAACATCATGCAGCAAAGTGCTGAGATAGAACAACATAAGTAAAGGGCAAAGTCAAGTTACTTTGGTTGTAATTTATGTTTTAGACCTATTTCAAACATCTGCCATACATCAGAGGATTTGTTCCTCGTATCTTTCAGACTCTGTTGTACAGTTTGGGGTCCCTCTAATGCACATCCACTGCACAGCGCTCTCTCGTGGTCACACAGTAGATTATCATTATAAATATACTTCATATGAGCATGTGTGCAGATTATGTGAAATGCGTGGGCCTGCATACTGACACATGTGTCTACTTGTGTGGTTTTTGTTTGCATGCTTCATGCTTGTGTGAATGTGTGCCCTTTTCTGATAAACGATGACAACACAAATTCTTATAAATGAGTTTCAGAATTTCTTCACCTTTGTCACAATCTTTTTCAGTTCCTGTAACACCTATAAATCCTCCTTTATTCTGTCTCCTTCCATTCATTCTCTAATACCTTTGATGGATTGAGTGGATTTAGCGGGTGAATTAAATCAAGCTTTTCTTCTGAATTCACCTGGTCAGTGCAGGTGTTCATGCTATCTCAAACTGTACAACCCACAAATATGAGTGTCCCTCCACAGCAGGTTGTCTCTCTAACTGTTTACTCTGCTGGTTGATGGAAAGTTCAACTCTCTGTGTTGTGATCCAAAGTGATACTGAATATTATTCAGGAGCTTCTGGTAAAAACATGACTTTGTGTCTCTGTGGAGTGGACTAAGATAACAGAGCGGGGTTACAGTATGTCAGTACTAATGCACAGTCCAGGCCTGGGCTTGCTGGGTTTGTCAACGCCAAATCTAAAGAAAAAATCTACTTTTTCTGGATTGTACTTAGCTGAAGTTGTGAGCCAGGTTGTGACAGGGGCAATTTACTTCAGTTACTACTGCAAAGACTATTGGCAGGGAGTGAATAAATAAACAGAAAATAAATGAGTATTTCTAAAATTCCACATGTGCAGTTTTCCCCTTTAACCCATTTGTTTAATGTTGTGTAATGGTGTCTTTTTTTTTTCTTTTGCTTCACTCTTGTGTTTTTTTTTTTTTTTTTGTGTGTGTGTTTTTATTGTGTGTTGCTAGTCTGCAAAGTTGGGAACTATGGAGAAAACTGTCATCTGACCTGCAACTGTGGAGGAGCTCCTTGTGATCCCATAACCGGACAGTGCATCTGTCCTCCAGGGAGGATAGGACACTCCTGTCAGGAAGGTACATTTATTTTGTTATACTGTCCTTTAATATTAGTGATGGGACCATTTGGTTCTGATCGTGTTGCAGGTTATAGGGGGAAGAAAATGTGATAAGGGACAGTTTGAACTCTGACATTATAAACTTGTAGAATTATCTTTAGCCCACTGAACAACCACAGTGTTTGTTTCTTTATGCTCCTCTAAACCAAACTAATTAAAAACTTTCCTTTGCTTTGACGGGTCCCATTTAGTACATTTCTCTCTCATTTAATCACAAGTGGCTTCAGGGCTTTTCATTTAAATAACTTTAGTAAGAAGCTTAAAGCTCAGTTAATCTGAACGACATATGATGCTCCCAGACTGCCCTGATGGATTCTGGGGGTTGAAGTGCCAGTCATCTTGTCTTCCCTGTGGGAACAGAGGCTCCTGCAACAAGCAGACTGGAGACTGTGACTGTAAGCCAGGCTTCACTGGAAACCTCTGTCAAAATGGTGGGTTTTAACTCTTTTGAAATTCAAGATTCAAAACAAAACACATCTTATGTAGTTTTGTTGTATTTGTACATCTGTTTTAAACTAATCATCAATTAATTGAAACCAAATGTTGTAGTTGTTGGAGTTCCATTTTCTTTGAAAAGTTTACTTTGAATCTGTGATTTCCTTTACTTCCACTAACCATGTCTGTTGTTTAGAGTGTCCCCTGGGCTACCATGGACCAGGCTGTTTGATGCAGTGTTCATGCCACCATGATGCCAGATGTGATCCACAGACTGGACACTGTGTCTGCCCTCTTGGCAAAACAGGCCATGACTGTGCAGAATGTAAGAACTGTAATTTTAAACTCATAATGTAAACACAAAATAGAAATTACAATGTTACAGAGTCACAGAGGAGAAAAAAGTATCATTCAGTACCTTGTGCATAACTTTGCTGTTCTTAATAGCATGTGAATCTGGCTACTGGGGCCTGGGGTGTGCCACTAAATGCCAGTGCCAGGAGCGATCTTTGGGCTGTGACCCCGTCACTGGTCAGTGTGTGTGTGAGACGGGCTTCACCGGAGACCTCTGTGAAAAGAGTAGGTTAATATCTCAGGAGTTACAAAAGTGAATGCTGCCACCATGGGGTGATTGCACTTATAGCATCTTTTGAGTGCATTAACAATTGTGAAAGTAATTTCCCACTGTTCATAATAACACATTTGATTTCAATACATTTTGTGTCCAGGTACTTGTAATGTAGTGTGTAATTAGAGATTTGAATATATGATATAAACCTCCAGGACTGGGAACAGAATATTTAGCACTAAACATGGACTAACACAAGACAGACAGGGTTTTTTAAACAGCTGCATTTAGGTTAAAAGTTAAAGATTTGGGACATAGATCAAACTGCTAAATATACTCTTTTCTATGTTGTGTTCACACTCAGAGTGTGTAAACGGCAGTTATGGCCAGGGCTGTGTCCAGCAGTGCCAGTGTCAGAACGGGGCCCATTGTGACCATGTGAGTGGAGCCTGCACATGTTCCCCTGGATATGCTGGCACTTATTGCGAAAAAAGTAAGTTTTCTTTTATTTCTGATGATGAGTGACTATTATAATATTCCTTCTTTTTCAAGAAAAGTGAGGCCATCCTAATATTAACAGATATTAAAGGCCTTTAGAGAGTTAAATAATTTTTCTTCTTTACAATGATCTACTTGCCGCTTTTTACTGAACTCATAGTAACAACAAGGTTAATATTTATGGCCATGAGAATTTATTTTGAAAGTCTTGTGCATTTTCCAATAAGTTTACAATATTTTTAAAACCTCAAGTATAAAAACTTAATATATTACATTTAATTTAGCATTTTCTCTAAAACCTCAGGACAGAGGTAATCAGAGGTGCAGGACCTTGGCTCTACCTCTCCGTCTGTCCCACATACCCACCTACAAACAAAAACTCACATGAATATGAATATGAAGTCCATGCTGGTGCTTTCATTAAATGGTTTGAGGGAAGCTGTTCACCAATTCCCACCATTCAGACCGATTTAATAAGCAAGCATGTAATATTTATAGTAATTTTAAAATTTTATTTAGATTACCATTTTATTAGATCTGAAATAGTCATTTAATCATTTAATTGACAGACAGAAAATGTAATTTTTCTCAGTTTTTAGGATTTTCTGCATTTCATTGTCTTATAACGTAGAAATTTGAGTATAACCACATTCCCAGTCCAGGCGCTGCTCCTCTGTCTCACAGGTGACATCATCTGTCTTTAACTTTTACTACACTAGAGGGTGCTGCAGGATATTCTTCTGATTTTTTTCATCTTGTCCCAAGTTTCAGTGAATCATCTCACAGATTCAATGAATCATCCGATTGTCCATGTAATGTCCTGAGCAAAACCATTTTAAAACCACACAAATCCCAGGATATCATTTGTATTAGTCATACTGGTACAGATGGACTGTATTTCATAGCCTGCAGAGTCTTTACAAGCACCCTGCCATAGCAAACTCATCATGTAGCTAATATTCATCTCATCATTATGATATTTGTCCTGAACTGCAAGACATGGCAACAGTCCGAGAGTCTGAACAATGTAATAGATTTGTTCCTGATTATAGTCTTTTGACTCAATGTGGCCCCATGTTATTACAAAGTGTAAGATTTACTGTAAGTGTACCACCAGGCCCAGAAATTCATACCACCTCCATGGCGCGTGGGGCATCGTAAATCATGGCCGTGTCACACTAGAGCAGAGCTTCACATCCCTAGTCATAACAGTCTAATGGCCTCAGACGTAGACATCGCTCTGATTGGACATTGCTTTGGAAATACAGCTATCGGTCTGACCAGATTCTGTTTTCTGAAGGCCTTTTTCCCCTCAAACAGAGGTGTCCAGTTTCTCAGTCTTCTGTTGGGCCTCTTCCTCCACTAGAAGTCAGGAAGAGGCCTGCACTGTGAGAAGGACCAGATCTCTCTAACTCATCTGTTTTACAGAATTAAAATGGAAAGAGATGATTTTTCCTCTTTGGTGTTTGCTCCTTTGAGGGCGAATTTCATCCAAACCCTGGTTTATTTCTTATTATTCATGAAAAGAACAGGTACTGCAAAACTCTGGCAGCTTGTTACTATGGTAAAAGCATTGTTTCTCTGAGCATTCATGTGGCGCTGGAGCTGATGCCAAACATTTCAGTCAAGTTTTGTTGGTGACAACGAGGCATTGTGCTGACATGGGTCCTGCACACGGCAATACCTCTTCAATTAATGTGGATCAGGCTCAGTTTCTGGTCTGCAGCTTTGATGTCTGCTTCAAAATACTTTGTTTGCTTTGAGGAACTCTGGTTTGACTGGTATTGAACATCCGTGTTAATGTTGAATAAGCTGGGCTGTTTTGTTGTTGCGTTGACCTCTTTGGGTGTACACAACCTGAATAGCACCAGGAAGTCCTATTATAACTTCTCTCTATCCGCTCTATTTCTGTGGTCTGTTCTCCCCGGCTGTGTGGTCCCTGGACCTGCTTTATGGGCTGACAGCAGTGGCTCTTACACAACCAGGGATCTGGAAATAATCCTCCTGTCTTAAAGAGCTCATTTAGTCTAGAGATGGAGTCTTTCAGCGATGGCACTGTGCGTGAATGTGTATGTGTGTGTGGTGGACTGAATCCTCTGTACCTACCTATAAACAAAGACTCAGGGGGAAGAGTCCACATTTACAAATACTAGCAGACACTAAGCTAATATCAGACGACAGATTGATGCTCTGTGGTTAATATGTAAACCAGTCGCCCCCTGCTGGCATAAACAAATAATAAACTTTGCCAGTCAGATGTGTCTCTGCGTATTTAACAGTACAGTATACAGTAAACTTTGTCTGCTGCACTGGAAGAGGGAGGAAAGTGTTCTAACATGTTAGTTTTATCACTGTGGCTGGAGTGCAGATCTCATTAAAAGGGAACATCACTCATCGGAGATGTTTTATGTCCATCTTTTAACATCAGAGATGTTTTATCGGTAAATAAAATGACGATCAGTGACATTCCTGAAACATTTCCCCACAGGAATCTTGTTTCCATAGTGTCAGTAATAGCTATCATAATAATAAACAACAGACAATAAACCAGTGATTTTTGCTACAGTAACACCACAGACCTAATGTACAGCTGGGTTAAAATGACAGCATCCTCATAGGCTAGCTTTAGTAACATCTCGGCCCTAACCACTACAGAGGCAGGCAAAGACGTCATGCTGTCAGCGTGGGAACAAGGCGATGGCCCTGCCAGAAACTGCTGAGCAGGAAAGATACTTTTCCCAATTTGAGGCCCTGAGGCAGAAAAAGTAGGAGTGGACAGCATCATCAATTGGAGCTGGAGAAGGAGGGTATGATGCATAAACTGTAGGGGAACACCCTGCGTACAGCACTGTGGCATTTCAAACACATAAAACCACACACTTACACATTTCTGTAGCACTCTCCATGTGTTTCCCTTCGGTAATATAGTCCTAGATCGATGAAAAAGTATATAAATGAAATGAAAAATGACTGGCTGCTGAGATCATTAGGATACACTCTACTCCTGGATAGAATTCTTTGCTGCAACAGAAAACAGAGGAGGGCATTTGCAGAGAGAAATGTCTGCAGCAGCTGTCAGTCAGTCAGACTTTGGCAACGTAGGAGCAGGCTTCCTGTAAATTAAGGCCAGAATGGAACCAGGACTTTCTGTTTTGCGAAATACGACTATCATGCTTGAGTTAGGCTGTGATCTGTTCAGTGACAAATTGAGCGATCAAAAATAGGCCGTGAATAAACAGAGTCATTCTTTCCTGCTCTGGTGGAGTCATGCTTACAGACAATATTTACATCCCAGTAGTGGAAAGGCTCATTCATCCCGCAGCCTCTGGCTCAGTTCTTGTGGATAGGAGGCACTATGTTTACCAAACTCTCTGAGTGTCAATTGACTCTACGCACACTTAAACAATCTCTTTGGCTCTCCTTGAGAATGGGAAACAGATTCTTACACTGGCATCTCCCTGCATCGGCAGCAATATTGTAGGTGTGTGTGTGTGTGTTAGGGGGGCACAGTAACCTGGCTTCGTTTTGCAGTCTATTGGTGGGGCCTGTGGACTCAGCAGGTGCTCTAATTACCGGCTCTCTGTGCCCCCTCTACCCCCAAAAGGCAACAGCCTCCGAGCCGCCGTTGACTTTGATGTGGCCCAGATCCACCACACATGTGGGACATGAGCTCACTTAACGAACGCAGACGCTCTGCAAATGAACAGCCGCAGCGTGGTACTGCAATTTGATATTGGTATTTTCAGTAGGTGGTAAGACAGAGAGGGAAAGTAAGAAGAGAAGAAGAGGGTGAGAGAAGGGAATAGAAAGAGCTAAATTAAAAAAAAAAGTTGGCATCTAAACCTTTTCCTCTCCTCTTTTGTGAAGCTGCCAGTTCTAACCAGTCGGATGTTTTATCTTGGCCCACAGTGTGCCCGGACGGCTTTTACGGTCTTGACTGTGGCCAGATGTGCGAGTGCAGGAACGGTGCCCGCTGCCACCACATCACAGGAGCTTGCCTATGCACCGCCGGCTGGGCAGGACCACACTGCATTCTGGGTAATGGAAGCCACATCATTAAAACGGGGTGTGAGGGAGGCCCTCACTGCAGCCCATCACGACATCCTCTCCTTAAACACAACTATGATGTGTTTGTGAACAATTATCTCTATAATGAGACATTGCCAATGACTTTTTTAGGGATGGGTAAGGGTGGAGAAAGAAGGGAGGACAAGCGTGCCCTCTGGCATACACGCTTTAATTGAGGTCTATTCTGGATAAATGCACCCACGTGTTTATAGTGATCAACATTAGGAATAGGGAGAACACAACTTGGAAGAGTCTTTTAGCAGCTAACCAATCAGTGTTCTCATGCTAAAGTTTCTTGAGGATTTCATGCCGTTGTTTTAATGAATCCAATGAAATGCCCACTAAAGTTCTTAGTCTGTCATTCTGCAGTCTTATTCAAGACTTTCCTCTTGCCACAGCCATTTTGTGGTCCAAACTACCAGAGCCAGAGTCAGCAGAAAGCCACTAGCATGACTTAATGATGCATCTCTGTCATTAGCGCATTTTCCTCTTTCTGAGACTCTAAATGTCATTGTGGACTTTGATCATTAAGAGGTTTACAATATGTGTGCTGAAAACCCTAATGCCCCAAAATGTCCTTATACATTTTCAGTGGATGTAGCTGCGATCCATTTTAAAGTAATGCTCGATGTGTTTTGTGTGTGTGTGTGTGTGTGTGTGTGTGTGTGGCTGTGCCTACTTGTGTGTGTGGTTTGTGTGGGCAGAATGCCTGCAGGGTCATTTTGGAGAGCAGTGCAGTCAGACCTGTGAGTGTCAGAATGGAGCCAGGTGTGACCACGTCACTGGGCGATGCAGCTGTGCAGCCGGCTGGACTGGAGTCAGCTGCCAACTGCGTGAGTAGCTCATCACTCACTCCTGCAGCATGACAATGAATAAAGCTGTCAAAATATTTGCTTCAACTTTCTTAAAGGACCCTACCACTCGGAGTTCATGCTCAGTCCCTTTCCTTCAAATTTGTGATAAATATATTAAAAAAAATGATTTGTGGAAATACATCAGAAATTTTTTAAAAATTGTTGAAAAAAAAAACAAAACTAAGATGTAATGTGAAATTGAAAAATGTAAAAATAGATGATTTCTTGTATCAGAGCTAAAACTGGTGTATAGCCCTTAAAATGCCTTACTCCATCATCATTTCAGAAATGGGTGAGTCCGTGTGAATCCACCTACCTTACTGAGGGTGATCTCACATATGAAATATGGCCTAATGCTGATCTTCTCATGGAAATGCTCTAATCACTGGAAACCTATTTGAATTTGCAGGTGTTGGAGTCGCTTCTTGCCAACTCTTGTAGGCACTTGACTCTACAGCAATTAAATGCACGAAGAAAAAAATAATACCGATATACAGATATGAGACATGGGCCCTGGATGCTAAAATAGTGAAATGAATATTCTCATAATCAGTATTTACTATAATCACTATTTATTCTGTGGTCAAAATGCATGCCATTATTTACTATTTCACTTGAATGTTTATGCTGTGTGTGATTTCAGCCTGTCCCACAGGACGATATGGGGATCATTGTTCTGGCCAGTGTCTATGTCAAAACGGGGGCTCATGCGACAGCGTTACTGGCCAGTGTTCCTGCCCGCCCGGCTTGACTGGAGCCGCCTGTAAGTTAGGTAAGCCGTGCCTCCTACCTTCCATCCATCCATTAGCTACATTCATGAATTACATAATTTTTTGAATGTAACATCCATCCATACACAGACTGTGAGGAGGGACGATATGGAGAGAACTGCACCCAGACCTGCAGATGCACAAATGGAGGGAAATGTGACAAGATGACAGGAAGATGTGTGTGTCCTCCTGGTTGGACAGGAGAGCTCTGTCAGTCAGGTGACTTCTTGAACTTCACATCAGCAATGTTGTATTACAACATATCAGTTTTTATTAAACATTTAATTTTTTGGCAGAGTATTATGTATAAGCTGTTTTTCACCCATCCCATTGAGACACGTGATATTTTGCTAACGTGCTGTCCAGCTGTTTGCCTCTGTTTCCTGTTGATGTGTCCCAAGAAATATGGAGAAGCGAAGGCTTTCTCTCACCTTGCATCTGTGCATCAACTGTTGACATTTCTGTGTAGCAGCAGCAAAACAAAAGTGAAGGTTTCCTCACTCCTGGAATCATAAAACTTGCCGTGTCTAAACAATTTGTGCAATTAGCTTTGGGTAAATAAGCACAAAAAACCTCATTTTTAAAAAATTTTGTTTTCATCCTCTAACGTTGCATGCTGAACGTGAATGCCTGTGTGTTTTGTTTGAAGCCTGTTCTAAGGGATTATTTGGAGAGAGCTGTGAGCAGAGGTGTGATTGTGTCCATAGTTCGAGCTGCCACCATGTGACAGGCCGCTGTGAGTGTGAGCCAGGCTGGAGAGGAGCCGGGTGTGACAAACGTGAGTGTGTATGGGACCAAGGAAATTGCAATTGAATTAAACTGGCAATAGAGTGAGCTTTAAACTGACTGTGTGTGCGTCTACTCCCAGCCTGCCTCCCGGGGTCCTATGGTGCTTCCTGTGCACAGCGGTGTCGGTGCCAGGCTGGAGTGTCCTGTCACCATGAGATGGGGAGCTGTGGCTGCCCAGCTGGACTCACAGGGCCTGGCTGTGAGAACAGTAAGAATAAAAACACAACTTTCCTGGTAAATGTAGAATTTTCATGGTGAGGTGATTAGGGGCTGGTTTGTAGAAGGCTTCTTATGTACATAGTGGAAATTTTGTATCTCATAAATGTTATGTATAACTGGTTATTGAGAAATCCTTGGCACATGACTAATATCACTGTCACACGTTTAAAACCATTTGGCTGACATCACCAAGAATCCTTCTGTTATTACTAATCAAAGTTTTCTTTTTTCATAGTCCTCCTGAAAGAGATTACCATTTATTCCATTCCAGGAAATGCACACTACACCAGTGCTAAAGCCTCACTGTCACAGGACTTTATGCTAATCTTTCATCATTTAGACCATACCCTTTAGGATTGTATACAGCCAGCTTTACTACTCACCCTCTCACCGCTCCTTCTGCACCCCCCTCGACTGCCTCAGCTCCCTTCCTCTCCTCACACACTCCCCAGACATCTGATAAATGTTACACACCGGTTGCCAAGTAAAACAGAAGGCATTGTTTTTGTCTCCTCGGCGGCGGATAAGGGCTTTTGGAAGGCAGACATGCATAATGACAGCGCCGTAATTGCCTCTTTAGTCTGGAGTCCTTTCTTATCTGTCCCCCACGCTGCCTGCTGCTGCCTGACTGAGAAGCTGAGTGCTGCAGTCTCACCCGTAAACATGTTAGGTTCACAGATTCATCTTGTTCGCTATGACTGATCGTCTGTGGACTCCATTCATTATTGTGATGAGCGTGTACGTATGTATGCAGACAGACTGTGTGAAAGAATGTCCCTGAGTGTCCATCTGGGTTTAGGCACCAGGGAAAGTTGTTGAGAGTGTTGGTTTTGTTACCAGCCAATACTTAATGTCCCAGTATTTTCACAGAGAAATCTGAGGAAGGAAAGGGAAATGGCATTTGTAGTTGTTCCCACAAATGACTAAATGTGTGTGTGCATGTGTTGGACCCTATCTGCTGTCTTAGTTTAAACGCAGTGACTACCCCATCATGCTGGAGATTTGTTTTTCATTTGTATTGTGCGAAACTGTACTGCAGATATAAAATGTGCATTGACATGATAAAATGTGAAAGTGAATTATGAAGTTTGGCTGTAAGTTTACCCATGTAGTATCTCGATGTATTGTCTTAGCCTGTCCTGCTGGCATGTTCGGGCAAAACTGCAGCCAGCTGTGCCAATGTTCAGGGGTTCAAGAGCAGTGCCATCCTGTGACGGGGAAATGTAGCTGCTTACCAGGTTACTACGGGGCACACTGTGAGCTACGTAAGTTTATGGCTTTTCTGCTCTCAGGAGAGGGAAAGCAGGGAGTTTGGTATCAAAATGGGAGTAGAGTGTATATATGTAGATTAGATGAAAGATTCAAATTTGTTTTCAGATTCATTTTTTTTCATAAATAAAAGCCAGTCAGAACTTTAGTAACATTTTGTTCACTTGCCATAATGTAAAATATTTCTGCAAATAATTTCCCTCAAGCACAAAGCAAAACAGGTTCTTCTAACCTGTCACATTTATTCTGCAAGTGAAAGAACCTCAACCTAAAAAAAACTGGCTCAAACTCTTAAACAACAACAACAACACTTACCTTCCCTCCTCTTTTTCATCTCTGTCCCTTTTGTCATCATGATTTGTCTCCAGGATGTCGAGCAGGGACTTTTGGCCCAAACTGCAAATCCAGATGCAGCTGCATCAACGGTGGTCGCTGTGACTTCAGGACTGGGACTTGCTCCTGTCCCCCTGGCTTCATTGGAGCCAACTGCAGTACAAGTAAGTTGAGAGAACCTGTTTGCACTCTACAATGAAAGAAAAAGAAGAGTCATGACCTGTAGCACCTCTGTATTCTAATTACTGGGAGTTAGTGTTTTTAGGGAGGCTGGTCAACCACCAACACACAGGGTCTGTAGTTTGTAGCTTTTTGATTTGTAGCTTCCAACAATTGAAGGTGTGTTTATTTCTGCAGGTTGTCCGCGGGGGTACTATGGGAAGGACTGCATGAAGCTGTGCTCCTGCGGGGAAGGAGGGCAGTGCCATCCAGCTACTGGGAGGTGTATGTGTGCCTCCGGTTGGGTGGGACAGTCCTGCCAACAAGGTAACACAACAGATTTCTTTGCTTTTTAATTGGCTCATACTGAGGAGCTATGACATAGCAGCCTTTTAGTTCATGATATAACCAAACTATGTGAAAGTTTATTTGGTGCATATTAGAACATTGTGGATCATTTAGTTAGTTATTTTATCCAAGTAAATAATTTTGCACAAAGATATGTTCAATAGGCATGAGAATTATAAAAATAGTTAAAAAGTTAAGAACAAAAATCCAATTATAAATAGATAAAATATTATTTTGTTTGAGAGTGTATCGCTTTATGTTACACATTAACTAGAATGCATGCTGGCACCCTTTAAATGTAGTGACTTTTTTTGAGGCAAGAAGAAACAAATATCTACTAAATTACAAGAGGCACTTCATGATGGAGCTTGAAGATAGACATCAAACATGGTTTGTATTCAGCCTTTTATCTCCTACCATCCTCTTGAGTATACAAAGAGTCACCACTGAGGCAGACATGCATCAGTGGCAACCACTGGCCCTAATGAGTTCTTCAGAAAGAGGAGACTTAACTGGAAAGTGAGAAATCACCACTAAAATGAGGGTGTATTTTTCAACATCTCTCACTGTATATTTAAGTAACAAATTCTCCATTTCCTCAGTGTGTAGCCTCTGATGATCACAGAGCTATTTTCGCGGGAAACAGAGGCATAGCTGGATTCTCTTAATCTCTCCCTTTATCAGAAATTCAGCGAGATTGCAAACGGGGCTTTCCAGCGCTGCCAGTGCTAAATGTTCTCTTCTTTAGCCTCCTGCATGTACTTGGACATACCACCTCTTAAGTTCCTCTTGTTGAATGTTTACAGAAACCTATAAGTAGCTCGTTCTCTGTGTTCCGTGTCGCTGGATTTGGCAAGGAAGCAAATAAATAAACAGGGAAATCAAAGACGGCTTGCTTATTGTGTTCCCAATCTAAATTACCCAAAGAAACATGATTATTCTTTTATATCAGCGCCAAATTAGACTACTTTGCCATCTCTTTAATGAACTGTTGCTTAAATAAACATGAATGTGGTTAGTGCAGTCTTGTGTGTGTGTGTATGTGAAAGAGACAGACACAGAGCACATACTGTCCTCTTTGTGTTATCTGTGTGTTACACCCGTTGGTGTGATTGCTCAGTACAACAGAAGAGCCCAGAGTTGTTGTCTCACTCTGATCTTTTCTCAATGTTTCTCCAGCATGTCCCAGAGAGCGCTACGGCCTGCAGTGTAGAAATACATGCAGCTGTCAGAACAGGGGTCTGTGTGACCCTAATAACGGGTCCTGCAAGTGTGGACTGGGCTGGACTGGACCACACTGTGGCACAGGTACAACATCCAAGGCAGCAGACACAACAGAAAATACAGAGAGCTAAACAAAACCATGCTCTGTTCATGGGAAATCAAAACTCTGAAAAACAACAACAAACAACAAGTAGTTTACCTTCTACTATCAGATGATTAATTTTTTTAAAAAATGAAACATTTTTCTTATTATATTATTTCTGTTCAAAACTTTTTGTTCTAATATTACTGTGCACCTGTCCCGACCTTGTTTTACTTTCATTGAGACAGACTTTTCTTTACAGCTGATAAATGCTAATTAATGCCATTAGCCTTATGTGACATTGTTTGTAGTGGTATCAACAAATGTCTTATCAAAAGTTGCCATCACTGCATTCAGTGTAAAGAATGCTGTTTTTAATCACACTAATTTGTTCCGTGAGAAGTTACAACCCAGTTTGTGTGTGTGTGTTTGTGTGTGTGTTTGCAGCCTGTTCACAGGGAAAATATGGGCTTAATTGTGCACAAGACTGTTCATGCTTCAACAATGGGACCTGTGACCGTTTCACTGGCACCTGCAGCTGTGCGGCTGGATACTACGGCCCCTCCTGTCAGCACAGTAAGCAAGCTCTCATTTATAATACAAAAGGAAACTTGGTGATAAGGTTACTACTTGTCTCGCTGACACTGTGAAATAGATATGATTTTCTTCTCTGCTCCCCTTGTGAAATAGCTGACAGTCTGAGACTTGAATGAATCTTGATACAACATGATGACATGGACATTTTTAACCAAACTTAACCTCAATTCTCTTTCTTGTGTTTCTCCCAGAATGCCCTGCAGGGTTTTTTGGAGTGAATTGTGCCCATACCTGTGACTGTAAAGTGGGTCAGACATGTGACCATGTAAGTGGCCAGTGTGTATGTCCAGCAGGCTACTATGGGCCACAATGCCAAAGACGTGAGTACATATAAGGATCCAAAGGTTAATTATCAAACATAATGATTGAGTCCTTTTAAAAGAAAAAATAGATATCTCATATTAAAGTATTTTATGCCTCATGTTAGAGATGTTTACACTTCAACAGCACCATGGAGACAGAAACACTTGTCATCCTAACGGTCATGAGCTTGTGCTCACTCAAACAATAACAGCCACCTTAAAGCCCAGCTGCAGTTGTACATGGCCAGATATGAGCATGAATGAATAAGAAACCCCCACTCTGCCCCCCCACACACACAAAAAAAAGATTGTGCTCTGGCAGGCAGACGGACAGGCTCGTAGGTAGGTGGGCAGGCAGGCAGGCTGGTTATTTGATGAGAGACAGGTGTTTCCCAACTGCTTAATGCGTTCCTGTTACATCCCTGTGCCCTCCTGCCTGCTCACGGGGCTCTCAGCTGCAGTGTGAGCGCCTAAATGGCCACTTCAGTCCCAGCAGGCGATATGACTGAGCGTTGCAGAGCAGCTGTAAGGCAACCACAGGCTCCAGAGACAGACATTGCCCTGTATGTGCACATGTGCGCAGTGTGCCTGCGTGCATGTGTATGTGTGTTAGACAATACTAGTTACCCATGTATACACACACATATAATCACCTCCTGCCAAAAAAGTAAGTTCTCCATCCTTCTTGTAGTATGTAGGGCAGAGGGTTGTGTAATTAATGAAGGCAATTAAAGTGTCCGTAACTATAGTGCAATTTCATATTTATGTGTATGAGTTTTTTTGTTTCCAGGGTGTGAAGCTGGCAGCTTTGGAGTGAGCTGTAAAAAGTCATGTGACTGTGCTGGTGAGGCCCCATGTGACCCACCAACTGGACGCTGCCTCTGCCCCCCAGGAAGGACGGGACAGAGATGTGAAAGAAGTGAGCATGAGGGACCCACACTTTTAATAACACGACTAGCATGAATGAAAAATAGATGTTAGAATGTAAACGTTAACTATAAGTGTCTGTCATGTACAAACCTTTTTCTTTTTTCTTTTTTTTTTTTTTTTTATCTCCACTCTTTCAGACTGTGGTGGGGATCGTTTTGGCCCTGACTGCTCCCTGCCATGCCAGTGTTCCCAAGGGGCCCGCTGTGATGGGCTGACTGGGCGCTGTCTGTGCCCGCTCACCTGGCTGGGCCCCACATGTAGTGAAGGTAAACCTACAATAAGCTCCTATTGCCATTCACACATACACACACACAGGGTTGTCAGGCTAAAACAAAATGGACACACACACACACAAGCAGGGTTACAGGCTGTAAAGCTGAACCAGCTTCAGTGAAATACTGTGTCATGAAGTGTGAGAGGCTGAGCCCCATCACTCTGTGTGTCACCCTGTCTCCCTCAATAGCTGCTCCTGTCTCCTGACAGTTATTTTAATCTGCACCCAGCATGGAGTCAGGCTTGAGGCTGTCTTCATTTTACCTCCTCAAAGTCAAACACACGGGAGACTACACACCAGTTACTTCTCCAGAAACCCCAGAACATTTGCTTTTGATTTCCAAATAGTGCTGATGTCTTCTTGCTTTTTTCCTCCTCTTTTCAGCACTGCTACACCAAACCCCAGGACTGCTGAACTCCTCAGTGTCCCAGAGAAAGAGAAGAGCAGGCAGCAAAACCACATAACCCAAGCAGAGGTACAAACTCCTGACTGGACATTCAAACACAGGGCTGTGTGAAACATTATGAAGCTCATCTTGGTGAAGGTGATGTTAAAATAGCCCTACATCACTGAGCCCACTTGGAGTTCAAGATAAGCAAGCAGTGAACCTGGCACGTGAGGGGGGCCCATAAAGGACCATAAACCCTAAACCTACCCCAGACTGTGTCCAGGGTTACACAGCCTCCTTAGCAATACACACAAATACCTGCATCACGTCTGTGACTATCACTGATTTAAAGTGGTTCATTTTCTTTCTGGTTTGACGCCTAATGAGTTGTTAAGGGTTCAGTTTTTGACAAGGTGCACAACTGAATCGCAGACTTTCTTGTAACTGGAGAGGCTTTACATCAGTTTTTTTCATATCCATAAAAAAACTCCATGGTTAGTGTAAGAGAATACCAGGCATATTTCTGGAGAAAATTAAATGCCTCTAAAACCGATTTAAAATTATATATGGGTCACACTTATATACTTATTCTAAAAAAAAAAAAAATACAATGTCAAGATCCAGACATGCAGAGACTGCAGTACAAAAATATGGTCTAATAGAGGAGCCATAAACGTTGAAGCAGGGGATGGTTCATGATGAAAACGACCTACAGACATGATTTGAGATATATAGAAATACTCTGCTTTGAATTATAATTTATATACGACCATTTTCTCCACATCAAACCTCAGTTACCTGGTAAAATACCTAAAAATTATATCGCCTGCTTCACTAAAATGTCCCACTGGAGGCTTCAGGTCTCAATATCACGAGTTACCGATTGGAGTGTGACACAAACCATGCCACAAATCTGTCTGCAGGTCAGGTTTAAGGTGAGCACAGTGGAAGTTCCCCCAAGTTGAATGTGGTGGGCGTCATATACATATTTTTTTTTTTTTTTTTTTTTAAATATTTGCTGAAAAGATTTTCGAGCCCTGTAACTGCACACAAATACTGGAGGATAAAAATGCTGATTTTTGTGCTGATGTGAACCTCCAGAAAGAGTCCGTGTCACAAAACACTGAGATGGCTCTGTCTTATTACTTCTGATTTTCTCATGTGTATTCCCTTGCTTATAATTTGTTGATAAAATGTTATGTTTTGATTTTCACACCTTTACTTTTTGTTCTCCCATCACTCTCTGTAGTTTTGCAGTTTGATCCAAACAGGCTCCTTCACTCCTCCTCCTCACTTTAACTTATTTAACTATTCTGTATTTTGTCAACCTGTAAGTTATTTCTTAATCTCGAAAATGACCAACACCCTTCATTCAGCAGCATTAGACACACTCTTCATTCATTTTTCTTATTGTAGTGCAGCATACTTGTCGTGACATGCTGCAGGAAAAATATAAAATGTTTATTGAATGGGCAGCTGATACAGAGTTTGGTGTCAGGTTAAAAATTAAATTAAATTAAATTTTTTTTTTCTTTTGCAGAACTTTGACACAGAACTTAGAAGCCTTTTCTTTTATGTCCCATCATTTTCCATACATACACATTTGATTTGAGGGTTCAAAAAACTGTATTTGTATCATGTCTCAGGTCATTTATCAGTCATAACCTAATGTGCTCATTTCCTGATGATCAGCATTGATTAAGTGGTGCATTTTGTTTGCATCCTCCTGTTTTCGATGTGTCTTTATCATTCGTGGTTGTGTTTTAACTACAACAAAGTGAAGGAGAGCCATGAACCAAATAAATAACAAAAACTTACAGGGACACCTGCTTCTAACTGTCCGTTTTTGACTTGTGTGCTTCGAATGCAGTGTTGCATGGTTCTGATTTGTGTGATCCCTCGAGGGGCGGAGGGCACAGTAAAGGTATGGAGGTAGAAGAAGGGGGAGAGAGGTTCCAGCTGTCACAGAGACCTATGGGATCCCGTGTGTGTGGATATGTCAGTGTGTGTTTTTACGCGAGGCTGCTACCAGGCATCTCTCATCAGCCCGAGAAGGGTCAAGCATTAAGGCCATGTCTGCCTCCCTGACAGTAGTATAAAGTGGGTGGGGGTGTGGGAGGCACCTGAGCAGGGTGCACTGGTGGTGTAAGGTGTGTGTGTGTGTGTGTGTGTGTGTGTGTGTGTGTGTGTGTGTGTGTGGGGGGGGGGGGGGGGTCAGTGTCAAAGAAAGAGAGAGTGCTACGCCTGCGGCATTTTTCAAGTGCATTGGAGCATTTTCTCCTCTATCGGCCAGAGGCGGCTGTGGTCCGGCAGAGGCAAGCAGGTGCCTGGACCAAACATGCACCCCAGCATCCAGCATCCCCGAGGTGAGTGATGGGTGAACAGGCCCGCCAGCAGAGGATTGAGCCCCCCACCACCCACTCTCTGGTGAAGCTGATGGATGGGAGACCATTCCAGCTCGCCCTGTGTTGTGACAAGCAGCAGATGTTCTCCAATAATGTTTATCAGCCGGGCCTTCATCTTCAGATGACACACACCTGTTTCCAGTCAAACAGGCCCAGAGAGGCCATCCATCCACTGAGCCCTGGGTGGCCACTGCACTGCTGGATCAGCTCTCCACACAAAATGCCAACAGAACGGTGCCACAGATGAGGAGCTGGCACGCCAAAGAACATCTAAATGGTCAAGTTGGTCAGATCAAGAAGTAACTCCAGTGGAAGCCAAACCTTATGTACGTTGACCACACTGCTGCAGTTTTTATTTTAAGAAGCTCATAGGAAAAGAAGCTGATTCAGACATCATCTTGGTTCACTTAAAATAACATCAAAACCACTTTTGTTTTATTACAAGTGCATGATTTAAGATGAAAAGTCATTTGGAGGAAGAACAGGCTTTCTGTTGTATGCATGCTGGCTTATCAAGAACTATCAAGAGAGAGAAGGGTGCAGGAAGCTGGCGATGAAATAGCCCGTAAAAGGTAAGATTGCATCATGGGTACTTTTTCACTGTAATTATGCATACGCCACTCTTTGCACAAGAGATTCTATCACTTCACTGCCATAGCTTCACGTCCCAGAGATAATTTCTGGCCCCTCTGCGTTGAACCGAAGCTCCCAGGAGGCCGAAGTGTTTTGAACTCCAGCTGACAGAGCTGTCGGCTCAGATAAAGGAATGAAGGGGAAATCATTTCAACACGTTCCTGCACCATTTGCTTGGTTGTTGCCTGGAAAAATAAATGTTAAATGTGAAGGCTGCAACAAGATGCATATCAATGAACTCTCCCACACTCTGGAATCTGTGTGGGTGAAGAAGTACCTTTGGTCAAGATGTGTCTACAAGCCTGAACAAAAGTTGTATGTATCTTTCAGCAGAAATGAATTTTTCTAACTAGAAACTAAAGGTGAATTTTCTTGTTTAACTGGTGAAGTGTTCAAACCTCAGAATGGTAGCTGTTGATACATGTATGTTACTATTTCCACCACTAGGTGGCACTCAAAATGGAAAAGAGAATGGAAGCTCTGTGGGTAAAGTGGGATTATTACACTGGTTTCTGGTATAATGTCATTAACATAAAGTACATATCTTTAAATTGATACTGATGCGTCTATCTATAGGTTACTCCAGCAGCACCACAGCCCTTCAATATTCTCACTCCTTGAAACATGGAGCTGAAGGCCTGATGAGCTTCTCTCTAATCTACTCCATGAACAAAGAATGAGATGATTTCAATTGCAGACTCCAAATGGTTCTGCCACCACGCCTGTGCTGATTAGACTCGTCTTATTAAAACCATGTGCACGGCTGCTCTGCTCTGTCCTGGTCTGTTCCCCGGGACTGTGAGTGTCCATCAATAACACTAATGACCTGTAGCCTCCAGGGAGAAAAACAAACGGTGTAATGAAACCACAACCTTAAGATCTGGTGCTTTCTAAGAGGGAGAAGTCAGAGGTGGAGAAAAGACAAGAAGATAAGCAGAAAAGAAGAGGAAGGGGAAGGAGAGGACAGAGTCTGAGTGGCCTGCATTCATTTGCTCTGCACACACACAAACAAACACACACACACACACACACACACACTCTCTCTCTCTCACACACAGGAGGACACTGAGCCGACAGAGGAGGTGCTGCCATTACTAGAAACACAACAAAACCCTGATGTGATGATTTTTGGAGTCTCTCCACCCAAACACACACACACACACACACACACACATACACACACACACTGCCAACTGTTAGCAAGTACCCCTCCATATCAACACCCCTTCCCTCCTTAAAGGCTACCCTCCCACACCCATCCATGCCTCCCTCTCCAAAAATGTTTCCCCTGGCATCTGAGTCAGCACTGGTGCCAAGTCAATCAACGTGAGAGCTGCCAGCTGTGATGGCCTCTCTCGCTCGCTCTCTCTCTCTCTCTCTCTCTTAGGGGCCATGATGTATGTTCCAGCGAGGGGAGCGGGGCAGTTTACATGCCACACAGGGCTGGCTGCATGGATGGGTGGCAGAGGAAAGGAAGGGAGGGTTGGGGTGAGGACAGAAAGAAGGAGGGGAGGAAAGAAAAAAGCGGACAGTGGCTGAACAGGAGCTGTAATGAGGCCTGATGGATTCTGAGGCTGTGCCAGCTGCCCCATTAGCTGAGTAGCTCCAAGCCCCACCAAGCGCTGCCCACACGATGCCCACCCGACCACATACACACATGGTAGGGACACAGCAGCTTGGGGATCCAGCCCCTTTGACACACACACCCACACACACACACACTTCACATTTAACTAAAACAGATTGCATTGACTAATGCACATTCTTCTGTCTGACTTCCTTAGCTCTTAAAACACACACTTACTTACACACACACACACAAACACACACTCATCCCAGGCCCTGCCAGCCACACTTCAATACACACTGAGCCCTTTATGAGAAGCTGTGGGTTAATGACGGCAATAACTCGTCCCAACGTGTTGATTAAGTGTGAGAGGATACATGGGTGACATTGGCATGCGCTAATCAACACTGATCAAACCGGCTCAAATGTTGAGCTGCCAAACTCGCCCAAGTGCCCTCCTCACACCTCTTCATTGCCCACACACAATGACATTATGCACACTGCTCTGTATTTATAATGTTTTGGTGTTCTTTCAAGAGGCACTGCTTTTGGACTTCTGTCTGAGGGAAGTTCTTTATGTAGGTGATGTAATTACATGGGCAATTTGAATTGCAGTGGGGGCGTGGTCAATGACGGGTGGTGGCAAAGTCCCTCTGCCAAGTTAGTTCCCAGATGTAGTTGAGGTATAATCCCTGTTTATCAATCCTTTGTTGAACAGTTTCTTCTGTACCTACAGAATGATGCATCATGTCCCTTTGGAGCCTTCATTACAAACACAAGATGATTATTTTTTCTGTGCTTATAATTAAAAATTATCAATGATTTTGATGGATCTGAAAAAAAGCTGAAGTTAAAACATGTTTCTTTCAGTGCTTTTTTTATGTGATAAATTTAAGTAGTAAGTAAGTGCTTAAAGCAGCAATAATCAATAATTTTATTATAACACTGGATCAAATGACTGCGTGCAACATGAATAGAGTGGCTTGAAGTGACAAAATGAGAGAGAATTTGCACCAGACTGCAGTTCTCCTGAGAGGGTTTTATAGAGTTTTTCAGGTCATTGTTTAGGTTTTGTGGCCTGCAACTTTACTGTTCTGGTTCACTCTCACAGCATCGTTTCTGGCCATAGCAGGCAGCAAAAAAGCTATTAAAAGAAAAAGAAAAAAAACTGACAGGCAAAGTCGCTAGATGGTGACTGTAGTGGAGCTTTTAGCAGCTAAAGAGAGAAATATTACTGAGCAGAGTTAATGGAGCTCAAAAACAAAAAGGAGAGTGAATTCTGTTTGGCCAGTGACAAAAACGTCACCTGCTGGATTTGTAAATAGACAATTGGATGCTGATAAGTTAAAACAGTACTCAGAGGTTTAAGAACTGTTGCTGCTAGATTAACAGAGACTAATCTCAGAGAAAAGTGATGCCGTTGCACGACGATTGACATGTTCACATAATCATAAAGGCCTATATAAGTCCACAATAGTACAGGTGGCCAAACTCATACACAGGACCATTATCACTGCCACTCCATTATGGCCCTGGCCTGCGCCATCACTACCATCACAGCAGCTGACCTCATCAAAGCTGGACGACCCATGCTGACCTCATCAACACTGCGTGACCCCCCGTGACCTCATCAAAGCTGGACGCCCCATGGAGCACTGAGGGCTGACGACAGGCCCTAAGAAAACACCCCATCCATTAGGGTGCCAAGAGCACTGTAAATGTGGAGTGTCAGCGCCAGGCATCCTCACTGTCATGCCCAATTCTCCAACCCCCCTCCCGAGCTACTCGCTGGACAATGGAGCCGCTGAACCTCCAACCCTCCCAGCCACAATGTCCGCCCACGTCGGCTGGCAGCAGTGACAGAGGGGGGTGCCGGATGGGGAGGCCTGCTGCAGGATGGGACTCTTATTGAGCGTTTGAGCGATGAGCCAGGTCATCACATCTACCCACCTCATCCATCATGCCCCACAAACGGACACAAATAAAGAGGACACATTCCTGCCTCCGCTCCCACTACCACATTCAAGCCCTCTCCAGCCTTTTTCTCTGCTTCTCTCGCTCTCTGTGAGCCAAAGCCTGGAGAAAAAAGAGGACCAGAGTTCAGGCTCTCCCTCGCTCCTGGAGGCCATGGGAGAGCCAGAAGAAAGCGCCAGGTGGTTTTCTGACTCATGTCTCAATCTCAGTTTGGGCCAAAATGAAGGCAGAAGGACTATATAGAGTGTGGTGGTGTGAGGGAAAAGGGAGACAAATGGTGAGTAAAATATTTAAGGAGAAACAACAACAGAACGGAAGACATGTCAATCCACATTGTTGTCCTTTATTTCTTAGTTGTTCCTCCCACAGTATTGAATTGAAATGCATAACAGTTACATTGTAGAAAGCATTAAAACAAAGTACCTCAACTTGCTGATTACTTTTTAAAATCGATTATAAACAAAACAACGACAAAAACAAACAAAAAAAATCGGGTCCCTCAAAACGGGAGAATAAATGAAAGTAATCTGTTATTTATCATAAGTTTGGCACAAGGGATTAACATGAACCGAACGTCACACAAGCTTGCAGACAACCGTAGAAAATGTCAGATACAGATCTTACCAGACCAATCATGCGCTTATGAAGAAATTATACCTGGCTTTTTTTTTTTTTTTTTTTTTTTATTCATTCTTTATGTTTTTCATTTTTTACAATTGAATCATTAAATTGTCATAGAAAAAAAAACCTAAGTAATATCTATTCATCAACCGGTTTCATTAGAAGAATAAGGAGTGAATTGTATGTTTAATACTATCCGGCGCTCAAATGTAATCTACAAACCCCTTTGAACTCTGGGAAAGCCTGGTGAGGAATCTCCCCATCACCTGGGCTAAGAGCAGTGCTATTCAGTAAACAAACTACAGTTTGCCAAGAAATAAATACAATTCTCAACATACAACAGCAAATAACAACAACAACACCAACAAAAACAAAACAAAAAAAACAACAAAAATCATGATTGTCTAAAAATGAAAGACACACGAGCATGGAGGAGCTAACGACTAGCATTCAGGCTATTTAGTGGTATTGTTGGCTGACTAGGATGGATTCAAGGGTGTTGAAAAAGACATATGCCCTTTACAGAACAACAATTAACTTCAGCACTGGCTACTTATCTCAGTAAAAAAAAAAAAAAAAAGGGTTTTCTTCTCTTCCACTAAAAAGACAATCTATTTATATCCTTTCACAGATAGCACAGGCGGGCGGGATGGAGTGCAGTGGAGAACAGTTGGTAGACACTTGTGTACAGTGCTGTGATTGTGCAGACACATGCAGCTATGAAAACGCAGATGGGAGACTGCCCTGATTTCAGTTTGACAATTAGGTTTTGTTATTTCTTCTTCAGTAAGGTTGGTAATATTAAAGCGCTGCTGGCGCTGTCCTTACACGGTGCGGTTTTCATCTGAACTGAGGTTGCTTACCCCACCCTTCATTTTTATCATCAAGTACATGTATTTATGAGAAGCACCTGTGGATCTCTGGGGGTTAAGGGGAATTCTCGTAAAACATTTTAAAGATACAGTTTGTAAGATGAGAAGGTTCTTATGCTTTATGCACAGTGGAGCACACTAGGCTGAAACTGGCTATCTTATAGACACAACCAAAATCACCCTCTCAGTGTGAAATGTTCTCCTTTCCTTGTATGTGCTGGGCAGTAAATGCAGTCAAGAATGATACATCAGCACATCTTCCATGTCCACCAGCTGCCTTTGCTGTGCAAAACATAGAAATTCAGCAGAATAAATACAGCTATTATTATTTTAGCATTATTATTTTCACCACATCCTGGTTGGTGTTAATGTAAGAACTCAATTTTAAGGTCTCAGGGGGACATTTTTGCTCTCTATCTGTTGAAGTGTTCTCAGGCTGGGGCTGGGCTTGGTTCTGCATGGACAGTAACCCTGCTTTGAGTGTGAGGCGCTCCGCTCAGCAGTCAGATGGGCTGTGGTTCTGCTCAGCAGTCACTCTGTGGACGATCAGGGGCCCCCGCAGATGGCCCCTTGTGATGGACTCCCAGTGCCATAGGTCAGGGTTGGGGGTTGAAAAGTGAAAGGGAAAGCGCAGAGCGGTGTCATCATACATGGCTGAGGGACTGGATGGCGCTGGATTCAGCAGCAGCCCGCGCCAGACTGTGCCACATGGTGGCTGGGGTATGGGTGGCAGGGTGGAGAGAGTCCTTTTCAGCCAGAGACAGCATCATGGCGTACGCCTGAGAGAGAGAGAGAGAGAGAGATCACATTTAACTATCATGCTCAAATGCAAATAGGAATATATATTGTGTAGGCAAACATGCATATGAACTGTAAAGTGCCTCTGTTACCTGAGACTTAGATTTCCTAAAGAGTGGCTGTTTGACTGCCTCAGTCAGAGAGGGGGAGCCAAATGATCCATCATCCTCATCTCCATCTCCATCACTCAGTTCACTTTCCTCCAATTTGCGCATGTCTGAAAAGTGACGAATATGATCCAGGGCTGAGTAGCCGCTCTGCTCCTCCTCATCCTTATACCTGAGGTTGAGCAGAAAATGAAAAATAAGACATTTTCAAGATACTTTTGACAGAATATCATCATCTCCACAACATAAAGTGATGATTTAGTTGTGTGCCTCTCAAATAAAAAAATAAAATAAATAAATAAAATAATAAAAATCAGATTTACCCCCTAGGAGAGGTTTTGCAGTTGAGGTTCAAGTCATTCGGCCCACTGAAGTCCATTTCGTCTTGCATCATGTCATCACTCAGGTTGCTTGGGAGCGCCTCGCCTTCTGCTTTCCTGGGGGTATTGCTAGTCTCTTCAGCTTCTTCATCATCAGCACCAAGCTCCTCCGCTTCCTCGTCTTCTAGGTCACGTGACCTATGGCTGGCCATCAGCGGCTTCTCTTCTTCAAACGGACCGCCATTTAACCTGCAGCCCAGGAACATTGATTAGATCAGCTCAGACTGATAAAGCAGTCGACATTTTAAAGAGGAGAAAATGACAGTAACTGCTACATTAACATTTTAGTAATACAGAAAAAAGAGTGTAGTGAAAAAATTGAGAACTGAAAACTTAAATTAGTAACATAAGGAATAAAACACTGTAGTGAAAACTATACAGTGGTTCAGTAAATATAGCCTAAAGGTGAATTCTTTCTCAGTATATACAAAAACAATAGAGTACATGGAATAAACAGCAGAGAGAGGTGGCTCTGAAGCAGGGCATGGCAGCTGGGATAGAGCAGAGCCAGAATCCCGTTTGTCATCAAGGCTCTGGGGCCCCTTCGGGCACAGCAGCACCGGGTTGATCGTTGCAGTACTTAACTGGAGTGCTCTGCCTCTCTCCTTGTTTATTTTCTCTGCTATCTCGTATTCATCTAATAGGCAAAATATTTAGCTGACAGCCCCATTTGGTGAGAGAGTTATGAGAGCGTTGCCAACCAGCCCATTCCTCTATCCCTGTGGAGGGAGACAGGGCCAGCTATCCAAACGGCCTGAGTCTTAATCTGTCCCTCTGTCTCAGCGCCACAGGAAACCACCATTTGGTAAATCATCTGGAACCACATTAAGACTGATTCACTAATTACACTCTGGGACGTCTTTCGTCAGCTCCCAAAAATGCCATTTCTCACACAAAGGATTCAGAGATGAGGACTGAGAACTGGACATGGAGAAGTAGACAGATAGGAAACAAAACACATCAAGCACATCACCACATAATTACAGGACGCTTATAAACAGGATACCTGGCCTGGATTTTAAAGGGATGCATTTGAGCGTGCACTGACTCAAAACAAGGGAATTATATTTGCGCATATATAGGATATACATCATCTTTTCTCTTTTATCAGCAGCTGATAATATTGTGCGTTTGACAGAGTTCGCACTTGGACAGAGAGCTTGAGGCTGACAAGGTGGTATTCGTGCCGTGTTGCGCTCACAGGACTGAAAGAGGGACTGGACTCCACGAGAGAGCAAGAGCTCTGTGATTAAGAAAACAGATTCGCTAATTACGCTTTCAAACGTGGTAATTTGCTGAGGATAAAGTATCTATCAGAAGTAGTCAGGAGAGAAGCACTTTGAAAGGAAACACGGGCCGACCCTTTGACCCCACCCCCTCTACCCTCTTCCTGTAGGGAGACATGTTGGTTCCAGATGTGCTGCACTCCCCCTCCTGGCTCTCTCTCCTACCCTCTGACGCTCTACCGCCCGGTCCTGCTCTCACAGGCCTTCTGCACAATCACACACCCGTCTGTGAGATCTCTATCTGGCCTTACAATCTGCCCTGTGATCACACCAACGTGAGGCACGTGAAAACAAACTCCCAAGACCTGAGCAGACCTCTCAGCTGCTATCCGACCTGATCGCAGTGCAGAGAATTTATTTGCATAATGCTCAGGCAAAGTTGCATGCACACAGATATCTGTTTGTACATGTGGCCAAAAGGCAACTGATATAAAGAGCTCCTGCACGTTTCCAAAACCTGTGATTATCTTAAATGTCATCACAGATGATTGCTCTCTACTCCAGACCCCTGAACATGATGTGATTATTAGCGAAGGCTGGCTGGGTGGTATGAAAATACAAGTCTAAAATGGGCTGATAGCAGTTTATTCTAGCCTTTTTAAGTCCAACAATGGTACAGCCATAATTACTGCAAGAGGTTAGCTCTCATTTGTACCTGCTGTGGAAGTGTATTGGTTTGTAGTATTTTATCAGCAATCATATCGGAAGTGCTTCTTTTGTTGTTGATTTGTTCAGGAAACAAACAAACACGCATCCAAAAACAAACACATGAATATGTGCTTACCCTTCCTCTGAGGGGTCTGGGGAAGTCTGGTTCTGGCCAGTGTTGCCGATGAAATTTCTTATTTCATTGAAATAAGAGTCCTCTTTGTCATCCAATATGGCACTGCTACTGTCCAGTTCAGACTGAGGAGATGACATTGCAGTGCCTGCAGAGAAAAGAAATATTCCAGTGTCATCTCTACAGATATATTTGAGACTTTTTTTACTATCTAAAATGAAAATGAAATGTCTGCTGCCGGGTTAAATGTTGGGTTAAATGTCTCACAAGTATCTTAAAAAAAAAAAACCAAACAAAAAAAAAAAACCAATACATTCTCTTTATTGTCTGTACCTGCTGGTTACAATGTGATAATGAAGTGAGTGAAATATGTAAATCCATCATATTATGCATATCAGCCCTCATGTTTCCTGAATTATATACATCTTTGGAGACCTTTCAGATCTTGCCGGCAATTTAAGATGAGGATTTGACAATGTTTGGCCACACAAAATGCTTTTGTAATGATGGAACTGCCCAAGTGTCTATGAAGTTTAAGAGGCTTTGGTTTTATTATTTCAACTGTGGGGGCAAAAAGCCTTTTAACATAGCCACTTAACATTTTCAATCTGTTGTCTTTATCACAAAATACGTTTGTGCACTCAGTTCACATTCATTGTGCTGAAGGCTACACTGTTTGTTGCTGTCGGCTGCTGGCCAGGTGTCACTGCTCATTCTGCTGATTCAGAGTCAGGCTGATGCAACCTATCAAACCCTGCTGATGAAAGCAGCTCATTCAAAAAAATATTTGTGCTCTTGCAGAGGTAGATGACAGATTTATATTTTCAGCCTCTAAAATTGTTTCCAATCATGAGTAAATTATGATTTTTGTTAATCAGCAGAAGTATTTATAAATCTCACATATCAGCAAAGCAGCTCTCATTTTCTCTGATGAAAAAAAGTCAAAACAGGAAAGAAAACTTCAATAAAATTTTATTATGTATCAACATCTCTAACTACAAACCAGAAAAGTAGGCTGACTTTTTCCTTCTCACCTGACAAGTTGCCATTCTCGTGCTTCTTGAGGTGACGGTCCAGGTTGGTCTGCTGACCGAAGCAACGGTCGCACAAGTGGCACTTGAAGGGCTTCTCCTTGTTGTGGATGTTGCGAATGTGACGTTGCAAGTTGGAGGAGATGCTGAAGGAGCGGTCACAGTATTTACACCTGCAGGAAAAAGTGAGACATTTCACTTGAGCAATTATTGAATGTCAAAAACAGAAAAACACATATGCTGCTGGGCATAAGTACAACTGTACTGCATAATGAATCAGGAAATGATGGTTTGTTCTGTGGGAAACATAATGAGATACATAATGCAGGACACACATACACACATACAGACGGTCCCAGCAGTCCCACAGTCCCAGACATGATGAAGGAGCTTGTTTAAGGTGAAACAGCTCTGCCTCTTATCTTCAGCCAGCGCAATAAAATTGCATTCTTCTCTCACAAAATAAGCACGCAACAGATTTGGTTCGAACCCTGCAAAATTAGAGCCTCTTGCCAAGTTTCTTCATGCAAAATTATACAAGAAGATTACATCTTTTCTTCTGGTGGAATTAGCTCGCTCGATTGGCTGTCCCTCAGGAGCCCCCCGGTTATCTCCACAAAAAATTACAATAAACAGCAGTGATCTTTAATGGCATGCCAGCGTGTGGAGTGCAGGCTATCAGGCTGGGGCAGTAGAGGCCTGCGTCTATCTTTTCTCTCTCCCCTGTGGTCAGCAGGCCTCCTCCAAGCTTTGGGCCAACATTCCTCTACCTTAGTAACTACAAAGCCGAGCGGCGTTAGCCAGAGCTCACTCATTATCCAAATGTAGTAAATGTGCAAGATTAATTTTTACATGTGTACTGAGCTGCTGCTGCATTGTTACTTCTAACTCAGCAGCACCTGGAAAATGCTGCAGTGTTGATGTGAGAGGAGGGAGGCTTTGTTAATGGTTTCCAAAGTTTCCCCAACACAAAACAAAATTGCTATGATTACTATTATTATTACTATGTTTAAAAAAAACAAAAAAACCCCAAAAAAAACGTAATCCTATGATAACCTTTTTAGTTGGCAAGAGAACCTAACTTGGTGTGGCAAATAGCCAGTAGGCTCACAGATGACTACGAGTCTTGGCCTCAAACGCACAAGAGAAATGACCACAGCTGCCGGACCTGGACATCTGCCCGCGCTCCTCATCTCCCCAATTTTCCTCCGAACTTCCTCCCCTTCCACTCTTCTCTGGTCTTTTAACAACCCAGCTTCAAACCCCAACATCCCCCCCCCCCCGACCTGTCACCCAGGCGACGGACACCATTTTTCATCAGGGAAATTATTTAGCAGTAGGATAATTATTCCAGGCTTTTACGGCATAAGAAAACATACATAAACTCTGTTCTAACTGTAGACAAGAGTTCCCTGGGAAAACATCCATGAGCTGTTAACAAATGAGCTGAGCCTCTTTGTCTTTCTGTCTGCTCAAGAGTGCGTTGTTTGAAAATGTGTTTGCTGCTTTCTCTCAGATTTGCAGGGAAAGAAAACCAGCTTTTCACAGAGGAGTTAATGTGCTATTGTACAAATCTGATTCTTGACTTGATGATAATGTGCCTATATATTTTTGTATTGTGTGGGTTCCTGTAGGCGAGGAGGCTAGATGGGGGGGATGCTGGCAGTCAGTGAGAGAGGAGGACAATCAGCCAATGTATCTTCTCCCTTGGAACATCTCAGTAACAGAACCCATCTACACACAACTTTAAGTCACACACACAGCTCCAAGAGACAGTGTGTGTGACTGCACAAACTGTCCTACCTGTATGGTTGCTCTCCCGTATGAGTCCTGAGGTGGCGGGTCAGGTTGGCAGAGCGTGGGAATATTTTTCCACAGTATCTGAAACAGAATATAAAAAAACAACATTTTTTTTTACTGTTTTACTGTTATAAAAAAAAATAATCTAATATCAAATTTTCAAGAAGTCATCCCCAGTAACTCATGGCCACAAGAATAATAAAACACACATCAACATATTTAGGGAGAGGGAGAAAAAAAAAATATGGCCAACATTTAAGTTAAAAAATGTAAATAAAAATACATGCAAAACCAGTTGCTGTTGTTACCTGCATGTGTAGCGCTCCTTGCCCTTGCGCAGCAGTGTCTCTGGGAGTGCTGAGGGTGGGGCTCTAAAATCAAACATGGAGGGTACAGAGCGCAGCAGATCACCAGACTCTGGTTTCAAGGAGCCAAAGGTCTCCAGCTTCTCTGCCATGTTCTCGATGGCTGACATCTGAGGAGGCAGAGGAGAGAAAGGACAGAGTGAAGAGGTTATCGTTGTGCTTACAAAACACACTGGATGCTCGTTTAGCACCGCAAAGTCCAACATGCACAGCAAAGCAGCTGATGCTGAAGCTGCATCACTTATGATCATGTCACTTATAGCTCTTCGACCAAATTGATTTACATCGGAAACAAAAGATATTATCTTAAGCCGAGATTTCACTTGTGTTTTCACTTGTTCAAAGTAACTTATTTTCACAACTTTGATACAATAGGTAGCCTTGCAGTTATGCTGCAGGATGTCATTGTACACTTGATTTAGTTTCTGATTGCAGTAAAATGCAAAAAGCAAAATGCATAATTAATAAATAAGAGGCCAATGTACCGGCAGGGACACATGTTCCAAACACTGAAAGAATTACAGCAGCCATACGTTTTTACATTTTCTGTGGACATCTTTACATTAAGCACAAATAGATCTGATTCTGATTTACAGTTCAGCTTCTTACCGAAGATATAATTACTACATCCTCTACAGATTTGTTCATATCTTGTTTGATTGACGAGCCTTGTTTACAGGCATCATACCAGGTGAAATGAGGTAAAACGGGTATTGGGTGAATTCCTTTTATGACGTTCATTAATGATTCATGCATAACAAGGTCAAATCCCTGGTGTGTGTGTGTGTGTGTGTGTGTGTGTGTGTGTGTGTGTGACAAGTACATATGTGACTGATTCAGAACTAAAAACAGGTGCGAAACTTTTTATGTGCTTTTCATCCAACTCTTGCTCTTGTACAAATACGCATATACACATACAGTAGGTACATAAACACACACAAAGACACACACAAAGACACACACACACACACACATATATATATATATATATATATATATATATATATGATTAAGGACTGCAGCCAATCTACTAATGAACATTTGCTTTCATCAGATACTCTCTGAGGAGATGTGTGTACTTGTCAGTTGGTCTGTGCGTGTATGTGTGTATATGAATGAGAAACTATGTGCTGCATGGTGGCCATAGTTGATTAATTACCATCAATGTATGTGAAAGAAAAAAAAATGTGTGTATATATGTGTATGTGTGTAAGGGAGAGACAAATGTATTTGTGTGAGAGAGTGTGTGTGCAGAATCTGCACTCACAGACATGGGCATTGTATGTGAGCGTGATTGTACATGCTTAGTGTGTATCTCTGTGTGCTGTCAGATACTTGTCCCAGTGTTTGTGTGGGTGTGCACGTGTGTGTGTGTGTGTGTGTGTGGCAGAGGAGTGATTCATGTCCACTGCTGGGCTGTAAACCATTCTGTGCACAATGTGGGCAGACAGCACATTCGTCAATATGAAAGATGTTGACATTACTGATCAAGGGCCAGACACGGGTAATAATGATATCGCTGTGCTGAGAGGGGCGGGATGGGGGAGGAGCGGGGGCTGGAGGGGGAGTGAAGGGAGAACTAGAGGGAGGAAGAGAGGGAGGGGAAGGGGATGGGGGGGGTCCCAGTATGCCGCAGGGTCCTGTCAGCCCATCTCACACACATACACACACTCGTTTTTTTCTCCTTCGGTTTTTAAAGGGGCCACACAAATTTGCATTATTTTGCGTGTATTGAATTTTCAGCCTGTTTCTTATTCTTATTTCAATAAGGCAACAAATCAATGGTGATTCGGGTCCTCCACCAGAGCCCTGCTCCGACTCTGACATTCCATCTCCTGCTTTCACCCCCTGTCACTCTCAGGCTTCACGCCAAGATGGAGCAGACTGAGGGGAAAGAAAGAAAGGAAGAGAATCGGAGAAGAAGCATGATGATGGACAAGATGATAGAGGAGAAGAGTGGGAAGAAAGAGGAGGAAAAAAAGTAGAAAGAAGGAAAAAAGAACGAACAAAAGAAAAAAAAAGTCTGTAGAGAAAAAGGCTGATGGATGGTGGTGGAACCTGGTGTTGGGAGCGGCTGATTAGGAGTGACGGCCGAGTGTAAAGTTCCTGCCGCAGCCGTCGACGTTCCCACTGAGGGAGGATGTGGAGTGTCAGGTCCGTTTGATTATGAATATGCCAATGCTGCACGCCATGAATCAAAGGCGAGGGAGAGAACAGAGCGAGAGAAAGAAGGAGGGGAATGAATTGAAAGATAGGCAAAGGGTTGTGGGGAAGAGGGAGGTGAAATGCTTTCATATTTCTTTTGAATGTGCACTGTGTATTTCATTGGGCTCTTTTCAGGCACTTGAGTGAATACTCAGTTTGTCTGCCTTGCTCAATGAGAACCCATAACTCTTTGGAACATTAGGGCTCCTAAAGCTGTCAGCAGTATCGAGCCTGTCCGATAAGACACTTTTTAGAGCAGAAGCTACTTCATCTCTGCTCCATCTACAGGGGAATTCTGATCCCACCTCAAGCCACTCATGCTGCTGCTGCACTCTATTAAGAGTTTAATCTCACACCTCTGGTCAGGGTTTGCCTCTGTAGTCTTTAAATTAAAGACATAGTTCTAAAATATTGGTATTTGTCTGGTTGTATGAGGCAGAATACTGTGTACTATTTATTTAATCTTGGTCCAGTACTTTGGAAAATGCAATTTTTTAAAAAATCTTTGTATGTAGCATAAAAAAAATAATTACTGATTATTATTTTTTTCCCATTTTGAAACTATTTTTGTATCCACTGTTGCATTGTCCATGGAACACAAAATAATCTTTAATTTTTTGTTTAACTTGTTAATTTGGTTTTTGGCACATTTTGTTTTTTTTTATGTTCTAAATACAATCAACAGTCAAATGCCTTGATTGCAGTTGAGAAGTAAATTATTTACATATCCAATTCAATGGATTAGATATATTAATAATATATAGTAGTAACTATAATTCAGACACAGATTACACTTTAATCTTAATCCATTGAGCCATTTTTATGGATGGTGAGTCGGGTTCATTAGGCCACTGTCTGACAATGCCATGTGTGAAGTGCTCGATTTAAAGGAAAGGAGGATAAACGGCTCCACATTTTGCTCTAAAGTGATCTTTCAAATCACCACTCCTTTGTATAAGAGACCCCCCTCCAAAACCCACCCGCACACATGCACATCCAAACACACACACCTCCCGAAAACCCCATGTCCTTCCCCCTTGGGCAGTGTGTGTGAGCGCGTCTGTGAACTCGCTTGTTGCTGTAGCGTCGCTCTGGGACCAGCAGTTGATTGGCTATCTTCAGATGTCAGTGATGCTGTGAGGGCCTTAATTAGCGAGATGCATTCTCAATTGTTGATCTTAATCGGGAACCAGATGTTTGGAGGGAGGAACTAACCCCCTCCACCAACCCCCTCCTCGCCAGTGTCCCAAAGAGACTGTTACCCTTACGCTGATGTAAAGCAGCCCCCCTAAACACCACCCACCACTCATCTCCCCCATGCCCATTTGCAAGAACCGTACTTCATTTCCCAAATAAGCAAACATATATTCAGAGCTGGAGATGGACAGGGTGTAGCTTGGCTGGAAATCCCCACTTAAACCCTTTTATGTGGATCAGAGAGGGGATATGTCTAGATGCAAGGATGTAAACAAACCTAAAAGCAAAGCTCAAATACTCAAGGTGAATCACTACAATGATATGATGTTTAATGTAAACATTCAGATGATATTTCTTACAAATAACACAGAAACGGTCACAAGTCCAGTCAGTGTGGGATGGTGATTGGCTATAGCCATGCGAACGCTGGGTGATGTCAGTCGTAAACTGTTATGCCGCCCATGCATTGATTAGGGGATGGAGTCTGTTTGGTAGAAGTACAGACACATGGCAGTACTGTAGGTTAAAGAGCAACTTACCCAAGTTCTCTGATCTGGCAAACGAAACTGAGGGGCGGAACAGAAGGAAGAGAGAGAGCAGTCAGAACCAGGAAGTGGTGTATGAATCAACAGTTTTTGATCGGTCACATATGGGTATGGACAGGGTGATGGAATGATGAGTGTCGATGTGATTAACTTTGAATGAGCACTGAGCTTCTTATCTGCAGTTATGGCGCTGGAATAATGGGAGGCTCTGATAGTTCCTAACACTTCCTGGTGTTCAGTAAGATCATTATAGCAGGCTACAAATATAATTCCAGTGTGTAATCCAAGCCAGTATTGCTTCGCAGTAAAATTTCCTGCCAGGAAATAAAAAGCTGAATCACTAAAGGTTGAAAAAAAAGTTCCACTCCCCTCAGCTTTGTAACCTCTTTTTTGATATATGGCTCAATAGTGAGTCAGGTGACTGAAAACAAACCCCCTGAAAAGTATACAGAAGGGCCCCTTGCTTGGTCTGGCTTAGACCAACCCAGGTCTGGTGTTTCTGGGAATGATTTGTGTGTCCAGACATCATAAAGTCATAAAGATGGTCTAAGCACTCTGTTAGTGTTTCTACTGATAGGACACCTCATTAAGGCGTGTTGGACGGCCATGTGGCTGCTGCAGCCTGGGCCCATGCAGCAGTCTGGACAGGGGACATAAATCAGACAAATGAAACAGCCTGTAAAAACCAGACCTGAAACGGCCAGAAAAGAGGAAAAAAAAATCATATGCCTGAGAAAGTGGTGTTTTCACTTTCCAAAGGACCATTCTCACCCGCAGGGGAAGATTGAACAAATGAACGTCAATGCAACATGTCTTAGACACATATATACTCGTGTGCACGCATGCACAAGTACATGTCTCACACTGGAAATACTGGCACAAAGAGCCCAGGGGCAGAAATCATTGCTTTAAGAGCATATCGTTTTTTATATTGTAATCAAAGACACATTATGGGAAGACGTGTCACAGGGTGCCCTTTTCTTTCTGCCACATCTGTTTCAGATAGCCAACAACGGTCTTAACAGGCAGTAGCTTGGGTAAGGCTGGAGCCATATACCAATCCTCATTAATCCAGGTTGATCAGCTTCCATACGTCCTCATAGAAAGAATCATACATCTCGTAACAATGATGTTGTCATAGTAAGATGACACTAATCATCAAATCACAGCCATTGTGAGCTCAAATGGGCAGGACTTACCAAGAACCACCCATACAAATCTGGACTGTTGCCGTCTATTCAATAAATCTAGGATCAATATAGGCATCTAAGATCAACTTTAAAGCTAAATAAACAGAAACCAGAGGATGGATAAAAGTGTAGAGTTGCCACTTTATTTCCTGCAAAGGCCTCAAGTTGTCCCAGTTCCCACAGATGCCACAATCAGAACCTACCTGTGGATGGAAGAGGAAGCCTGGAGCTGGCCGCATGTACTTGTCTTTCAGTGTCTCAAACGGATCGCTCATTCTCCTCTTCTCAACCCTGCTAATAGTAGATTTCTATCAGCTCTTAACGCATGGACAGCAGCAAACATTGGTACACTTAGATTTAGTTTTACAAAAAAATAGCAAATACATAGCAGTACATGAGACCAGAAGAATAATGCATTATACAGTGTGGGACAGCAGTTTGTTGAGCTGCTCACACAGTTATGTAATACTGCAGTAGTGACCTAAATCAAGGCTAGGTAAGCTACTGGGAATAACAATACCTGTAGATGGGGTCCATGAAGAAAGGGGTGGGCCTGGCATGCTGTAATGAGGTGTCTGCTTTTGGGATTTCCACCACTCCCTTTTCCTCTTCATAATTCAGATTCTTCTTTGTGTCCTCTTCTCTTGGACTGCGTCCACGGCCCCTGGTGCCAAGGCTCAGGTCTAGTGGCTGATCCTGACCAACAGAGTGGGAGGCCTCTGGTTTGGAGGGAGTGAATGGGGCTGACTTTTCCTCCTTTCGCTTGGTAGTGAGGTCAAATGGTGACTCAGCTGATGATTTTCCCTGGACCTTCTTCCCGTCATCTGCTGGAGACTGTGGCTCGCCCTTTAAGCCTGGAGGTCTAAGGTCCCTGTCTGGGAAAGGGTAAACTGGAGGAGAGAAAGCTGGGAAGAAAGGCAGTGGGAACATGGAGGGATAGGGCAAAGACCCAACCTTCTTGTCCTGTAGGCCAGCCAGCCCTGTGGAGCCAAAGTACTTCTCAGCAATGGAGGCAATGGCCTTGATAGAGTCATTCACAGCCCCTGTTACAGCTGTGTGCTCGTCCAGCGAGGATGGGATGAGGGAAGGGCCTGGAAAGTCTTTAGCAGCACTGCTGCCCGTCAGGCTGGGGCTCTGAGGGCCTCCCTCACTTGCCTTCCTCTTGGGGCCTTTGCCATTTTCTCGTGCAGCCCCCCTCTCCCTCTCACTGTCCATGTCACTCTCCAGCTCGGAGCCTGATGTACTCTCCAGATCACTTCCACTGGGTGTGCTTACATCGTCCAGGTCACTGCTCTCAGAGTGGTCGCTCTGCTTGTTTCGCTGCTTTGTGGAGGCTGAGGAGCTTTGAGTATGGAGCTCTGAGCCTGGCATCTGACCGCCAGGTGAACCACCATCTTTACGAAGAGCTTTGAGGAGCTCTCGTGACTCCTGAGTGCCAGGGCTTGGAGGCAGCAGTGGACTCTTACTTAGCTCTGCACCCGGCACAGGTGCATGGGAAGGTTGTCTGACGGGAGAGGTGGTGGCAGGAATGAGCGGTGGCCGGTGGTAGAGTCCAGAGGGGAAGAGGCCGGGGAAGCTGAAAGGAAATGCTGGGGCAGCAGGGAAGGTAAGCCCACCATGGTGGCGACTGGCCCCAAAGTAATCAGCCAGTCCAGCACTGCTGTGGCCCATCGCCAGAGCTGATTTGTCCAAGCCAGGGGCACCAGGGAGTGGCATGCCCTGGGCAAACAAGCCCCCTGCTGTGAAATGGTTCTTTCCTTCACAGAAACGCCGGTGCTTGTTGAGGGAGGACGTGGTACTGAACATCTGCCCACAGTCCTTGCACTTGATCTGTGTGCGGCAGTCAGCATGCATGCGTTTGTGACGACACAGGTTGGAGAACTGGGTGTAGGACTTGTGGCATACCTCACCTGCAGGGACATGGAGACATATACAGAATGTATCAGTATGTAGCACATGCTGACACAAATAAACACACAAGCAAAAGCAGAGGAAACACAATATGAATGATATGCTATGTTCCCATTAATACTCTGACAATAGTTTTCCAGCAAAATAAGGAGAGGTGTGTCCAGATCCTGGCATTGTAAGTGAATCTGTTTAGTTGATGATGTGAGTCAGTTACTGCCACTCATCACCTGCACATCAAACTAAATTCCCAGGCATCTCCAGGCCCATTGTCCTCCCAGGGACGCTTCCAGGGAGTCCATAAACAATCACATGCAGACACACACATAGACATGCAGGAACAATCAAAAATATTCACATAACACAGAGAACCTGAATCACACACACAGACAAACAGGCATGCAGACATACAGATACACACACACACACACACACACACACACACACACACACACACACACGGCCGCGTGCAGTACAATGGCTCTATTTTAAGTTTGTGAAGGAAGCGGAGTTGAATGAATCCTATCCTGCAGTCCGGTTCCCAGGGACAGGTCTCACGTCCTCTACTGCCCCTCTTTCCCTCTTCCCCCTCCGGGCCTCTCCCGTCAGCCCCTCAGCCCCCTCACCTGGTCCCCATAGCTGGGTCCCTGTCATCCTGCACTAAGTGACCTTCCCACAGTCTACCCCTGTGTACCTTTCTGTCACTTTGTGTGACCCTGGGAGGCATACAGTGACAACACCCAGCCACAAAACAAAACCTCTCCGTCTGACATTATCTATTGCCATTATTAATCTGTCAACATTATCTACCACTAAAGGATGACTTGTTCAAATTTACAAAGGGGGGGGGGGGTTGTTTTCCCATGCTCTTTCTTTTTGCTGTTATAATAAAAGTCCCAAATGCACTTTATGAAAAGGCAAGATGTCTCTCTTTGCTGCTCCCCTCCTCCACACTATAGGATATTCTGTAAATCAGCTACACTACAGATGACGTTTCAAAAAGACATCAACAGACAATTTCAGAGAGCAGTTAGAAGCAGCCCTAAATGATTGATTCTGCTCACATTGTTATTAGATCTTCAAAATGAGGATAAGGAAGTGGTTAGGCTCACACTGTGATTACACTTCTGCATACTTTGGATGCCTTCCAACCTCAAGGTGCACAAGAGGCAATTTAGGGAGATGGAGAGGAAGAGCGGGAAAAAAGTATTGTAGAAACAGATTTAAATAAACACCCCAGAGGAAAGACAAATGGGAATGTTCGAGCCAAGAGTGAATGTAATGTAAAAAAAAAAAAAAAAAAAAAAAATTTTAATGAATAGACCCAGAAAACTGAGCTGAAATAAAGAGTATTTGTGGCTTGGCTTTGGTGGACACAATCTCTGCAGAACAGTAGTTGAAAACATTTTTAAAACATCTGGGAAAAAAAGGCCAAAATCCTTTGATTTTGCACATGATGTTTCTTCTCTGGAAGTTGTCTTGCAACACAGATGAAGAAATCTGGATACTATATGTGGATATTTTTCAACTGATTAAAATGAATCTAACTGAGCTTAACTTCTATAATTAATACAAAGAATTATCCATTTGTAAAAGAATATAAGCAATTATTAAGTCTGTCCATTCAGTGTGTGATCAGGGAATAGCTGCTTCTATTGCTCTGTTTTTGCATGTGTGTTTTTACAAGTATAGCCACATGGCCTGAGGAAACTACAAGAAAGAGCTCTAGACCATAAATCATGTAGTTGTGACATTTACAGACTAACAACACACACACACACGACACACTGAGTGTGAGACCTGATTCACTACACGCGTGTATTCGTCAGCTCTTAATAAACTGAAACAAAATATTATAAACACATTCCTGAGCTTAGAGCAGTGGCTGGGTAGTGCCTAGCTGAGTGTCTGAATTAATAACCCAGCTTGCTTGACTGTTCTGCTTTCATAGAGAAAGTCTGTGACACATACAAACACAACCTAGACACATTGCGTGCAACATACAAATAGATTCACGTGTGTGTACAATGCAATACTGTCCAAAACACATACATGCCCTTCAAGAGCACTTGCAAAAACAAACACTTTGGACACACACATGGTTTCTCGCAGGCAGCCATCATGTTGTAGGCTGCCTGTCTTTTTTACACAGCACATTAGTTGTTTTTAAACCTGCATATTTTCTGCTGATTACAGCAAATGGACTCCTATTCAGAGGGAGCACAAGGAAGAGGGCTGTACATGTGGTTGCTATTTGTGAGGAATGGTGGATGTGGCGGAGGGAAAGAGGAGAGAGAGAGAGGGGAGTCAGAGGTCTCCAGTGGAGATGCAGTCACTGCGACCTATGTATATACATGTATATGTGCATGTGTGTGTCTGCTTGGGGAGTGTGCGTATTTTGTGTGTGGACAGGTTTCAGTGAGCTTCTATGTGTGTGTGCTGGTGGGTCAGGGAAAGAGAGACGGAGCAAAGGGTGAAGGTCATAATGCTTTAGGGGAAGGAGATGAGATCTGTGGTGTGAGGTGGTGAAAGTGCGAAAGGTCAAAATGTGTTTGGGTCTTGCAGGAGTTAGCGTTTACTGAGGAGCAGAAACAAGAAGTGTGTGTGTATGTGTGTGTGTGTGTGTGTGTGTGTATGAGAGAGAGAGAAAGAAAAAGTCTGCTAGCTGTAGCGTCAACAGTCGGTCAGGCTGGGTCACCGTGAGAGGCAACAGTGAGGTTAGACCAAGAGGGACTGAGTCAAATTACAAGCTTGTTGAAATGATGATCACCATATCAGCACTGTGTGAGAGTGCTGATGCAGATATAACTGGATGAGTATTTTAAAAGAAATGGTGCTGCCACTCAAACACAGCTTCTATATAATCCCATGTGTAATTCCTGTAAAACATTACATGACTCTTGAGGATTAGCTGAAGAAGGATAATTCTTTGCAAAAACATAACAGTTTTTCTATTAAAAGCAAGTCACAAGCATAGTGTTATTATCATTGTTATTATTATAACGTACTGAGGAGACTTACATAGGTAGGGTCTTAGTGACTTACACATGAAGGGCTTGACACTGCTGTGGATGTGCTTATGCTGCTTGAGGCCCGAAGACGTAGCAAACGTCTTGCCGCAGTCGGAGCAGGCGTGGGCCCGTGCCCCGACGTGCTGAGAGCGGATGTGCCTCTGCAGGTTACTGGGGTCTGTGAACACCTGCTGGGGGAAGGAACCACACAGACACACGGGTTAGTTACTATCTGCTTCTTCAAACATGGAAATGATACTAACCAAAAGAACTAAAATAAAGATGTAGGCAAACAGAAACATAAAGGCTCATTGATTAAATAGCCCCTTAAAAGTCATCACTTTACCTTTGAGCAGTTTTCACATTCGTAGTGCTTGCCACTGTCATGTGACATCTGATGTCGGATCAGGTTAGATTTCCAGTTGAAGGCCTTGGGGCACTGGTCACACTTATATTCTCTCTCCTCAGAGTGGGACAGAACATGGGCCTCCAGACTGCAGGAAACAGAAAGCACAACTGTGAAGATTTATCTGTTCATGTTCTGTTCACGTATTTGATCATATGGCTGTTAGACAGCCTGTGCATCCCTCTGCATGCATCTATGGAGATAAAAGTCATCAAAAAACAAATTGTGTGACTGTATCAGGTATTCACTTACCTCTGGATGTCAGGAAAGATTTGGTCACACTCCTTACACTCATGTAGACCATGGGACATATGGAGGGGTCGCAAGTCTTGAGGTTCCTGTGCCTTTAGGTCACTGTCACCGCCTAGACACGTCAGAAAAAAATAACACAAGGCAAGAAGACTATTTAAATGTGTTCTATACTGCAAGCCAGAGCAATTTCAAATATCCAATGTTGTAATTATGTGGTTTACCTTGTATAATATGTATTTAATCTTTTTACAACTACATGTTCTACCTCTAAGCTGGATTTTGAAGACCATACCATCCTTTTTTACTCTCAGCTTGCATAAACTAGATTTGCAGACTCTTCTTTCTCCACAGGATTATTGTGCTCTCCCAGTGCAGCTATACATCCTTCTTGTCACTCTTCACTACCCACTGTTTACAATGGCATGAAAATAGCCCACCTTTTTAAAAATAAAAGTCAAACCTGGGTTAAGGAAGGAGGAGGGGGGCATTCCACATGGTTGCTTCTGGTGGTCCAGCAGCTGGTTGCGGGACTCAAAGTGCTGGTCACAGTCCTCACAGCGGTACTGCCTCTCCTCTGCAAGGTGAGAGGGAGAAAAATGAGCATAATGGTTAATGAAGTGAGATGTATGTGTTGCTCAGATTTTAACCATGGACAGATATATGTTTGTTTGTGTGTGTGTGTGTTGTGTACCATGAATATCAGGAGCCATGGTGTCACATGAATACTCTTCAGCCTTCATGAAAAGTAGCAGCTCTTCACCGGGGAAAATCTCTCTGGTGACTTTGTAGAAGATCTGCAACACAAACAGGGAGATTATACTTTAAAGTTTGCTTGTAATTACAAAAGGTCAAACAACAAGTTTACAGATCACCATGTCCTTCTGTGCTGATTTTTTTGGTGTCCTGCATTTGTTTTGACTTGCATTTCTTTTCTGACATTGTCCATAATTGCATTACGAAGTGGGTGAAGCAACAATTTTTCAATCCAGCAAAGGTAACTTTGGGAAGATCTCCGTACTGCATAAACACACATGCAAATAGACTGTGCAATTGTGCACATGACTGTTATACTTGCACCACCAGCACACAGACAGAAGAGCCATGCACATGAAAGTACACACACTCATTAACTTGTAATTAATCATAATGTGAGACATCCATCTTCATGGAAACACAATGAAAGCACAAACAACCATGCTGTAGAATAAATATACTGTCTCATAACTACTGTACACACACATATGCAAACTGGTCTCTGCAGTAATGCCCATGGTGGGGAGAAGGCAACCAAGAAATGTGTGGAGAGCAAGTATGATGATAAACTGCAAAAACAAGCAAGCTGTTAAAAAATGCATTCTCTTAATTGAGTATTTCAGTGATGGATGAAATCAACAGTGAGATCAATTAAGACCTAACACCACAATGAGGCGCTAATTTAATACAGCTCAACTTCCCGGTACCCACTTACTTTTAAAACGTCACCATTTCTACATAAATAGCCACAGCACAAATTCAATTTTATTTACAAGACAGAGATTATGAAAGAAGCCCTCTGATAGAAATGTGTGTGTGTGTTTGTGTGTGTGTGTTTGAAAAGGGTCAGTCAATTTAAAGAATCAGCTGAAAGACCCTGGGATTGTGGTGCTTCCCATGGATACACAATAGCCTTTCTCTGTGAAACAATCAGACTTGGCGTTATTTTTGGCATGCTTTGGTGGTTTAACATATTACCTTCCTCTGCTGAATAGACGTGACAATGATGATGGGGGAATTTATTAGAAATGCAATAGGAAGGCGGGAGGGGGCTTCTGGGAAGGCATGGGTCACAGGTACACCGCTCGTAGAGGGAATTCCTGGCTAGCACTACGAGAACACTTGAGCCACATTGGCTCCACGGAGGCTTATGATAAATATCTTGGTCACAATAAAGATCATGATGTATTCTGTCGACTATTCTATAATTGTTCATGTCATTGTTCTAGCTTCTGGCAAATGATATAATAGTAAATATGACACGAGTGAGTTTTTTATGATTCACTGAAACACAGGAAGTTCATAGATTGAGAGAGTCACTGGGGTAAAGGGAGCTCAAGCCAGTAAAATAGCAGGGTCTAGCCAAGGCAGAGCTCCTGCATGTCAATAACTAAGGAGTGATTGGTACATTGTAACTGATGCAGGTTTTTGGTAGGAGCAGAGCGTGATTTAAATTCATGCATTAAACAAACAACCATTACAGTTATCCAGACCAGGAGAGATACATTACCAACAAATTTAATGCAAATAACAATCTTCTTCTCATCAGTAAAGACAAGTCTGCCAACTTTTTGCTGTGTTGTTGTCTGGCTGAAGAGAAATGCAGTGCTGGTCAGCAACAGCAATGCTGCATCTGCACTGTTTCTAAGAAATAATAAAGGGAACTGAATTGTGAGGGTCTCAACAGGAGTTTTAATTCCCTGACATAACCTACTCTAATCTCTGTCTATCTCACAGACACACATGAGCGAACATTCACGGACCTTCTTGACATGCCCGCGCAGACAAGCAGATGCACTCTTTCCTGTGTTGCTCACCCCTCTAAGGCCACAAAAATATTGTGATTCAGAAACAGTCAGACGTGAGCTCAAACAGACATTAGAGTCTGCAGGGATTCTGCTCTGAGACACTGATACCGAGACTGAGGAGTGAAGTTCTTTGGCAAGCTACTTGGGAGTGGACTGAGGCCTTGGAACATAAAAATTAATGGACGCTGCCGAAAGCACTTTCTTCATAAATACAAGAGTAAGAGATCAAGGTAAAATACAACTATAGGTTTTTTTTTTTTTTTTTTAATAATTAAGAAACACATAGTGAGGAAGACTGAAGACTTAGATGAGCCCATCAGCAAGAACCCTTCTGGCTCTGAGTTTGACCTTCGACCGCTCTCTTTAAAGGGATCAATAAACATCTGTAGCTCTGCCTCTCTGCACTCTCTACACAAGATGATGTATTTAGGGGTGGTACAAGTGCACAAGCGGGCACAGAAGGGTGACTACATATATAAGGGAAATTCCCCCAAATGCTCCACCCCTACCTCAAGGGTCGTCACAGATAAACAGCAAAAACACACATAAACAAACAGGCAGGGACTCACACCCGTTTAATCCTAGGGGTAACTCTTAACATGTCATGAACACACACACACACACACACACACACACACACACACACACACACACACACACACACACACAAACACACACAGAGAGTGGCTTAAAATAACAGGTTACTCTGTAGATAAGATAGCCAGGGTGTCTGGGTTCACATTGTAGAAGGCAGCTGCCACAGCATTAAGGACATTTCTTACTCTTAATGCAAACAAAAACACCAGAAATCTTATTTCTCTCCATGCCTGATCATGTTTTAAATGACTACTTATCTCTTTCTCTTTCTCACTTACTTTCAGTGTCAGAGGTTATAACCACGAGAGGATCAGGGGCTATAATTGTACTACTTTGTTACCTTGACACCATTAGTCATTAGCAGAGTAAACAGTCACATTTTCCTGTGGTCACACCCTGTTGGCCAACTCCTCGCTCACACAGCTCATTCGACAGTTATGCCATTCACTGATGCTGTTCTGCATCTTTAACACCTAAAATCTATGGAAAAGAAAAATGCCTATGTCTAAGGTTGCATCAGACACCACAATACATTTCAAAAATGCTTATGCAAAACCCCCAATATTATATATTTCTAATTAAAGAAATCTTAACGTATCATCAAATTTAAGATTAATGCCCACTACCTCATTTATTTGCTCTTGCTCAGCAGCAGTGTAACAACAACGGTGCATGTCCATATGTTGTAACCTCCCTGTAGCTATCAGGGTCATACAACATGTACAGTATGTTTGGCAGTCACCATCACTTGGCTTCTGAACACAACCGTTTCATGACTTAAATAGCGATAAAGAGTATGAGCACACAATGTACAGCTGCTTTCAGCAAATTGGATGAACACGTAAGGAAGCCAACATGACTCTGTTCATGTGAGATTGAGTCAGTTGTGGGAAAGTGACCTTATGAAGCAGTAGAAAGGTTCTGGTGTCTCATAGAGGATCATCATATCATCAATGTCAGGTGTAAATGGTGCATCTACTGAATGAGATTTTGGTATGCTAAGGTTATTAGGTAGCATGTAGTCTTTCTGGTTGGTTTTTGTCCATGCAACCTTTAAATGACAAAAAATAAATAAATAAATAAATAAATAAAAATAAAATCTTTTTATCATGAATTCTTGCACGTTTCAAAAACTGAATACGCTTCAAACTGTTTTCTCAGTGAAGCACAATCATCATGATTATGTATTCACTTCATGACTATGTATTTACATAGTGAATGACTGTCAGTGTTTTGCTAATATGCCCCTCAGCCACTTCATTCCACTCAATACTGAGAGAGAATCAATAGAACGAATGAGATTAACACTCATATCCCTCTGCACTGTCTTATGAAAGGCTCTTCAGGGTCTCGTTGGATGATGTTAATTACACTTTTAATCCATTTTCCTTTCAACTGAATCAGTAGAGAGGAGCGCAGTCGAGGGTTTTTGAGCGCTAATTGCCCTAATTATCTTAACGACAAAACATGCTGATCATGGAAGGATCTATGCAAGTAATTCTTAGGCTGGGTTGCTCAGTGCATCTACAAACAAATGAGACTATCAGCAGAGCTTTAGCACTGTGGCATGGACGGTCAAAGGCTAACATTAAACACCAACAGCAGGCTGCAGGCCACGGTTAAAAGACTTAACAAATTAGCTTATCCAAGACTTATCTTTGTCATTATTTATTATCTCTGTGTACTTTGTATAAGTTTTTAATTAAAAAGAAACAATCAAACACGTATAAGTAGCTATTCTCTTCAGAGAGCTGTTTTCATCTGTTAAATACTGAGTTCAAACCTATGAGTTATAACATGATGAATTAACTACAGATTTCAGTGTGACTCACAAACTGCGACACCTGCCATCTCCTTCCTCTCCAGTCTTTCCTGTTACTCTCCTCTCTGCAGTGTCAAATATATAAAGCAATAAAACAGAAAGGACAGGAAAGTAAAGTCTATCCTCATTAAAATACTGAATTTGCAGCTAATGCTAGTATTATAGTTAATCTATAACTTTCAGTATTTCTGTATATACTCTCACAACATAGATATTTTATGCCAATATAGCAGATCTGACAACAAAACTAAACTGAGAGAGAGAAAAACTGACAAAAAAGGAGAAGTGCTATCCCCAACAGTTCCTCCAGTAAGACAAAACAGACTATTTTCTCTCTCTCCTCACTCATTCATTCCTCTCTCTCTCCCTCACCCTCCTGAGATTGGTCATAAAGTTTTATGATAAACAGAACTGGGTCAGAAATAAGAGGATGGAGGCCAGTTTTACTCTCACACTGGCAGGGCTAAACTGGTGCTTGAAAAGAACCAGGACTAAATAATGACCAACACACCTGGAAATTGCAGTCGTTGTATGACACTGTCTTAAAATAAATCACAGAAGAAATGGTCTCTGCTGATGGCATGGTGTGAGAAGATTTTAATTTGGTTCTGAGGGAAGATTTAGCAGAACATGTAATACGTAAGCCCTGGGTTGCTTGGTCAGGCCCTTGTGTGGAAATCTGGTGATGGTACACGTAGTGTGGTGAGAGTGTAATATGTGGTTTCAGGCTGGGTTTAGACTCAGCACTTCTCTGTGGCAGTAAAAACCTGTTGGAATCAGGTACTGTGTGTTTAAACATTTCCAGCTCGGAATGAGGAGCATGGGGAGTCATCTGAACCGCAATGAACAATTCACAGTCCTGCAGCAGACACACACACACACACACACACACACACACACACACACACACACACACACACACACACTAATGTTCACACATGCATATATGTAGTGACACAGTTACAGGTGTGTACACATACTCAAGGGACACAAGGAAACACGTATACACTAACAACAAGTCAGTGCACATAAACATCTGCGCACACAAGGAGACAAAAAGGCCTCATCATCACACACACACACACACACACACACACACACACACACACACACACACACACACACACACACACACTAAACTAAAAACTGACAGCGGGTTTACAAGACCACCCCACTTAGTCTATTCATTTTACACATACAGACAGCCATTGTGAGACGTTACAGCGTGTTTTCAAAAACACCAATGTTGGCCGGAAGGCTTAAAGACAGCACATTGTGCTGTGTTGTGACAGTGTGTAATACTTAACAATCACCTCATCATAGCCATGTCCGTGACCTGTCGGAGCCTTACACAGGCACCCGAGCAGAACCACAGTGTTGACAGCAAGTCACACCTCGAGAAGAGGGCAGCTCAGGAAAGCTCTCTCTGCCTGTTGGTCTCTCTGTCTCTTTTAAAAAGAGAGTACCTAAGTACTTCTAGGAAGCTTCTCTTCCCCTTCTTTCCCATTCTCTATGAAAAGAGTATGGGCCATCTGCTCTCTTAACTTTACTCAGAGCACATAAGCATGAGAGGAACAGAAACATATGAATAAAGAGCAGGATATTTCTTAACTGTTGATTTTGAAGATTTTGAATTTATTTATTGGCCAATAAAACCAAAAGCATAATTTATCTATATGAAAAGGTCCATATCTAATTACAATTTATATGGCCACTACTGTATTTGGATTATGTTATTTAATACTCTAATGTCGTGAACTTTTTTGCTGATATTTCATCAGGTGACACTCAACAAGACCACCGGTGAGAAGTGATGACAAACATGCAAGCTAGATTATGTTTTTCATTCGGGTCAAGCTATGGTATGCTCTACACACGTGTCAAATAAAGTTTAGCCTCTTTGCCCCACTGAATGTTTCTGTGTAGGAGGAGCGCCTGGCTGTGGGATTACTGAGGTGAACAGGCCCACATGTGTAAAGCACGCACCTCCCTGCACAGCCAGGTGAGCAGCAAAAGGACTGTGACATTCCTGGCATATCTAAGACTTTATATCGCAAGCTTGACTGGGAAGTGTGTGGAACTATCATCTCGGCAGGCCGCCTCTGATCCTGCCCTGTGGTCCTTCCACGGCAGAAGCCAGCGCACAATTACAGAAGGAAAACACACGCAGATAGCGAGGAGTCTCTGCGGTGCAGCGTAGGGGAGAGCTGTGTGTGTCTATGAGTGTGTCTGTGAAGTAAAGGCAGGGTGGGCCAGCCGCTCATGGGACTATCTGACTTAGATCACAATAACACCTTTTAACACAACAGCATGCAGACAGGACAACCATCGGAAAATACATGGAACCCTTCTGGCATCAGAGCTAGGTTTAAAAAAAAAAAAAAAAAAAAAAGCAGAGTATAGGTTCAAAGATCTGCATGACTCTCAGTTGCACTTGATTCATCTTGCCACTCAGCAAGATTCAGAAGACGACACATCACCATATGGGAGTTCAGAATCAAGTCATCCACATGTTTTTTCGTTCTCTCTTTTTTCTTCAGATCATATTCAACTTGTATTGTGCTGAGGTTGTTCTGCCAGGCGGGCTGCGAGTGTCTCCACGTACCTGATCATCTATCTGGCACGCTGTCAGGTTATGCTGCTTGGCCGCAGGGGCAAACTGGATGTGCTTCAGCCAGCTCCCGATATCTGGCTTGCTGGCATCCACGCAAAATTTTACATGGCCTGACCCATCCAAGATCTGCAGAGAGGGAGAGAGAGGGTGTGTGTGTGTGTGTGAGAGAGAGAGAGAGGCAGAAAGAGAGAGAGAGATCAGACTTTGATCAGTATCAGCCCAGGTTACTGTGTCCAAACACTGACTAACCACATACCTCCCACAGAGAAATAAGACTCAAATGTTAGGAGCTGCTCTGTGGAGCGCATGCACGCACACACGCACACACACACACACACAAACAAACAAATTGGATAAATGACAAATAAAAGGCAATGTTAAAAAAATGTCTATAATATGAAAAAAAAAAATAGAGTGCGTTTGGAAACAGATATTTTCTGTAACTAAACAGTGTGAACAGTAATTTACAAAGAAGTTCCTGTAAATTTTTTAAACCCCCAAATAATATCAATACCTTTAGGAAAACAAAGTACAATGTATGAAACAGACCTATCAGTGGCATTTATTATATTTTCGTTACCCTTAAATAAGCTCCAAGGAATTATGTAATTTACATTCTACTAGTAAAAAAAAAAATGTAAATAATATTGTTTATGAGGATTCTGGGAGATAAAAATAAATCTATTAAATTAAGACTGTAAAGTTCCCCAGAAACTGAATTTATTTAAAGAATTTTTAAAAATTAAACCAAGCCTGTAAAAATATGTAATGCAACAATTAAAAGCTGATTTTATGTCACTTTCACTTCTGGTTGATCAATTTTGTATTATTTTACTTGTATTTATTTTAAAAAATACAGCTAAATGAGTCAGTATTTAAAGTGACTGCTATTGACGTTTGAATTCGTTTCTGAAAATGTAATTTTATCGAATAAATGAATAAAACTATTGGCTACGGATGTAATAAGTTCTTAGGAAGTGGGATAATAATTCACCATAAAAACGAACAACTCTAGGTCATAACAATAATCAAATAATAATAATGACGATAACAACACATTTCAAAGAACAAAATAACAATAAATACAACGAATTGAATTATGATGCAAATCGTGACATCCGTGGACTTGAGTCGTTCACAAAATATTTACAAAGTATTTCTCTCCACGAACTGTAAACGGCATGACGTTGTTTTTAAATGTTACTATTTATCATACAACAGCTGTAAACTCTACCGGGAAACAAATCAATTGCAGGAAACCGCGAGTGATAAGAATTATGAAGACGAAGCCGATTGCAGGGATGCAAAACAGAATCTTTCTCAGGGTCACAAATCAGTCTTTCTGCCTTTGTATAACCTGCCACTGGATAAATATTTAGGTTGCAGAAAGCCCTTTGTCTAGACTAACACTGGATCTCCCCATTTACCCCGTAAAAATAACATCAAGTCTTTTAATCGCCGAAGTTAGTTTACAAAGGGATGAACAATGACTATTAGTTTTGCTTTTTGCGCTCAATGCAAATCGCTTGATAAAACCAATGTTTTCTTTTTGTTCACACGGGCTGTTTCCTCTTACCGTAGAAACGCAGCTGCGGCGGCGGCGTGCGACAGTAGAAAAGCTCCTGGGATAAGAACCGCGTTGTTCACTGAGAAAAAGTGATGGAAACTCCGCTTTAAAAAAAAAAAAAAAAGTAACCGATCGAAACCCGACTGTCAAATGAAGAATACGACTACGAGTTGTCTTCGCTACGGCGCCGTCTCCAGATTGATGGCATAGTAAAAAAAAAAAAAAAAAAAAAAGAAAAGAAAAAAGAAAAAGAAAAAGCACCAGTCTTTTCGGTGTCGCGTCTCCAAGCCGCGGGACGAGTCGACTCCTCGCCGGTGCGCGCTCACTTCACTGTCCCTCAGACGCGCGGTGGGTGAAAGTAAATCCTCCCTCACTGTAGTGTCTCAGAGACACCGCTGGCTCGCTGGGTCTCCCCTCACTGTCCTACAGACATCGCGGGTCGGAACTAAATCCCCTCCGGTACATCAACTTGCTCCTAACTTTTCAGTGTGCGCGCGTCGCTGTGGCTCGTCCGCTCGTCTCGTGTCACCCCTCCTGTCCTGACGCACCCAGGTGTCCTCTAGTAGCCATTCAACTTTTCACTTTTCTCTTCCTCTCCCCCCTCCTCGGCCGGTCGGGATGTGTCGTCTATATGATAGCGGAGAGATTCAGGGGGGGAGTGTGAGTGTGTGTGTGTGCGCGCGTGTGAGTGTGAGTGTGTGTGTGAGGGGGTGATTTCGAGTATCGCCCCCCTACTTTGCGCGTCCCGGACAGATTATGTGATGTTTCTCTTTCACGCTTTGTCTCATAAAGCAGGATCCAAACGCGTCCATCCTTGAAGCCTGGGGAGAAAGACGAGTCAAAGCAAACGGGACTGTCTGTGCCTCCGTCCCCGGTCGGAAGCGACTCCTCTCCGCAGTAAATTTTAAAGTGACAGGGGTCCGGGGTTGGCGAGGGTGAGCGGGGTCAGGGAGAGGTCGGGACGGGGCTTCTGAAGGGATGAACTACACACACAGGCAGCACATTTTAATGAACCGACATCAGCATCAAAGCGGCGTATTATTATCCACGTGTTCCCAAACTTTTTCACAACACGCCGCGCCAGTTCATGGACCATTTTATGACATTATTAACCTGAAGATCCAAACTGAAAAGAGCCATTCTTCACCATTTTATTCTTTTTTAACCACCAGGTAATGATGTAGGCTAGGCTTGAGTTGTATTTCGATTAGGACGCGAGAAGAGAACAAGAGGATAAGTGAGAACTATAATAAAACAGTCTCTAATTGTGTTTTTGTGGGGGAGTAATGTTACAGCTAGACTGAAGTGTTTCTCCTGGGGACCTCCAGGAAACTCCATAAGGACCACTGGAAGTCCCTAGGCCACATTTTGGGAAACACTGACCTAATCACCTGCTTTTTTTTTTTTTTTATTGACATTGAACAAAATGCTGCGGGTTGTTACAAAAGTCAGATACTGTGTTATTCTCCCAGAACAACCCCCCACCCCCACTCACCCACCCTCCACCATGTGTGCACAGTCCAACATACAAAGCATGTATCATTTTTAAATGATCATAAAACGAGTTCGTAATCAAAGAAAAGAGAGTAAGAACTGAAGTTGGTTGCTTCTGAATCTATATGTAAAATAGAAATTGTATTCACTGTCCTTGCTGCTCGGGCCTCAGCGCCTGCACCTGCTTCAGCAGCGGCCAGAAAGGAGCCCGAACGTGTTGCATTGAGTGTTTCACGTTAAATCCCGACGTTAGAAGCTGAGGGTACCGCTGTGTATAAACAAGGACACGGGTATAGAATAATAAAGAAACGTCCTCGTTGTCAGTGAGCGCAGTTTATTAGGCAGCTCATAAAGCCAGAGAGGACAGGACTTTGGCTGATGAGAGCAGATGATGATGGATCACGCCTCACACTGTGACATTGACCTTGCATCCCAGATAATGCCCATTGTTTTACGAAACCGTGGAGCAAATGTGCAGGAAGGACAGGAAAAATCATGTGTAAATAAGGCAGGACCCCGCCACCGATTCCCATCGTCTCGCGCTCCTTGAGAACCGAGGAGACACCCCGGTCCGCCCGGTCATTGATTTCCTGCCTCTCCTCGACTTGTCCATTGTTGGAAGCCTTTTTAATTTAGCCATAAATTGGGAAAGCTCAAGTCGAATGAGCTGTTCTATTTTCTTCCTGTCAGGATGAGGGATTTGTTTTATGATGCATTGTGCATTAAATACAACTAATCTGGGAAAGTGATTGCTCCGCGGCCTCTCCGGGTCTGATGGAGGATTCTGATAGAGAGAGGGGGTCTGAGCAGGAAATGTCCGAAAACAGGAGGATAAACACGCGGGGCCGGTGTGGGTATCACCGCGGGTTAAAAAAAAAAAAAAGAAATGTGGTGGGGGAGCAGTGGCGGGACCCCTCAACCTGGACCCGTGAGGAAACGCTGCACTTCTTTCCCCTGTCAGGAGATGGCGTGCTCAACTGAAATGAACTTTGGGGGAAAAAAAAAAAAAAAAATCTGAATGCATTGTTGAACATTTCAGATGACAATAAGATACTTAGACATAATGATAGGGTTGCACTGGGTTGTTGTGAAGTGAGCTTCTCTAAACTCAGTTTCTATTCCCGTCATCAAATTTGATATAAAGTATAAATCACATTGAATCTGTGAAACACAACGTGGTGACCTGACAATCAGCAGTTGCGCTATTTTATCTCCACAAATGTCACCTATTAGAGGACTTTTGTAACTTTCAGTTGTTGGGTGTTTTGGTACAGGTTTGAGAAAATTGCCTCCCACAGAGGTATAAAAAAAAAAAAAAAAAAAAAAAAAAAATCAATCCGACTTTCCTTGTTTTGTGGATCACGTTTTGGTCTTTATTTTTGAGCCGTTAGGTTCAGCTTGAAAGGCTGCAGCTTATACCTCTGTTTGTAACAGTCTGCTCTGTCAGTCAGCTTCTTGACTTATTAGAAGATGGGGGTCATTTCTCTCTCCTCCGTATGAATTGCAGCACAAAACATCTACATTAAGGCGTCAAATTGCTAGATGGGCACATGAAAGATTCAGCCGTATGGGCTTGAATATATAATCACCTGAACGAGCGGCCATAAAGCTCCTGAATCTACCCCCGAAAAGAGCGATGGAGGTGAATTTAAAACACTTGTTCATTTGTTAATAAACCACGAGAATGATTTGCAAGGCGCCGCTTTAATTTATATTTATTCGAGCAGTCTGCCATAAACACCGTTCTGATGTGCTGAGATTAAACACATCTGTTTTATCTGAATTATGCCATGCCTTTGTCATAATGATTTTGACATAGTAAATAGCGGTGTGGAAAAGCTGTTTATCAACAAATTACAAACCAAACACATGCAGGCTTCAGGGTATGTTAGTTCCGACTATATCATACCACACAGCATTTCATACTTATTTAAGGGACTCTTAAAACATACAGCATCCGGATAACGTTTAGTGCTGAGGCTTTAAAGTGCTGTGAAATTCTTGAAAGGAGGTTCAATTGCTGAAATGGGCCCATGCTTATTTTGCTTGCGGCTTTCTTGTTTGTTTTAGGAGTTCGGTCACGCAAAAACCAATTCATACATGAATGTAGAGAATTTTTATGATCAAATAGCTTCATATTTTTACTTGATCTGATGTTCAGCTTCACTGGCCCGTTCTGCTTTTTTTTTTTTTACCCCTCGAATAACTTTGAAGCAATATTTATCTGGTATGTTAAAAAAGAAAAAAAGAAAAAGAAAAAAGAAAAGCGATTTGGATGTTGCAGCTCAATCTGGAGCCATGTGAAGTCAGATGGGACAGGCTGGAGAAGAGGGGGATTCCCGTGTGGGTTGCAAACTGACTCCACAGCCAGCGGACTGCGGAGCCTACCGCTGCAGCCGAGGGGCCACATGGAAACACTGTGTAGGCCTGTGTGGTGCATTCCAGCACATCCTCCAGGAGAGCGGAGAAAAAAAAAAAAAAAAAAAAAAAAAAAAAAAGCAAAGAGAGGAGAGAAAGAAAAATATCACAGCCAAATCCACATGAAATAGTTCCACCATTCACGGCGAGACCTCCCATTGACACGGGCGAAAGGCTGCATTAAGTCTCCATCATGGCTCTGTACACACACGGCCCCCTGCGCATTTTATTTTGCTTAAATGTGGGGCGACTCAATCAAGTGCTAAAAACTCATTTAAAGCTCAAACGAGCAGTTGGCCTACAGTTTGTACAACACTCCGCAACTTTGTCTTTAATTAACACGTCCATCAGCCACGATTAGTGCACAATACAATAAGTGTGCGGCCTTAAGTCCCTATATTAAAAAGGACAGACCTGGTGTCCATATAGACCAATTACCACTAAAACAGAGCAGAGGAAATGAAAGGGGAAAATGTAAATAAAAAATTTCCTTGGGTCTGGAAGTAGGCCCGTTGTGAGCGGCGTGTTAATCTCCACCTCAGTAATTTGGTTCTGCGGGAGAAGACAGAAGCCCTGCTGCTGTGCCCTGCACTTCATAAATCACTGCTTTATGTGGACAAGGTCACTAACCCCCCACCCTCCTCCTCTACTGGCCCCTCCCGGCCCCTCCGCCATGTTTACCCCGCCGTCAGGGGGCTCTCAGGACCAGACCAGCTCACTTCTAATTACTTTGGATTATTTTCATTTGCCGGGGGTCAGCCAGCCATTCCGACAGAGAGAGAGCGAAAGAGAGAGGGATGATTTCTTGACAAATTCTGTGGCCTGTGAGGAACAAGCCCAGTGTGTTCTGCTGAATTAGCAGCAGGTCATTTCACTTTGGCACCGTCTGTCCCTGTCTTTGACATCCAGCTGCAGTGACAGTTCAGTTTACATGTCTACACCAACAAATCCTTAACCATTATAATCATAACCTAAAAACAAAAGCCCAGACTGGAGAGCTCTGACATGTGACAAACTGTAGTTGCATCCATGAGGACATTTGTATTTCTTTCATCACTTTTATAAAGACAAGTGTCAATATTGGAACACGCCAGGCCATTAGAGGACATGATGCTGGATTGAGAGGATTTATGAGAAAACAAACTATCTAATCTAATTTAACAGCGCAGAGAAGGCGGGTGTGACAGAGGCTTCTTACAAAGGGATGTTATGCCTTTTACAGCATTAAATGCATTTGTTGAGCTGAGCTGCAGATCAGGAAAGAGACAGAGGAAATAGAGAACACATTTTAATTATTTCCACTGGGGAAAAAAACATTAAAATAACACAATCCCTCATAAAATATATACAAAAATCTAGGTTGTAATCTTGCCAAAGCAAGTGCTGGATTATATGTATCCATGCTTACTCCTGGTAGGAGTAAGAAGTAGGGTCTCTGTAGTCAATATCATAAAGATGTACGTTATTTTAAAAGTGCAAAAAAATGTCAGTTGAAATTGTAAAGACCAACAAATACATCAATATCTCTAGAATAAATATGATGTTAATGCTTCCACAGTGTGAATTAGATATTTTTTCTGGTGCTAAAATGTTGGGATGTGAAGAGGCACAGAAACAGGACATGTTCACGGCATTATAAAGAGCAGTGAAGGCCACTGTAAAAAATGATTTGAGTATCACAGAGGAGGAGGGGTATGTAAAAAATGTAGAGCGGAAATTATGCAACATTCAAAATTGAATTTAAAGATGATTAGTATGAAGCAACTTGATGTGTGTTGTTGTTTAGAGGCGTAGTGCCAGGAATGTGGCTGCGGCGAGAGTTGGGGGTCTTTAAGGGGGGTGGGGGGGTGACAGCAACGTACAGAAAGTAGTACATGCTGTGGTAATCACAGACACTTCCTCCGCAGACCTTCAGCATACAGGGCCACACTGTATGTGGCCGACAGGGTGCGATAAAGCAGCACAAAAGTCAAAGGTCACGTTTTTCAAGCATAAATTCAGCGGGCACACAGCTCCAATACACATGGGACAGGCTGGAAACTTAAACAATCTCCTCCACCTCACTCCAGTCCAGAGGAGAAGGGGAGGAGAGGTGGGAGGGAGGGGGGTGGGGCAGGTAATTAGAGCATGTTGCTGGCCGCCGCAGGGTGAACAAATTGGCTCTAAAACGCTCATAGATATCATCTTTAAAAGACCTTTTTATGTACAAGAGGTAAAGCAGTATGGAACTGAACACGGCACTTCAGATGTTCAAGTGTCACACATTCATTACATTTATTGAGCTCTCTTCTCACGTTTAAAGTCAGGGCTGTGCCATAGTACTGCGACAATCTGCTTTTCATACACTGTGTCTAATTGGAAGGCTAATATTTTAATGTTGGCGGATATAAGACGATATACTTGCTCAGTGTGACAGGAAGAAATGTTGCCATGTCAGTAAAACAGTCTAGAAAAATCGTAGAGAAAAGGCTACATATTTGATGTGAACTTTATCTGTAAGTCACTCTGACTGTGTTGTATTTACAACTAAAACCAAGCTTGAAAACAAAACAACTGCTTATATTTATGAGACAGACCATTTCCCTGACGGTGACACGGGTGGAGAAACAGACACTCAACAGTTGACAGATATGAACACCCTTTACTTTTATTGGGCATTTTCCTTTTATGCAAAGCAGCCTTATAACAGGTTTATAGTGAAGAGAGAAAGGAACATGACAAGTGGGACTATTGGTGTTTCTTATCCAAAATTTACAAGTGGTCAAAAGTGCAAAGTGAGAAAATGTTTCTGAGTAAGTGAAAAGCATAAGCAGATTGTGAAAGTGTGTTCAGTATGTCTATCATGCACACTCACGAAAACCCCAACCGCACATGCACACAGGCACACACACAGGCGCACACACAGGCACACACACAGGCACACACACACAGGCACGCACACACACACAGGCACACACACAGGCACACACACACACACACACACACACACACACACACACACACACACACACACACACACAAGAATACCCAGCTCAGGTCAGCTCAGTGTATGTGGGTATGATTAAAGTCAGAATTAACTCGAAAAACAACAAATCAGTTGCTACAACCCTAAAGTGAAGGAAAGCCGAGCAGCTCACACATAACACAGGGACACAAAGTGGCTCCCATTAAAGGCTTCACTGGCTTTCAGTAGCATCAAAGAGGCCCCTGAGTTAGGCTGGGATTATATTTAACCTGGGAGCTTGTTGCACTGCTGAGTACAGGGCACATGCTGATGCTGCTGCCAGTACACCATGCTTCTGGCATGCAGACCAACGCTCTCATTAAAATGTGGCTTGGGCACTGTTTCCTACAGGAACACACACATGGAGTAATGCACGAACGCACTCGACAAAAACACATAAACACTGACAAAAAACAACAACAACAAAAAAAGTCATATTACCATATGGTATTTTGTGTTCTACTAGCTTTTACAACTCTATATGAGCTGTGTAATAATTTAAACTCAGTAATATTTATCTTCCTATAATTCACTGTACTTTATTAGCTGTGATGCTAGAGCTGTGCAACACAGTTCAAAACAGTGTCAAAAAATTGACACATAAGAATATTTTACAATATTGCACCACAATAAACAAACTGTTCTGCATAAAAATCCCCATATGACTAAAACTACATTTTGGATAGTTTGTAATAAAATCTTGGGTATTATTTATTTCCACACACACACACACACACACACACACACACACACACACACTACTAAAGTAGAGACATGGCAATGTGATTCTGCTGAGGGTCTATAAATGATAATTAAAATAACCCAGCCCTCGTGCATGCATGTTTGTAAATACAAGAACAGATGCATACAACAAAAGTTTTCCTTGTCTGGGTCTGTGTCTGTACCAGGCCCTGTCCTGAGATAATGCAATCTCACTTGGCACATTTCAGTAGTCAGACTTGATATGAACCATCAGACGTGTGCGTCAATACTCTCCAGGTTTATTCAATTCCAAACCAATCATTCTGGTGTCATACACTTTTGGGTTAATATTCTAACTGTGAGGCCCAAGGCTAGGTGAAGATAAATCAGCTTTTATGATGGGTTGTTATGGTTTTTACGGCACTGGGGTTGTGAGGGACTGATTTGGGGATCAATCACCTGCAGGTGTCTGCTGGGGGCTGGGGTGCTGTGAGGATCGATTGAGGATCTGGAGCCATAGTGATGGAATAGAGGTGTGTGTGTGTGTGTGTGTGTGTGTGTGTGTGTGTATTGAGATCAGGTGCAGTTGTAGAATGTGTGTATTAGTTTGTGAAGGCGAGAAGAGAGACAAAGTGATGAAGGTGTGTGTGTGTGTGTGCTTCATAGACAGAGAGGAGATATATCTGCGGCTGCAGCAGTGATGAACAGTTGCTGGACTATGACCAGACCATCTCGGCTCTTATCGGAGTCTCCCCCTCCTCTCTTTCCCTCTCTCTCAATCCACTTCTTCATCTAGATGGCACTTTGGAAAATCTCATTGTCACACAACATTTAACAAAGACAAAAGTCTGACGCGGGCAGCTGGAGATGACTGGCCTGACAAAGTACGCAGCTAGTGTGCACAGTATCCCTCACACAACCTCTTTCACTCATGTCTTGCATGTTTTCCACTGGGAGAGGCCGGTAATGTGGGTGCAAAGCACCCGCCAAGACACACAAACAAGTGTGTGCATCTAAGCGCACAGATGGCACGAGCACCCATCAACGCACAGACACATTAACTGCACTAAACTTTTGTCAGTTAATTTCTCTCCCTCCCTGGATACTATGTGTACACACATTCAACATCTCCCCAGACAGTCAGACGGCTGCTTCCTCCGTGCTGTCAGCGCAGCCCAGCTGAAACAAAGGAGGCTGAGAACGAGGCCTATGGTTTCTGAATCAGAGGAAGTTGGTGCTGATTATGCTGCCCCTGAAGAAGCATTCCGATCCTGTTAACCCGCACGCTGGCTGCCAACTCCAGGCCATGCAGCAAAGCACTGGGAGAGTAAACCTCACACAGCCCCACCCTGAGTGCCCTCTCCCTGCCAAAGACAGGCATCTGCCCTCTCTTTATTTCCTCTACTTTTATTTCTTCTTTTGTCTCCTGTCTTCTTTGCTTTCAATTCTTTAACCACACTTGTCTTTCTTCTCTTCCGCAGTCCCCCTTTTACTTCCTTCCCTGTATCCTCTGATCCACCCTCCTCTCCTCACCTCCACAGAGAGAGACACCGCAGCAGGCTCTCGTTGGAGGAGAGAACATTCCACCTTCTTCACACCCTTGTCTCTCTATCCCTGATGAATGCCTTCACTGCACTTGTTTATAAGACAGAGGGGGTTATTCATAATCAAGCCCAAGAGAGTATGTACACACAGTGGACATCCTGATAGAAGGCAACGTATTAAATTTCTGTTTGTTTGACAGGAGCGCTGTCTCTCTCCTTCTCCTTGACAGGAAGACCCCCATCCATCCAAGCAGGGGGCGCGACCCTAGCAGCACTCCCCTCTCTTTCTCTCTCTCAAGTGCTAACACATACTAAGTAAATGAAGAGTCTCTTAGGCCAGCAGGAGACAAACGAGCTTCTTAAACATCGAAAGAGTGGCAGTTTGATCTGGTGTCGGCGGGTGTTTACGACGTAACTGCGGCGGAGTCGTGTTTGTGATGTTACCCATCTAAGTGTGTTTATACTGTGCTGGAGATGGCCCTGGCCCCTTAGCCAGGTGCTGAAGCTCTATGTCTTCTGTTTGAGAGGGAGAGTAAGGCTTTGGAGCGTGTGTGTCTGTGTGTGTGTGTTCATTCGCATGTGTAGTAGTGCTTACAAGTCAAATACTGTCCAGGCAGGCACACAGTGTGTGTGTCCACATCCTAACCAGGAACAGGTTCAGGTTAGAGTGTCTGCTTTCATTCTTCTCCAAGCCTCTCATCCTGTCTTTCTGTCTCATTCTCTCTTTCTGTCTTTCCCTCAGTGATTATTGTCATTCTGGGTGCTGATAAAAAAAAAAAAAAAAAAAAAAAAAAAAAAAAAGCACCACTACTGGGAAGTGTAAAAAAAAGGGGAGGGGAGGGGGCACGACTGAGATGCAATGGGCTGGTGGTGGTGGGGGGCTATAAGGCCCCCAGGGTGGGTATAGGGTTTTGGTGAGGGCTCGGGGGTTGGTGGTGAGGTGTGCTTGGAGAGAGGGCCCTGGTGTAATCTCAGTGCTGAATAGACGGAGCTCTTAATAGAATCCCGTCGTCCGGCTGCCACCGAGAGAAACAAGAGCTGTAATGGATGGGCTCAGCTCTGGCTCCCACTTTCCCCCCCATGACCCCTGCGTTGGTCAGAAGTAAGAGCTAAAGAAGCATTGTAGCCCCAGGCCTGATTGAATGGGGAGGGAGGGAGGTGGCGG
>CM076657.1:16301226-16313887 GCA_038496675.1 Rachycentron canadum
TGGTGGGGGAGGGGGGGGGGGGGGTAGAGGCAGCCGCGCTGATAGACCAATTTCCCACTACTGCGAGCAGCAGGGCTTGATTGATGAGGGCTGGTGCTGGTGAGAGGAGGCCCATCACATGCGATCACATAAATACTTATTCAGCTCGAATTGGGCCTGACAAGCCTTACGACAGCTTTGTGCTGTCACAGATATCATTGGAAGGAAAACGCTCCATTAATCATGCGTAATTAACTTTTCCAAAGGGAGGTTCTGCTTGGAACCAGTAGTAACCCAGTCAGTACCCAGATAAAAAGTTCCAGCATCTTAACTAGGATTGGAAAGGGCCTTATTAAAAGCTAGAGCTGGTTTCCCCTGAGCTGCTCCGTTTGTACAGGAAACAGCTTCATTAGTATCGGTTTAGGGCTCTAATGGGCTTGATACAAAGCCTCCCCTCTCTAACCTAGCTGTGTTCAGTGGCCTTACAGTGCAATATCCTGTGAGCGCGCACGGCCATAATGTTCCCTGTTTGAAGTCAGAGCAGAACCCATCTGAACGCCTGCCACTAGTTAACTACCTTGACCCTCCCATAAAGTAGTGTGGAGGAGTGAGCGTCGGAGAGCCCAACAAGCTGCGTGGTTTCATTCTCTCTCTCGCTCTCTCTCTCTCTCCTGACCAGAGGTAGCCTCCCCACAGGAATAAGCTGGAGCAAAGCCTTTTTGTTTTAAAGAAGTAGACCAAATGATCGACCTCACATTAGGTATAACACAAACACACACACACGTTTGCACACTGATGAATGCACAATATACATATCTCATCTGCTCAGCATTACTCCTTCAGCTCTCTAAGGCTGCCCACCGGCATAGCTGCTGGTGCACACAATGTAAGCAGCTTGCATGGACAGAAAACAACAACAAAACAAATGTGGCCCCGATTGGAAGTGAATTCCAAGCTTTTTCAGAAAAATCAAACATAATCTTGGAGTACATTGAAACACTAGTATTAGAAAACATGTTGTACAACTAAGAACACAACACAAATCCTTGAAACAGGATTGGAAGTTATTTTGTTATATGACATCTATAATAAATTCACCAAATATAGAATACATACAGGCCAGCATGCAACTGCTTTATGTTTGAGCACTGATTCCAAGGAAGTTGTTTCGATAAAAATTCAGCCTGAGCTTGAATGACCAAAAAAACAAAGTCTTTTCTTACAAAGTACAGTCCCAGTGGTGCCATATAGTACAAACTGTAGGTGTGACTTATCATCCCCCACAGCCACAGATCACTCTTTTCTCAATTGCCCTGAGCTGATTTTTCTGGCCATCACATAATGTAGTTGTCTGATTCACTTCAAACTTAAGTTGTGACAGCACTGTACTCTGTATCATGAAATTCTAACGTATTTCTGAGGGCACCAGGCTCCACAACAAAGTTTTAATTTGCTCATACATGGATCACAACGCACTCCCATATTCAGTCATTCCTTGTCTCCAATTGGCCATCTGTGGTCATTTCCTTTAAACATCATCCACACTATAGCAGGGACTTGACTCATTTCCTCCCTGATAATTAGCTCTGTCTGGCCCTCTGAGAGAAAGAAGATGACCCATTAAAACATAATACTCATACTGCACTAACAAACACCATAACATGTCTGCACAGAAGTACACACACACTTACCGAAACAAATGCAAGACTACAAGACTAAGAAAACAGACATGACTACAGTGCTTTGTGAGCTGAGGTAGGAAAGATAACCAGTCCAATCTGTAATCTAGTAAAATGACAACTATGTTTTACTGAAAGTGACTCAGCAACATACTGTATGTAAAAATAGCAAGTAAAATACAGCAAGCATAGTGAAACAAATCCGTATGGTTACTGGCCTGAGCAGGGAACAGCTGATTGAAATCTTGGTCGGGCACATGGTGAGAAAAGCAGCTGCCATTATTGGCTGCCCTGGTCACCCCTCCAGAGAACAATTAAAGCCAAAGTCATTAAGGTGCCACTTCAGAGTGTCTAAACTGAAGAGTATAAGAGCCAGTGATTGATTCATTTATCATTATGTACTTTACACTGATGAGTGATTTGTTTTTTCAGCTGACTCCCTCTTTGGGCTTCTTAATGCCATTTTCTTGATGCTTGACTGCATGAGTAGTTTTTCTATAACATGTTGATTTGTTGTATGTTTTTAATCCCTGCTGGCAGAACTCAATTAAAATGTGGCCTGAGTATAGTTTGGCTGAATTCAGTTGAGGAGAATAGAGCAATTTGGGAATTATTTGACTAGATTAAATTGATTCATTTTAATTTAATGAAATTGAATCTAGCTGAATTGAATTGAAATGAACAGCAGAAGGCCAAATAAACTATGTGAAATGTTTTAGCTTGTCTGCTATTTTAGTACAGTGGATACTCTATGAAATGCCCACTCTAGTTCAGAGAACCATAAAAGTTTTACAACCTCTTTTTCCTACAGTAACTACGTGATGTATTTTGTTCTATCTTCCAGCATCTGGTTTTCCAGACCAACCCCTGCCTGATTTAGTTCTTTACACCCGTTCCTCACCTATACTCACATCTCTATGAGGGTAAACAGGCTGGGCCAGTAAAGCAGATTAAAGGCCCACACCAGGTGATGGGGAGAGGGGCTTGTATTCATGATGAGATGAAAAGTGTCAAGAAGCCTTGGGTAACTATCTCACTGGCCGAAATAATAGCAAAATTAATTCTGGCGTCTAGGGGAGAAACGCACTTGAGTTGGTTCAAGTACATGAAACCACATTCAATTATATTCCAGACTAGATATGGGACAATCCAACAGTAATGGAGACAGGTGGTTAAAACAAGACCACACGCAGAGGAGGAAAGACGTGGAGAAGAGGAAGAGTGGAGGAGTGTTAGAGAAAAGAGGGAGTGGGTTAAGGGTCAAGTACATTCAGTCAGCTTAGTTTGACTTATATGGAGAGGGGAGACAACAATAAGTGCTTGTGTGTCAGGGCCTTCAAGGCAGCACAGCTCTTCTGCTCTCACAATGGCCTCCTTCCCATTCCAGGGCCAAGCATGGCCCAGCCTGAACTCGCTTACAAACATCACCTCAATTTCTCCCAAAACTACATTTCATTGATGCTCTTCACAATTTGTCTGCTAGAAGAATAATTTATAAGCTGGTCAAAAGGCTCAAATAGCCAAGTAACACTGTCTATTTCCTATTATAAACATCTGGATTTGGCTCTACTTCTTGTAAGCCTTACTTGGCGCAGTTGTGGGAAAGTGGCAATTGAAAGCCCTTAAAAATAAGCTGTCTGCTTTCAGCTCAGCACGGTTGCGATTGGCTGACAGTCAGGGCTGTTTTTTTCTCCAATTCACAGATAGAGTATTGTTTGAGGGGGATTTTGGCCATTGAGGTTTGTTTGTCAGAGAACTGGCCAATGAGAACGCTCAGGTAAAAACCTCTTTATGACTCTTTTCACCTCTTGGGTAGTAGTAAGTAAGTAAGTAAGCAAATATAAAAAGAAAAATCAGTCAAGTCACATAGTCAAAAAACACTTTATTGCTGTGTAAACTAGGCTGACACATTAACAGAGTCTCATACAGAAAGCTTGCGGCAGGAATCTATTTAATCACAACCTGCTTCCTGAATACTGTGTTCTTTGCATTACCATAAATTTGCCCCTGCATTCAAATCATTAATTCTTTAGTATGGGTTCAAAATGATATTGTGGAGACTGAGATGTACATTCAATATGCATACGGCCTGCCGAAGGTGGATAATGTGTGTCATCGCCACTCATTTTTGGTACAACAGAGGGTCTGTCTCAAGTCCTTCTCTTGAGCCAAAGAGACCCCCCTCCAGAAGGTCTGACTGATGCTGGCTAAACCTCAGGAGCGTGTTGAATGTTCTAAAGAGCAGAGAAGAGGAAAGGGAGGGAAAAGGGGAAAAGAGATGGCTTTCTTGGTTTAAAAAAAAAAAAAAAGGCCTCAGTGTTAATCAGAGATTTCCCAGAAGAGCCAGAGTCATCGCCTGAGGGCAGAAAGAGTGAGTGAACGAGGGGTAGGCACAGAGGTGAGGAAACGAGAGAAGACTTGAATGAGAGATAGACGGGGAGATGGAGAGGAGAGGAAGAGGGCAAGGAAGGCAGGCTGCATTCCTGTGGCCACAGCTGCGGGAGCTGCAATCACTAAAATGTAGCGCTGTCTCAATGCCGACGATTTCTGGACACGTTACAAACGAAATAAAACAGCACGACATGTCTGTTTTTTGAATCAAAGAAGAGACTAGCAATCAACATGCTGGGGTTTACACTACCTCCCTCCCTCCTCCTCTCTTCTCTTCCCTCCATCCTTCTCCCTGGCCAAGTGTCATTCCCTCCATGGCAGGGATGACCCCTTCTCTGTCTCTATATTTGCCCCTCTTTGTTCACCACTGGCCAGTTGGGGCAGGCATCTGAGACTGAGACCATCGATCATTGACCTGACAGCGGGCCCCAGGCGGGGACGGCCCTGTTATTTGGACTCTATGATGACTTCCTCAAAAAGGGGCCCCTCCTTCCCTCATAGGCCTGGCATGGCTGAGGTTTGGTTTGGAGCCTCCATACCTTCCCTGTATGTCCATAGAAAACACACTGCATTCACTGGCCGCATGTTTGGGTCATGCTAGGGTGAGCAAGACAGATAGAGTGTGGAGTGGGAGTAAAATAGGTTGAGGGAGCACAACTTGTGGTCCTGGAAGTTTCTCGGTAGCTTCTCCAGTCCCAAGGAGCACCATGATGAAGACTTTGGCAGCGGTAATAATAGAAGTAGAGGTTAACAGAGTACATTGGAAATAAGAAAACAAAAAGCAACAGCTGGAGTGCCTGATTTATCGACGTGATCTGCCCAAGTTCTGTCTAGCAAGATATAGCAGCAGAACATTATAAATACTTTAAGCTATCATTTGGACCCATGTGTTTATTTTATCTTGGTTTGCACCCCTACATCTTCCCACATGACATTGTGTGAACATCTTTAGAAAAGATGAACCTAAATATACCCCCTAAAAAACCCCTCCTGTTAACAGTCTTCATTTAGTGCTTTACTTCTTGAGTTAATCTGTCCCTCATGCTTCCTCATCCGTCACTCTTCAGCTCATCACCTCCTCCTCCCCCTCACCCCCCTCTAAGCCACTAGACCGGGACTTTGTAGACAGGCAGTTGTACTATTGTCTTGCTTCTCAGATCGCGTTATCATTACAGCTGGCTATAATTGGAAACAGGAGTCTTTCTATTAGGATGCATGGTGACACGGGTATCTGTCTCTTCTGATATTCCCACACTGGCTAATTTCCCCCCTCATCTGCATTCAACAGAGCGGAGACAAGAGAGCGTGACAGTGGATATGGACTCCGATAGCTCTACGCAGACATATCCCTCTGATGTGCACAGCTGGTACATTATACTTACAGCTGTATAATGTAAATTAAGAAATTGCATGAAAACTGAGAGATGCAAAATTGGCTTTGAAAATGTGTAGTTGTAAGAGGTAAACTGGTTGTTTGTGGGCTCTAAAAGCCAGCAGTATACTCCCTACCGTGTCACAGGACCAAATGTGTTTCATTCCTTCTATTTTCTCAATTTATCAACAAGAACTAAAATAATGTTTTCAAAATTTTTAAGTAGTTAAGTTAGTTAATGAAGGGAGAAATAGTGCTTTTAAGAATGATAGTACAAAGTGATTTTTATTCTAAGACTGAAACTTTCTGGCAGTGCAGTAACTGCTTGATATAACTTTAAGGACGCTAAAAATACATTGCAAAGATGTTTGTGAGAATACAGTCATGTCTGGAGTCTCTGTAAGAGCACTGGCCCTGCGTGAGGAGCCTGTCTAACAAAGGGTGCACACACTTCATTAGCACTGTCCGTGAGAAGGAAGGAATCTTACACATGGAATCACTCCTGATCTCCCGTCTCAGGCTACTGCTGTGCAGAGCCTGGACTCGCTGGCTTCCTTCCTTCGAAATCCTCCTGGCCCCTGCCTAAACACAATGCTCAATTTGTTCATATCCAGCGCCAAAGAAAAGGGAGACACACAAAGCATAGGAGATAAGGTTACAAACTGTCCTTACACCCACAGGTGTGGAACTCCCAATGCCTTTAAAACATCACCTAGTCCCCCACCCCTGGCCACCACCACCACTGCAGCTGACACCTCCTCCTCTACTTTGGCAAAATAAAAATGTGAGCTTGAAGGATGGATGGACGATGAGAAGGATGTGGGATGAGTGAGAACTAATAATGGAGAAAGAGAGGGGGTATAATGGACCCGGCTGGTGCTATTAAAAGGAAATGTAGTCATTTCTTCACAATCTGCATGCATGCACAAGTACACACACACACTTACACTTCACTCAGCTGCTATCTCACATTGCATCACGCTGCTCTGCACCTTCACACTAGCACTCGCCTTTGCTCTCTCAATCTCTCTGCCCTGCTCTGTTTCAATGGCATCAAATGGTTGGAGTTGACAAAAGAAGAGAGGGAGTGCTGCCAGCTGCCCCAGTGAGGTCATTCCCACACAGGCTCCTGCTTTCACTGCACTACCATGAACATGGCTTTGACCCTCTCCCCTTCACAACAATCACTTTATTCTACTAATTTACACAAAGTAACTCCACTTGTCTTTTCACAATTGCCCACTAGACACGTCCAAAGACATGCATTTCATCAGCCCTGAATCCTGTGAAGCACTGTGGGGTTCGCTGAGCTCCTAAACGTACACAGCAAGTATCTTCTGTTCCCTCCAAAAGTGGCAGCCTGGAGTTATAACCAGAAGTTATAATAATAATATATTATAAAAGTACAAAATTAAAATCAACCATTAGAACTTATAATATTCTCCATACAACGTAAACAATACCTTGAAAAATCCTGATCATAAACTCGTAGATTTTAAACTCCAAACCCAAAATTTCAGCTTCTCAATCAACAGAAAAGTTTTGCAGAAAGGTTGATAATGGATGATATGACAGAATTAACAAATACAATTTTCTCTCACACCTCCTGCACCTCCCTCGCTTTTTGCCTGCCTTCCTCCTGAGTGTGACCACATCCATCCATCTATCCATTTTCATTAACATCAAGAGGGCTTTAATATGATGAGTCCTTGGAGTCGCAGCAGGACTCTGTCAATCGCTGTCTCTTTCTCCATCACTCTTAGCTATTGGTCCCCTGGGCTGTCACCATGGCTGCAGAGAGCCTTTAATTGGCTGGTTTTGATGACTTTTCCTCCTTGTGAACAACTTGCCGTCAGTGGTGTGTTGAAAGTGTGCCGTCGTTTTTCTTTTTTTCCCTTCATTTGTCATATAATACTTTTACGTGTGTGCTCAAACTGCAAGTGAAGTAAGTGTGTTGGAATTATCACTAACTGACTAAACTACATAAAAATGTGCAAGCTCTCTATCTGTTTCACACACACATGCTCTATACACACATCATTTTACCAAACACTTACACCTGCTTTCCCCTTGACTAGGTCACTAAGTCCATATCTCTCCTTGGTGGTGTCAACTGTAGGTGAATCACTGTCAAATATTGTCTGAGGATTTTCTCCCTTTCTTTCTTCATCTTTTTGTGTCTCTTTCATTGAAAGACTCTTTATCACTCTGCCATGAAGGCCTTTTCTTCCTATGCTCATATCCGAAGGAGAAGAAGAAAGAGAGCGACATGCCTTTCAACAAACAGAACAATGACATCTCATCGAGATCCTTGGCCTGTGTACATTCCACAAACTTGCACAATAACTTATCAGAGGTGAAAGGAGGAAGGGCAAAAAGAAAGATAGCTCATATGAAACAGAGATAAAAGGCAGAAATGTGGGGAGATAGGGGCAGGGAGGTTAAGAGGTGATCTGTGTATATAAGAGAGCTCCTGAGTTTGTTTCCTCAAAGCCTCTCAGTGACGGAGGTCGCTTGAATGGTGGGTGAGATGCAGATCAACAGACTTGGTGTGTGTGTGTGTGTGTGTGTGTGTGTGTGTGTGTGTGTGTGTGTGTGCGTGTGTGTGCTGCAGGTGATTTAACAAAACATGCGTGCTAATTTTTAGAAAATGACAATATGCAAGAGCCACTTGATGTCTTTGCTTCTCTCTGAAGCAAAGGGCTATAAATTTACAAAAGCGACACGCAACTTAATCTGAAAGTAGAGCTAGTCAGCAAACTTGATATTACAGTTTAAAGCTGCTTCTATTGGGTTGCAGTTCAAAAGAGATTAGGTATGCACCATTTAGTCATGCAGCTCTTGAGCCGGAATCAGCGGTGAGGGAGATCAGTCCAAAGGAAACGGGATCTGATCTGCGCAGATCCAGATCTGAGACCAGCTCGTAAAACTGTCCCCCCTAATGGATCACCTCACAGGAACACACACAAAAGCATAGCATGTATGTGCATGCAAAGATGTAGACTCTCACACACACACAGATGTCTATGTGAAAACATGTAAACCAGGCACATAACCAAAGGCCACACGCTCCCCCTTCGTCTAAAACCCACACACACACACACACACACACACACACACACACACACACACACACACACACACACACACACACACACGCACACGCACACGCACACGCACACACACACACACACACTTTAACACCCTTTCATCAACACAGCTGTCCTTCTTAGAAGACGATTTGAGATTTAGGCTCATGAATCCATAATACACAAATTCATGTAAATTGTTTGCTGAACCGTGTCATATTTGCATGTGTGTTTCAGAGCAAACAGAGCAGTGTGGACTGCTCCTATGATGTGGACTGACTCTCTCAGGCGAGCACACACACACGCACGCACACACGCACGCATAGGCACACACACACACTCACAGACACACATTAAAAACATTCCCTCCTGCCTCCTTCGGCCCAGCCCAGAGCTTGACCTCTCTGTGTCACTCAATCCACCAGGCAGTATTTGCTTTCGTCATCATAAATATTAAATATGTGCAGAGGCAAATATTTGGGTTTGGCGACCTCGAAGTGGTAAATGAATTAATGTATTCACACGAGGAGAGCAGCGGAGTCAGGGTGTTCTCGCACACACACGGCCTTTCAGCTTCTTCAGCTCTTTACCGTAAAGGCCTGTCAGTGGTCACGCAGGGGAAGACCCACAACTCCTGAGGAATGGCATGAAAAAAAGAGCCACGGTACATGACTGAAATTTAGAGGCAGAGGGGTGGTAAAATTTTTTTCATCAGCTCATTTTTGTTGTGATACACAGTGACAACTTACATTGCGTGCAAACCGAGTTTTCATGTAATAATTTTGAATCATCTTGCACAAAAATAGGGGTAGATTTCCCAGGAAAGAAAGGTCACTCACAGTGCAGGGCCCTTTATATTTAACAACTGAACGGAACGGCTTCACTCTTCTGTCAACTGCATGTTTTCTCAACCTCTATTTACACTGAAGGCATTACTATGATTAAACATCATCTTGAAATCCAGATGAAGATGCACACAAAGTGAATTAATTTTATATGAATATCTTAAAGCATAGCATTTCTGAGTACATGTTGTCTATGAACTACTAATTTATGATGTTGATAGGGACGTGATTCTGTGAGCAGTTATAACCAGTTTCATTATATTGCCTAGTGTTAATCTTGGCCCTCTGATTTTGTACTGTTAGTCAGTTAGTGTGTATATTGTTCCTTGACAGACCTTGGCTTGACAACAAACTAAAACAAGTATTACATATACTAGGAAAATGTTCATTTGTGGATTGTGGGAACACAGAATGTCATGGTTAAAAATCTATTAATTATATATAATTTATTTAATCTATTAATCAGCAAATTTCCTAAAAATGATCCAGTTTGCCTTTTGGGGATATTAACCACAATCTGATCAGATTCATCAGGCTGGTCAGTGGTACTGTGTGGTGTGGGATGTGTGATTGAGAGGGTAGGGGTGGGGGCCTGGCGTCATGGGTAAACTGAGAAGAGCTGGCGGAAAGGCAATCCATAGATGACCCCGGCCTCAGTGTATAATTATGCCCTGTGACCTAGAGAACATCCTAAATCACCAGTCCAAACAGTCAGATCCCCCAGTAAATACCCAGGGAGAAGCCCTGCACAGCACACCACTTTACTGCTGCCCTGAGCAGGCCGACGCAGTCCCTCTGAAACCAACACACACGCACGCACGCACACAGACAGCCTCAGGCATACACACTGCTCTTGAGTAGCTGCCCTGTCTGGAATAGATGTGGGATCAATCCATTTTCGATGCTATCATTTTGAAATGCCGGAGTGGCGAATTACAAAGTAATGCCCAGTCTGTTTATTTATATGCTCTTTGTGCATTTCTCTCCATGTTACAGCTGTAAGGGAGCTGTAAACTGTAAAATGGAAAGGGTTGCAGGAGCAATGCGAGATCCATTCATTGGGATGATGATTTTAGGATTTTATGTTCTTTCTACTTCAGTTACCAACTCCTACTGGTATGTTTCTGTGACTGGATCATGCTCTCCTGGTGTCTGCTCTGATATGGATGACTGTAAGTATAAATGCCAGTTTTTCTCTGATTGTTGTCTCTGATCAGAGACAGAAGATGTTTGGAGACAGTTAGTGGACAGGACAGCAACACAGGATGAGGGGATTCTAAGGGAGTGTGGGAGGCTCAAAGATTGTCGTTGGAAAGGTCTGAAGTAATGGACCTCCCGGAGTGCCTGACAAAGACACCCAACAACAGAGAGATGCACTGCATCAAACCAGGAGGACAAGAGGGGTTCAAAAAGCGCTCTCCCCTGGGGCCTTTCAGCCTGGCATCCCTGCACCCTAGCCCAGCGGGGGAACAAGCTTCCTCACACAAACACAGTGGGAGGATGAGAGGATGGGACAGGGTAGCGCTACAATAGAGGGAATAGAGGAAAGCTCTGAAGGACAGCGTGAAAATGAGAAAACATGAGACACTCAATGCTTCAGTTATTGTGCTGAGAGAGCGTCCGTTGTCACTAATTGATAATGGTCATGGCAGCTGCAGCACTTGGGTTCAGTGGGTTTGAGCGATGCATCTGTAATAACTGGTGTGTTGTGTTCATCAAACAGACTTTCATTTGTGCACTACTTTTTCTTGTGTTCTTTTTCCTCTTCTCCGTCTCTGAGTCAGAATCAAACTATGAGCAGTTTTTCTGTGGACTTTTTCATCTGCTCAAAGATCATCATCACTGTAGCCACTGATGAGCACTGCTCATGTAGCTGCCATTCATTAAAATTCAGTATTGATGGAAACGCCAATCTGAGCTGTGCCAAGCCAAGCTGCGCTCTGCCAAGCCAAAAACTGCCCGCGTTGTAACCCTTCCTGGCACGCCAGAGGAGAGCATAATGCGAGTCAGGTCCAACCTCTCTTTTGGGTGCCAAGAAGAACTCCATGTAACCCAAAACACTGACAGGGAGCCAGTCCGAATGTGAATGTCCTCAAAGAAAACCAATAAAACAAGACTGTCATTGTGGCATCCCAAAGACCAGACAGTTCAGGAAAGACTTTTAAAGTCCACTTTGTAGTGTACACATCTATCCTTGACTGAATTAGATGGTTTACAGTACATGCAAAGATAATCCAAAAATACTTTCTATGAGCAACTGTTTTGAAACCCCAACAACTTGGGACTGCTTGTATATGTATCTTGTTTATCCACACTGTAAATGTCTTTCCTGTCATTTTGTCTATTTATGTATCCGCTTATCTGATTTTCTGTCCATGTACCTGTCGATCAGTGTGCAGCTTTTCACAACAATAACCAGAAAGAAAGTGAAAGCAACTCACCGGTGGCTGCTGTGTCTGTAGATGTGGACTTGCTGTCATTTAGTTTATTGCAAAGTGGAAAAGTCTCTATATGAAACTAAAACGCACACACAGACACACATATCCATTGTGGGCAACGGGCCTCATCTGGATCAGCTAACAACATTTACTCATCGACAAGAAAGAGAAGGCAGAGGAAGGAAAGGGGGGAGAGACAGAGATAGATAGAAATGAGTAGTTAAGTGTGAGTTTCTGCTTCAGCTTTTTAAGTGACAGCCTTCCGAGGAAACATAATCTGCTTTTTGTTTTAACAGAAACATTTAATTAAGCAAAATGATCCTAACAGGTTCCAGCTGTGTTTCCCCCTCACATTTGCCTTTATTGCGTGTGGGAAATCCATTTCCATTTTATTCAGGCTGTCTCAAATTTACAATTGTCTCCTCATACGCTCAGCACTTCCTGCGACTTCTGCCAGTAGCCAGGCTGACAGTTGCAGAACTTAATGGCAATTAAAGGGTGACTCTGTAAAACTGAATTGTGTGAATTGTAACTGTAAATTTTCTAATTAATTGTCATAGCTATTCTGTCATGCATCTATGTTGCCTCTGGAAATATTGTATTTGATTTCTGAGATTTAAAAAGCAGTGCAGAATTCTTTACAAAGAACCTGGTGTCATTTAAGAATATGGTGTTAGATGAACTGATCCTCTTACACGCACAAACATGGCACATATTTACTGTGCACAAATACACATAAAGTAGAATTTAATATGCGTGCTATGTCAGTGCGTATTCAGATTTAACACCAGTCCAGGCATGTTCCCCATCATAATGTACTGATGTGCTTCTACACACACACACACACACACACACACACACACACACA
>CM076657.1:16318823-16574764 GCA_038496675.1 Rachycentron canadum
ATTTAACTTTCCGTCTCTTCTCCTGTCTTCATCAGGACTGGGATAATTTAGTGTGTGTGGTATTTTTTTCCACATATGTTTTTACAAAAGCAGTGATTATGTTGTTGATTTTAATGATGCATTATAATACATGTTGCAATATGTGGTTTTATGTGCCGCTGCTGCTGAGGTGCTGGGAGCTAATCTGATCTTTGGCCTTGTCTGTTCGAGTTAATGTGAAGGGAAAAGGTTGTGTAGATGCAAATAGTTGATTCATATTGAATCTAATAGATTCTGATTTGATTTTAAATGTAAAAAAAATTGTGTTCAGATAAATTTATATTAAAAACTGCCAAAGTGAGTGTATGATGAGAATAAATAAGATCAAATGAGACTAAATGTACACAATCACTATGACTAACTGCTATCAGTGATTTTGATTACCACTGATGCCTTTATCTGATCAGAAGTCATTTTTCAACATGGCCAAACAGAGTGTTGAGTCATTAGTATAGAAATTACATGAGAGGCAGAAGTTTCAAATATGAGCTGATATAAATCGAATTGTATCAGTATCATCAATGTCTTGCTAAATGCTCTCAACTTCTACAGTAGCTGTTGTTTAATCAAATGCATGATCAAAAGCAACACGTTTTGAATAAAGCCCTAAAGCACTGTGAGATCAAGATGTTGCAATTCAAAGACATCAGTGTTTCCTTGGCTGAACGAGCAAAAGAACTTTGTGTGTTCATGAGTGTGCATTGATTAGCGCTTTACTGCTTGCTCTCATTTCCTGATATTAATTGGCGGGTTGCAGTCTAATCTCGGGCAGATCTCCTGTCTGAGGCCAAAGTGAAGCTAAGACATGAGCGGCAGAGTGAGAGACAGGGGAGACGCTGGAGTGGGCAGGATTGCTATCTGTAATCTGTGATCAATCTTGGCCGAAGTAGCCGGTGTGAGAGGGAAGTGGGGTCGACCCTGGCGCCCCCGCCCACCCTCTCCACCCCCTTCCTTGTACCAGCACCCCCCTCATCCCAGGGGTGGCTTGGTCAGCCCTGAGGGGAGAACATGCTGCAGAGCAGGCAGACAATTTTCAGGCTGACTGCTTTTACTTTCGGTCTGACCAGGGCCTCATGAAAACAAACTGACAAAACAAAGGACAGCAAATTAATGACCCATGCCCCCCCCCACCCCCAACTGACTCTTGGCTAGGCACGTCCCTACCCTAACTCCCCTCCCTCCTCCCCCTCCTGTCCTGACTTTTGATCCCCACCAAATCGCGCATGCAGACACACATATCTGGACACTGACACACACATACACACATCACTACCACCATCACCCTCTTCCTTAACTTCGTGACCCATGGCATCTGGTTTAGATTGTCACAGGAAGAGAGAGACAGAGAAAGGGAAAGAGTGAGTGTGAGTGAGAGAGAGAGAGAGAGCAAGAGAGAGAGAAAAGGCCTCTCTGTCTGTGTCTGGACCTTCATTATCATGTGTTAATATTAATGCAATTTGAAAAAGAAACAGACATGGAGACGCACTGGGTGAAGAGGGGCTTGTCTGTGTTGAGTGGAACAGCATGCTCTCACAGTCCAGACATGCTTCCAACCCACAAGTCTCGTGCAAGACTGAATTCCCTGAGACAGGCGCTGCTCATACATTGTCACTTTACCGCAAGGTTTTTATTGTTATTAATACACCGGGTATAATTTCACATTGGTCTGGCCTGACCATTGTATTTGCTTTACAATGGAATAAAATATGATATTCTTTATATTATCTTATTCTTCACTAGGTCATAATCATGTAGTATTTTTGTAACAGCTGTACCTTTCTTAACCTTTTTATTCAATTTGAAATGTCTGCATGCTGCTTTGAAACCAAGCACTTTCGTTTATCTGGTGTGCTCTAAATTGAAAGTGGTCTAGAGAAGTAAAAGTCTAGGACAGGGATTTGGTCTGTTTATGAACGCTGTCAGACAATTAATCAGGAGTTAATAACAATGTTTGAAGGTGTGTGTAGAGGAACATACACACATAAAAACACCTGTTCAGGCAAATGTTCACACACCAAATGTAAGTGGAATAAGCAGTAGAATTGTGATATAAATGGAGATCTGATACAAGTGCAGATTAATGCAGAATCCTGAGCTGTCTGACTGACATGTGGCGAGCACGTTGTGGGAGACGCTTTGGGCCATTCTCTGGGCTCACCAGAGCAAAGCCTGAGTCAGAGTGCCAAGGTCAAACTGTCTGCTCATAGTCCTCATCATCACCTCCCTTCTGTCAACAAAAAGTAAATCTATAATGTTCTGAAATAAAGAGCCAGGAGCCAGATATAATGAGCGCCACTGTCAACAAGTTGCTGAAATATGTTGCGTGTTTTTGCACGTACCCTCACCTTCAGAGCAGAGCTTTGCAGCGTGAGCTACTTAGGGAAATCTTCCATATGGGTCAATCCACAATTGCACATAATTTGAATGCTGGCCCTCTCTGTGTGGAGCTTGGACGCTCTCCCCATTTTCACAGGGGTTTCCTCTGGGTGCTCCACTTTCCCCCCACGGTCCAAAAATGTGTCAATCAAGATGTATTTTAAAAGTGTGCACTGTAATGAATTGGAGTATGGTTCAGAGGACGGGATTATTGATTCATCCATCCAATAATTTTTTGGTTGAAAGATAAATTACCAGTAGGTTAAAGTGATTAATCAAAATAAACACCAGTAGCAAAGTTTCCAGGGCCAAACATTTTTTTAAACAACAACACAAAAAGTAGGTTTTTAATGTTACAACGGTGTTAAATTTGGGTTTTAATAATCAATTTAATTTCCATCATGTCCAAATGTTGAGAGTTGTTCACTGCATTTAATTTTATCATGTTTTGATTTCATTTGCAGATTATCACTACATCTCAACACATGATTAACATCTTTACACTCAGTCAAAAACATCGACACAATTCAATATCTACACTAAGAGTACATGGGAATTTGCTCAGTGAAAGTGTGTGAATGTATTGTAAGCATCATTATGACTTTCCTATCACTTCTCATTATTGATAGAGCTGGTGTGGACTAACAAAACAATATGTTTGAGTTAATGATGTTGACAGATCTGATTCAGTGAGAGCAGGTGACAAAGAAGTGAGAGAAAACACACGTATGTGCGCACACACACACACACCCAATCACACACACACATTCCAGTGGGATTAGTCAAAGGACTATGAGCATTTCATCAAGTGTTTCCCATTCAAACAGGCTTGACAGCAGATCCCTGGAAAAGCTCAGGTCACCGCCCTGGCTTTTGGTTATGGCTTAATATTTAAACTGGGAGCTAGATGGATTGAAAGTGAGTGTTATCAGTCATCGCTGTATTAATAAGGCCTGGTAAGGCAGACAGTTCTACCTCTGCGGTATCCACACACGGGGCTAACACAAATACACTCGCTCACTCAATCTCCTCTCATGCCTGTCTTTCTGTCTGGCTGACCCCTATGAGGTAACTGGTCACCGCAGCCAGATTTATAGCTAATCAGTCTGTATCGGCAGCAGTCTGCCATGGACCGGGCCAACTTTAGAACATTACACATTACCACACAGGGAGGGGAGTGATGTCAGTATAAAGGGGGGGATTGAAAGAGGGGAGGAAAGGGAAGCAAGATGGCACAAGGAGGGGAAGAAAAAAGGAAGCTTGGGACACAAGGAAGGAAGGAGGGAGGGATTGAGTGAAAAAGGGACATTTCTAAGGAGGACGAGCGGGGGGGTGGGGGGTGGGGTAAGGCATAGGTAATAGGGAGGGGAACTCTGCCCCCCTCTTTCTTTGCCATTAGACCCCTTGCTCATTACTCAGTCCTCGTCGCTATAGCATTGACATCCCCCGCCATTCCATATAGAGCTATTGATCCCTCACAGTACTCACATACGCAATTCAAATCACAACAAATATATTCCTTTAGTGCTTCTTATCTTACACAGTGTGTGTGTGTGTGCACATGTCTGTGTGTGTATTTATGGAGTGAGATAGTGAGAGGTTGGGCAGGTGTGTTTGTACATGAATGCAGTGTAGAAGCCACACTGTCCATAGGATGTGTGTACTTACATTTGACTGTAGGATTGCCTTCAAAGTCTCCCCTCGGTGGTGGTGTATATCTTTATGTCCAAACTGTAATGTTTCTGTTAAACGTATTGACATGTGCTGATACATCTGTCGATACTATTGGCCATTAGCCTGAGAATGAGGTCAAAGCTTTTGTCAAGGCGAGGTCAGTGACCTCACAGCTCATTTAATGAGAACATGACCACTAGGGGACCACTGGAAACTACATCAATACATGGACACTAGATTGCAACCAAGAAAAACATCTGTCCCAAAATTTCTACTTTCACTGATTGTTATGTATCTCATTTCATTATTTTCTTAGGGTGAAGATAAGGTGGATGGACTCACGCACTATGAACACAAGACAAATTAAAGACAAAAAAAGCTAAGAAATTAATGAATGAGAATCTATAAGTGAAACAACACAGCTTATAGTTTATTTGGTGAACCTTTGGAAAATTGTGCAGAATCTGACCAGTTTTTCCTAAGTTTTTTTTCCCATTTTCCACCATTTTTAAACAATTCATTTAACTCTTTCATCCAGAGCAACTTCCATTAACTATAACAATGTCATTGGAGCTAACCTTCCCTCATCGGGCATCAGACATCGGGATCTGGGCTGATGATGTCTTTTGATGACCCTTTTGCCTGTTTTCATTTCGAAAGACACTTGAGTAACACCACCGCAGCAGACCGGTCTGCACCGTCTAACGAAACCACAAGCACTCGGTCACAGATGGATTCCTCCAAAGCCCCTGCAGAACAGCCACCAACCACCACCCATCAACTTCCACCACCACATAACCACAAGCTAACCACTTAAAATGAGGGAGAGAGGGAAACTGTGGCAGTAGGAAGGAGGGATGACTGAGATAGAAGGAAAGAGAAGTGGAGAAAGGATTGTAACGGAGCAAACACAGGGCAAGAACAAAAAGGTAAACATGAGAAGCAAAGTGTCTGACTTTTTTCTCTTGATTTATTTCTTTCTCTGCATCTCTCATTTCTTTTTATTTACCCTATCTCTCAGTGTCTCTTTTTTTGCCTTCTTTACTTTACTGACAGAAGACAGAGTGAACCCCAGAGAGCAGAACCATCATCCCCATGAAAACAGCCAAACACCCGGGCAATATGCTAATTAGCTTCCTAATGAACGTGGCCACTTAGGAACTGCTAATTAAAAGCCATTTGATTCAAACACACTTAAAAAAAAAAAAAAAGCTAAAATTTCCCAGGAAGACAAGCAGAGTTATGGCCACCTTTGGTATTTGTCAAAGCCCTCCCACTCCTTCCCCTCCTTTTCTGCCCTCCTGTCTGTCTCTGTCTCTCTGTCCCCCAGCTCAATTGCCTCTAATGGACGCGCTTTATCTAGGCTGACCTAACCATTGTCGCAGGGAGCAGAATTTGTGAGCTTTTAGAGTGGGTGCACTCATCGATGTGCTGTGGGTGGGTGGGGTGGAGGGTGGGTGACTGGGAGTAAGCAGTGGGTGCAAGGAGGGGGTTGCTTGGCAAGTATCCATCCATGCACTCTCCAGGCCACTTCGTTAGCCACCACATACACATCTCCCTGTCCCCCTCCACTGTTCTCAGCTATGCAAATAGGATGCCAGTAAAATGCTGAATGAGGAGTGAGATATGAGCTTTTCACTCGTCTGTGGAATGGATCGCTTTAGGCCCTTTGAAGCTTCTGGGGGGGGAAAAAAAAAAACTTTTAATTGGAATTCATTCTTAAATTTGGACGATTCTCTGTTAATTTGTCACAATCTCTTCATTGTTCTAAAAGTTTAATTTCTTACAATAAAAAAAAGGAAAAAAGCAAAAGAGAATTGGAATTGACCGGGGGGGATAAGATGGAGAGAAGCAGTGAGAGTTTGCCCCCTCAGCCCAGAGGAGAAACCGGATAGGGCCACTTTAAAAATCGCTTAACACGCTCGACACAAAAGACAGCTGAGAAACTTGAGCTGTGTTTGATTTGAGTGTCAGGGTGGGAGGCACTAATCTGTGGACATGGCGGGCACAGGTGGTGAAACAATCAAACAGCCTCACACACACATATACACACACACAAAGGCACACACAAACACACACATAAAAATACTTAAGTATGAAAACAAAAATGGCAACAAGCAGAACTGTTTACATAGCCAGACTTTCATACCCAGAAATGAACACAGGCTTGTATGGGGAAAACACACTCGCACGCAAACACACATACATGCTCTCGCTACGAGGAACGCACAGGAGCACACATGTGCATGTCCGCAGCCGGCTGAATTGCTATGGAGCGTGGTGTTGTTTTACTGAGCCAGATAAAGACAAGGTGGATCAGATTCCTGGCTCATGTTTCCCTCTGCTGCCTTTCACCTTCCTTTTTATGTGTCAGTGGCACACGCCCTGCCACACTGATGGAGCACTGATTGAAAAAAGCACATTGTCATGCATCTAAGAGCAGGGGAAAAAAAGACTTGAGGGGTGTCCTGGTGTCTTCAACAGCTGTGTCACATGTTTTAACACACTGTGACTGGCTTCTCACTCTCAGCTTTCCCGTTTTATCAGTTTTTGCCTCTTAAAGCAGAAACAAATGAAAACTGATTTGGATAATGACTGAAAGTTAACACATGAAGTCACTTGCCATTTGCTTCAGAGTATATCTCTGAGCACATTATTACACTAAAACCAGTCAGTCAATAGATGCCACACAGACATACACAGTAATTTTAAATTTGAAAAAACTTACTGAAATACAAAACTATTTTATTTAGTACTGTATCTAAGAGAGAGACTGAAAGAGGAAAAGAAGTATGTTTAAATTCAAACTATTAAGCATATTTTCCTGATATTGACTTGCAGTTCCTTTTCTATAATTCACATCTCTATTGTCTCACACCTTAAAAAAAAAACAAAACAAACTTTTATAATCCACCTGCTTCTCTTTATCGAAATGTCCATGTTGTGAAATCAGTGCCCCTGACATTTTGTCCTTTCAAACAGATGCACAACGCAAAGGTGAGCAAAAAGAACTCAATGAGCTCTCCCCGTTGATTATCCATGACCATAAAACATGCACCCACCCACTCTCACACAGCACATCTAGGTCTGCAGGTACTTATCCTTATATCAACATAATATGACATTTACTGGCATCACCCTCACCTTTATATAGACAAAGAGAACAAGCACAAGCAAATGCACAGCCAGTTTATGCACCTCAGCCAGGCTGTAATACAGTCCATGTCTCTGCTATTCACGCAACACGAAACCTATCATAGACTGTCAGGTGGGGTAACTCGAACGCCAGGTATTATTTCCTAATCTTATTTGCACTCTGAAAGTGAGCAGTGGAGTGTAAATCTTTAGTTGCATCTGGGCAGGCCTCCACTTCACACATAAGAATGTTGCTGCTAACACACTAACTTCGCTCAACAACACAGAGCCAGCGATTTGCATTTCCGTTTGCTTTTTAACAAGGAATCGAGCTTGACATATTGGAAATGTGCTGTAGTATGTTGTGTAATGACCACACAAATCACACTACATGATGTTTGATTTTCTAAAAAATTGATTGACTTAAATTTTTTGATTGATTACAACTTTATCGTTATTTCTCACACTGCGCCACTGAGAGAGATTGGCTGTTACACAAGAAGAGAAGGGGGTCTTCCCCAGAGGACACCCCCTCCCACCGCAACTCATACATTTACACCTTCACATATACACATGTGTGCACACACAGACACACACACACACGGTTTCCCCTTAGGCCAGTCTCTGTAATGGGATCCTCACTGTTATTTCTGCTGAATAAAATAAATCCCACTAATTAACATGTTAACATGATTGATGGGCCTTGATTCTGCAGGGAGCAGGGAACGTCTGTCTGCACTCAAGCTGCCCCGCTGCTGCCTGCACACAGACTGACACACAAAGAAAGATTCAGAGAATGAGACATACAGGGGAGGAAATGGAAATATGAAACATTTCAGACTGGAAATGTAAAAAAGTCAACCTGGGTCCACATGTGTTAGTGACTGAATATGATTTCTCACTACAGACCTTTTGGCTCCTTTACAAAGTTTCTGACTGCACACAAAGGCATCATGTATGATACAAAATTTCTTGTGGTATCTGTCTTTATGTGCTGCACAACCATGTAACACATACACAACAGTAGAAAACTGTTATCTGAGAAGCATGAGAAAAGGCATTAAATAACAGGAAAGTGAACTGATATGGGCAGCTACCATTAGTGCTGTTCACATGTTTGAGACCCAAACAAGGAAGTAAGGTGGGACATTGTTCAGCATAGGGACATGATGCCGGGGAACATAGAGAGCAATCAGAATCTAATCTGTCTGCAAGAGAACTCAAAGAACAAGGATACATACAAATGACCTGATAAAATCACTCAACATTCAAAGTCACCTTAAGAGGAAGGCAGTAAAGGAAATGCTTGAACATTAAATAAGTGTAAAAAGTTCTGTACTTTGTTGGTGTTAAATTTGACTTCAGACTCATACCTTCTGGGTACCACTGCCGCCCACATCTTTTACCCATTAGGTCCTCAATCCATTGTTAGTGTCTTGGCCTCACTGGGTAGGTGAATAAAGCGCTATATTGACAGTTGAGTACTGTACAATGTACCTGTCTGTCTGCCTCTGTTTCCCGCCAGCCTCCTTTTCTTTGAGCAGTTCTGGGAACACTGTGAAGTGGAGGGGCTGTCAAGGGGGCTACGCCCGCTGTGCCCGCCTGTTCTTTATGAATGAATTAATCAATAGTGACACTGCACTACATGCTTTTTCCTTCCTCATTATTTTAATTAGCCGTTTATATGGATGCCCCCCCCCCTCTTTTGCATTTCATTAATACATTAACATGCACTTGACAAAAAGAGCAAGGACAGACACAGTGGCGGTCGCTTGGCTGGTCACTTTGTAGTCTCCTGGTTGTCTTGCCTGCCCACCCAATAGACATCCTCCTTCTGTCCTACCCCCAGCTCTGCAAAGCAACTTCTCATTAAGTCATCAGTAACTACCGATATATTATGCTAATGAGCATGGGCTGCGATTCGCACTAGATGCAGTACTGTTCTTTGAGTGTTTCAAAAAAATCATGCACATATGCAAAGTTTCTAGTTGCCGGACAAATTGAATAGTGTCTTCTGTTTCCTTTTCTCCCTACCACGTCGAGTTATTTAATTATTCTCAGACAAAGAGCAAAAATCACAATGTGTTCACTCATACAGTGGGTCAGTGTCATTAGCATCCATTCAAACTCCTTTACACATGTCTGCTACATCTTGGGAAAAATGCAAAAAGTAAACAGATTTCCATATTTTCCAGTGGTCGTGGAGGGAAAGGGGCATGGTGGGTGTTTGCGGGTGAAGTGAATGTATGTGTTGTGAGCGTGCAACAGCTGTGTGTATGCATGATGGGGTAGACCACTACATGTGTGCAGTGTGGACGTGTGAGGGTGTGCTTTTGAGTGGGGGTACATGTGGGTGTGTGTTAAGGCGTGTGCGAGAGTGCAGTCACTGCAGTGATGAGGTGAGAATGATGAAGCCCATTCCTCAAACAAGGCACCATGTGCAACTCATATGTTGGGTCTTTGTTAAAGAGTTGCTCATCAAAACCTCTAAACTAAACTAAACTAACACACACACACACACACACACTCCCCAAACTCACCCCCCTCTAACTCTCTCTACAGTCGCACACACAAGCATTCACCTCAGTCTGCTAACGCCTGCAGGCACAGAGTGATTGACAGTATCCAGATTGCCAGATTGTTCTCAGGAGCATGGAGAAATGACATCACACTCATTACAACTTCTAAATATAAACAGTCACACTGCTTGACTGACAAGTCTGTATACATGCATGTGTGTGAGTGTGTGTGCTTCTCCTGTAACCCGGTAAGAGTATGAAAGCGTGTGTCTGTGTGTTCCATGTGACATTAGGTACACTGTGACTGCTTTAATTGAGCATATACCTTGCTTCTTTTGGTAATTTTCGGCCATTAATGACTCGATTAATGACTTTATTTGTAAAGTTACAAAGCCATGCTAATTTTTTCAAAATATCATCTGGTGGGTGTTAAAGGAATGGAATGGGAGGAGCACTCGAAGAGAAAGGGTGGAGTGATTTAATGACATTTGCTGAGGGAAGTTCAACTACAAAGAGTGGATTGGTTATTGAGGACAGAGGGCAAGAACTTACATGACTGCAATAACTCTAACTGGCACTGATATCCAAGTAACTTCTTATATCCATATGAAGCAACAGAGAAGCAGAGGTAATGATGATGCAAATACAACACTTACAAAGACCAGCCAACTACACACACAGACAGACGCACACAAACAAACACACACAAACAAACACACACACACACACACACACACACACACACACACACACACACACACACACACACACACACATAAACACACATACCATATGTTTGTGCGGCTGCAGCCGAGATGAAGGCTTCTCTAGCTTGTCTGGCTAGCACATTGTAATTTACAAGCGCTCAATGTCACGTTGAGATCTCAATTAAGCCGCTCGGCTACACACTCGGGGCCTCAGGGCTGGGTTGAGCTGGGCCCACATTCTGTCTCTCTGGCCAAGGCACACTGCAGACTTCTGTGCTCCTCCAACCCTCCACCCGCCCGCTCCCTCACCCGCCGCCAACAGACAACGCCAACAGTAAATATTTGAGGTTAGAGACAAAGAGGGGAGAAGGGATTCATTTAGTTCATTTGAAAACATGACATTGTGATTAAAAGTCAGGCGGTCTGGAAAGCAAGACAGTTTCATTCTTTACTTGAGATACTTCTCCATGGGGCTGCAGACACACTCCTGAACATTAAACAACAGTCTGCAAACAACTTATTAAAGTTGTGTACACAAATTAAACTGACAATGATAGTTTGGTATGTACATTTCATAGGAAGTAAACCTGAAAGCAAAGTACTGAAAAGGAAAGATTTGAATGATAAGATGAGAACATGGAGAGTGGGGAGGAAAACAGGGAGACGTGCACACACAGACAAAGTGAACCACAACACAAAACACAGACAAAAAGACACATTTGGACATGGACAGAAACAGAGCTACTAACTGAAGGAACTAGAGAGACATCGTGTGCTGGAATAAAGGAAGAAAACCCTATAAGCTGCCACTACTGTTCTGTGATCAGATCCATATGGACCTTGGCCTTGGCCCTCCACCACCTGCCTGAAACATTCCCAGCACCTAACAAGCCAGCCAGCCTCCAACTGGTCCCAGACACATTTTACAAGCGGCCATATTGATGGCTATTGAGCTAGAGTGCTATTTAGCTCACCAGATATCTTAAATTATACACTAGCCATGTGCAGCTATGTGCACCCCCACACAGGGACAGAGGCCACATCAGAGCTTCTACTTCTAGGCCTGGCGAAACCTGGCTCTGACTCAAACTCTAAAACATGACATGCTGGGTAAAACATAGCCAGCCCAAATGCAAATTTTATTTGACAATAAACAAGGAAGCAATTTTCATCTTTTTATTTCTTTTTAAAGCTTAAGACCTTTAAAATCAAAACTGTTTTGTCTCAGTGTAAAAGAAGAATGTGCTTCTTATTTAGTTGAAATTAATAGTAAAGCAAACAGATATTAATTTAAACCAATATATTAAATTCTTTCTCTCAGCTGTTTTAGACTTAATAGAGATTTTGGTATTTTTCTAAGTAGGCAAATGAAGCTAAATCTGGGAAATAAAAACCACAAGTGAAAATAATTCTGAATATTACTAAAACCTCAAATATTGGGTTCTTCTGAAGTTCACGACAAGATGAAGTTAAACCATCATCTGTATAAAATGTGTTTCCTGCAGGGTTTGTTTAATAGAAGATGCTGCTGCAGTACTACAGAGGGCCAGCATGAAGACCCTCAGAAACTCCGGGGCCACACTGAATTCACATGGGCGTCGAGCCGGGCCACAGCTCCTGATTGGCATTGTTCTAACGAGCTGCAATTACAGCCCTGAAATCCATTCTTACTGCAGTGGCTTTAACGAGCCATCACGCAGGCCACAATTATCATCACCAGAACTATTAAACACGACGGCTACAGCCTTGTTAAACGCTCTCATATGTGGAGGGCGCACATTCTTCTCAGGACACTGGCTGACTGACGGACACAAATATGAGCTCACAAACAGAGGTGAGAGACACACAGTGAGAGTTGGACACAGCAGCAGGTCACTGGAAAACATCATGAATGGTCCAACTGCATCACGCATAAGTTCATAAGTTTGTAAAATTGCTATTGTATGAAGCCGTATCCCTCTCACATTTATGCTCAGACTTCTCTCTGATGTTCCTCTTTCCTCTTGAATGGTTTCCTCTATATACAGTAATGCTTCGCTGCGAGCAGGGACTGGGCTCCCTCCTGTGAGTGACCACAGTAACTTAGCGGTCTCCTAAAGCTAAGCAGCTGCGGCACTGCTCCAGCAGCAGGCTGCTCCCTGGTGGGCATGTCCCAGTTGAGGATTACCCACTCTGGGCTTGCTGTTGCCTCTGTGATCTCACAGGACGAGAGGAAAGGAGGAATGAGAGAGGGAGAAACGAAAGCGCTTAAAAAACAACTTGACTGGCTGGAGTGGCTGAATTTGAACATGCCTACCTGAGATCCAGGGCTAGATTTATGAGCAGCCAAGCTAAGAGGAAAGACAGTTAAGACTGTACTATATGTGCCTGTTTATGTTCTTCATCTAAAACTGCTGAAATTATCCTAAAATACTGAAATATGTTAGAGAGTTCACTGTGCAGCTAACTTAAACTAAAGAGGCCTAAAATGAGAGAAAAATTATTTAAATAAATAAATAAATCAGAGGGATTCTACGATGGCCTCACATTTGAGATTGCTTAAGTGAGTGGTACAAAAACAATGGGTAAAATTGCAATAACAATGACAACAGATTCCATTTAAATCACGAGGGACAAAAAAAATTATTTGGCGCCATTCATTTAGATGTAATTTTGTTTCTGGAGAGACGAAGCAGGAAAAAAAAAAAGGAAAACGAAATATGGGAAAGGTGGGACCTTTGCCTAAGCTGGGTAACAAGCAAATGAAAGAGTTCTCTTCACTTACTGGGACACCATGAAAAAAAAAGAGTCTCAGAGAGTTGTAAATGAGGAGTGTAAGAGAGTTCACTATGACAACATGCAACACAACACAAAGTCATTTGTTCTGTTATTGGCATCAGTGCATATGAGAGGGCTGCTGGTGTCAAATGACTTTGGATTAAATGTATGTGTGTGTAACAGTACAACAGAGTCAGACAGAAACAGCAGTAGATACATATGAATAGAAATATGAGCATCAAGCATTGAAATGTAGGAAGAAAAAGAAGGTCACAGGAGGTGGCGGGTTGTGTTTGGTGTTAGCGAGGTGGCTGTGCTCACAGTCAGGGCAGTGTGCCTGGCAGGTCATGCCTGGATTTGGATGGGCAGCTGGAGTGTGTACTTGGCAAAGGGGAGCAGAGTGGCGCAGATCAGAGATGCAGTGATGCTCCTAGGGGATGTGGTGGAGGTTTGGCAGGGCCGGGGACAAGCAGGCCCAGACCGAGGCCAGACTGAGGCCAGAGGGAAGGACCAGGGCCAAGAGCCAACTCAGAGAGCAGAGCCTCTGTGTAGGATACCAGCTCTGTAGGCCAACAGCTCACAGCTCTTGGCTGCCAAGTCCCATCATACTAAGCTACTTAGACCTCCCTTACAGCAATTAGATTTGGTAAAGCATTCTGTGTAGATTGTCTCTCTATATAGGTGAGATGTCTCACAGTAGGAACATATACAAGTCTGGCAATTTGGTAAAAAATAAATATAAAATAAATCAGAATGAGTATATTTCATTTCTTTGTACCTACTCCACCTCATGGTTGTACTAGTTGTTATCTGGCAATCCCTGCTGTGGTCCACAGGAGATGTGAAGTCTCTAGGCAGGTGAATTAGAGAGTACAAACATGTACACATGTGTACAGACACACACATTTTGTGTGAGTTAGGGCGGGGCGCTTGTATGTCCTTGTATATAATGTGCTTGTGTGCACATTTATGTGTATGTGTATGTGAATACTTGGCTGCCAAGTGTGTGATTCTTGGTCAGTGTATTTTGTCAGGATTGTGATTAATGACTCACCATCATAACATTGGAGGGTGAGACACATTCATTCACACAAAGGCTGTGCTCGGGCCCTCTCTCTCTCTCGCTCTCGCTCTCTCTCTCTCTCTCTCTCTCTCTAACCTCATCTACTGAGAGGGCCAACAACTGGCCCTCACACCGGCCCTTTGTGCCTGTTAACCTCCACATTTATTTATCCTCCCACTTGTCCCTCTTTCACTTTCTCTAGATCCCTCTTTCAAAAAGCCTAAATTTTCTTTTTCCCCCTCTGAGTTCATAGATTCCATTCTATTCAACTCTATTCAATTGTATTACGCACTTATAATACACACCTTAAAAGGGAACTAAATCCTTCTTGGAGGCAACAACCCAAACAACCAATAAATGAATGTTCTTTATCTTTATCTGTAGCAAGATCAGTAAGGTGTGTATGTATCTGTGTGCGCATGTTTGCATATCTGCCTTGCACAAACACCATGAAAGGCACATGTTCTGTGCCTCCATTTTTTTCATAATCACGCACACACACACGCGCGCAAACACAGGGCGGACGGAGTGGCTGCTGATTAATGACAGTCATTTGTCAAGCAGAGGTGGATAAAACAGTGAATATTATCTTTGCACTAAGGGCCAGAGCACATCGCACTCTCCCCCTCGTGTCTTTCATAAGTGGTTGAACACAGCGGCACGCTGGGACACGCAGACAGCCAGGCAGCCAGCAGATCTATTCTCATTACTTCTCTATTAGGACATCAGCTTCCACTGATCGGGCCCTACATCTTTATACTGACATCAGAGAGGGAAAGAGAGGTAGATGAAGGGTAAAGAGAGAAGGAGAGGAGAGGAATGACAGAGACAGAGGAGAGATGTAGGGAAAAAGAGAGGAACTCCATAAAGGAAAGGAGAAAAGGAAAACGTGACATTTCTGAATTTGATTAATACAAGTCTAAATCATCCTATTTGGGGAGTAATACTGCAGTACTCCCATGATAAATGGCATTTATCTACCCTTATGCTGTCCTTCAGAGAAGAGATTAACAGATTTGCTTTGCAGATTGTCCACAGGAACATGACCTTCTGAATCAGAGAGAAGAATGAGAGAAGGGTGGGAGTGTAAATAGTAAAAGTTTGCTGGGTAATTTTTAAAACTAATTTACAGAGAAGAAGTATACTGTCAAGAAAACCCAGTGGAAACCCTGTGGGGGGGGGGGTTCATTGATATGATAAGATGGAATATTATTGTGATCTCCAATGATTGAGACTGAAGTGAGACCGAAAGCGAAAACAGTACCAGGTCTGTACATTTTGTAAGTGCATTTAAAAAAAAAAAAAAAAAAAAGGCAAATTTACTCACAGCACGACACCAACAATAATCAGGTTTACTCAGTGGCAAGGCCTAGTTGATAAGTGTAAAATGTTAGCCAACCATGTGGTGCATGAGAAAAGTAGCTTCAGAGCTACGGACTGGTAATTGTTCTCACTTTCTGGGACATGACAGTGTTATCAGAAACTTTTGTCACTGACATTATGATTCACACAGCACTCTGAGTGTGAATGTTTGAACAGGACAAATGCTCTGAAGAATATGGAAACAAATATTTAATGTTCCCCTGTTGTAAGTGGTTCAGCAGAAACACATCAAGGTCAGAGAGTGTGACTTGGAAAATATGATAAATAATAAGCTGAAGTGATTACAGCAAGGTCGGAGTGAAGTCAGTGAAGAAGGCAAAGAGTTGTGCATATGCGTATTGTAATGGGGATAAGTAGGAAGCAAATGTTTCCAGGAGTCAGTTATTAAGTGACTAATCCATATAAATCGCAAATCTGAGTTAGCATACACTGAATACTATATAAAGTATAGATGCATTAACTATGGCTGTTAATGTGTGTGTATATATATATTTAATATTTACCACCAAAATTAATGAAACTATAGAATAAAAACATGGTCTGACATGGTTTAACATGAGACTGAAAGCAACAAAAGTAGCTTGAATCACATTTGCATGTGATTCCATCCCGAACTAAACGGCCAGTTAGTGTTACCAGCTTAACTCTCATTAACTGACCTCTGACTCTCCTTTACCCTCTGTGCCCTCCACTCACTCTTGATGAGGTCAAACACATCCACCTGGACCCACACTGAAAATGGCCCATGATCAATGTGAAAGACACAGGTACTCATTCTTGCTCCTATTCAGAGTATGACAAAGAGAAACAAGAGTTGAAAAAACACTATTCTTCTCCCCCCTCTTTCTCTCATCCAACCCTTTCTCTTTCCTCCCAGTGTCCCTGTCTCTCTCTGTGTCTCCCAACTATGCAGCCAATAAATAGCGCAGCATGCTTAGTTATTTCCTCATTGGGACAGACAGAGAATGAGAGGTGGGGCTGAGTGCCACCAACGATATATGCACCTGACTGCCGTAAATCACAGCCGCAGCAGTCCCATCTTCATGCTGGAGATTTAATGAACTACCGCGGGCTTTTTATGCCTCTTAAGGCTCGCTGAGTGACCACTTTGTAGTTGTTCAGAAGAGAGGCGACGCTGCCTCTGCCCACTAAATCTTCCCTGTGCCACTGAGGATAAAATCTCCCTTTATTCATGGGCTATTTACCAGATCCAGATTTATTACAAGGGGTACTCTAACAAAAGGGGGGCGAGAGACAAAACCCCGACTTCCCTCCTCCTCTCCCTCCCCCAAGGCAGGCTGGGATAGAGACCTGGGAGCCAGTTGACGACTCATCCTCATTGGGCTTGTTTGGTGATAAGGGGGCTGCTTGTTTCTTTTTTAATAGATTGAAAATGGGAAAAGGGTCCTCGATGTGCGACACACACTTTGGTTAATGGAGTAAAGAGCACACATACGATACCTGAAAGCACTTATTTATGCTTGCAGGTGTATCCGCGCATTCACACATTGTTTATGTGTAAAAACACTATGGCATACACTATGTATACCCCATCTGTCCTGTCACTGACCCACTGGTATTGTTTCCATGGCAACGTCTCTCTGAGCCCCTTGCTGTCTTGGCTGGCTGAGGGGTCATGGGTGAGAGGTCAAAGAGATACTTATAGATACACAACCTTTGTGATGGCTTTGTCAAAAAGTCCTTAACAAAACCTTTGAATGTCTTCACTCCAAAAACGTACTTCACTAAGCACACGTGTATGCAAACACAAATACAGATACACATAAAGACACACTGTTTTTTTTTTTTTTTTTTTAAACACCTTTCTGCGTCACATTTTTCTTCTTTCTTTCTGGCTTTAAAAAATGCTAAGGGCTAATGTTAACAGCTCACCTGCATCCTCACTCCTGCCTGCCATCACTTGTACCCTCCAGTTCATGGACTTTGCTGACCCAGCATTGACCCTGTTGCATTGTGTCTTCTTGTTCCCCTTGAATAGGCCGTTCACCCTCCTCCTCCCCTGGAAGGGAGGTTCTCTTTCCACTGCTTCCAACTCCTACTTTTTACTCTTTGTGTTTCTGTTATTTTAACTCTGTGCCAGGCTGTTATCTTCTTGTTCAGTGGCATCACGTCTTTTAACTTACTGACTCTCAAAGCAGAATCCTGAGTCTAATTATGACTTTTAGTCATTTTGTGGTCCTGCCATTTTCCTTCCTTGTAAGTTCTTCACCTCTGATGAAACTCAAAAACACAAATTAAAGAACTCAATTTGAAAACAATGGGCAACCCTCTGCTTTCAGAAGAGATCTTGTCTGATCTGGCCCTCAAGCCCAAGAGTCAAGGTGACAATTGAATAGCATTGAGTCCTATTACGACACATACACATTAATCACCATATACTTCCTCACCGTTCATCCGAGAATAACCACACAACTTGAATGTTTCTGAGCAAAACAACTCCTTACGGAGTTCAGCACACTTTTCCAGGCCTCTCTGCCACTTTCTCATTAGCAGCATGAAAGAAGCCTGCCGGAAACTCCACTGGTGCACGGACACAGCAGTGAGCTTTTGAGTTTGAGCAAAAGTTTTGCTCAATAATAATTCAGAAAAAAGCTGGCAGATTAATTACTGAATTTGATCTCGCTGGAGAAACTCTCTGAGAATTTAAAGTTACCAGAGATAAGGGGGACATCAAACAGCCACATGTGTTTGCTTATTTTTAAAAAGCTGGGACTTGTTATCAGGGCTGGGCAGGACTTAAGGCTCCACACATCTTGTTGTTGTGGAGCCTTTCTAGTCTTGAGTGTGCTGAGGAGATGGGGGGGTGGTGGTTAATGGCAGTAGTGGTGTGTGTGTATGATGGGGCTCGAACCCTGCTGCTTAGCCCCCCCCACACAGGCAGAGGCCGCTGTCTGGATGGGTGCCAGAAGTTCTGAACTAATATTCACAATAATGTTCCTGCTCCGAGGGGCCAGCGACAGAAAACACTGTGGAGTCGTGCCAGCTTTTACTCTCCTCCTGTTCTCCTCTTTCCACTGCCCCACCACACCTCCCTCAGCTCTGGGAGTCTCTCTTTCTGTAGTTCTACCCTTTTCACTCCCCCACTCTTTAAACTATTTTTAAAGCTTATGGCAGAGTGAAAAGTGTTTGTTGATGTACTGTATGTGTGTGTTTGCGGCATCTCATCAACGTTATTATCGCACTGTTCAAAGCGTACATGTGCACACAACTGCAAGTCCATTTGTGTTTGTGAGTGAACGGTTAAGTTTTTGTGATTAATAACTGAGATGGCAATGATGAAATCTTATATTTTATGAAAGAATCAAGAATATTTCACAATATACTGTACATCCCTGAATAAGGTGGCTATGCTATAACAAATATGTTTACTTCTGTATGTCTACAGTATTTTAAATACTGTATTTATCTCGCAGAACATAAATAAACACTGGCACAACCACAGGAATAAATAAAATTAACTAAACTTCCTTCACAAGCAAACAGGTCAGTGCCTAATGTTCACTGTAACATTTTTTTAATCATATCAAATAATTGAGTAGTTTTAAAATCGATAAACCAGAAGTTTGAACTGATGACTTGACATCACCGGAGTCTCGTGTTGCTTCAAACATCCACATGTCACAATGCTGACCACCAGACCTCTGTGATGGGTAACCAATAGCTGGATTTGTAATTAAGGTACCTTAGTGTTCTTTTTCAAGATGTCCTCCTGTTATTTCTTCTCCCTCTACATTATGTATGACATCAAGTCAAATCCCAAGGTGCACCTTAGCCAGTCTCCATATCTCACAGTTCCTAAATTCTCATCTAACACAACTGAGGTTCATGTACTTATGTGACCCAACCAGTGATCCCTGAATGGTAATTCTGTCTCAGACTCGTATTGAATATGGCCTTTGGCTCACTTCACAGCACACCAGTGGAGCACCAGTGTTTTATAGCTCTCACTATATATGTTACGCTGCTGAATGTGGGGCAGGGAGACAGAGATGTACTGTATCTCCTCTGAGCCATCTCCTCTCACCACTCTTTATAGACCCTAATAACACCAGTGGCATTTATCTTTGCATTGTGTGGGTGTTTGTATGCATGCTTAACGTTTGTGTGTGCTGGTTAAGTTGTCTTTGTCCATGTCTATCTGTATATGTGGGTCCAGGAGTGAATTTGTGTGTTGGTATGTGTATGTCAGAGGCATGGACTTGCTGCACCTCACCTCCCACAACCACCCTGCTGATTGTTCCATTGATGACAGAATGCATCATACCCCTTCACTGCACCCCCAAAAAACTAATGATGCTGTCGCCCTGAAATCCCTTTTGTAGCCTTACCATCAGGAATCACCATAAATAACCATGACATCATCCCATTCTTATCTATGGGACGTCCCATGCTGATCGATAGCATGGCTCCTGCAGTGTAAATAGCTTCTAATGCCCCATCTTCCCTTTCAAATAGGTCTACATTATTTATGATGGCTGTTAGGTTACCAGTCCAGGACACAATTTATTTCACCCCAACCCTGCTCCTATTATACCACTGCTTTTGAGTCTTGATGGGAGATTGGGGCATATGGTGGGAGATCGAGGGGAAGCATTCATCGCACAGAAGGGGAAAAAAAAATAAAAAAAAATACACATGCCTGTGCTCTCAGAAAGCACTCACCAACACACATACACCTTGAACTCCTAGAGTGGTCCAAAAGGCTCATCACTGGGATGAGGTAGAAGGAGGAGAGGAGGATGGAGGAAAAATGAGGAGAGGAGTGAAAGTGGACCTGAGTGCTGCCTGGTCCCACCCTGTGGTAACGATGGGACATCCGTTACTCAGATGACAGTGAGAGTGGCAGGCCTATTTGCGCGGCCGTTGGCGTGCTGTGACGGATTGGACAGACAGAGCGGTTGGAGGCTGCGTGGATGTGACAGGCAGCATTTCCATTTGGGTGAAAAATCTGGCTAACGTGGCTAACATGGCTGGCTGGGTGAGGAGAAAAGTGGCCACATGGGCTGGCCGGGGCCCATTCTGTCTGCGGTTTGCTTGTTGGTTGGTCAGAGCACTTTTCAGTCTGGATCTTTTATCTGTCTCTTTACCTGAATTTCCCCTCTCTCTTAATATGCTTGCATGACTGCCTGTTTAATTGGAGTCTGCTAATTGTGCTAGACAAACGCATGAAATCATTGTGCAAACAATTAACATTCAACATTTAAGATTAAACATAAATCAGAGATGATAAATAATTTCACACAAGATACTTGGGTTCTTATTTGAAGTATGTTGAGGTAAGTGATACAGCAACATACAGAAAATCCACTTACACATAGCTTCACACATGGGAGTAATATGTTGCCTTGATGTAGAGTATGTACGGATGTGTAAGGATATGTGTGTGTGTGTGTGTGTGTGTGTGTGTGTGTGTGTGTGTGTGAGTGAGAGTTAGTCTGCTTATGTTTGCGGAGCTCTGCCAGCTCCATGCTGTTGGACTGAGACAGAGATGGCAGAGGATTATGAGAATTAAGTATATCAACAAAGACAGTTTGTAACTGCCTCACATAGACACTAGAATAACACAGCACTTCATATTCATCATTTAACAAAAACACAAAGCCATGGACTAAGCAAGCAGCTCTCCTGTGAAAACTTTGTCTTCTTAAGTTTGGGGGTTGGGGACTTATTTCACCAGGGGTGGAAAGACAGACATTTTGCTGAGGTGGACAGCTAAGAGGGGCAGCAAAGTATTATTGTGTGTGAGAACGGCTTGAGGAATGTTCATCCTCACGCCTCATTGGTGTTCTCATTGCTGCGAGCAGATCGAGCCGTGGAGATGGGACACCCTAGATTTACGGGACGTGTCAGAAGCTTCACATCCTTGGGCCCCCTGGGGCCAATCTCCTGTCTTGATCTAGCCTGCAAGGAAAACAGCCGTCCCTCACAGCCTGACAGTGAGGTGGAGCCATCCAAACATGCAGGGAGGACGGAGACTGGTGGAAATGAGGAATGTAGAGGAGGGAGGGAAGGAGGCCACCTTTGGCGCGGGCCACAGCAGCTCTGGCAGTCTGATTCTGCACATTAACAGTGACGAAATGGCCAACTTGGGCTCCTGCAGACACTGAAGGCTGATGACTTTATCTTAGCAAAGTAACGTCAATGGGAAGTTTCCATGGTGACGGACATAAATAAACAGTGGCTGATCTGATCAAGGCCTGCTGTTCAACAGGTGTTCGCATTCAGTAGCTATTAGACAAAGCTTAGTCATAGCCTTATTAAACTCACTTAAGAAGAGAGAAAGAAAGTATGTGTGTGTAAACTCTCTCTCTCTTTCCCCTACGATCTTTCTCAGCATCACTCTTAAACCTCAGAATCCTCAAAGAGAGGAGAAGTTCTAGCTGCCTAAAGCCCACAAAGGCCTTTTTGTCCCCTGCAGGAACTGGTAGCTGTTCAGGAAGTGGAGCCTGATGCCAGCAGGATGATTTATGGCTCTGTGTCCTGGGTGGCAGTTGGACCTGGTCCCACTGTCACTCAGGGCCAGAGAGAAGCACTGCATGGCCCAATCAGAGGCTGCCCAGAACTCTAAAGACATTACAATGCCTGTCATAAAGTGGCTTCGAGGGAAAGGAAGCAGTCATAAAACAGCCTGGGGAAAGAGAACAATTGGAGGAGAGAATACGGATGACACAAACCCTGCTCTAAGAGACTCTGGCCTGGTCTCTCTTGGCATCCTCTCCTCTCCTCTCCTCTCCTCCCCCTGTTTTGGCGCTGATGACAAAGCGTAATTCGGCTGAGAAATTGATTTTGCGAGACTTTTTCTCATCTGTGCAGAAGACGCTAACTCGTTAGGACTTCACAGGGCTTGCCAGGACTGGAGACAACAATTAGTTTGTTGGAGATGTCAGAAATGGCCACTGAGTTTTGCAGGAAGAAATCCTTTGTGACGGATTGGTGCTGACAACGCAGGCCGACGAGGAGGGAGCAACAGATTCCCAGAGCGCCGTGTTTAGTGGAGGAACCTTTGGGCTGCATTAACCCTTATCTGTGAGCGCCCACGAACAAAGTTCCCTCACAGACTACCTGCTGTAGCCTGGAAAATCCTATTACAGACTGCAGGGGGACACTTGGGAACACTCCACCGGGAAATCTGTCTCCCTCGGCACGTACAAGAGACAGGACATCGAGTTCTAACTCCACCTCCTCGGCTCATTCTGCCTCTCTTTCATTCACTCTGACTGATTTTCTCTCTCTCTTGTACTCTTCTCTCCCCTTTATCTGTCTCTCTTTTTCTTCTGCCTCATCGATCACTCTTGTTTTCACCCTGTCTAGTTGTCTAGTTTTGCCTATCCTATCTGCTCTCAGACTACCCCCTTGGTCGCTATGCATAACCATGTTTTAACTCCCTTTTTCATCTCAGTAACCCCCGCCCCTCTGCTCTCCCCCTGGAGGAGAAACACTATCTATTCCCCACCATCTTCAGATGAGTGAGCTGCATTTATCTGTGGATTTAAGGGTGACTGCCATGTGTGGAGCTGAATCCACGGCCTTGTGCTGAAGTTTAGAAAATATGATACAAAACACATGAGCATACAGTACGCTGGATGTCTAATCCAATATATCCAATAAGCATTCCCTTTTTATTGCTCAATTTACATCTTCAAACAATGAACAATGCTGGGTATGAAAAAGATACCCTGCAAAAGCTGCTGTAACGTAGTTAGAATAACATTCCTGGAGCCACTTCTGAGTGTAAACAAGAAATGTAACTCTGCAGAACACAAATGAAGTCTGATTTGCAACATATGCTGCCTTTAGTACAGTATAAAGACACATGCAACTGCAAGAGCACTCTCAAAAGAGTAGTAGTTACTATGTTTTGTAGCTGTTATGTACCATCACTCAATTCTTTTCATAATTTCTTTACTGAGTTATAAATATTTCTGATATTGTTATGCTCTAATTGTTCAGGCAGGTACAGTAAACACTTCCCTCCTTTCAAAAGATACTACCATTTACTTTATTATCTAAAAAGACAAGCATTTTTTAAAGTTGTATTTGGGCAATTTTAGCTTTATCCTGACAGCCACAGTGAGAGAGAGACGGGCAGCAAGGGGCACAGGCTGGATTCAAACCTACAACACTGCAGTAAAGTCTGAACCTTAATGATAAACACTCTACCAGGTGAGCTACCAGTGCACCACAAGGCATGCATGTTTATTCTGAATATGATTAAACACCCCTTTTTGTAATTATGCAATGACAGGAATTGATGGACTGTATCATTATTATGCAACCTGAAACCAATTACAAAACAATTATTGACCAGGAAGTGGTCTTGGGTTATTACCATGGTAATTAACCCCATTAAATACAAGAACCACATTAACTTAAAATGTGACCTTCAAGCACTGTACAAACTATTAATAAATACACTGTTAATCAATTGGTGCTTGGTGCAACAGTAGGCTAAAAAATACTGCTTTTGATTGCAAAGTGATGCCATCTTGAGCAGCTGGTCTCAGGTGTGAATGGAAAGGGGATAATTTCTTTTCTTTCTATATTTTGATATATTATTATACTCTGTATAACTGATATATTATTATTATTACTGATCCATTAAGGTATCAACTACGACTATCAGCCAAGGCAACATGAGAAAAGATGCAACATAGTTATTTATCTTATCATTTAATAATTGGTATTAACAAGCAATGTTTGCAATGTACTTCCTCCCTGAGCTACCTGACGCCGTCTTCTCTTCTGTCAGTGATTTGCTACTCAGAAATCTTTGGGTTTTTGCACTTACTCTCAGGCCACATCTGAGGTGAACAGACAGGGCCAGCTAACAAATACTGACTTTCCAATAACATATGAGTGCACAGCAGCCTATCATATGGCTCAAATTAAAGCATTATGACATAATAGAGCAAAGTCGGGGTTAAGACCTCATTACTGCCACCCGGGGCCTCTGCTTTCTCTCTCTCTAAACCTGGCAGCTCTCAGTTCTGGTTTTGGACCTGCTCCACTCTAATTGGAGCAGCAATATGGAGTAATTGGGAGAGGGGTACGGTGTTACTGTGCTGAATGTGGCCCGGTCTGCGTTTTTTTAAGCACTTAACCCAGTAATAAGCTCTCAAACTAGACCACACTGTCCCATTACCCTTTGAACTGCAGCGCAGAGACAGAAAAGAGATTTAAACATGTGAAAGAACATAAACACACTACACACACAGAGGTGCAGACTCCATAAGGGATACATGGTTACCTAAGTATATGGAGATTGTGACTGTGTGTGGAGAGTCTGGCAGAGGCTAGGAGGACAGAGGGCCTTGGCTTGTGCCTGTTTGCACAGCTCTGACCACAGACACAGAGAAAGTGGTTTCGTAGAGCAGTATTAGCTCTTGATTATTTGCGTTAACCGGTACTTAGATTTACTGCCTGGGTAATATGATCTGACTGGTAGTTAAGCACTAGCAGCAACTTGGGGCAGGAAGGCTGGGACAGAGTCGCTGTTCCCTCTCAGTTTCCCCGGACTGGACCAATAAAAAGCTTGCAAGCTCTGCCCCCGAGTCGCTGTCTCTCCCTCTCTCTAACCCTCCCCATTGGGAAGACATTTGGAAACAATCAGCAGTGTGTTTTAAGGGAAGGCCCTTCCCCTATCAATCCCCCTAGATAAGGTATCTATGAGCCTGGCTCTGTGGCCCCGCACACGGAATTCATCACCTCTGTTTCCTGTACGCAGTTTAGGGGTCCCCTCATTTTCACTCCTATCTGTGCGGAGTGCAGGGGGCACATTTTGTGTGCGTGTGCATGCGTGTGTGCGTGTGAATCTAGGGGGCTTACAGTGTTGGTGTATATTTTGGGGGAAATGTGAGTACGCAGCTACAATTATGAATTGTATGTGTGTATGTTAGTGAATAATAGCACTTTTAAGTATTTTTTTGCCTTGGGGAGCTGTGTAGACAGTTGATGAGGTGCGTTTGATATGAATGCCTAACCTGGGTGGAGTCAGTAGCTATTGCACATTCCCCTTACTCCTTCCCTATTGTTACTTCACTACTTATACTGCCTATAGAGTTGTGAATTTAATGGGAGGATGTTTTTACATTCTTTATCAAAGTTTTATTCAGAGCAGTACATATTCTTAAAAAATATCTTCTGGGATATTTGGCAGGGATGGCAGGATAAATTAATAGTTAGGATAAATATCCAATTGTGATGAATTTAATTCAAACTCGTAAACTTTGCTTCATGCCATCCTCTCTTCTCATTCCTCATTTTACTGTCTGTTGTAAATCGTCCAATAAGGCAGAAATGTCTTAGAAATAATGGCTTTGACAACGACATTGAAGCTTCCTTGTTTGAAAAGTCTTGCAGTGTATATCTACCTCAGAGCATTCAGTGCTATAACAGCTGAGGACAGATGATGTAAATGTGGGTTACAAGGCAGCAGCATTTATATCTATGGCTGTCTAGACGTTTGTCATTGTCTTATTGAGCCCTGCATGTTTCCGATCAAATCAGCTTCTTTTTTTTTTTCAGCTCACAGTGAGTTACGGGTGTGTTGTGACTCCCACCATGAGCTATATCAGCCAGTCAGATTTTTATCTGCATCCCAATAGGTCAGATATAATGGAGGGTGAAACATGCCCCCCTCTGAGCTTTTCAAACAGGTGAACATCTTCCTCATCCCTCCTTTTCCCAACCTCCTCTTTCAATGAAATAAGTCCTTCCACTCACTTCAAATCTAATAAGGCTTATGACCTTTGCCCTGCTTGGATGGACCCCTGACAAGAGCCTCCTTCACCTGGTATTGTGCTGCTGGCTACACCTTCCGACTGGCATAGCCCCCACTCACGCCCGCCTTTGTCCTTCTGCAATTCGCTCTGACTTTGTTCAGTTAGTTAACCTAGCTTCCCCTCCCTGCTGGGAACTCAGACAGAGAAAGAGGGAGGAGGAGGAGAAGGAGGAAGGGGTGGGGGTGGGTTAGTGCTAAGGAGTGAGAGGGAAATCAGAAATTTGTATAGTTTTTTTTTTTTACCCCATTTCTTTAAGTGGGAGAGAAGAGCAGCTTCCAGACAAAGTTAGGGATTTGACTGACCCTGCACTCATGTAGGCGAATCCTCTCACACTTTTATCTCTGTCTTACACGCTTTATGAATGTGCCTCGTCTCCCCTAGCTCCTCACACATGAGATTAAACCTTCAATAACACCCCTTCCTTCCAAACACACACACAAACGGACATACACTAGCCTGAACCAGCACTAACAAACAACAGATTAAACCAAAGAAAAGGATTACCAATCAACTGAGAGCCAGGGAGATGGACCCCCAGCTTGTTTTGTCTTAGGGGTTTGAATGGACATCACTCCCATCCAAGACAATCAAGCTCCAGTTACACTGGTTGGGGAGCTCATCTCCCTCACAGACACCGGGGGAGACAAAAGCAGACACGGACACACATGGCTGAAGGCATTACTGGGGCTGTTTTAACAGAGGGGAGGCTGCACACACTGCACCATGTGAAGGAAATAAGAGGCTGGTGGGGGGCTTTGATAACTCCGCAGGTTAAATGCACATGAAGTTTATTCACCAGGATTGCTGCCAATGCAATTCATTCAATGACTGAATTGATTAAATGGTTAGAAAAGTGTATCCAAACTGTTAAACTATTATACATGGCTATATAAAATAGAGTGCAGTTAATCAAAATACATCTTATAGGCTTATGTCTTAGAAACATTTCCTGCAGCTGGTTGCTGTGATACTTTAGTGTAATATGATCTAAAGAGGTAAAAAGAGGCTCCAATGTGTTTCTGAAAATTAAGATGACCATGTTGATACAGCAAATAAACTGTGGTTAATGTATGCTTAGTGTTAAAAATACCTGGGTAAGATTAAGAAAAGATTGTGGTCATGGTTAAAAAAAAACCCAAAACAAAACAATAATTGTAGGTTTCTGATGGGATGCAAACTTGGTTTCCTCTACATGAATTTATGTGCCACTCCCATGCTACATATAGAGCACACGTGTTCCTGCAATGGCACCAAAGTTAGACCTAAATGATGAGGTGAAGATTGCTTCAATGTGAATGTATTTCCTGGGACAATGCTTTATAAGGTTATATGCTGTGAGCTTCCTGGTCTCAATTTGAACTGACTTGGACTGTGGGTAAAAAGCAAGAATTTGGAGGACAGGTGAAAACTCCACCCTACACCCTAAGACCCATTCCCCAAGTTCATATTCTAGACTAAGCCTTGGTCTTAGCTCAAATCCAGCACAACCATTCTTCCCACCTCCCTATTTACTCTCAGGTCCCACCCCCTGTAGTTAAGCTACCCTCAGGTCGATCCAACCATACTTGTTTTAACTACTAGTCTTACACACAGAGCTCAGGAGCAGAGCTGTAATTACAATCAAAGAAGGTACAATTAAATGATAGGTGTTTCCTCAGCAGCACAGCTCTCATAAGACACAAAAACAGTCACTTGTTCAGAACACTCTGTCTACATGGTGACACATTTCCCTCCTCACACTTTCCGGTCTCACACAACAGATTTTAATGGCCTTCATTGTCTTCTTTACAATTCATTAAGTGCCAATGAGACCCAAGTGTATGTTGTGAACCGCTCCTTCATTATTACACACACAGTGTCTGAACAGCCAGTTGGTGCTCTTCTCAAGAGAGAAAACAGGTCCCACAGTGATGTCAGTGCAGCCGTTGTGTTCATGCAGCACAATGCATTGACAACCGCCATTCACGTCGCCTTTGCAGACGGAGGATTTTTTCACTTTGAATTTCTAAAAACGATATATGTGTGCGTACGTTTGTGTGTGAAAATGTGAAGATGTGTGTCCATTGAGAAGTGCGTGAGTGACAGAGAGGTTCATCCCTAGCGCCTGCCTTTCTAAGCGTTGCTGTGGGCAGGGCCATCTCCGCTGACAGTGGATGGGATGTGGCAGGGGCTCGGGGATTAAGGGGCTTTTAGCCAGCACTGAGAGTGGCTCTTTCTCCCTGTGACAGAGAGAGGTGACAGGCCGTCAGTGCACAGGGGACAGGCGGACAGCCAGCCAGAGACATCTGCATTCATTCAGGACATCGGCTTATCCGTTCACAAAAAAATACGCCCTCTCGAAACGCCCTCCATCCACACTCTCACACTCTGTCTTACACACACAAGCAAGCATGCATGCACACACACACACACACACACACACACACGTACACAAGAGCATATGTGGACACACATGCAACACACAGACACACAATACCTTGATTCCAGAATTGACCTTTCTTAGAGTTCATACTGTCTGTGCAAACTGCCAAATCAGCAGCCCTACAGTTGACAGACAGCCTGAAAACTCTGCCCTTAAATTTATTGATCATTTCTGCTGTTTATTAAATATGACTCATCATGCGTGCACACCACAACTACAGACATGTTAAAGTTTAAACATAAAATGACTTGGCATCTGAAGTCGAAAGTTTTTCATCCAACATTTAGTAATAAAAACAAAGCAACTTGTTTACTTCTCTCTTTTGATCATCACAAATGCAAGATTTATGGCTGACAACAGTTTAGAGGATGGGGCTCCTCCAGGCATCTGTCTCTCCTCCCTCCATCCTCCTATCCTCTCATGACCAGGAGGTTTGGGAGACAGGCAGAGCCAGGAAAGGCCCTGCCCAGCCACCTAATCCTCTACTCCCATTCACCATCACTGCTAATCTCCTTCACCACCTCCCCACCACCACCATCACTATCGCCGCCACCTCAACCACCGCCTCTCACTGAAGAGGTGCACAATGGCCCTAAGCGCCCCTGTCCCGCCCCACTCACATCCCACCCCTTCTCGCACCCCTAACCTGCTCCGCCCATTGCTGCTTCAGCAGGAGGCACCAAGTTTTCTAAGACCAGAACCCATAATCCCATGGGGCTGCGAGTTTGGGTGAGCCCAAAGGCTCATTGAGTGCTGGATAACTCTCTCCCGCACTTTAACTCTCTGTCTTATTGTTGCTGCTGCTGAGAAGAGGATGGACACAAATGGAGTTTGAATTTTAATGTGCAACTCAGAGAAAGAGACAGCAGAATATGGACTGGAGGGCATCCAGGCATTAAGAGTATTTTCAAGCAAAGCCAGGGAGAAATACATGTAACTACTCAGGGCAAGTGCAGGCCACCTCATCCTTATCCTGTCACATGAAAGACAGAGTGGAATAGTTTGCCGTTCGTGTTTTTCCTTTTTATTTCAACAGTAAAATTATTAAATTGAATATTTAACCCTGGATTTTTTGAGCAGACCATGTACTTATCTTTACTATTAAATGGGTCATCAGCTTTGTTCAGGTGTGTCGCAATGAATCGTTACAACCTTCACTTTGAATCTAGATATTTGAAGCCATTTGTACTAATTTACAGACTCTTGGTCTTTATATTAGATAACCATTTCCTTCTATTTTAAATACAAAGGAAATGAAACAAATTCCTTATTGTTAATAAATCCAATCTAATTTAATTTTTGACTTGAATTTCTTGAACAGGAACAAAATCTTAAATCATCAGGTTTACTTGGGTTATTGGGAGACTTTAAACAAAAATGTTATGTTTCTGCGAACAGATTAGACTTTACAACACCAATATGTAAAACAACTATGTATACTCTCTCTTTATAAAACAGGCTTTGGTTCATATGCATTGTTTTCATCATGCATTAAAAAAAAAAAAAAAAATCCTCTTTTTAAATAGGCACAACTCTGATGCCCAACTTATGTTTTTTTATATTGACAGACAATATTGGACCAAAATAATTACATTCATGAAGAAATCTTTGACTGACACACACACACACACACACACACACACACACACACACACACACACACACACACACACACACACACACACACACACACACAGTGGGCATATGATTGCCGGCACAGTCAGCACTTCAGTTCTGCATACGAGTGTCGACAAGCGTCTCAGTCTGACAGATCCCTCAGTGCCGCCTCTCTACCTCTTATTTACTGAAGCTATCTTTCCCATAAGTCACCATTCCTGTATTCATAAAGCATCATGGCCGTCATAACTCACTCTTCCCCTTTATGAATAAAGCCCCCAAATTTATGGTGATGGCGCTGAGGAGCGGTGGCCTCCCTGGTGACAAACTTCCCCGAGTCTGTCACCACTGGCCTGAGCCGCTCGGGGCCCTCCATCAAATGCTCCAGATGGGAGCGCCACTTTATCGTTCCCCGGTCGGTGACATCACCTCGCCGCGCTGCACGGAATTGATGATGAAAGCAAACATATCTATCTTAACTCACATTTACCAAATCAATTTTATTTTTACAGACCCTCCGCAGGCTTATTGGCATATTGACGGTTTGTAGGCGAGGGGGTGGGCAGCGGGCGAGGAATGGTGAAGGGGTGGGCATGGGAGAAGGGGGTGGGGGGGTCAGGAGGGCTTAATGGCGTTTACCATATTTAATGCAGTGGGATGTCATCACTGAATATCCATTCTGAATAATGTGGCATTTCATCATAAATTCTTTACAACTTATTTACTTAATGGAAAGAGTTATGGCTCGCTGTCAGGGTGGTAATTAAACATTGTGATACAGTGCTGCCTCGCCAGGATCCCATCTTGGACCCCCCCACCCCCCAACAAGGCTGGCCCCAGACACACACACACATGCACACTCAGATTCCAGTTCCTCAGCTTTTTAAATACATATTATTATTCAAGCTCCCCATAAATTACCGCCGGATTAAAATTCATGAAACCTATTTTTCCTTTATTTCCTTCCCTGGGAAAAAGAATAACCAAGAGAGCTTGTTCAACCAGCTGTAAATCTCTTTGGGAGAGACAGAGACTTTTTATTTAGATTCTGTGTTATGAAAATGGGCAAAAATGAAGAGTTTTTTTCTCACTTCACTTTAACAGACATTTATATATTGCCTCTCACCCGGCAGTTGATAATGAGAGAGAAATTGTTTCCTGGAGAAATGTAGTCCAGAGAGGAGAGAGAGAAAAAAAGAAATTTATTTTGGTTTGGTCTGAGCCAAAACCACTGAGTCAGAGCTGATGGGCTACAGTAATGCTCTATGATGCAAACCCAGAGAGCACCATTCCAAATCCAAAACTATTTATATGAGCAGAATGTTGATACTTTACCAACACATTCTCAGTCAGCTTTAAAGTGCAGCATTAAAATGGACTTTGGGGATACAGAGACTCTAGTAAGACAATCAACGCTGGATTGAATCGTCTTTTTATTTAAACCTGTGACTTTTCACTTCATGAACTGCACGGTCAGCGGTTCTTAATGAGCTTGGTTCTGCCCGACAAAGTGACAAAGGCCTGAGTATGAAGGACTAAATCCTTGCATCCAAATTAGAGAGTTTCTATTTTGGGAGACTAAATGGAGCTGATACTCTGCCAGGCCCTTCCTCCTGCTCTATAAAACCAAACTAGCCTGACACTGACGGAGACCACATCTAACCTTTGACCTTGTCCTGTGACCCTGCATTCGATTTTTTGTGCCGGCTGACCAATATGTGATTTGCCAATGGCCGCACTGGGTCCCTAACCAGGATGAAGAAGGGATTTATGGCTTTTCATTTTAATTGAGTTAAGAGCACAACCTCAACTCCCTTTCTTTCAGTGGCACTGAGCTAACATTACATCACTGGGCAACAAACGACAACAACAGCTTTGTGGTCACTGGGCTAAATGTGAACATGACGACATGGGAGGAAATAAAAAGAGGACTGATGTGAATGCTACAGTGTATATTGGCCAAAGAAAACCCCTCTTGTCAGAAACTGTGACTACTGGTAGAGAAATACCTCGTGGCTGTAATTTACATGTTTATGCTTGAACCAAAGCTGCTACAAGTAGTAGTAGTAGCTTACAAGTAGAGCAAATTTCTTTACCCTTACTACCATGAAATATATCCCAAAATCAATATATGTGGTGACCGCTGATTTCCAACTACACTTTCAGAAACATTAAATTTTGTTGGTTATCTTTGTGTATGAAGGCATTGACTCTGCAAAGCAATATTTTCAGAACACATAAACAATATATACAAGCACTGTTCTTTATCTGTAATGTTCTTACCTCCCAGCCTTGAGAGGGGTCTCGAAGACAAGGCCTGTGCTCTCCTTCGTATGGTCCAAAACGCTCTCCGACATTTACCTTCCTGCAGCTCCAGATACCCAGGCCTGCTCCTGGCACTGCTGACTCTCGCAGCTCAAAGTCCAGGGGAATGGTCAAATCTTCTTTGGACAAAAAGATGTTTGGACGTTGGAATGAGAAGCAGTCCTGGGGTGAAGCCTCATCATCAGAAAGAGGAGGGGACACTGGGTCTTCCACCAGGGCAGAAGAAGGTGTAGGATCACCATCAGAGCCACACACATCGTCTAAGATGTCGGACGAGTAGAGGGCAAACTCATCATCGCCATCACCTGTGAAAGAAACAGAAAGAGTCTCTAGGTGAGGGTGACACTCACTGACATCTCTGTGTTTGGTGGATTAACAGTTTATATTTAGAGGCAAGAAACAGCCTGCATTGAAAAAAACAAAAAACAAAAATGGACAAACAAGTTAAACATCCAAAGTGTACATGTATTAACTTGATTAGGTCAAGCAAGAGCATAGGACAGAAGGTCCTACAGGTTTGACAAAGAAAAAAAAAGTGGGGGTGTTTCGTAACAGATCATTGATCCTGTTTTGATTGAGCTCAGTAGTAAAGAGAGCCAGAGGTCATAGAGGACGCACACTTGTTTTTAATTTCTTCTCACTGGGTTTGTTCCATAAAAAACACCCAACACACATAAGTTGAAAATATATGATATGATACTTGATATGTATGTCAAAAACAAACAACTACCAAACAAAGCTGCAGCAGCAACATGTCATGTTTGCCATTTGGTTGAGCTCATGCCAAAGTAGGTAAGCAGATCTGCTCAGCATTGTACTGCTCTGACTGTTTTATATTTCCTTTTCCTGAACTCTTTCTCCACTGTACAGTATAAACAGAGGGAAGCACACTGGGGTTAACTGTGAATAGAGTAAAACAGGACATAGAAGTATGACCCTTGAACCCACACTGGGCTTCTTTAGAGTGGCACACGTGGCTGGTGGGATTTAATGGTGGAAGAGGGAAAGAATCCTTCAAAGTGTTGTTGCGTGCACAGGTAGAGCAGAAGAAGAACTGCTCTGAGGTCTTAATAGTTAAACTGTTTGTCTCTGAAAAGCAGATAGGTAGAAAGAAGCACAGGGGGGGAAAAAAAAAAAAAAAAAAATCACTGAAATGAAATGGTAGACAGGCAGAAAGACAAGTTCACATCCAGACAATGAGACAGGTCACCAAACAAGACAGAGAAGTGTTCAGAAAACAAGCTAATGAAGAAGCCAGCCAGGTGTCACACGGTGAGACAGATAGACACTAAAAGCCGGAAATGATCCACAGGAAGCTGCCGATCCCCCAGCGTGCATCTGTGGTGGGCTGTGTCTAACACAGACTGACAGACCAAGGGTAGAGGGGGCTCCGCTAATGAGGCTCCACAACCCATCCCTGCGCTGAGGAACATTCCTGAAGGGCTGCCTGTGTGACACTGTACCGCTGCGCTGTCAGCCATGGAACCTTTGATCCACAAAGATACACACACACTCTTATTGTTCACTGGCCATGAAGTAACTGTGCTTCTGATTGACTGAACGGGTCACTGTGATTGGCCACAGGTGGTCATAAACTAACCTGAAAGATTAACTCAAGACCCGGACAAAATCACTGAACTTTTTCATGTGCGCGCTCCTCCTGTTACAAACTTTGACACATTAGTTGAAGCACGAGATAAGCCAAGTGCATTGTATGTAAATATCCTTAAATGTGCAGCTACCACTTTGGCAAGGTGGAAGGACAATGTCTGGTGTAGAGGAATGCAAAACTGTCAACCATTGCATAAGTAGTACATGAGCTGGTTTCCTCAGCCAGTTAATTTCCTGTCAAAAAGTGTGTTTGAACACAGTCCGCAATGAACACAGTGCGCTGAAAGAACTGTGCTGTGTTTTCTGTGTTATGCAGAATAGCGTGTGTGTATTTGACCAGATCTACAACTCATGTATTTCTTTTTGTCATTCCCTGAAGCAATACCTGATCACACTGTCTTGTGCATCTATTGTGTTTGACACGCACACTGTGTGGGCTCAGCGTGGTTGAAGGGAAAGTCTTTTAGAAACTCTGCTGAGCTGGGTCGGGTATGAAACCCAATGTGGCTCTGGGAGTCAATGTAATGATTTTCAGCACAGAGACTGTGTAACGCGGTTATGGTCGTGGATGTGAGGCTTGCCATATGGTAGAGGGACAAGAGCTTTTAAAGGTAACCGTATCCCTCCATAGCTGTTTCTCCTCTGACATCCCCCCCCCCACACACACACACACACTGGTCTCCAAGTTTATATTTGATTTAGACCAGAAATTCCCCTGGTCCAGTGGACTCAACGAGAACATTTCAGCTCATAAACATATATGTTTCTATAAGGTAAACGTTAGCTGAAAGCAAATATGCTATGTTCAGAGTTTTAAAAATTGTGGTTTCATGTGCAGATGATTGATAAGTTAAAGACCGTAGCTTTGCTTCGACATGCTGGGTGGTTGGGACACTGCACACAGATTATGAGAAATCGGCATGTGTGTGTTTTTGTGTGTGCAAATTTCAGTGTGTCTCTGCCTACTTAAAGCAAATAGTCCTGTTTGTTTGCTCAGCAATGGACATTACTTCATCATTACAAGCTGACGCCCTTCATCAAAGAGGGAGCTCTAAAAGAATTCTGGGTTGAGACGGGGAACTCCAGCTGGGAGCAACATCAAGACTTAAATTGCATTAATAACATAGATGGCACATAGTGATAGTGCAAGGAAGCATGTGTAAAGAAGAAAAAAAAATAGCACAAAAATTGCTGATGCTGATGTATCTAAAAGACAACACAGATGATTTAGTGCAGAATAATAAGCAAAACAATATTATCTCCACATCAAAACCAGCCATTCACATAGGAAAACACATCATGACACACACACGCACACACACTTATATTCCACATATTTAAATGGTCGCGCTTAACAGCAAATTCATTAATTTTTATTAAGAGGGAAAACATTTGTTCACGGGCTGCTATCTGCATGGGTGGAATGATTTTCACCTCTGCCACGAGGTGTTGGGCGGACTCATACATCACACGATTACCCCGAGCAGCGAGCAGGGCCGCCATCATCAGGGAGTGAATTAAAGATGATAGAAAGAGCTATTAATCACTGTGACAAAGCCCCTAATGGAGGTGTGACCCAGCCACTGCCAACGGGACGCCAAGGGGACGCACCCACGGGACAAATGGATACATATGTTTACAGAGAGAAATAACCTACCTGTAGACATAGTCAACCCCAACCCCCCCCCCATTTTTGTCTGTACTTGTGTCTTTCTTGCTCTTATTCCATCTCTTTGTTAAATATTTGGTGCATGATCCTTTCAAATCTGGTACATCACATGATTGGCAATATTTACTAAGTATAAATATTGAATTAAAAAAACAATCTATAATGTAGTAGTAAACCATAAAAATACAAAAATCTGTATTTATAGTCACAAAATCCTCTAACTAAAAGTACTAAGTTTTTTTTATCTTCCAAAACTGCATTTCTGCTTATATGATACAATGCTAGACAGGCTGTAATGTTGTAAGGAGCAAGTTGAGAACATTATTCATCTACTTAGCCTGGACCCAATTCACAAATCACTTCATCTAGCCAGATCCAGGGGTCTAACACTTGACTGATGGGGTCTCAGATCATGAAATATGGAAATGAACTCCTCACCTTACGTGAACCGGCCCTCATGCTTATCTCTAGATATCATTTGTTGGCTGTGGTAGCAGACAAACGGGGGTGGGGGGCTTACCCTTGTACTACAGGTCATACATAATCACACATGAGCCCCTCCATTAGTCATCATCTAAATTCTGAAGCTGCACTCTTCATCATTTTTCTGCTTCCTATTTATAGGTCTACACCAGGAAAATCATGAGTATATGTTTGTGCTGGTGCAACCTCAATGAAGAGAAGATAGAAAGAAATGACTCTGAGAAAAATCTCATATCCAGTGGTAGATGTCCACTGAAAATACAAGAACAAGTATAGTTTTAATCACTGTCACTGCACTGTTGTTAAACCAATGTAGGTATTGTTTGGAGAATTCAAAATATGTGGGAGGGATTGAGTGGGGCCAGGGCATGATTGCTGTTATTGTATAGTGAGTAATTTACCTGAAAAATGAGGATACCCTCAGGGAGACGTAGGTGTAGACATTTGGGAGAGACAACTCATTGTGACTCAATTCAAAAGAAAATAAAAATCATTATCTTTCATTTGGTTAATTTCGACACTCACAGCTACTGCCAATCAGAAAATGGCTGCTGTTGATTTGCTAAGTACTGTTAATTACAGTGCATCATTTTGTGCCTAGATTCCCTCAGCAGGGTGTATAGGAGTGTGTTTGGAGCCCCATGCCCCCAGGAGAGGCAATAAGCTTCCTAATTAACTCTGTCTTTGTGCTTAATGGAAGCCTTAGTGCTGCTTTTGGGGAGTCTTTTAGTGCATGGGTCCATTGGGGTGACTGTGGTACTGACTGATACAAACCACAAATATTCATAGCCTTAGGTGGCTCTATATACAAAATCTTGGCCAGTTGTCCATAATTTATCTCTCTGTATATTTCTTCAACCAAAAAGAATACAAATGTAAAGAATGACATTTCCAAATAAAATAGGACTTACTTTGACTTTGTCAGTGTTTGTTGCATTTCCCATAAATGTCCATTGAAGAAAAACAAAAACTTAACAGAATAGAGGTAATGAATTAATGACCCTTGCTTTCTAAATTAACATAATTTTTAAAAGATAAAAGTAGTTGTAGTAGGTTTTAATAAACTTTCATGTTAGTACTTGCCTGTTGCTTATTGAACCCTGGAAAATCTTAAACTCTATCCTTTGATGTCTTTTTGCAGTGCTGAGAAACTGCATCAAGCAATAAAAACAGGTAATACTGCAGATTCTGTCTTATTCAAATCCAAAGGCTCACACACAGGCACTCACAATGCACAGACTGTTTAAGCACACACACGCAGACCGGAGTAACAGGAGCAGAGCTCTTAACAGTCTTAATTAATGAGTGCATTGTCTATGTTTTTTCACCCCTATGTTAGTCAACTACTCCCCGTTCCAAATGGAAAACACTCCATTAAGGGCCTTGGGCCGAGTTACCAATTAACACTGCACAACAAACTGAAACTTAGCTGGTCCCTCCATGCACGCACACACACAAACACACAGACACCTAATTAATTAGCATTAGTTGTGATTAATAATGAGGTACCTTTAATGGTAAATCTGCAGCTCCGATGGCAGGCTGACACAACAAAGGCGCCTGTGTGCACGGCAGGATTTATCTGGGGAGCTGCTCGGGGATTTTAACATGTTTCTCACAGGCCTGACAAATGGCCTATTAATTATCTAATGTTGTCTGACAACAGGCGCTTGATAAAGATGTATGTTTGGACAGGGTGAGGAGGGGAAGATACTGCAGAGGAAAAGAGAGAGGTTTGTGCAAAGGAGAGACAGAGAAGGAGAGAGAATGTATGTAGAAGAAAAGAAGAAAAATAAATTTTTTTGTGGATACTTGCATTGATTCATGCAATTGTAAGCTACTGAGTGACAGACACAAAAGCAAACACACTTGAAAAAATTGTCTCTTGACACGTTTATATTAAAAGACAAATTGCTTTGCTTCTTCTGTGGTTGTTTGGTATAATCAATATGAAGGATTAAGAAACTACATTTATTTCTAATGAAATGCAAATGAATAAGGTCCTGATGAACACAGAGATGGATGTGCAATGCATAAGCATACACGCACTCACAGTTTACGTCCTAAAACCACAATCAATATCATCAACGAGGAAGCCTGCACATCAGCCCGACCACTTCATATCATTAAATCTCTAACAACATGGAGCATATGGGCATGTCGCTCTCTCCCTCCTCCTTTCATCTCTGCCCCTCTCCCTGATTCAATCTCAGTCGTGAGTCTAATTTGCGGAGTTTATCTCCCGCCTGGATGTTGACAGGTGTTCCTAAGTGAGATGCCAGTTGCCAAACGATTTTTATGATTGGTTTAGCCCCGCATTTGGCCTAATGAGATAGGATCCCAGTCGGACGCTAACTCAAGCCTGTCAAATGTAAAGCAAACAGAATAACAACCCGGCGCTCACATTGTTTCCACAAGCCATACATCAGCCAGGGGCTTAGAGGGAGGGCCGTCCAAATCACACACCGACCCCGGGATAGAGAAGGATGAGAGGAAAGAGTGGGGGAGAGGGGGGGGAGAGGATGACAGAAGCAAGGAGAAGGGGGAAGAAGAGGGAAAAGCTAATGGGATAGGATAATACTTTAAGAGTAAAGCTGAAGTGTGGCAACTTTTTTTTTTCTCTAATTTACAATTAGAGAAAACTAACAACTCTGTGTGAGTCTTTGTGAGTATGTATGTTTGTGCCTCTCAATATTCTCTTTAAGTAACCAGCTAAGACAAATCTTAGTTGTAGCATGCTTATTGTGTGTGTGAGACAGTGATGTATGAGTGTGTATCATCTGCATATCTTTAAAGTATTGATTTGGCTGGTTTCTTTGACATGACATGTGAAAGGAATGTGTTGACAATGGCCATTAATCCCATCATTTCTTCTGTCTTCACCTCTGAATCAATCTCAACCCAGCACCTCTCAACATGTCACACATCCTAAGCTTTTTGATTTGTTTATTCTGGTTACCTGTGCCATTCCTTTCAACTGTCTTCATGTTCCTCCATCCCCTCCCCCTTTTTAGACAGCAACAATAGCAATATCCCCACCCCGTTGAAGATAAAAAAAGAAAACAACAACTCAATGCCAAACAGCACTGAAAGGTGGCACACCAATCTGGAAAATAAATTTGACAATCATTAAAAAAAGACAGTGGAAAGCCACATTTAAAGCAAAGTAAATGTGCCAAATGTTTATCACAAAGTTATACTAGTAACAATACATGTCAAGACAAACATGCATAGATGAGCACTCTCTCTCTCCCTCTTTCCTCTCTCCCTCTTTCATGTCATGGCTAACTGCCATCGGGCCCTAATATAATTATGGCTCACAGTTGTGCACATTTGAGAAATTGATTCCTTTGATGAAATGTGAGCGAGGCAGGTCTGGGCAGAGCAGAGAGAGACGTATATCCAGAGTGGTTGTTGCCAGGCCCCCCCCCCCCAACCCTGTGGAGGGCCCCCTGGGTACCAAACCGCCAGCTCAACCTGGCCCAGTCGTTAAAAGAAATGATAGCATATGTGCTTTGTTTAAGTTTGATGTCTTCATAATGCATTACACAATTAGATTGATTTGACAATTTCCATTATACTTGATAAAATATTTATGTAGGCCTGAGGATGGTAGTTCTAATCAAAAGGGGGCGGATCTGCAGTGCAGATGGGAGATCTGGTCGGTCTACAGTGAAAAGGCCATCAGTCAGTTAAAACTGGGCAAAACTGCAGGCAAATACTACCTGACTACTTGAAATTTGTATTGGTAACATAAAAAATGTTATTTTGCAAGTCATGCAACCAAGCTTGAGCACATTCAAATGTTTGACATGAATAATCAGGCACACCTGATTGGAATCAAATGCATGAATGCATACTGTATATCAGTGACTCAATAACCCTGTCCTCACATGTTTGCATTGTGCACTAAACAAACACTGAACGCTACAGAAGAGAAAAGCCTGGTGGGCACTGAGCACATTATGTCGTTGGCCACCCTCCCAACAGAAAATTTTCCATCAAAGGCAATTTTTGGCTACACAAATTTCCGGCTACGGCACATTAGCTTTAGATATGCGTCAGTTGAAACCTGGAAAGCCAGTGTCAACACATACTGCATATTGGCATTAGGAAAAATTATACGCCGCTGTTGTTAGACCTGTAGCTTAATTTGTCGCGTCAGGGGGTTGGATCACTTAAGATACTGTACAATATCTAGCTCATATGACATACATAACACGTGTGTTCACTGCACTCACATGTTATTATACAGCAGTATAATAACAAGTTCAGTCTTAAACTTTATACTTTGTCATGATCTCGCCAACTTTGTGTATCTGTTTTGTACATTAAAAAGTAAAGCAGCAATGCCAATAAATAAAGCAGCTTAAGTAATAGATTCAAACCGCTCATGCTCTCTTTTTTACATGGGATATCTCACTCTGTCTCCCTTTTCTCACCTGTTTCCCCTCTCTCCCCCACTCTCTTCGCCCCCTTCTACCAACCTCTCAGTGTGCACAGCCACCCCACATCCATCACAGCCCAGAAATTTAAGGAGCCAAATTGGCCTCATCTGTCTCAATGTTGGATGCAGATGGAGTTTCTTCTGCTGAGGGAGGTGCAGTTAGTCACCCCTGCTGCCCCCACCTCTTCAATCTACTGCCTTAAAGCCAAGCCAGCCCGCGCCACTCTCAACACTATAGAGCCACGTTATGAGGCTGGCTGCTGGGACAAAGAGGGCACAGCGGTGAAGTGACCACTACACTGACCACACACACACACACACACACTCTGCTTCATTCACTTTTCTCTCAATCACATATTTCTCTCTTTTTTTTTATTTTCCATCTAGCCTTCATTCTTACTCACTCCCTCACTCTTGCTTACTCATATTGCCAGCACACACACACCAACACAGACACAAGCCGCGGTGGCCATAGCGCAGCCTGCAGTAAAGCAGCCTGGTCAGACCTGGCTTGTTAATAAAGGCCCTAAATGAGGCAGCATGCATAAAACATGAAGCACCGCGTGCTGCCGTAATGAACTGCTGCTCCATAATTGCATCTCAGAGCCGTAAAATGAAGACAAAATATTTGAAGAGGGATTCTGTCACCTCTCTGCAGACGCAACACTAATCACAGGCTTTCTGCAGGGCCCTCGGGTTCTTCCCCTGACAGGGAGCAGGGGCTAAACGCCCAGGGTGGCGACATTGGCAACACCCTCCAACTAATGGGACATAATTGAATAATTGCTGATTAGAAAATGGGGGCGATAGTAAAACAGTGTCCAGTACGTTATCTGAAATGATCCCATTGGGAAGGGTATGATAATATGGCCCAGGAAAGGACAACAAAAAAATGCAAATCTTCTATAAACCTAACACCTGCTGGGAAATGACTTCATTAAATTAAGGGTCAGTTTATGCTTGAAATTTTTCTTAAGGGATAATGGATGAGATGGTGCAAAAGCTGGAATAGAAAAGTGTTGTTTGTACCCGTTTAGGGAACCAGGTGGGTGAATATATTAAGATAATTCAGCCAAGCAATCTGTTAGTCACCGGAAACTAAAGTGAACCGACCAACATAGCATCCAAGTGAGAAATGTATTGAGAAATAATAAAATGAAATACACAAACCAAAGAGCAATTCCTTAAGACAGACAGACAGACAGACAGACAGACAGACAGACAGACAGACAGACACACACACACACACACACACACACACACACACACACACACACACACACACACAAAGTGACAAGCTCAGAGACAGGCAGACCTCTAGATGAGAGATTGGAGTCCCACCCAGGGGTGTCACCCAGACAGTTAGAGAGTTGCTGTAGTGACAGGGTGGCTACGGTGACATAATGAAGGTGCTGTGGTTGTCACAGGGGGTCAGTGGTGATCACACTGCCCAGCTGAGCAGGCTAGGGACATGTATAATGAATCCCACCGATGACAAATGGCCCTCAAGTCGGGGCTGAGGCATCTGACAAACTCAAACTCATCACTTGGACACCGTAAACACACACATGCAACAACAGACAGACACGACACAAATGCACACAGATACTCTGTAAAGCAACAGAGCTCTGCATGTGACAGTTTAAATATCTGTAACGTGTAATTATGGTACTTCACTTCTGAACCTGCAAAGCTCTTCCATCTCCTTTAGCAAGCTTCTTTTCGTGAACACTTTTAAAAAGCCTAATTTCTTTCTTTGCTCAGCTACATTTAATGAGTCTTTTCTCTCACCTCTGGCAGCCTCTTGAAACTGTTGAAAAAGGGCCCTTAATTTTGGTGTTGTGCCTCTACAGTGGCAAGTCAGAGGTTATCAATACAGGCATTGTTTCACATGCACAATGGGCCACATGAATTCAGGAACCCCCCCCCCCCCCCCCAACCACCTAGAAGTATTCGGATGCATGAGCAAATACAGACTAAAAAAAAAAAAAAAAAAAAAAGATTCAAGACAGCAGGTCTGATACTCATTTAACAAGCTGAATTCAATCAGAATCAAGGCCTGTGTATGGCAAAGAAAGCAGGAGTATTTCTAATGTGACAAGCTGACCACCTACTACCAACCTGACATCTTCCATTTAATATTTTCAGATACGAATAGACTTTGTCTGAGGGTTGCTTTTCCACTCTCAGGGTCTGCTTGCCTCGAGCACTACCACAGCAGCAGGCCAATTCCACCTTAACTTTGTTACCGAACTTGTTACATACAATAAGGTCCGCGGCTACAGAGACTTTCCAAACCACAGTGCGACATGTGGAATAGACCCGGGCATGGAAAGGTCCTGCAGAGGATGTTTGTTTAATGATTGTTGGAAGGCTAACATTCAGCTCTGCGCCCTGAGCAACAAAATCCCCCTCGGAGCACTGAAGCTGTTTATGTTATTTGTTATGGATGTCAATTTCCCTCCATTTAGGAGGTGATTTAACTGGACAATACAGTAGGATTGCGCTCTTGTATGGGGATTGTTGTCTCCCTGTGTAGAACACTGCACAGTTCTGCATGAGAGTCTGGTCAAGGCTGAGAGGGGCATTCAGCTGCTCTGCAGGAAAACCTGTCACTTTATAGTCATAGTATTTAAGATTTAAATGATAAGACCTATTGACTCAAGACTGTACTGCAAGTAAACTATACTACTTCTAAATGCCCTAATCATTTCTACGATGATATATGAAATGAATATCCTGAATTTGCCAAAACGTAGTAAAAGTATGTACACTGGTAAACCAATGCATTGAACCAGATGAATGTGTATCAGGAAAAACTTTACATTTTTTTTCTTTTTTTTCCCCTAATATTTCATATTTTGCACAATTTTCATTCATCTTAAGAGTAGGACACAGCAAAAATAAGCAGGCAGTTTTATTCTTATTTGCATGTTATGCCTATGAGAATAGGAGTGAGTGTGTGTGTGTGGGGAAGAGGCAAGGGGCTTGACATAAATGGAGAGTGACAGCTGCCAAATGACAGTGAGATTGAGGTGGGAATGCAGAAGGACAATGAGGGACAGAGAGGAACATGACAGTAACAGCAACTCAGATTAGACTGAGATCACATGCGCGCACACACACACACACACACACACACACACACACACACACACACACACACACACACACACACACACACGCACACACGCACCAATCCTTCCCTGCACTCAGTGGGGTAGATGGGAAATGCGGTCCTGTAACGAGTGCTCAGTGTGTCATTTAGACAGATGAGAAGGATCACAGAAATCCCCCGTTTCTTCTTCCTAATTCAAACAAACAGGGACTCTAAGCAGAGCCACATGGCTTCCCCTAATGACTGACATTTTGTTTAAGAACCATCCATAATGACCTGGTTTGAATTTAAAAACTTGGTGTTTATTTCGCAATGAGCTGCCAATATTCACCAATGCAAAATTCCAAAGTGCTTGAGTGACTTGAGACTGTTGACTTCATGCTTTTTCTCTCTTTGGTTTTCCTGTTTTGTACATATTTGGAGTGGCATGACTATGGAATTAATGACAGATTGCCTGAACATGAACATGTTAAGCATAAAGTAAAACAGATTATCAGACGATCTCTTACATTCATGCATTTGATTTGGCATTATTTCTACAAGTGTGTTCTAATCCTTGGAATGCTGGACTTAAATTTCACCAAAACATGGTTCTTATTTTTCTTTCTTTCTTTATATTTGACATCTTCATTCATTGAAGGATATTTAATTATTTTAATTATGTCTAACATCATTATGACTTAATTTCAGAATGATCATGTATGAAAAAAAAGTTTCAACACAATTAAAATGTTTCAAAAATGTAACATGTAATATTAAAGGCACATGGCCAAGTGCAATGCAGGTGTATTTACACCTCCACTATAGCAGAAAAGCATTTCTATAAGAACTGAATTGACTAGGGAAATAAAGCAATTACAAATCACACCAGCACAAAGATTAAACTCCTTTTGAGCCACTTGATACATCGACAATCCAGTAAAAAAAGGCCAGAATGGAAAGCATCCCCCAAAGACAAAGTGTTGCAGCCAATTAATAATTGCCTCATTTTAACCTGCTGCATGCACTCATGCAGCCAAAAATCAATCAGGGTCCACTTTTTTTATATCGATGGGCTGCGTCGAGTGAAAGAACGCTAACTCTAAACTAACAATGCCACAACCATGTACATAGATGGAAATCAATTGTAATTAAAACTGAACAAGTGTTCCGCTTTATACACTCAAAGAGTGTATTGGTCATTAAATACATTTTCATCAGTTATCAGTTAAAGGTTTTAAATGAAGTCCATAGCTTCTGCCTCCTTTGGGATAGCACTCAATGCCTCCACACTTGCGTTGCAAATTTACCCGTGCTTGCTTTGCAATCAAAAGGCAGCTAAATTAAGTATCAAACAATTTAATGTTATGTGTCACTCTCCAAAACGATCTGTATTAGAAGCACTTAATTAAACTTTCAAATTCAAATGTACTAATCAGTTTGCAGCAGAGTGGGCGCTTGTTTTTCCCACATGAAACGCCACGGCTGGCCAGCCCGGCCCATTGCCTGCTCATTAACATGAAGGTGTGATTTGCATTTCCTGATGGACTGTTCCAGTTTTTAATATCCTTCTTTCTGCTCTTACATCAATCATGGAGGAGGGAGGCCACCATAGGCCACTATTAACCCTCAAAATCTGCCACAAAACAAATATTACAAGAGTTCACTAATTTGGAGATCAAAAAGCCACTTGTCCATTATATAATTGAAATGAAGGTGGAGTGTTGCACTTCTGAAGAGCTCTATAATTACCAGCTGTTAATTGCACACTTGTGGTGTCTCACTTTTAATTAAAAAGAGCGGCTCGTTGCTGGACGATAAGCAATGGTGGAGAGGCAGCGGTTTAATCAACAAAGCGAGAGGAATTTGTTTCTGCTGTGGCCAGCAGCGGGCTGGAGAAATCTTCAAATAACCCAGAGAGATTAAAACGTGTCCATTAGGACCAGTCAGGTTTTATTTGGGGTGGCAGGAGCGAGGTGCATTTGAAGTCGTCCCGCTGCAGAGTCCTCAGCGAAGCGCAGCTGGGGGTGTGAGTCTAATCAGTCCACTGCTGGCCCTGAGCGCTCAAGTGGAGGAATTGGACCCCGCTGGTAGCGAGAGTAGGAAAGGAGAAAAGGAGGGAAAGAAGGATGGAGGGAGGGAGAGTGCAAATGAGGGAGTGGGGAAGAAAAAACACCTCAATCACTCTCCCTCTCCCCCCTTCTCTTGCTTTTTCTTCTCTCTCCATTCCTGCCTGAGCGAGTTACCTGACTTTCGTTTCATGACTAGTGTCACATTGAGCTTTAAATGACACGTCTTGCTTCCCAAATTGGCTATTTTGTTTGCACATTGGTCACTCAAAGACAGCCCTGTAATCTGTACAAGCATGAGCTATCTCTCCAGGATGTATCTGTGCCCTTAGACAATAAATAAACAAGCACCTATTTCATGACCTGTTGAATAATGGCAGCACAGTATAAACCAAGTAGAAAAAAAACAACAACTTCTGTACTTGATAGTCCCAACATGTGGCTATAACTCACACAATGTTTATATGAAAGAGACAGTTACCTTGGTCAGCAACTCTGGGCTGCTGCCAGGCCTCTAAAAGCTCCCAGCGCACCAGTCGAATACAGTACATGACTACCAGAGTGTGATAACCTCATCCAGCCTCTCTCTGACCCCTCCGCTCCCTTACTGATAAAACTGTCTGCCAGGAAGTGTCCTTCACTACCCTTCCTCCCTCTCATGCTCAATCAACACCTGTCACCACGGCGATCAGTACCATGATGTGAACGCCAGTGGCTGGTGCACATCTCAAGGAGGTGTGCTGCTTAATATACAGAAATCCCTCATTTTGTTATTGTTTCTTGAGATAAAAACTGAAATATGCTATACAATATATTCCACCCAGTTTTGGATTAAATGCACAGAATTTAGATCCGAGAAGTAATAACAGAATCACTAGGGGCTTCCCAGACCCCCTGAGTGTCGCAACTCTTTTAGATAAAGGGCTCTGGGTTTATCTAAGGAAACAGTCGCTGGGGCGAGGATGGTCTGGCCTCACTGACAGATTAGTCCAGCCCAGGCCCACTTCCTGCCTGCTGAGGACACTAATTAGAAGGAAGGACTGACACCACAATAAGAGCTGACAGTTGAGTGCACTTAGTCCAGCTTCACACAATCCACCACTGTATTAGTACAGCAGCCACGCCAAGCCATAAATTTCATCACATTAGCCAGTGCTTATCTGATGTGACAAAGTTAACCTGGATGTTGTTTGGACAGAGAAGTACAAGGGCAGTTCTGAGAAAACTGCAAGGCTGCTGATTTATCAGTGGAAGTATGTGAAGTGTTTTATTTGAAATTTTATCAACCTCACCCCCACCTACCGTCTTTCTGTCTCTCCTTCTTTCTGGCCTCCCCCCCACCCCCACCCTCTAGAAACACACAAACCGAAGGAGACAAAAGTCATTGTAAGCCTGGCTGGTTCCCAGTGTTAATGACATCCTGTTTACAAACACATTGAGCAGTGTCATAGAGGTCATGGTCACTCACACCCTCACACTCTGTCTGTCTGAGTATTATGTCTTACTCTTCTATTCAAATGACCTTTGGCCTAATGAAGAATTCAAAATAACTACTTTCATGGGAAAAAAAAACACTGAACACTGAAAAAGGATGTAGCTTTGGCTCTTCTGCAACAAACTGAACCATAAGCATGTATGTGTATAAAACACAAAGAAAGAATAAGTGTGAAAAATGCTTGCATACACACCTGAACTAACCTTGGCACGTATAGACACACACATACACACAACATCGCTATTATTATAATCCCAAAATCACCAAATGAGGGAAAAATGTGCTATTACCCAAAGGGCAAATTTACAGTATAGTTACACGTAAGTGCATGTAATAGGCTGAGTTGTTTTACAACACCAGCATGAGCTGAGCTATTGTTTTATTTTGAGAGGTGCTGGCTGTTATTGGATTGTTTTACACTAGCCGGGAGAATTTTATTCCAGAGGCGCACTGTGTGGTGTGGAGTGTGTTTGAGTGAGTCAGACAGAGAGAGGGAAAGAGAAGTGTATTGTAGTGTTGTACTTGTGTGGTACTGCTATGCATGTGTAACAGAATTAGGAGTGTGTCTTGTGGCTGGTGAGCTTCTGTTGGTGTTTACTCATCAGGAAGCTAATGTCTCCCCCGCTGAGGGCCAGCAGGGGTCCTCAGGTACTCAGGTGGTTGCTCTGCACGCTAACCCAAAGCTACATGAACAAAATCTGCTCTACTAAATATTCAATGTCATCTTTGAAAATGTGACAAGACAGTGTATTTTTCAGCAAAATTACCTAGTGGGACAATGTTGCATTGTGTCTCCATTGACTCCTGCGTTTGTGTCTTTCATATGCTTCTGTGTTCATTGCTCAGTGTTGAATGTGAAAGTGGAAAAGCGGGCATTTTCTGGGGCTGTCTATGGTTGTGCCAGCGGGCGGAGCAGTACGTCAGCATGGGTCGTATGCCACAATATGCCTGTCAGTCCATGGGACGTCCCGGAGGAGAAGGTTAAGAGGCAGCCCCCACCAACCTTACCCATCCATCATCATGACACCGCAAGCAGCAGTCATGGGAAACCCACTACTGGCCAGTCACTCTGGACCAGAGCTGGAAGGGGAAGGGGGAGACAGGAGTTGCCATCCATTAAAAACACATTGTTTTGTTTATTATAACTAGTTAATGAGGTTGAAGTGAAGCCTTGCTTTGTTTTTCAAACACTTCCAGAGGGGATTTGGAGGCAGACTGCCCTGTTGCTGGATTCGGGCAAAGCAGCTCATAAGGGCCTGCATGTTTTATAATAGATGTCTATAGATTTTATGAGAGTGGAGTTGGCCATGTTAGGAGTGAGATCCTTGGTTCTTGTAAAATGAATCGTTTTTTTAGGGCTTTTTTCCATATGCTGTGCTCAGACTCTGAAAATGTTTTCTTCAGCTTGCCATCCTGTCTTCCTTTTCTCCAAACCACTCTGCTCCATTTTCTACCAACCCCCGAGTTCATGAATCCAACAGAAGTCTTGTTTTTGACTCTACATCCAACATCAACAACATACATAATTGTTTAACAGTACTGGCCAGCAACTATGTACCCATGTGTCAATCAAAATAAAATACATGTTTAAAAAGAAAAGAAAACACAGAAATATTGCATCTTTTGTCAGTGGGAACTGGTATTTCTGGTCCATGAATGATGTATTTTTACGAAACATAAAAAAAACAAACAAAAAAAAAAAAACAAAGAAAGCAAGAAGATTTTTCAAAAGTAGTGTGCGTTAGCAGCATCAGTGGTGTCTGGAGCCAGGGGCCCCTCTGTCTCCCTGTCTGGTGGAGATATGAGAGAAGGCCCACTCCCTGTCCGGCCACAGCAGGGGCCTGGGCTGCCAACTGACATGCCTACTTTAATTGTTAGTATTAAATCACTTGCACTTTAACTCCAGATGCTATCTGCCAAGCATTAAGATCTTTAACAGTAGCAAGTGTGCGCTGCGAAAATGGGAAACACCAGAGAGTGACAGAAAGATATTCAACCTCACCCACACGGAAAGTGAGATGTGTGCATGTATGCAGACGTGTAGTCAGATTAAACAAACACGCGCACACACACACACACACACACACACACACACACACACACACACACACACACACACACAATGGAGTCCTGTATTGCACTGATTGTCAGTGGAGTGGACAGACAGGCAATTGGACTCCACCCCACCCTGACTGCGGGCCACCCGTCAGTCACCAAGCACACCGCACCACCAGCTACACCATGAGCTGTTTGCTTTAGGAAGGCGGCTCAAAGCCAATTAAAATACACTTACAGCCATGTCCGACTTGTGTTTGGAAAGATAATATATGTCCAGGAGTCCAGTCAACACGGTGTGAGCAAACAGGCAAGAGGGAAGCACTCTGCATCATTATCTCAGAATGCACAGCGTCAATAACGCACAGAGAAGATACTTATCTTGACTTGAAGCTAAAGCAGAGAAACAGGCCTGCACTCATTCCAATTTTTATCCCCTACAGAAAGAATAATATTATCTTTGATTTCATGGTTCAGCAGATGTTTATGCTGCTTTAAAATATCTACCCGTGCATTAGGCAACGTATAAATATCATTTTAACTGTCAAAACAGGATCAGTGGTAGATGGTATTACTTCTAAAGTCGATCTAAGTCCAAGTGTGAGTGAAAACATTTATCATCAGAAATTAGTAGCCTAATACACAAACGTGAAACACATGGGCTTACCATTAAAAGTAAAAATACATACAGAGTTGGACAATATGTGTGGGGAGTGAGCGAGTAATCGAGTAATGACACACACACACACATACACACACACACACACGCCGAGGGCAGAGGGTGCTGATATGAGTGGTGGTGAGTGGTGAGCAGAGACGGGAGCTCCATGTCTGTTCAGTGTGTTTTAAGAGTGTTTAAATGAGTGAAAAGTCAGTTATGGCTTCCAGATGGGGGCCGGTTTGATCCGGATCATTCTGACAGGCCTGGACTTTGATGTGCTGCTGCCTATTACTGACATTACAGGGAGACAGGCATATTTCTCCCTAATCACTTCCAACTCCTCCACACCAGTCCTACGTACGGCTTGCACTGGCTGGCCACACCAGGACTACAGCAGGAGTCTGTGTCTGTGTGCATGTATAAATGCCGGTGTGTGTGTTTAAATGTGTGTGAGCCCAGCTGTATATGTGTGTATTTGCTGTGCTGCATGAAAAAGCTTTGTGGCCTGCTACAATACATCTGCTACAGGCCTGTATGTTTGAGCGTGCAGGTATAGATTTGTCTCATGTAAAATAAGCAGTAAAGTTAGCAGCATCAACGTATACATTCATACCAGAGCCTGGTGCGTCTGCATTTATGCTCAGATTGTATTTCAGCTTGACTCTGAATGTCCTCCTGACATTTCATCATAAACCCTCAGTTTCGAATGAAAAGCTTAGGAGAGGACAAGAGAACAGAGTATAAAGGCTTCATTTATGCTGAGGGGAGCAATTCCTTGGAAACATCCATCTTGTCAGGCAGGTTAAATATAGTCCAGACAGACAGACAGAAGGGAATAATTCCTCCACTTCCTAATCCACCCACACTCCCCAGTAAGCCCAGTGGAAGTCATTTCTCAGTGACCACAGAGGAGGAGGACCAAAGGGGAAAAGGAACGCCACTGCCCTTAACTGCTAACTCTGTGACCCTCTGAGACCACCCCTCTGCTAGTCCTCATGAGTCTCCTCTTCTGCTCCTCCTCCTCATCTCCAATTTTTTGGGAGACTGTGAAGAGGGATGAAGAGTGGAGGAGTGAATCAGGCCGAAGTTCCCCTCTTTATCTCCCAAAGGCAGGGGAATGCCAAGGGGCCAGCGCTTTGGAATCCGCTGTTTTGTCTGTCTCTTGGGGAAGCTGGGCTCAGTCCACTTGGAGTAGCACAGGGAGGTATTCAGAGCAAAGTCTGGAGGGCACTTCAGTTGACAATGGTGCAGCCTGGGGACAAAGTGAGTCCTTGATGGGGGCTCTGTGGAGAGGTGCAGGTGTCTGAGGTGAAGAACAGTCTCTCGGGCATGACCCACTTATCCAAAGAAGCTTCTCTTCTTCCTCTCTTCTCATGTTACTGTCCCTGATCACATTCCTCCAAACAAGATCTTCTTCAGAATATTAAAATATACATGTAAGATTGCCACATTGATGTTTCAGCTATATATTTAGCAGTGGCACCGTGCGTGAAGCGGTGACTGAGGTTGGAAACCTACACAGGGCCACTAGACTGACGCCGATAATTATTAATTGGTTAAAATGACAAACTTGGCTATTGTTGGTTTGTGTGTACTCTGCACACCACTGTTACCATTTCTCAAAGATGGTTTGAGAGGAAAGAGGCTCCACTTTGTAACAACCACAAATGGATTGAGTGGTTCTATAGTTCATACTAGAGTGATATGTCATCTCCTTGGAAATTTAAGCTTATGACCTATATTTTTACTGTTATTTTTTGCTGGCGTCCCTGCTGCTGAAAAATATCCCAGAGGATACACTGCATACACCTCACTTTGCTATGCTGAGAAATGCTGTGACGATGCACAGATGTCTTTGTAACCTAAACATGGAATTGGGTACAGAGACATCGGTCCACTCATGCCAGGGAGGGAGACAGGAAGAGGCTTTTGACCCCATGGCTTCATTCCACATTCCTGGCAATTGCACTCCATCTTACTTTGTGCCGGAAAAAGCAAACATCTAAATAAACCCTGTCAAACCATGTTGTCCATCTGCCGGCAGATAAGATGAAGAAAATAAGCCATGTTCCATAAACACAAACATAGGGCATCACAAATCAGTGGCCACAGTCACCGCAACCATAAATTAGCCTCGGAACCATTTTTAGCATTTAAATCGGACAGGGAGAGGACAGTGAAAAGAGAGGACAACCCGCTCTTTAAAATCTCATCACTGCTGTCACTGTGGGCTCCGCACCATGAAACAACACTGGATAACATCTACATGAGTTAGAGAGAGAGAAAAAACAAAGATGTGACCACGAAAATGCTGGCAGGCCAATGATGGCAGGGCTGGGTTACCCGGCAGACAGGAGTGACTTCAGTGAAGTGCAGAAGAGAGGGAAGGAAAGAACAAACCAAGTCACAGCCCCCTAGTGGAAATGTCTCAACCGTTCATTTTCCAGCACATTAAGAATAATGGAATTCCACTATTGTAGGAGACTTGTCTCATCAAACAGTTGCATGTTAAATACGTAAGCAATTTGGTCTTTTCTTGTGATTTGCAGCGATGCACTTTTACTTGAAGGTTGCACCTGAAAATATTGATAAAAAAGGAAAATAAATCACTGTGTTTTGTTTACTGTGTTTTCTTTCTAAATTATATTTTAACTGTCCTGACATATTGAAGAATATCTCATGCTGGATAACAAATGAATCCCTTAGACATTCATTCTACAATGTTTTCCCTTTATATTACATGGGTAAGAGCCTCTGGGAAGACATTACCTTTGTACATGAGTTCTTGCAACATGAGATGACAAATTGACAATAGCATCACACTGGGCTCTCAGGAGCCAGCTATGTATATTATGCGACTCTAACTCCCCTGGTTGGAACATGCACGCCGTGTGAAATTTCACAACTAGATTTATCTTATTTTCCCAACTTATTTTCATATCTATTTCCTTTTCTTTGTGAATTAGGCAGTTAATAAAGCCATGGGGCCCTCTGTATAGTGAAATCAGCTGGAATTGCAACATTAAAGAATGCAGCTGAGGTGTAGCCAGAGCCATCCTCCTGGATTTGGGCAAATTCAGCTGATGCAAAACAAGGAATTAATTTGAGGGGAGCGGCTTGCGTGCTGAGCTTGGCGCTCTGACAAAGATGAATGGCATCATTCCAAGCGAATGGTAATTTCACTTTTTGTGACAGTGCTTTAGAGCAAAAGCGACTCGGGACACACAAAGCATTTGCAATCCCATTGAGGGCCCTTGGTACCTGCCTATCAGACACTGCACATTGTTTACCAATCATCTGATATTGATTGGTTTCAGACTAAAGTTTGAAGATGAATTAGAGTGGGAGAAGGTTAAGTCCTAACCTTGAAAGATTTAGTGTCTATTCAGCCCGCGTGTAGGACTCTCCTCAGCTCACTTGGAGAATAGAGAACTTTTAAATTCAATAGGGGTGAGACACAAAACGTGTCACATTCACCAAGTGAATCCACTGGAAGAAACGCAGAAGAACACCCAAAAAGCATAATCTTTCTCCCTAGTTGATAGAAATGGTAATTGCATGTGTGGGATAATACTTTGAAGCCAAGGCCTCGGTCGTACAGACCGCCTATTTAGGTTAAAAAAAGGGGCAACAAAACAGCTCCTTCTTAACGCTTTTGTTCACTTCTCCACTCTTTTAAATGTTTACTGAAAAAGAACCTTCAAATCCACTCTCCAGCTCCTGCACAATGTGGCACCTATCACTCTTGGGTGCACGGACACATTGTGTTATGTGAATCATTGATATGTAGCGATCATTCCCATGAATCATTTTCTATTTAACATTCAAATTCTCAGGAATCTGATTCTCATCCTCTTGAGATGAACAAAAACATTTTGTGAGATAAAAGACATTATTTGAATAATGTTACTTTGTTACACAACAGACTGCATTTTATTTACAAGGGAATATCTGCAGCACAGTCATCACTATAGTCAAAAGAAAAGTCTTTTTTAAATTTAAACCTTTCACTTCTTGGTTGTTGTGTCTCTGCTTTAGTCCAAACTCTGAATCTTTTGAAGCCACAAATAAATGACAGAGCACCACAGGACACCTGAAGCTCACATTTTAACATGCTGGACAAGTGATGTTCCTATGACTTGACATTCATATTTTGACATTCTAACAGAGCCAAGAGCTCTCCAGTACCATAGAGTCCCCTCGGCTTGTAGGGATGTACCATCTCTCAGCATGGGGTTGGAGCTCTAAATGGACCACTGGGCCAACCCGTCACAGCTGGGCCACACCACTTAACATCCCCCTCCCATCCTCCTCCAGCCGACAACCCCTCTGGTCTACTCCAAGGCTTTGCAGCCCACTTGACCTCCCGACACAGAGCAGAATAGGCAGAAGCAGCACTAACCCCACAAGATGCCCAGGTCAAAGGTCGCATTAGGAGAGTGCATGCATGGCTCGTGGTGTGATGGGGAGAAGAGTGAGCAAATATTGTCCTTGTGTTCATAAAGTGAATCAATCTGTCATCCCTTCTTTAACCTAGACAGCATTAAAGAAAAAAGTCAAATTCATTAAAAGGTGATAAAAAAATAGAGGAACTTGTAGATTAAAGATTAGAATATTGTGAGAGGATTTAATTAAATAAAAAAATAAAATAAAAAATAAAAATCACACCACATTCTGCTTATTCCAAGCTGTATTTTACAGGGCCTCTGTCAATGGAGTTGCACTATAACAGACAGGAAGTGGACAGAGTTTATGGCTTATAGGAGGCTCCCGAGGACACAGGTGCGTCTGTCGTGACACAGACGAGCAGAGGACAGACAGGACAGGATAGCAGGACTCAGGGTCCAATGGTTTTTGTAAATTGTCCAGAGATTAGTATGTGTGTGGACCCACTAGGTAAAACCCATGCATGCCAGAGCAGTGGCAGATGTTTCATAATTTATCAAGCAGAGTCAGTGACTGCTGACAAAGTTAAGCATCCAGCATGAGATTGAGGAGAAGCAGCTAAAATGGGCTATGAGGTAAAATGCTTTGGAGAAACTATCCCAAAAAAGAGCATTTTAATAAATAAAAGCATCACTTTATGTTGTTAAAGCAAAACTGATTTTCTTCATTAAAAATAAATTAAATGTGGTTAAAAAGTTTTGGACACATTATTTAGAAGTCATCAGGGGGACCAATCTTACATTATTACAAATTGCAAACTGATGTTAAAAAATTCAACAAGCTCAGGTATAAGATAATCAGAGCATAACCATGAAAAGACACGTATGCTGACAAAACTAGTTTTTCTTATAGAGGCTATGATAGTGTAAGCACATACACACAGAGGCCTCAGAGCTTAGCTAACCCTCCAATCCTGGCCAGCCCTTAGCCCTGAATGCGAGCAGCACTTAAACTTTCCCCTTTTCAAACAGGGGAGCACAAAGAGAGGACCACATCAGTGGCCTGCTGATCATCCCCACAGACGGCTGAGCGCGGACAACAGGCAGGTCCCTGAGCACATCCCCACATAATGTCCCCATGTCCCCCCATCCAACTCACACTGGGTTAGGCCTGTGTGTTGTGTACGCGGCGCTCCCTCTCATGTGAGACTAGATAAATGACAATTCTCTCGAGAGGGGCAGTTAGAAGGAGTGGGAGCTGTTTGGGCGAAGGGTGGGGTAGAGGGGCTTGGTGCTGCAGCTGTCCCACTGGCCACGTCCACCCCCTGAATCCCCAACCCCCCCCCCCAGCAGCAGGTTTCTCCCTACAGAGGAGGGAAAAAAAAAAAAAAAAAAAAAATACGCTTCATTACGTCCTCTCTCCCCAGAGCAGCTAGGGGCCTTTCAGTGCAGATAAGCCTCTTAGACATGAAGTAGCGCTCAGAGCAGCGTTTGAGTGACAGCAGGAAGGTTTAGCCATTCAGTGGACAATGCTCACATTCTCTGGCTTTAATCTAGAAGGCGGACAATGATCTGTTTTTTAAGGCCTCATCTCCTCTGCTTTTCCCACAGCAGTAGGTGACTGGCACAAGGAAGAGAAAAAGAGACAGAGCAGGCCGAGCGCCGGCCAGGAGGGCGTGCTGCTATCTCCCAAGGCCTCATGTTTCCTTGACAGTCCAGACTGAGGTGGGACAAGGGGGAGCGAGGTGGGGTGGGCTGGGAGTTGGAGGGGATGTAAAGTTGATGGAAGGCAAAGTGCATCAATCTCACACACACACACACACACACACGTGCGCGCGCATGGGCACAAACAATCATTCGGTGATGGTTGAGTGCCTCTGTGTGACAGACAGGCAGGTGAGAGGCCTGGTGGTGACGTGGCTTAGTGTAGAGCTTTGTCATTCTTATCTGCTCTGACCACTGACATCCACCCCTCCTCGGCCATTGTGTGGGTTTCTATGATGTATTTATACAAACGCTAATGCATGGGCAACTGGGGGAAAAAGAAGCTAGACAGTGTGAAAAGACATCCACACAAACTCATTTGTTTTGATTTCATGATACATTGTAGCCTCTGTGGCCGTCTGGGCCCTAAATGTGCTTTCATGACACAAAGCATTATGTAATCAATAAACCTTTTATGAAATTGAGAACAACTTAAACTTAGATGTGAATACCAGGATAATTAAATTATTCATTTGATTAGATTAATATGGAGCATGGCAGCTGCTATGGTCTTAGCAGGGAAATCCACTCACATTACATTAAAATTTTTATATAAAAAATGTTTAAATTTCAAACAACAAACGGTAACAAAAATAAAGCATCTTTTATTTTTACAACTTCAAAAACAATGTCAGCTTTCCTTATGCATTTTTCTGAAAGAAAGCAAGATAGACATTGTGGTACTACAGTTGTCACACTATATATCTAATTACTGTGTCATCTTTCTCTCCTATAGTGACAGGAAGACAAAAAAAAAAAAAAAATAAAAAATCACCTGTCAATAAACGAGCAACTACACATATATAGTATGTGTGGATAAGCTGTTTTTCTACTCATTGACTTCCTGTGAGAGATACTTAAAGTATCTCTCACAGGAAGTCAATGAATAAGTTAATTTAAAGGGCCAAGATGAACAAATAATACAAGTTGGGATGACATGGTGTAAATTTGCCAAAGAACTAGGAGGATTATTTTAGAATCACCTCACACTTTAGACTGGTTTGTTTTGCTCCATAGAAATTATAAACATCCACATCTCATCTATAATAAACAGACAGAAGCTAAGCTGAAGCCACTCAAGTGGACATCTGTGTGTGTGTGTGTGTGTGTGTGTGTGTGCGCGTGTGTATGAATGAGAACGGGAGGCCAACATACGGAAACGTGTCCTTCAAGAGATATGGCTGTAAAACCCCTTCAATGTTTGACTCAAGTGTCAATCACTGGGCTACTTATTATTCTAATTGGATTATTACTACAGTTTCGCCTCTCTGTTTCTAAACATGGCACCGCCAGTAACTCTAGCTTGTAACTGTGTGAGGAAAATAAATGAAAGCAGAAAGAAAAATTAGTCTTAGTAAAAGTGTGAGTTGCTGAAATAGCACCTGGAAGTACTTTAAAGTATATAAAACATAAGCTCTGCTATATAATTTTTTATTTATTTATTTTTTTTTTTTTAAAAAGGGACGTGGTCACTTTTAGAAGTTAAAAATGCAAATTCTAAACAGCCCATATGCTTTGAATATTTGTTTATTAAAATGTGGTAAGATGAATTTCTATTAAAAAAAAACAAACAAAAAAACAGTATTGGTATAAAAGTATAACTGGCAAAAGAAAGACGGTGCTAGCTTGAGATGGAGAGTGGCAGCAAACACATAAAACAGCCCAGAGACATGGGTGAACTTTGGCCTTCTCTAAACACCTCCATACTTGTCTGTAAACCCCTCAATTCAGACTTTCTAATACTTGTCTCCCTTTTTTTCTTTTACACACATGTTTCTGCTGCTGAATGAAATCTTACTGAGGTATGAATAAAACAGCCTGCTTTTGGATTTGACAACCGTACATTTTTCATATAACACAGTGGGATTTTAAGTTGATGTTACAGGGCGTTGGGTTAAGGATATCAAGCCTGAATTCAGGTGAGAACACCACTAAAAATTTGAATTACGCTTGTCTTCCAGTCAGCAGTCAGCCTTTGTGAATACATGTGCAGGTTTGCACACGTGTGCAAACCTACATACACAGAAACAAGGACACAAATCCCTAACAGCCATTCAGCATGTCCTCAGCACCTCACCCTTACTCGCCTCCCACTCTCTTACAACTTTTCTCTCATTAATCTCACACACCTCATCACAGTCCAAGCACCTCAACCCCAAAGATCTCATATCCTCCACACACCTTTACCTCCTTTCTGGGCTCAGCAACAGCTCTGAAATCCCACAATAATAACTCCCTTGCATGTTCTGTACCACTGGCCTTGTTAATAGTTCCTCCTGCCACTATGAGACTTCTTGTAATCAGTTATTTAAGTTTTGTTTTTTTTAAGGCAAAGGTAGACAATTACTCTCAGTCTCTTATTTATGCCTATTTTTGCATTTCTTTGTGTTTTTTTTTTTATTATTTATACATATATAGCCATCCAGAAATTGATGATGCATCAGATGTATTGGATTAGAGAATCAGTTTCATACTACTCCATACTTGTATATAGACAGAAAAGAAGCAATGTGAAAGAGGGAAAGAAACAACAGTGAGATAGACATATCAGAAAACAGACAGAGAGACAGATTGGGCAATTACACAAACATACAGAGACAGATCATTCCATTACACAGAGAGCCTGGCATGGCGGCGATTGAGACAATGGGCCCCTTCAGCATACTACTGAGTGTTTATGTCCCCCGTCAGTCTGCATCACCAGTGTCCCCCCTGACTGCTCCCAGCTGAAGCCCCTAGCACACACACACCACCTATACACACAGACACCTCTCTGACCTCCCAGGCTGAACTTGAACATACACACACTCCTGCTTTGCTTTCTGTCACATGACAGCATATCATGTCCCACGCAGACTTTAAGTCTCTGTACTGTATTTGAGTGTGTGTACATGTTTGTGCGTGTGTGTGTGTGAGTAGAAGATAATGAATGAATGAGTGAATGAATAAGCAAAAGAAAGAAAGAATGAATGAATGAATGAATGAATGAATGGGCTTCTGTCAGACTGCTCCTCACAACTTTATTTAAAGATGTCGTGTTCTACATCAAGAAATGGCAGTCATGTATGCATGTGTAGTCATGGCAACCCCCCACCCAACCACAGTTTCTTGTAAAAGGGACATATTGATCAGGTTTACAGGTCTGGATGTGAGTGGATGGCAACTGGCACAGATACTTCTCTTATGTCCTCTCTCTTATGTTCCCCTAAAATCACATTAGTCCTTCACTCCCCCCACCTCCCTCTCCTCATTTCCCTCCTCCTGCTCTCTGATACCAGTGCATAAAACACACCAAAAGCTTCACTGGAGCTGGGTAATGAGACGGACCTTTGACCTTGCCTTGATGACTTCCATACCTGTGCATGTGCAAGAATATGTGCCGTTGTATGTGTGAGTGTGAGTGTGTGTTTGTGTGTGTCTGCAGCTGGCGGCTGACAGCGACATGACTAATGAGGGCCTGGGACAGAAATAATAGGTGGGAATTATAACACAAAAAGGGTACAAGCGCAAAGGAAAAGGAAGAACAAATGACAGAGCAATGGACAGGAGGAGGGAATGATAAAGGGAAGGAAACAAAAGGAAGAAAGAAAACCTAAGATTTAGAGAAGGGCTTAAATAATTAGCAAAGTATAGCTGAGCTGTGTTTCACACAGAATCAACAAATGGAGGGAAACTGTTGAAGGCCAGCGTTTTACATTGCTGACACCACTTTGCTTTAAGGGTGAAAGTAAACTTTAGACTTGCTGAAAAGCTATTTACTGTAGTAAACTTACTGTTACTCTACTGTAGTAAATATTTATGGAGACATATCCCCCCTTTAGCAGTTGTGCGTTTCTCCATTGTAGAGATGCTTGGAAACTTTCTCCAACCAAATCTTTTTATTCCTTACCATTCTATATTCCTGTCTGCCTCCGATATAAAAAGACTTAAGCAGCTAGCCGTTTACCGACATCTAAAGCTGCAACCCAATTAAACACAGAATTACACTCAGACCCATATGGTGTAAACACTCAAACATGACTGTTCCATAACTACATCAAACAAATTTGGTAAAGCACCAATCTACATCTGGATAAAATACAATTTTAGGTTTTGCTGTTTATCTGACACATCTTCTCTGTGAAATATGAAAGATATTTTAGAATCAAAAGGCTTGGAGAGAAAGCCAGTCTGATATACTCAATCCCACAACGGAAACCAGACTTTGTGGAATAGCACGACCTGGACAACACATTTGGGTGTCTGGCAACACCAGCTTACAACTGTCACACTCAAGGTCAAGGGTCATCATGTGTAGACAGAGCAGAACTTCCTAATTATACATGATAAATGTAATTACACACAGGAAGCATTTCTCTCCACAATTTACTGGCTTAACCCTGTCAGATGTGCCGAGCTAGCAGGGAAATTGGAGGCATAATGGTGTTGAAACATCATATATGAAAAAGTACATTTGGTAGACTTCAAAGAATTTACATGACAATGATATTTCACACTAAAACAAATCAATTTTGGAGTCTTTTTTTTTTTTTGCATGGGATTTTTTTAGTTGGGTAAACTGGGGGACGATTTGAGGGCCAGAGAAAGCAGAGAAAACTTTTCCATCAGGCTGTGTGTTGTGATAATGATGCTATCTGGCCCAAAGAGATCTCTTCAGTGAACTCTGTGCTCCTGTGGGATCAGATCAGCGCCTATAATGGCTGACTGCAGCCAGAGGGTCTCGACCCACTGACACAAAACATGGCGCCAAGAGAGAAGCGAGACAGATGGACAAATAGACAGATAGACATTCAGACAGACATCCTGTCTCAAACTGCAAATAGATACAACAATTAAGTCAGGTCTGGTCATTTTCATTTCACTGACCTTTGCCCCTCACCTCCTACACATATAAGGAGACAAATTACTACTGCAGTTGGGTTTGACCAACAGCTTCAATGCAGGAGAACATGCAGTGTGAAGGCTGAGACAGCGGACATAAATCATACCTGTATTTGATCTGTGGGGCCCTGAGCTAGCTGACGATGTGACAGCTAGCATGTACCCTATGTCTCTGAACCCCCAAGGGGCTGAAATGGGTCACTTGTTTTACAGAGCAGCTGTACCTTCAGTGATATATAAATCTAGTTGCATCTGTACTGAGGTTTGCCTTTATGTGTGTTTGCACTACTAAATAACAAACCAAGATTATGCAGTTGTTTAATAAATGCTGAAAGCGTGCAAGGCTATTCAAACTAATGAACAGACCAACCAACTCAGGTGTGCGCTGTGGGATGAAATCCTAATTTTGTCACTTTAGGATTTTACCACCATCCACATCAAACATGTTATTTTCATGTCAACAGACAGAACTGGTCAACTGGTCATTTCCTTTCCCTTTCACATTGGCTGTCATCTTACCAGTGCTCATGCCAGCATGCTAATAGTTTATACAATATGTCCAATGTCAAGGACATACACTATCATTGGCTGTGGGCAGTAGCACTTTAGTCGCATGCACTGTGCATACATACAACAATGCTTAGTCCACAAAAACATTACCAAAATTATACAGCATCATTCTGTGTCACTCCCAAGGGAGATTACTACGTTACATCAGGAAGTGCCCTTCAAAGTTTCCACCATTGTAATTGTATGGTTTAGATCCAGACTTTGTTTTCTGCCTTTCAGAGCCAATTTTTAAACCCAAGAGGTGGCTAGTCTCCAGGCTAGGCAAAATCAGAATTACATTAACACCCAAAGAGCATTTCATCAGAGACAGCAGGGCCCTGTGGTCCAAGACACCTGTAATAGAGTTTCCCCTTTCACAGACACAAAAACATTTTAACTCCTTTTGTATGAAAGGTTTACATGCTCCTGCCTGCACGGAAATATGCTGCTGCAACTGATCAAATCAAGCCAAACAAATTGCATTTGTTGAGAAAAGGATCAAATGCTAGCGCCCACAACAAACATATTAGCAGCCTGATCCACACCAAATACCCTTGGCATAGTGGTAGTATTGGATTAACAAAGTAACATCGAATAAGAGAAGAGGATGTGTAGAAATCCAAACTGACTCCTTTCCTCTGCACTCCCCTTGCCGCTCTGCTCCTCTGAGCACAAATTACCATGATTGTATGCAAGCGAGGAAATAGATGTGGGGAAAACACTTACATGCTAAGAGATGTATTGCATTACTGTGAATTCAACTGAGGTGATGCGGCATGCCAATCTCAACATTGTAGTGCATCTTAAGTTAGAATGAAAAGATACAATTAATCATCTAAATTACCACGCCCTTGGATAGCAGTCAAATTTAGAAGCCTTTCTCAAGTTAATCAAAAATGACCTTAGACCAAATCAACACTTATGTCCATTTTTCTCACTATTGAATACATGAAAACTATCAAATTCAAACATTTGGTAATGGGAAAAGGAGATATTTTTCCTGTTTGTTATTAAAATAAACAGAGACAGAGATGTCTGGGATGAACTGGTGTGTGAAACTCAGGGGAGAGAACGAGAAAGTGAAAGAATATGGGAGAGAGAGACAGAAAGAGACTAAAGGGTCTGACCGTCTGACAGACAGGCAGGCAGATGGACAGGAACTTGGCATTAGGGAATATGATTCTGCCAGAGAGTCATCCATAAAGACTGGAGGAGGTCGAAGGGCACCCTCTCTATAATGAGTCATCATCACTCAGTTGTGTCCACGCTGGGATGGTCTGTGTGTGTGTTTGTGTGTGAGAGAATCTGTGTCTGGGAGAGAGGGCCAGTGGATTTGCTGAGAGATAGTGCAGGATAAACGACCAGCTCTGCTATTCTAGGCCTCTGGGGAAAAAAGAGAGATCTCCCTGTTGTTTTATCGGACCACTGGCCAAATAATGTCAAGGCCAAACAATGTCAATTTATCCCCTCGTCAACATTTTCATAAAAAAGTTGGAGGAAAAACATGGCTGAGGAGGTGAAAATGACATTCGCTGGGTAATGAAATATGATAATTGTCGTAAAACCTATGGCTGTTAGAGGGAGCCTGTGTTTGACTTGTTGGGGCTGGGTAAACACCACTGGATGGACCTTGCCATGGCAGCTGTTCCCGTGGTAACACGGTGGGCAGCGGAGGTGGAGCCACAGGGGAGTTGTGGCGTTTTCATGAACTGATTTTTTTTATTCACAGCCAGTCATTACTTTTACCACAGCAGAGCCCGAACTGACCACTAAAAGGGCGGTGCAGACTGCCAACACCTTGTATATGGAATTCATAAAACAATGGCTCACACTAAATTCCCCTGCTGCATTCTCAATCAAGCTGCTATGGCAATGACTGTGTCTGTGTGCATTTATATGAGTGCACGTGCAGGGGGCCATATTTTCAGTTGTGCAGCATCGGATGAATATCTCCATTTCTTGGTGGCTGACAGCCTGTTTGTCATCCTCTCCACAACCAAGAACTGACCTTCAGCAGCATAACTGCCTTTATCCTGCCATACCTCTCCTCTCCCTTCATCCTTACATCTCCATTGCCTCTCTCACCCCCTATCTCTTTGAACGCTACCTCCCTCCACTTCTCTTCTCACTTTTGGATCTCTTTTCCTCTACTGCCTTTGTCATTGATCGTTGATGCGATTGGCTGCCTCCATGCTCAGTAATGACCTGCCCTGGTAACCAGCCGGCTGCTCCACTCAGCCCTTCGTAGATTGAACTGTCAGATGGCAGCGATTAATGGCTGGGCAGAGAGACACAGGCTCACACCTGCAATGTCCCACCCTGCACTGCCCTGCCAATCCTCTGTCCAATCTTAGCTCACCCTATGTAGGTACACATGTGTTTGTATCAGAGTATGTTGAGTCCAAGTCATCTTGTAGAATGGATAAATATTCAAACGTGTATTTGTAGTGTTTTACTTTCATAAAAATACACTCTGCCCTGCTGCAGTGGTTGATGGAAGATATATATAAGGTATATGGTGGGAGGCTGTGTAGGAGGCACAGGAGAAGTGGTAAAAAAAAAAGTCAAGAACAGAACTCACAATGCACTTCTAGCACCAAAGCAGAAAAAGTTGTCAATTTTGCCAAATCAGAAAATAACTGAACCCACCACAATTTGCTCCGCTACTTAAATGACAGCATATGATCATTATTTGTCTGCAGTGCTATAACTTTGTTGCCCTCTGCTCCTCTTTATTACTATATTAGTTATGATTGCACCCATAATCATTCACTTATTCTACTGTTCACACTTGAGCCACTCCGTGCAAGAGAATCAGAATAAGTGCCTAAAATGCTAACATATGTTATTTCCTCGATCAGAGATGAGTGGGGTGTTTGGTCTGGTCTCGCTCTGTCTGTCTGTTGAGCTGAGCACTGTGGGCCCACGCGGCTGTCCCGTGTTGTACTTGGCTGGCCGTCTGCTAACTGTCAGCGCAGTATCTCCTTACACTGATGAATGGGAAGTTTCCAGACCTTTCCCAAAGCTTTCATTCCCTTGTTCCAACGCTTCATCCAGAGGAATGGCCGAGAAAACATGGTCTCCTCCGCCTGCCCACCAGCCTCCCACAAGGGGAGCGCCAACATGGAGACGGGCACAAACGCTAAATTTAAAACGCTCCCCCCAATAGGGAGAGAAAGAGAGATGGGGTGCAGGAAATGTAGAGGTAGTGAGGTAAAACACAAGAAAAATGGTAGACAAAACAGAAAAAGACAAACCAGAAACACAAAAAATGTGGTGAGAGAAAGAAAAAAAGAAACTGAAAGAAAAAAAAACAAGACAGACAGAAGATGGAAAGAGCATAATCCTCTGAACAGTGAACATGTGAATATCAGACCAGTAGGGGTTTGGCGTGGTGTGTGAAACGGAGATAAAATCGATTAGCTTGTCCACTGACCCATTGAGCAGCGGGGCCCCCCATTGCCCTAGTCCTGCCACAGCCCTGACAGAGACGTCCAGGCCCAGAGGTCCCCAGGGGTCCTTTCTGGACACTGAGGTGAACAAAGTGGTGCCCTCCTGTCAAACTAAAGCCCTCAAGCAACAGCAGAACAACAAACCATGCTGCAATGCTTCACTGCTCCCTGATTCCACAGGAGACAGAAAAGATGTAGTGTGGGCTGCTGAAAGAGGACACTGTGTGGAAGAGCTGGTGCTTGATATATAAAACTACAGTACTACAGGAAAACACCATCAGTTAATTTAGACTTTCAGCCAAATGAAATCAAGCAGGTTTTACGAGATAAGTTATTTGGTTCTTATATCATTATAAACATTAGTTCTATTAGTTCTCCAACACTGTGCGTTGTAAAAGATTGAATAAGTAAACAATTAGTATACACTGTTTGCTGTCAGTATTAAGTGGTAGAAAAAAGAAAGTTTGACTTCGAACCTATTATGATGGCCCGTTTTTCAGATTATATCACAAATGACATTTTTGTCACCTAAAAATTTTTGAGAAAGGGACATCCTAGTATCTATTTAAGTACCAACCAAGTATCTGCTCATTCTTATTTACAGAAATAACCTCTACAGTTTTTACAGTTTATTATATTAGGAGATGCCACCTATACGCTACTTAAAAATTACAAAAATTCTCCTGTAATTTCTTAGAAAATTCTCAAAGCATTGGCCTGACAAACCTCCACCTGTTGACAGGTCCTCAAATCTCTCCCTTTAATTTTATCGCCTTGCTTTCCTCACACGATTTCCCTCAGTCATATCACCGGGAGGGAGCACCTCTTTGATTCCTGGCTCATTGTAGTGTATCTGACCCTGGAGGTCACAGAGTGGAAAGATGTGGATGTGTCACCACTAAGCTCTTCTCCATGTTATAATAATATTTCTATGGTGCTTTTAGGATGCTAACGCTAATCAAAACAGGACATCCTGAGGAGGGCTGTGCTCTCTCTTCCCTGGCCCCCGCTCACCGACCGCTTTATGTTTTTGTGTTTGTGGAGTAGCGACAATCCCAGGAAGCCACGAGAAGGGTTCATCAAAGCTCCGAGCAGGGGGCCCCGGCTGCATGATCGCTGGAATGCAGTGTGGAAAGGAATCTCTACTGTCCTATTGTTCCCTTGTTTCCTCGGTCTCATCACACGCCGGCACATCCAGTTCACTTACAGGTAAGCAGCGCTAATCAGACCAGCATTGCTTTCCACGGCTGCATTCTTTCCTTTACTGTGACCCTGACTGACCAACAACATACAAGTGTGCACACACATACACACAAAGAAGGTGCACGGCTTATACAGTCGCACACATCTACAGAAAGGAAGTCATCAAGACAGATCTCTAAGGACAGGGACATGGTGTTTCCTTTTCTCAGACATGGGATTAGAAGTGGAACAGTGAAGTGAACATTGATGGTGCATGGTAGAGAGATGATCCACCTTCTCAAGACTGAGTTCAGGGAACTGGCTTGATGATCTCGAAAAAAAAAAAAAAACAACTTTTTATTAGAGTCATTGGCGTGAGAGTGATAACTGCCACCAAAACTGTGATATAGATTTCTTTGACTCTTGAAAGTTCAGCCTTACTGTCTTTCTGGGTATGTTGCCTTTAATAATGAATTCACTGCTCGTCTTGACTTTTTGTCTCATATTTTTGTTTCATATTGTGAAACTTCAACTCAGACAAGATACCTGCGATCAGGTAAATGAGGTGCAGCAAAAACTTCATCAGGAAGGCTCCAGTTTTGATTTCATCTCCTCCCCTCTCTCTTGCCTTGTGGGGGTGAGAGGTCACCACTTAATGAGCTTCAGGTTAGAGAGTGGGAGGCTTGTACAGTAACACACACAGCACATAAAAGCATAAATGTACCTGTGACTATATCTGCTCTGTCCTGTCCTACCCCCTCTGCAGGAGACAGGCATTACCTGCTGTTTTCCTCCCATTAATCAGAAATGACCATGCCTCACTGCCTCACTCCTTCCATCCCTTGGGCCAGCCAGCTCCACCCAGGGAGATCCCCGAGCAGTGCTGGAACACGCTGTTATCACCACATTCACAAAGCGATTGTTGGGTAATTCCTGTTTATACTAATGTGCTCCCTCCAGTGTGTAAGAGTGAAAAAAACACTGTTCTCACTGTCAGCCCTCCTGGAGAGTGATTAAAATGCAAGGTCCACAACCAGAGACATGCAACCTTAACACACCTGCCAGTACGATATTAATCACTAATTCAAAAGAATTGGATCATACCCAAAATGAGCTAAAGGATTGTTTAAATGTGGGTTGGGGGGTTGAGATAATTTAAATGAATGATCATATTTCAGCCTGTAAACTGACATACAAAAAAACATCATGTCTGCAGTCTAGTGTACAGTAGCATACAAAGATTGGCTGCCACCATAAAGTCACATCAAGCTTTTGTTTACTCTTCCTCCTCATAAAAGCACTCAACAATGTAGTAAAGTGACTTAGGGTAGTTAGCTGATGTGAGACATGAGGCCAGAGTGTCGGGCCCTGTTTCTACCACCTGCTCCAGGTAATTGATTGGAGTATAAAATGATTGACTTTCTTTAATTAGCTAACAGACATCTCTTCTCAAAGCATGCCAAGGAGTACTAACTTCATACTGCCTCATTAATAGCCCGCACGATCTGCACCATCAGCAATCTGTTGACATTGTAACTCCTCAGACATCATAACGACACACAAATCAGTTTGATGTCTGGGTAAACTTTTCAACTCAGCAAAATGCCATTTATCTCAGACCAATTTGTGATGAGAAAATGGCGGCGTGTCACATTTGACAACTACATCATACTTGTATACTCTGCAGAGCACCTTTGTTTTGTGCATATGCACTGAAACTTGCACGTATATACACATTCAGCCCGACCAAATAAGCACATACACACACTCAACTCCCTTTCTAGAAACACACACACACAATCTATAAAAATATGCTTAGCTTGGGACTGTTCTGTTGATAATGACCTCAGCCTTGGCACCGTACTGGGCCAGACCAGACTGCCGACAGACAGGAGGCTTTTGTGTGGACTCCCTATCTCTAACTCCATGACCTTAAGGGGGGGGGGAAGAAAGCAGAAATGCCTTTTTTATTTAGAAGGGGTAAGGCTCTCTCATTGTTCTGTGTTGGTACGGTTTCCCTGTGGTAAACACACAGCGGTTCCCAGGCTTGACATGTTGCTGCACACCCTGCCTCCCACCCTCCCTCCCTCCATCCATCCCTTGGTGTTCCCACACTGCCCTGTCTGGGTCGCTGCACCATACCACCACCACCCCCCCCCAACAACAACAACACACACACACACACACACACACACACACAAACAAACAGTATCATGTTGTTCATAAGCACAAGATGTAATGACAGCCCAACTCCACACTCTCACTTGTTCACCTGCCACCAGAGTAGCATTTAAAAACTAATGCTTGCCTGTGTGCTCTTTAGCATTATGAAATTCCTGACACAGACGATAGATTCAGATGAAGGAGAGCAGGGACTGCATTTGGAAAAGAGGGGGGAGAAACCAGAGAGAAGCCCTGGGGCAGGGCCGCTGTGTCAGGGCCTGAGAGGCGACCCATGATGGGGCCTGGAAGCTCCCCAGTTGCTTGGGACAGGGGCCATCCTTCAAGCGGGTGACAACAGCGCATAAACAAACCACTAACCTCGTCAGCTCTGTGTTTACAGCCCTGAGACCGAGTCCTGGACGACTCATTAACATCAGAGACCTTCCAAAAGAGCCATTTTCTGAGAGAGGGAGGGAGAGAGAAACCTTCTCCCATCGTAAGAGAGGAAAGTGGACGACATGTCAGACAGATGGGGGCGTTGATAGATGAGAGAGCCTTGGTCACAGGCAGCCTGCCCCCGCCACCCAAAAACCCAACACACACACATACCTCAAAACACATCTAATACACCCAAAAAGGTTGCATGTGCATCTGTGCGCATATGTATCTGTGATATGCTTGACATCAGGTTTGACAAGTGTTCTGCAGCTCTCATATCATAAACTGCTGTAACAAGTCGAAATGCTACACTGCATTTTTTATAAATGTACTTGGTCACTTTTACCCCTCCGCAGACAGATCACATAGTTGTTACATAACCATCACACTGAAGTGGAAAAATGTAACTGTTCTACAGGTACTGACAGAAACCCTTTTACATCTATTCACACAACAAGGGTGCATGTCAACAGTGCAAGTGCTGTGTCTTCAAATTTAAGTGAGCATTTTAACTAAAACAAACAAACTCAAAGGTCAGGAGCAAATTACTGAGGCCATAAGAATAAATAAAATGTATTTTAAATAGTTAGTTACCCTAATGGTTTTGTGTAGTAATTTCTTTTGTTTCTAATTCAAACCAACTAATTTTTAGATTGTAAGTGAAATTCTCAATGCAAAAAAAAAGAAAAAAAAGTGCATTGTTGCCTATATTGCTATTTATTTGCCTCAGAAAATAAAATCAAAACAAACAAGCCAAGAGAAAAGAAAGGAGTAACTTCCACCGTGGGCCTCAATGATTCTTGACCCAGTCCATTACTGAGGGAGATATGGGACATTTGTATACGGGGCTTGGCACCAAGCAGAGCGCAGGCAAAGAGCTCCGCTCCGGGACAACAAGGGCTGTTTAATGGGGTCTCTATTTCACTTTCCTCGCGCCGGCCCGCTCCTTCTCACCTTTTAAATGGGCCGATCTATTAACCGTTTTAATGAGCTCCGCCAGACAAACGCGAGATGCATGGCCCATTGCACAATGTGGGGAGGACGACGCACTCTTCAGCTCCGGAGAGGAGAGTGGAGGAGAGGAGAGGAGAGGAGAGGCGCTGAAGGACAGCGAGACCCGGAGGCGCGCGAGGCCCCACTCCCTCTCGCTCACCCTCGCATATATACACACATACATACGCACGCGCGCACGCACACACACGCACGCACACCGATCGGGGCCGTCAATTTGAAAGATAATGCATTTAAAATGTAACAGCCTCTAACTCCACATTTCTGGGGACGGGAGGATCAGTGAGTGATGACTGACAAAATATTGTGGTAAATGTGAAAAATGATTATCAAATACACAAGTCTGGGCCTTGGGACACAAACTGGATTTGATCGCTCCACAGCCACTTGTTAAGTTCCCAGATATTTTCCCTTTAAGTCCGTATTTTTCCTAAATTTAGTTGTACATGCAAGGTCTGTAAATCAGTTTTACTCCAAGTAGATTGTGAGATTAATCGTTGTTGAAATTATTCCTAACAAATTATCAAAGCTCTCTTAACACATTATGATCAGAAAGGTTTTTATTGAGGCACAAATATGCTAAGTGGGTCTTTAATTGGGCCTGCACCAAGTTTGGATCATCAAAGCCCTGCTCCTCCATCTTTCCGGAGCCCACAATCCACCACGGGGGTGCAGCCTGCACGCCTTGGCCAGACTTAGTTTGGAGGCTAAAGCCAGTTTTGTGGCGCACCGCATTACATCTGGACGTGCGGGCTAATCAGTTAGCCTCCATCAATCACTCGTGCGTTTACCACCTCTCCATCACCTCCTCTATTACATCCCCCCCTTTTTAATCACACCACTGTTCTGCGAGGAGGCCCCGTACATGCCCGTTTTAACACGACTTCTCCGGACAGGCGGGAGGCACACACTGAACGCATTTACCAGCAGAGCCCTTATGAGGGGTCTGGGAATTTAAATATTCACTGTTGACACTGTGCAGACCTGGCTAGGGGCCAGAGCGGGCCCGCTCCTCCGGGGACCCAGAACACTCCCCTATTCTGACTTAAGAGGGAGAAATCTTCCTCCTCCAGCTCAAGAATAATAATCTTTAAATACATAGTGAATAGTAGACGACCTCCTATATTCTCAGAATGGCTTGAATGGTTTGCAAAAATGTAGAAAAGTTGGTGCAGTTGTTGCGTGTTCCCCTTTGTGTCCGTTTCTACACAGCAATAAAAAAAAAAAAAAAAAAAAAAAACTACTCTAAAACAATGTGTTGTGTTTCACAGCGTTGAGAGACCTGGAGGGCCGCTACACAGAAAAACCAAGTGTTTTTCCTGTTGTTGCTTCTGCTGATGATGATGATGATGATGAGAACGGTGTGTGTGGGTTTCGGTGTGCACCTATTTCCTTATTCCATGTCCTAATGTTTTTATGCATCCAGCTGAATCACAAGAAAGTATCCATGCATCCACTTGACATGTTTCTTAAACTTCATCAAGATGTTTGTGTCATAGCTTCTTCTTTTCTGTGACGTAACCTAATTAAACAGTAACTTGCTTCTAACTGACCACAGGCAACAACTGCTCCCTGGCCTGCTGCTCACACCGGGGTGAACTGACATGTGCTGCAGGTATAGAAGCTTTTTTTTTTTTTTTTTTTTTTTGCATTATTTAGCTTTATTGTGTGCATAAATGCAAGTCTACGCGCAAAACGGGAAGAAAACACTGAACAGTCTGAAACTCTTAGAACTCGTGAAAATCATAACCTGCTCTAAATAACATTTCTGTAAACACAAAATCATTACACTGTTGCCTTGCTGGTTTTCACCTCTGCATAACCTCTTCCAAAAAGAAAAAAAATGCTATACAATTAGATTCATGGTTTGCATTTTACAGCGAGGACTTCAACAGTTAAAAGTCAGAGTTAGAGTCAAAACTCAAATGAAATGCAACACAACACGGAAATGTTTGCACCACAATCATAAAAAATATATCTACAACAGTTTCACTGAAAAAGCTTTAGAAAAACAATATAATTCTTGATAATTTATTGAAGCAAATCAATAGATGAATAGCAATATCAATCATCTCCTTGCATAAATTCTTCTAGTTGATTGCCTCCAAGTAATTAAATCGATTTAATGACGCGAGTGTTTCGATATTATACTTAATTTAATCAAAGCCATTGAATGTTTGAAGTTATTATTTTATCCTAGATGAATGTTGCCAACAGAGAAGCTGCGTCCTTCAATAATCGACTGACATGGAGTCTAAAGTGTGTAAACCATTAACATTGGAGCATTAAAAAAAGGAATAAAACATCGATGTCAGATTTTTTTTTCAGAATGGCAAATAATCTAACAATCGACACGCATCCGAAATGAATAAGAATTAAGAGTTACAAAGAAGAGACCCTTGACTCAAACATTTACCATGCCTGCCTAAATCCTCGTTTTCTCCTCGTTTCTCTCCATCAACCTGTTTTTCCCCTCAAGTTGCTTCCCGCAAACCGAAGAGCCCAGCAGCTCTGCAGCAGTGTGCAGCAATAGCAACACAACTGCCGATGCACTGGACATGGGATTTTAACCTACAATACACTACATTACACTACAGCGCCCACTACATGCAACGAGCAATTCCAATACAGGAGCGGACGCCCTGCAGAAAGTTCCTCCATCGCTCGCTCAACTTTAAAGTTTACGCTTCTCTTTGTGACAGCGTTTAGTTTAGTTTTTTTTTTTCTTCTCGACAATATCACCAGTCTGCCGCTTCTAAGTGAGGATTCTGGTTTTCTGATGGAAACGCAGTCGTTACAGAAACTAGTAGACGCAGTGATAACAGCGACAGTATATAGGTATATAAGATGGCATGTTTCAAAAGGAAAAAGAAAGGGATGTTGCACCTACTCGTGGCCAGTTTCCGTGCCCTGCCTTTGGACCTCATGGTGCCAGTCTCTCGGCGTGGGTTTGTTTGGATTTTTTCTTGGATCTTTTTTCCTCCTTTTTGTTTTTTCTCTGTCCTTTTTCTCTGGGTTTCTCAATCCAAACGCGCTATCTCTCCAGCATTGTCAGTCTGGACACCTTCGCACATGCGCACAGCCCGAAATCTGCCGGCAGCAAGTGCCAGAAAAAGTTTGGGACGATTTATCACTTTGATATTAACCTGATCCGGTCAAGATGGGTGAATCGCCGACATCTCCTTTCGAGTCAACTTTTCAAAGGGTCGCCGAGCGAGAAAGAAGGGCACACTGCAAAAAATGTCCAACCATATCGCAGCCTCAGATTCAAGTCGCGTGTTCTTGTTTACTTAACGCGTGAGAAAACTTTGTAATCGAGATGCCCCCAGTGCAGCTTTGACTTGTTCCAGAGCTCATCTCGAAACAAAAAAGCCACGTATCTCAAAACAAAGCAAACAAAATTAGTCAGACTGCGGAAAAATATTAACAACAACCTAAATCAAGTCCATTTTCCTGATACAGCGCGCAGGCTGTTTTTGTTCGTTTATCTCATTGTTTTTAAGAAGAAGGAGGGGAAAAAAAAACTTTTTGTATCTGAGCACTAAATGCAGATCTTTCTCGAGGTGGACATTTTTTGCAGTGCAGCCAGCACCCCGGATCCACAGAGTGCAGAGGACATTAATTATAACGATCCTTATTCTCAATCCTCGCTGCGCACCTTTCCTCTTTGAATGAAGTCAAATTAATCAATGTTCACCTAAATTACCAAAGCTGAATGTCGTCATTAAAGATTTTATATTTATATTATATTTTAATTGTGTTTTGACTATTACATGGAGCACTAGAAAATGAATGAACCCCCCCTTCCCTCTCCCGCTTGGGCACCAGACTGACAGCTCTAATATGAGTTTTTTTCCCTCTCTGCATGTCTTTGTGCTGACAATTATTAATATGTTAAGTGCCTAGTATTAATGCCCGTTTGAGACTTCTCTGTGACAGTGTGTAAATCCCATCACTTCGTAATTGCTGAATGCTTGATGAGGGTGTTTTTACTTGATTTAACTTGGAAGGAGAGAGAAAGAGACTTTTGACCAAACCTTCTTCTCAGCTGATGGAATAACGTTTGAATCATTTTTTTTTTTAATTTTATTTTTCACTCAGGGTTTTAAGAAAAAGGCCACACTCATAAATGAATGCCATGCAGGCACTAAAAGTCAATAAAATCACTGCATGTCTGCTGTTATCACATAAACCTTTTATGGAGGCATATTTAGATACTGAGTCACAGAGCACCAAAATAGAGTAACGTCAGGTACAGAACCAGCAAATCATGATTTCTTACCATTCATTTTGTTGCTAAAAATTCTGGGGGAAAAAAGTCCACATATTGATATCATAGAGGTGTAGTATATAGCTTAAGTCCCTAAATAGTGGCAGCATATAATCAAAGTAATTGGCAATTAATTAGATCCGCATGAGCTCATCGTGACCTTGCATATGAACTCTTTAATGGGTTGTGAACTCAGCTATCGATTCCAAGGTGTGTTGAAACTGATTGAAGTTGTGACAAAAAAAAAAAGACGAGAGAGAGAGAGAGAGAGAGAGAGAAAGAGAGAGAGAGAGAGAGAGAGAGATTCAACGCAGACAAACCCACTCTCTCGCTCTTCTTGCACTGTGGGCATTTAGAAACCAAACAAGCCACAATGTATTATTGCATGAATTCAACCTCCTCTGGACAAAGACAGCTTTGGTGCAAAATATATGTTGGCCCATGTGTGTTATGCACAACTGGGCAAACAACACAACAAAAAGTATTTCTTTCAAAAGACAAGACATATTTCCCTCGACTAAACTAAGACATCCCTGAACCGCTATCCCTCATTTAAATGGTCGAGTTAAAAGAGGTTAATATGATACTTTACTGTTGTACCTCACTCTACCTCTACTGTAATGACACAAATTGTGCTATTAAGTGAGTTGCGCCTATACACGAAAGGGTGGCGCACAAACTGACAGACAAACAACAGAGAGAGAGAGAGAGAGAGAGAGAGAGAGAGAGAGAGAGAGAGAGAGAGAGAGAGCTTCAGGCGGCGCGCTCAATTAGCCTAAATGGAAACAGTTTTCATTCACCGCAATAACTCACTCTCCTCTTCCCTCGCCTCTTCTCTCCTCTGAAGCACTTTCTCAATACATATTTTATTATGATGCGCTGAACCCGGTGGCAGGGCGGAGCGGCGCGCGGATCCCCGCAGCCCTGTGGGTTGTAATTATTAGAAATTAATTGGGTTCGAGACCCCCACAGTTGCAAGTATAAACTAAAACACTGGCTCACTTTTTAACTTGGCGTTAATTTCGCAAGCACACACCAGTTAACAAACGAGTCTAATTCTATTGCGTTTGAATTGGGGGGGGGGTTAATAAGGTTTTTGGTAAATTTGGCTGTATTACAGTAGCAGCGTACTCAGCTGTTCAGGGGTTAAAAGAATAACATGATCTGTATTGGGACTGTCGAGGCAGACTAAGAGAAAAAGGGGCCTCCGGCACAAGGAAATTACCAGCGCCCGCGTGACCTTTGAGCAAGGTAATCAATCAAGTGATCAACTGGGATATTTATCACTGCTTTGTCCAAGCAAACCCCTGACTAGAAACTACATAAAAAGATAGAAAATTACGATATTGATATTCTGGGATATCTTTGGGATAACTTTATTAGACTAATTGTTAAAAAAAAGAATTAAAATCCAAGCATAAAAATGTGTATTTAAAAAACCGTTATTGTAATGTTCACAACAATATTAATAATAGTGATAATAATATATGATAATAATAATATGTTAGTCTTCTTAAAATCTGGTTCAAATAAGCAAAAACAGACAGATCTAAATTGAATGGGCTTAATAGGAAACAGTTTAATATCAACATTTAAGGCCCATATCTGAGCTGCTCTGCTGTACATATCAGGAGCCTTCATTTTAGACAAATGTTGCGTCCAATGCGTTGTTTTTACTACCCATTATCACACCTATTTACTGATTATAATACTGCAATCATTTCCTTCTCTTTTAAATGTTTTCCCGTGTGGGAACCTGCAACGATGTATTTGGCCCAGTGCATGCTGCCCCTGTGTGGAGAACGATCGGCCCAATCAAACGCAGTAGCTTCCAATGAGCAGCTAAAGCAATCAAATAACTCTGTCGTGAAGAAAATAATCCATCTTCACTGGGCAAAAGACTTGATATTATTCCAGTCACAATAAATTGTACCGCAAGAGTAAAAGAGACGGTATCTCTGACGATCGAGTTGATACCACATCGAAGTTTTTTATTAGATGAATTTTTATGTTGTAATTATTATTATTATTTTTTTTTTTTAAATGGCACACGAATGAAAAATGAGGGAAATGGTGGATAAAAAAAATTAAAAATAAAAATTTTAAATGCATGGTAAATTTCAAGACTATGAAAAGCAAACCGAAAAAAGAACAACACAAGCCTATATCGAATCACACATGTTAATTACATATGGATTAAATATACACGAGATTTCGACCATAAAATAAAAGGCTTGAGGCAAATTTAGAAAAACCAGGTCTGGTTTACATGGCAGATAAAAGCTCCTGTTATGAGACGTTTTGGTGGAACTCAACGTTGTGCTATGGCCTAACTATTTATTCTAGAGGAATACAAAATATGAAGACCTCTATTTATAAAATATCACATTCAAACCATGTTACACACATTTTGAAGAAGCCATAATCATTCTGTCAAAATATACCAATGTATTTATTTAGCAGAAATATGTCCGTGCTATAAAAATAAGATGATAGAATAAAAATAAGATGATAAAAATCACAGTATTTTCCCAAAAATACTGGTTATGCGGTATATACTAAGAAGATATATTTTTCTGTTATTTGTGGCCGACTGAGTAACATGATAAAAATGCATCTAATTTAACAAATAAAAAGTCCCAAAACCATTTGAATTCATTTTTCTTGCAGGTTTCAAAATGCTAAAAATTCCCCGAGTATCAGTGAACATGAAGCGTCAAGATCATATAAAGCGATATGTTTCTGCATTAGTTTATGTGCTACTTATTAAATGAGAGGCAGTCAGAGTCAATGTGAAAACACGACGGGCTTATGGCTGAAAAGTCTTATACTCTTCTGCCCTCTAGTGGATACCATTCAGTACTGTTTAACATATACTGTGAGGAAGTGGTTGGGTGATAAGTCTGTATGAAACAGTCACCTCAGGTCTTGCAGTCTTACTAAAATTACAATTATAATATTTTCGCATATTCGTATGTATTTATCAATTTTTGGGGGAAATCCTGCAGTCACACTGTATAGACCCATATCCTGACTCTATGTGCAGCATAGGCGAATGAGGTCAAATTAATTGTGGGTTTTATCATTTGAAGGTTTTGTGTGGATCATGGTGTATATGTTCAAAAGCAGGAGGTAACATGTGACAGATTAATGAGCTGGCCCGGCTTGTACTGAAGTAAAGTGCATTTTAACAACCTCTTCTGGACTAAGTATCCAGCTTGGGAGACAGATTACGATTCACCTCCTAAGACAATTTGTGGAAGTAGTATTGATAGTGCTGGTGTTGGCCACAGACGTATCTATCTCTGAAGGCTCCTTGATGAGCGGCTCCTAACCATATACAAACGTACATATACATACAGACACACACTGAACTCAAGGTATACAAACTCATCATCCCTCACTCATCAATTTCAAGTGATGTTCCCCATGCACTGGTATCGTCAACAGAGAGATGTGGCAAGTAATCAATTGGACAGTCAATCAAGTTTATTTATTGCTGTTTCCAGTAACAGCAGACAGTGGGATCCTTGTCAGGTTCCCGGTTGCAGGGCAATTAACAGAACATACAGATAAATGGGATGCTTAGGACACAGAGAGAAAACTAAGTCAATAAGCTGTACGACAGTGCCTGCAGCTGACTGCTTACAACACAGTTCAGAAATTCCACATGTATCATCATCACCGCTACTGAATCTCTAATATATGCAATCAACAGGGTTATTCTTTGCATTCACACATTTAGCAGATGCTTTTAACCAAAGCAACTTAGGGAAACACTCAAGCTTCAGTGCAGTGGGAGACCTTGGTGTAAGTAATGAGTACGATATCTATTCATTAAGTGTAACAGGGTCAGGTAAAGAAGTGCACCAAAAGTGCTACTTGGGCATGTTACAGTTTCAAGGGTGGAAGAGGAGGTAGAGTTAGAGATTAGTGGCTTGTCTTACCTATCTGTAGAGACCTCAACAAGACAACAGAAGAATCCAAGTATCCACAGCAGGGAATGCAGCAGAGCGCACCATTTTCTCAAGAGACCAGTGATGCTATATTTATATGAAGGCAAGCACAGAGTAAAATGATCAATGACAAAACCCAAACATTTGCTTGTTGTCACATCAAGTGCTGATTTAGATTTAACACCTTACTGTAATTATTTAATGGATTATATATTGTATAGGGACCCCACAGATATGACAAAATTATTGTTATGGTCAACTGAATAGATATTGGTGCACAGTCACATTGTCATGATTTAGAGGGACAGACCGCATCGATGCTATTGGCAACACTTGTGTTATACCTATTTTAGAAAGCGTTTTATAAAGTATGGTGTCATTTCAGCTGAGACATACCACATGGCAGTATGCTGACAGTTAAGTGGGCTATAAAAAAAAAATGCCTTGTAGGACACATGAACAGGCCTCTAGGACAAAGCACATGAAACAAAAAAGTACAAAAAAGGACCTAGCACCACAGAATACATTTGAAAACCCCTTAGCAAAACAACTTGACTTTTATATATTTAATATATCAATTATCATTTTCAATCGTTTTAGTACAAAATCACAGCTTAGCATATGCGCATGTAGCCTAACAAAACACATCTCGCCAAAAAACAGACATCATAACCTATGGTGAACATTGTTCTTTGCACCAGTCCACAACGCCATTATTTCTTGACAGCACATTTGCCAATGTTGTTTTTCTAGCTAACACAGTAAGCTAATACGAGGTTTGTCGCTTTGCTATACCTTTAACTCAATAAAAAAAAATGTTAAATTTTGTTGTGTTACAACCACACATACATTACTTGGACGACGCTGGTGCACCTGTCCAACCTCCAACAGGGGTAAACGACGCTGCCTGAGGACTTGAGGCCTTCGCTAGTTAACCGCTAACCCGCTTGACCTACAACAATAAGTTGTTTTTTATTTTCTTTTGCAAATGCCGTCGATAAAAAATGCGTTTTTGAGGTTCATTTGTTAATCATTTCGTCTTACCATTTATTGTGTGTCGGCGTTTATGAGTCAGCGGGCCATTTTGAAGAGTTAGCTTAACTCGTAGGCCATTAGCTTACAATTTCAATTTGTGACGCCAAGTAACTGAAACCAACTCACGAGTTAAAAGTGAAGATAAGGTAAGACCTGGAGTCAAACCGGTAACATTTGCTTATTTTCAGGCTGGAAAAAGGAGGAAACCATTCACAGCAGGAGTGTGGAAAGTGCGATGGTATGTTTTTTTTGTTTGTTTTTTATTATTCACTCTTAACGTCCCTTTGATAAACCATCGTGTAAATCAGCCTTTCACCGAAACTTACCCCAACTAGCTTATCTTTCACCAGCACTTTGTGGGGGACGACCTCGACGATAATTACACTCGCCAGCAGCTTCCTTTTATTGAGAATATATGTTTACACTTGAGGCTTTTAAGACCCCATAAATACGCCCCCTGCCCTCAGCTGTGGTGAGGTACCTCTCTAAGCGCGCCATTTTCAGTAGGTAAACACGGTGAAACCTCAAATACCCAATTAGAGAAAACGCGCTGCCTTTGCATCGCGTCAACGTCGTTACTCTGCACAGTGGTAAAGTGCTGAACTCAAACGATTCATGAAGAAATCAGGAGTCAGGAATGAAAATGTGACAGATTGTGTGAAAAATATATTAACTCACAGAAAGTGATAGCCAGTTCCCGTAGTGTAGTGGTTATCACGTTCGCCTAACACGCGAAAGGTCCTCGGTTCGAAACCGGGCGGGAACAGCATTATTTTAATTTTTTTATTATCTTTCTCTTGACTTATTATTACAGTTTTTTAGATCTATTTTTTTTGGTCGATAGGGCTCATTATCACCATTCAGTCACATCGCTTTCCGTCTTTAAAAGGCATATGTTCATGGTAGACGGTATGTGTTCTGCTGCTTCAGTACAGCTCTGTCGCATTATATTTGAGGATGGGCGTCCAAAGCGTGTTCCGCAAACCACAAAGACACCACGTTAAAATGAGTAATCCGAAATTTTGCTGTTACACTGTGATCTGTGTATCCACTGTGAGCAGACACCAACATGGCGCACGTCTACAAAACCTCCACAAGGTGGCTGTATCGAGCAATGATTTGAAAACCACACTGTCCTCAATATAAACTTATATGTCAAAATATGACAAAATAATTTAAACAATCCACTCAGATATTCTTTTATGCCCTGGTTATCTTATTTACTTATTGTTATAATGGTAATATAGTCCATAACTCGGCTGAGTTTTCATACAGAAGTCCTGTGTTTAGGTTAAATGACTGTCATCAAGTTCCACAGTGGGCATTTATGACAGCGAAAAGACATCAATGATTAGGTTTTCTATTTTTTTTTTTTTTAAATGTTTTATTTTACAAGCATTAATACAAAGTCAGTTTACCAACTGATTATTCACATTTATGCCATCTGTCATCCGTGACATGACACAATATGACAGATAGGGATATGACAACTAAAGAGGATAAACTGAGTCAATAAGCAGGCTTTGGTTTTGTTCTGAGGTGACTCAGTCAGAAAAGAAGCTTGATGAATTAGCTTTTGCCAAAGCATGTGAGAATTAGTTTGTTTATTTATTTATTTTCATTTTCATTTTATGTGAGTGTTACTAACATTAACATATGTGATCATAGAGACACAAAATGAGTTATTTTGGAAGCTTGGCTTTTTATGTCATCTCATTTAACTTCCTTACATAAGATATTGTGTTTTTGAATAAGACACAGGCAGAGACCTAGCATCTTGTATTTGCAACAAAACCTGTTTTTGTTTAGTGCAGTTGGAACTTCTTCTCTGCTATTAAATGGGGATATTTGGAGATAATGGACAACAAAGTGTTCTTGGGTATTTGGATGTATTTCCAAATGGTCTCTTTACCAAAAAAACAAACAAAAAAAACAGTAGCAGGTGGAAAACACTTTGCCTGATGAAAGTGATGAGCAAATAGGATGCTTGGACTAGCGTGGCTACTACAAACCATAGTAAAACATTTTTTAATGTGTGCACCAAAATGAACATTTTTCAGGAAGCAACAATCATTGAATTATTTCCCATGCAATTAATGTGGCAGTGTAACTTTAGACTTTAAAAGCAATGTGTGACATATTTGATTTTAAATGTTGGTTTATTGTCTTTGTAGGGATTATTATGATTATTATGATGCTAGTATTCATCAGTGGCCTACAGAATCGATATCAACTAATTCCTGTCTGTTTCTTACACCAATATGCTGCATCTATTTCAATACAAGATAACTTACATTTTCACAAGAGAATCACATTTATCATGGATTAAGTGACTGTATTAATGTGAGGAAGGTGTAGTTTTATGGCTGTGTGGATGGATGACAGAACATTCTCTAACGTTAGATAAAGACACAGTGAAACTGAGCAACACTGGGAATTTCAATCAACAATTTATTTTTAGTATGTATTTTTTTTAACAAGTCAAAAGTTTGAGGTGCATAGTCATGAAGGGAGCATGAGCAACATGGTCACAAACACAGACAAACAGCTGAACATTCAGAAAAAAGTTGATCCAGGAAACCTGGGGTTCCTGATTTGTTTTGCGTGTGACTGTATTGAATGGACTGTGCTGACGAAAGCAAAATATAGGAATTTGCTGCAAGATTTCAACCTACTATTAAGTATTATCATTTGTGTACTGTCAGTGGAGTTATATAGCTTAAGATAAAATGTGTGGATATGAATTTATTGTTTGGATTAAGATATAGTACATTTTCAGGGGCTGGATGTGTAAAAAATGTTGTTGAAATTGTTCAAAATGCAGAACTGCAGTGAGAAAACGTGGAGAGGTTAGTGTCAGCCTGTGTTTATAATTCAAATCTCTAACTAGCTAGCCTTAGTCTGGAAGATAATCTCTGTCAAGAGTTAGAGGAGGCAGTTTGCTAGGCTTGTTATTTAATATTGACACACAAAATGTTACAATATGCGTCATAGTTTGGCGTTGTTAACGATAACTTCTTTTACTACTTTGTTCACTACCTTAAAATTTTCACAATGGAATCAATTGTGTTTTTGCCAAAATACGAACATATTGCTCCTATTTCATCTCCTTTGTTTATCATCCCCTTGTGTCAGGATCGTAGTAAAATTAACTTTTTTGCTGCACTGAACCGACATTAGATCAGTGGTTTGATCTTTTGATCTGTGTGGAATGTGGGAAGCAGAGAGCAGAAGTCAGACTCTTGGCTTGGCAGTGTGAGTTTCAGCTGCTAGAAATACACAAGTAGTATAGAGCAGTATCATAGACAATTTAGTACTGAAATGCCATTAATAGAGCTGAAGACTGTAACACAATACGTTTTAATAGTGTAAGTGTACAAAGTGAGTTGTGTGTCATTGTAATAGTGTCATAACAACAGCAGACATGAGACTCTTGGACTGGCAGTATGAGTTTCAGCCGCTCTGGCAGTAAGAGCAATACTATCTCTAAGGAATCATAGTGGTCAGTCAGCTCTCAACATTTTTTTGTAAAAAAATGTGACTCTATTTCTAAGACTATCTGTAACTCTTTAATGCTCTCTATAGCTGTCAACTTGGAGCAATATGATAAAGAATCCATCTTTGTACAGATTTTTTCATGTATCCTTTTCCTAATAGATTTTGTGTAAACGTATACTTTGTTGGTCACCCCATTAAATGCCAAATAGGCACAGGCATTAAATTATGTATATTTATAATACAAGTAGTTCTATATAAAGCGACCAGCAACTATTTTTTTCAGTCAGTTGCATAAAAGTATAGTCTTAGCTTTAGTTATATCTGACACTGTTTTTTTCATTGTGCAACCCTTATGGTCTGAATCAAAATGCATTAAGCGCATGGAGTAGGTATGTATCATCCACCACTAGGTGGCAGTAATTCTGTATTACTGTCCTTAATTGCACCACTGCAGAGGAGCATTCTTCACTGTTGAGGGCAGACTCAGTACTGCAGCAAACACTGCAAACGTTTAGCTGACATCAAGACTCACGTATGGTTCAGGGCACAGATTTCTTGGAGAAAGACATGCAGGTCAGAATGTAATGAGGAAAAACCAAAAATCATATTTTACAAGTGAGAATAGCCACTGCTTTTGGTGAAATTTGATGGGGTTGGCAGGGCAGTCGTTTCACATCTAGATATAGGCTGCCTTCATACATGAAATCAGGTAACATTATCTTATCTTATGTGTCACATACTGTACCCGGCCTTCATCAAAACAGAACATCACTCTTAAGCCATCCTCATATGATGTTTGATATGGAGGTTTTTCAATTTGTTAATAGTTTTACTTTAGGGAACTAAATCCATACTGGCAGAGCAAGTCAGAGATAAGGAAGGATCTCCTGAAACTGTAAGGCAGGGTTAATGGGCTTCACTCCAGAAAACAAAAAAATCTGGTTTGGGATCACAGAAAAAATGAGGACCAGTCAATGAGAACTCATACAAATATACACATTATGCATCACAATCCCTACATGAAACCACCCATTGTCTATTCTATGTCAGAGTTAAAGGTATGGAGGAAGAAAAGTACAGTAACAGACAGATCAACTCTGCAGTATTGCTTTTCCCTACAGGAAGACTTTGGATGTACATATATGCCCTCTTTACAGAGGGCTTTTCACATGACAGGTTAGACGAGGAAGCCAATGTATGTGTGTGGGTGTGTGTGTTTGTATGTCTGTGTGTAGTGCTTCCTTCCATATCCATAACATTCACAGTTTTACAACACAACAAGGATACTGTTTCACTTCTAACACTGCACATTTATAGTTACAATGTTAGTAGCTATAACAGGTTTCACTCACAGTAGTACATCACAAATCAGTCACCATCTCATTTCAATGAACATAGATCAGCCTTGATCCTATTTATACCCAGCAATAAAATTCCAATTGAAATACAATAAACATTTAAATTGTCCAGTGGGTAACATTTTAAACCAATGCTTGGCCCTTTGAACTGTGTTGTTTCGTGCTTCCTAAGCATCTGTATACTGGAAGAAATCTAATTACCTGAACCAATTCAAGATGTTGTCTGAGACACATTTTATCCAGATGATATTTAAGTAAATCCATATATCTTTCTAAGCCATTCATGGCAACCAAAAGTTCAATACAAAAGAAAGCCGTCCATGATCCAGTCCAAAGCTAAAACAGCAAATCACAATTGTTGAGAACACAATGATGTTTTCTATGGTTGAAAACAATGCTTGCTGTTATATTAAACACAGAATAATACAATGCATTAATGAAAGGAGGAACAGCAGAAGACATTGGTTGTCTTGAATGGCGTTTTATAGGTGGAAAAAATTGTTTTTATCACTCTGTTACATAAAATTAGAATTTTAGCTTGAGTTGTAGTTTTTGTTATGAAACTCTTCATAGTCTGAATCAAAATTTCATAAGTGCATGGAGTATGTCTCAGAGATTATTTGATGTATTTTACATTTACCACTAGATGGCAGCCACACTGTATTTACTGTGCTGTGATGTAGTATGGTTAAAACATACTAAATCAGATTTCACTTCAGATGCAGGCTTCATGAAACAACAAGGTGCAGATGGACCAATATAAGAACATGGATTATTTCACAAATATCCCATAAACACCCATTAATAATTGTGTTTTTGAGTTTTGTTAACGTTCTTTTAGTAAGCTAGATGTTTGTAACTTTGGTCACATAACTGAATATTCCATTACAGATGTAGGTTATCAGAAACTTACAGAGTTGTCCTTGGTCAATAAAAGGGAGAGGTCAAAGGTGTTTTATAATGTAGCTTGAAGCTCTAGCTTGATGTATCTTCCACTCTGCTCAAGGAATTTTATGCCAAGTGTAAATGGGATCTAATATAGATTGATCCAATGCAGTTAAATCTTTCTAACATAGATATATGAACCTAATGTCGATACATTAGTCCAACTGAGATACATTAGTACAGTGTAGATATGTACAACTGTACAATGAACAGTGCCTTGGACAGACAGAGTTGCCATCGTAGCCAGTCCAGACACATCTAAAGTGCCTTGTAACAGTTTATTGCATAATCTGATGTCTGTCATATTGCTTCCATTGAAAGCAAGAAGGGAAATGCACTCCAGTACTAGAGGGCAGGCGGCTGACAGAAGTGAACAATTAGAAAAATAAGATAAAATCTTGCCAAAGAGCTCTGTTCCAGTGAGAAAACATGTAGTTAGACAATGCTAAAACCATTTTGACACAATGCTGTTGTCAGGTGCTCAGTTGAACATGACAAACAGAATGTGAAAATGTTGGTTTTTGTTGACTCTCACACTATATTATAAAAGAACAATGACTGTGAAATCTTTCCCATGATTTCCTGTTTTGTGCAGCCACTCTGAACAGTGGTAAAGTGCTGTATTGTTTCTATGCAAGGCCAGTGTACTACTCTCTGGTATCAAAGTGGCTCATAGTATTTGAGTTATATGATTTGTAGGCGTGTGTATGTGTGTATATGTTTGTGCGTAACTTTCAGCTGTCATAGCTCTTCAAGCTATGTATGCGGGTGTGGTAGGTCATGTCTGACAGCTTCACAGAAGTGACCTCTCATACTGAGAGTCGCATACAGAGGTTCTAGTTTCCAATGGGTGTCTGAGCACTTAGATCATCCCAGTTAATTTATCACAGAATAAAGTAGAGAAGTGATACTATAAAGACTTTGTTGACTAATTCTATTTTTCTTTTCTTAAACAAAATGCGATTACTTTTAGCTTTTAGTGCTAAGACACAGAAACTCACAACAAACATCTTATAATCCTCAGCACCCTAAGTTTTTAGATGCAGTCACAGTAGTTGTTGGATAATTTGAACTGTGAACTGAGCAAAACACTGAAAGTATTGGCTGGTTGTAGAGTTGCACAGACCAAGACAGATGGCAAAGCAAAATGACCTACTGGCCTATTGGGATATTCACACATTCATTTTATAGTAACACTAACACATTGAATATTATTTTTGTAATGAATTAAAATATACTTTTTGGACAATATTTAACATATATTCCCTGACAGAGTCTTTACATTCTTTTGCAGTGATCTGTCCCAATGCTGTGCTACCTGTATACTGAGTCTGTATCAACAAATGTGTTTGGACTCTTTTTTTTTTTTTAAATTGCAAATAAATTTAGGTGTACTCTATTGTTAATGTGTTTTTAAACGGTAATCGGAAAGTTAAAATTTGCATACATAGGTTGCTCTCCCCACTTACACTATATCCTGCTGATGTGCCACTGAACAAAGTGCCAATTTTATTAACTTCTCTGGAAGAGTTTTTCTATTGTATGATTCAAATTTAGAGATAGAGAAAGTTCTTTTGGTAAAATGAGTGTAAAATTCCCTTCACCCTTCCTTTCCCATAGACACCTGCAGGCCATTGCTCTAAAAGAGGAGTCACCTTTCAGTCGCCCTTACCTGGTTAAAGGGAAAAAAAAAATGTAGCAGAGTTGGGAGGTGCTAACTCGGTAATGACAGAACTTCAGTCAGTTGAGGTTTATGTGAAGGGTTAAATGGGACCATACAGAGACACACAGATATGTTCCTGTACTGTGGTACTTGACAACATATACTTATATGACATTATATAAAATGCGGCACATGCTAAAAATGCATTGGTTATTAGTCAGAAGCAGCATGATTAAATTCATTCCTTTCTATAGGGAGATGGGTAGTCTGGGGATTGTCTTTGATGAGGGTGAGGGTTGGTTGTATTTTTTATAAATTTTCTGTGTTTTTATCCTCCCACCAGCAGAGGGAGCTGAAGCAGAACAGGCACCTGTGTTTCATCTAAAGCAAAACAATGTCACCTGTGCAGAACTGGATCCTTTAATCACCTAAGAAAGCCCAGCTGTCAGTCATAGCAAGCCTGTAGTTGATCAAAGTCTGCTGTTAGCGTTAATGAACCAAGCACACCCTGACAGTGTGTCAAACCTGGGCCTGAGTTAAAGTTCAGGCTGCCATGGCAGAGATTACAACGGTTAGATCAAGACAAAATGGTTAGGAAAATACAGCTTTAAAGACCTTTAGAAAACCAGCATATGGTTTGCTAGTTACTCACAACAATAGTAAGCAACTAAGTATTGACATTTAATAGTTTTAATTTGCATCAGTGAAGATTAGAAAGAAACGCTTCAGCATTTTTGTGCTGTTGTCCAGCTGACATGGCAGTGTATAGATTATGGCAATTAGTCATGAGTCAGTCATATCAAAGTGGTATGTTCTCACTGGTCAGTATTGTTTGGGTATTGGAGTATGTATGTAAATATATCACATCTGTAAAGTGTGAGGTTCAGCAGGTTTAGCAGAATTTGACCACAGAGGCTATACACTGTGTAGCAAATGGGCTGCCTTGTAAGTGAGGGAGTGATCCAGGCCTATGCACATTTCACACATCCCAAATCTCAAGCATGATTTAAAAGAGACATTTACATGTTGTATTAGTTAGCCACTAGTAAGATAAAACAGTCCACTGTTAACAGCATTTTCTCTGAGCGTGTACATTTGTCTAACATATATACAAACAGACAGACAAACTTTGCATTTTGCTCATGCCTTTGGTGTCCCTTTGTTGTCAGCTTTGGCTCCTGAAAGTCCATTTTCTGTGTTGTCATTCCCTGAGGAGCTCACCAGGCACTCTTTACTGCAAGGGACAGAGAAACCAAAGGTTAAGACGTACGCCAATAGCAGGAGGAACTACAGAGTGATAAGGGCTATATAAATATACTGCAGGGATTTTACATAGCCTAGCCCTCGTAGCCTTAAATAATAATATTATGTTGGACACAAATGGGAATATGTAATCAAGATTTTGACACAAATGTCAAAAAAGTCAATGAAAAGCATGTGAACATGATGCTTCGTCCCATTCTAACATTATAAATAATTATAATCATTTTGTATATATGTATCATAGATATGTATAAAATTTCATAATACATGTACTGAATGCTTTGCAACTCACTAATGACATAACAATTGTGATAAATGTGAAAAAACAAAGTAGGCACCATATACCATTTGTCTTTTTTCTATACTGAGTACCCAATAGTCATTTAAAAAAAAAAAAAAAACTTTTTACCATTAATATCAATAGTCATTTCAAAGGCTAATTTAGTGTCTAATGCTGTCTTCTATATAATGTTATTTCTGTCATCAAGTCAGTCTTTTCTGATGGTTTAAACATAGCCAAGACCATAAAGTCATCACAATTTTTGAAATGAAGAAGTTAAATAGCCACAATTTCCATGTTTAAGTAGCAAGTATCATTAGGAAGTCCATAATCAAGTATATTCAATATTTTGTTGTGCTTATTACCATAGTCGGTGATTTACTCACTTCTTCTCATCATCCTTCAGCAGGAAGTGAACAACCAAAGCCTTTATCACCATGACAATGATAACTAAGCCAATGACTCCACCCAACACTGAGACAATGATGACTGTCAAAGTGTTGTCAACCTCCTTCACTAAAAAGGGGAAGAGAGGGTGAGATGTCAGGGGAAAAAGAAAAGAAGATGGAGATCATTCAAACAATGTGGAGACAGAGTTAACGAGAGTGAGAACACCAAGCTTCTTATTCTGTCTACAGGCATAAGCACTGGCATATAAAGTATTTTGTGTGCCAGATCTATGCAGGTGTGTGCATGTGTCTCATACTTTGGTCCACGACTATTAGAGTGAAGACAGCACTGTGGTTGCGATTCTTCTCTTTTGGGTTTTTGGCGAAACAAATGTACTCTCCTTGATCTTCAAAGGTGATGTTCCACAGCAGGATGGAGATGTTGTTGCTCTTTGAAGAGCCGACAAACTCCACACGACTGTGGTATACAAAGACTTTGGGCTCCACACCCTCCATAGGGATCTCCGCTTCACATAACTAGTCACACACACATTTGTAGATAGACATACAAACATAAGTAGTCATTGCTTAAATGAATCCAAAGTATGTGTGTGTGTTTGTGTGTTTATATGTGTGTTGTACCTTGAGCATGGTTCCATTGTCATTATAGTGCCAGTTAAAGTAGAGGTTTTTGATGCCAATACAGGAGGAGTAGGTGCAAGGCAGCAGAACTGTGGAGCCATTCATCGCTTCAACTGAAGACACTTTACCTGTTGAGACCTCCAGTCCACCAACACTCCACACACCTGAACCAAGAGAGAAAGGAAATGACTTTCAAACCATTTTAGGACAAAAATGACTTTTACATTTTATAATTTATACTGTAACTCTGGGCTATTGCCAAGCTTTCTTTCCTCCTCTCCTCCATTTTAATTATGACATTAGTTTTTGGGGATTTTCTTTCTCTAATGTTTGGATTTGAGTTGTGGGTGATTGTGTAGCCATCATTGCCAAATTTGTGTCTGTTTTGAGAATGTAGAGACAGAAGTCTTGCTTGTTTGGTTTTTAGTAGCCATTAACTATTAGCTGCTTTGCTACTTTAACAGAGAATATTGTTGCCATCAGAGTTGCAGGATTTTGGAAGGAACTCAAAACAGGACTTTTTTTTTTTTTTTCTGCTGCGCTCTTTTCTGATATCCATGTGTCTCTTTTTGCTGAAGGACAGCATTCAGACTGCAGATAAAAATGGTGCAAATCAACTCCTCCCCTCAAAATCTCAACACTGTTGCAGAAACAGAGTACATTGAATAAACAGTGACATTTATGACTTTAAACTTGTTTCATAGTTATTCAGACTACAGTTAGCAATCACAGATGTGTAAAGAGATATACGTGAGATTAAATGCATTACATTCCATGTGACAGGTTCTCTTCTCCTAGGGCTCTGACTCTGCTGGCACCAGCTGCATTTTTCCTACTTTATGCTTCTACTGTTTCTGACTACTATAGAGTCTTTCTGGCTATTCAGTTAAAATGCCAGTTCTGTGCAGAATATAATGACCTAATTTTTTTTGCTGTTTACAAGAAAGCCAGCCTCTCATTCAGAGCCAAGCAGTAGTTCTGTTTGACTAGTTGACTTCCCCCTGCCCACTCAAGTCTTTTTTGCACAGTGCCATAGTCACTACACAATGCAGCAAATGAGTTAAGCAGAGGAAAACTGTGGAAAACATTGTGTTAAAGAGAAAACGTCACATTTTTGGGGAATTTTTATGTAAATACGATATGATACAAATGTGATACAATAGCTTCATAAACCTTTAAAGTACTTACAACATTCAATAACTCAGTCACCAATTATAAATTTAATACACTCAATGCTATAAACAGTATACCTGCCCTTTACTGGTCTTGTCAACCATGTGCAACCAAAATATTTGAATTTGAATTGTCCAAGTACAAGTAAGTCACTGGTCACTGGCGATTTAGAGTGATCAAATTTATGAGCCATTTCAAACCTCTAGAAAATTCTCTCTGTTTTAGCTAAGTTAGTAATTTATTTGTATGCATCCAATGCTCCTGTATGCACACCAAGGTAAGCTGTGTGTAAGACTTAGGTAACTGACTAATTGGCCAGCTTAGTAAAGAGTTGAAACTCTGGTGTAGAAACTGGTGTCCTGTGATGTAGTTATGGAAAGCAGAAAACACATAGTAAGTCTTTACTTTCCAGAAGACACAGGTCAACTTGCATTGGTATGTGGGTCTTGCTGGGTGGGTTATGTTGGTTTTGCAATGACAGCTGGTGTAATTCCCAGATTGTTGCTCTGGTGTCTCTCACACACTTGGGGCCTATTTATAAATGCTCTCAGCGACACTGACCGGCTCGGGATCACATTGCACTTGGACATGGTGCAAACAGCATTAAAGAACATGTATGCCTGTGTTTATGAAGGACTTACAACTATATAAGAATTTCACACCACCTGCTCCTGAAGACAACAGTAGTAGCAAAACAGTGAATCAGTTGAATCCCCCTGGCCATTTTGAATGAAATCACTATTTACTACTGCAGGCTGAGTGTTCAATGCTCTGGACACACTAATCAGTTGGGGTCACTCACTTTAAAGGTGGGACAAATTGCCATTTTCAGCCTTTTCTATTCTACTACCTTTCTAAAAGTAAATTAAAGTTATTGTGATTATGTTGCCAGGTGCAACTGTAGATATTAAAATATATATATACAGCGGGATCCAAAAGTCTGAGACCACTTTCCCATTCACGTATATATAAAAAATGAAAATACATTTCCAGTGTCTGCATGTTTGTAAGTTGTGACCTAAACCAAGGAACCAACTTGTTGGAACAAAAATTTTGTCTCAATCATGGAGGAAGAACATGAATATGATCTGACCACTTAGTGGCAAGCAAATAGTAGAGAATTTGTATCATAATTGTTTCCTTTTCCTTGACTCAATATCTCTTGGGCTGTGTAGTGCTGAACTGAAGCAACACAGCTGTAAATTTCTGTTTGATCTCTGATTATGACAGTATACATACAACTCAAAAAATAATCCATGGTACCTTTTATTCTCAGTCACTCAACAATATATATGCAGTATATTGTTAATCCTGGAAGGTATTTCTTTAACTTTCTAATAAATGTCAAGTTGATGTGGCACTAAAGTGTTAAATCTCTGAATGTTCTATTAAAAGTACATGGTTGAGGGGGCATCAGTGCGTTTGTCTGTACTCTTCTTTGTTCAGTTTTCTGAATTTGCTCTTCTGTCTCCTCAGTCTCACTCCGTCCTTTCGTCTTCTAAAATCTGATATTTTTACCTCCTTCTCTGTAGTCATCTAGACCGGACGCCTCTACTTTCAGAGGCCACTTGGGCTTCTGTTTCTGGTTTTGCTCTCTTTTAATGGGCTTTTACTATTCTTCTTTTTCTTTCTCGGGAATAGGCACTTTTGCTCTTTCTCTCTCCTTTTACTCAATCCGTTTGTCTTTCTTTCTCTCAGAACTTGTTCCTTTGGGATGCCACAGCAAAATAAGAGGAGGAGAAATGTGAGGAGCCACTGTGCATGTTTGTGTTTGTGTTTTTTTTTTTTGTTTTTTTTTAAGTTGGGGATAGTGGTGGATACAGTGACAGCTCAGAGGGCTGAAATATTTCCTGTGGCTGGCTGCTGGTTGGAATCAGTACTTAGCTGAGAGTGCCTTTTAAACTCCCAGCTAAGTACAATAATGAATTATCTTTTGACCTCTGTCCATAATTAGTGGAACAATGCCAGTGAGCAAAGTTAGTAACCAAGTGCATGATGATCTTTTACATATCTGAAAGAATATGTAGCCCCCCCCTTCCTAGAAATAGATTTCACACCTCCCTCACTTCACACCTCTTCTCTCTACTATCCTTTTTTTCTCCGCCCCCTTCCTCTTCCTCTTCTCCACTCTTCGTCTATCTTTACAGTTTGTCCTGAAAAAAATCCACAGATTCCCAAGCTCTAGTAATGTGTTATGCTAGTTATGTATGCATGATTGTCTTTGTATTTGTGTGTATGTGTGTTTAACTGGAGGAATAGGCTGGAATGCCTGATATTTTTAGCTCCACTATCAAATATCTCGTTGTCCCGTTTGGGAAACATCAATATCTGAATCACTGATGGAAGAAAAAGCAACTGACTTGTGTGTGTGTCCTTGGCCGACTGTCAAGGTGAGGTGTTTTTTTTTTTTTTTTTTTTTTTTTTAAGTAGGCCAGGAACGAAGGGTTAATGTATTTCTGAGTTGAACCCACAGAGAACTGATGAGGACACTATTACCTCTACAAGAGAGGAAAGGGAGAAACAGAGAGAGGGAGGGAAAAGTGATGAGAAGGGTGGGGGAGAACAGATGAGAGATGAATGGGGTAGCAGGTGTAATGGAGGAGGAAGAGGGTGTAGGAAGTGATGGAGGGGGGTCACCAGGGGAGAACAGAGGGATGGATAGAGAGAGGTGAGGGAAGTGAGATGTCCTTTCCAAGGTGAATGAGTGACAGCCAGGCAGAGAATTACAACAGCAGCTAGTAAGTAACTCAATCAGCAGAGCTGTGGGTGTTGGTGGAGAGGATGAGGTCACGTTTATACTGCACATTCACATATGTATACACACTTATGTAATATGATCGCCACATAAACAAGTAACAGCATACGGTTATGATGACCACATCTACATGGGAGCTAATGACATAGTTAGTGATATTTGCTGAGTTATAACCTGGAGTGCCCTGCATCTGTTTGCCTCATTGCTTGTTGTACCACTGCTCCTACTTTATCTGCTTTTCATTGTTTATTCTCTATAAAAAAAATAACAGTGTGCTATTGTATTAACATATATGGCACCATAGACTGAGGCCAGTGAAAGGGGAGAAAATTACAGTAGTTTTATGTCAGGTTGTGTGTGTTTGCACAGCTCAAATCTTTTTGGATTGCAGTTCTTTGTTTTTCTGAGGAGGATCGGTTATAATGACAGCTTGTAATGTGAGTGGCATCTCTACATGTCTGATGCAAATAGGGAGTGATACTTTGAGGTTAAATATCATAGTTCAAAGGTAATCTTGGTCTATAGATATGGCAAGTTACTATCATGTTTCCCATACATTTGCAATCAATCAATTATTACAATCAGGAGTTTATTTTTACGCAGGCCGAACCTTTAGTAATAAATAAATATCCTCAGATTTTCAGTCTATCTTCCTTTTATTCCACATCTTGCTTTAAATGGGACTTTATTTCACTCATGTTCTCCCTTGCTTCATTTCTGTTGCCAAAGGGTCTGTTGAGAGAGATTGCTGCAGTGTTTCTGGCAAAGATTATAGAAGTCTAGAAAAATATTTCGAGCAGAGAAACAGTTGTATGTTTCTATGCAGGCATGAAATGTCAACAGATGTGTAATGTGCATATTTAGATAGATAACCATATGCTGTCTAAAATAGAATATAGGCTATTGCAGAATAGGATATGAAGAATGGAGAGTGATGTTAAGTACTGTGGCATTGGAGAGTGCCACAGCAGGGATAAACTAAAGGTCTTAAATAGTGGTGGAAATTCATTATGACATAGTAGACATGATAATTAAGTGACAAACCGTAGAACTGCAAAGTTCAAAAATTACAGTACCTAAACAAACCACAACTTCTGATATTAGAAGTTTTATTATTATTATAATTATTATAATTCTAATATTTATTATTAGTAGTATTAGTTTGGTCAAAGGTTTTTAGAAAGATGATTGATGTTGATTAAGCAAGGAAGACACCACAGTTGGGACCTGGATTGATAATTTTCACAGTAGTGACCCAAGCCCTATTATTTTAAAATAATTAATGACTTAAGTTGGTTATACCTTAAAGCCTTTGTTTGTCATATAATGAACCCATGTTAATATACAAGGCTGTGACATCATTTAACTTTCTGAATTGATATATTTTGTTTTCCCTTTGAAATTAAGTTGTGTTTATTTGCCTCAGCTGAATCAAATGCATCAAAATTTACCAGAGCTTGTTGCAATTAGGTAGAAAATAAAAGAAGGTGACCTACTAATTACAACAGCAACACCAAGGGGGGAACAGCACACAGTGACAACTCCACAGTTTAACCCATATAACCAAGCCATATAATATTCAAAGCACTATACAAATTTTGTTGTGGCAAAATGTGTTGAATAAAACAGTAAACCAGTAAACCTTAAAATCTAGAACATGCACCAATATATAGTAGTTTTCTTTTCAAGGTTCATACTGCCGATAAAATGAGGTCAGCATAGTCTAATGTCATGCTCTGCAACCAATGGCAGAACAAGATCAACTGAAAAACTATTTGTCTCATACTTTAAAAAAAATAGTATCTCATATTCTTGTATGTATGACATTTTATTAAGTGACATTCCAAGTTAAGTGCTATTGACATTTCAGCACAATGGTTTTACCCACCCCTAATAAAGCATAATGTCAAAATGTTACTGGTAAAATGGTTCATAAAATGACACAAAAGTGTTGGATTTGACTCTTTTTCAACAATTTTCTGTGTGTACGGCCTGATGCCCACACCCTGCATGTTTTTCTGTTTTTTGCTGTATAAATATTTCATCGTAAACGTTTGTCTTATTTTAAATGCTCATCATTAATCTTTAATCCCTAAAAAGGAACCAATTTTTTATCCTGACTCTAGAACAAGCCTTAAGTGTGAGATGTGGCCAGACAGGTCTTATTGGGGAGTTACTCCTGAAAAAGCTCAGTGATCTGTTATTTAGACCTTTGCTTTGCTCAACCGATCTGCAAAAATAATTTGTTTTGGTGTAGAGCATGTTCTGGTTGGACAAAATAAACTGTGGGAAATTTTATTGGTAACAACAGCAAAATATGTGAGGATAAAAAAGGGTACAATTTAAAAAGTAGAAACCTATTTGGTTTCATTTGACTTAATTCTATTGCTGAAATGTCACAGTATTATGTAGTTCACATGGAGGATTAGATGTCACTGAATTGGAATTCCACATATACATCCATTGGTTGTGCTTTTCTGCCATTAAGGTCAACAATGAACTGTGCTGAGTTTTAAAACAACTGGGCTGAAGGAGGAAATTTTGTGATGTGGGGGCACTATTGGGCACTACAAAAAAAATAAGGGAGTGTATGAGCAAAAGCACAGATCACCACTGCACCACTACGTCACTACCAGTAATAGTACGAACACATATATACACACACACACATACACATATGTGGACTGTAGTTATAACAAATGTTTCTATATAATCTCAAACCAAAGTTTTTCTGTATTTAATTCTTTTTGTTTTATGAATCTTTCCCTTGACAGGGACACCTCCTTACGTAGCCTGTATCCATAAAGAGTAATCCAGCTCAGCAACCAGATATCTAACAAGTCCAAGTTCAGAGCAGCCAAGGGTTGGACATTATTGACCTTGATGCCCTCAGTACAGCAACAAGTAAACATCAGCTGTGATATCACCACACATTTTAGACTTCAGGTGTGGAAAGCGAAGGATGAGGCAGGAGAGCTGAAGCAGAGAACAGCAGATGATGGCCTGGAGTAATAAAAAAAATAATAATAAAGGAATGGATTTACTGTGACAGCGATGAGCCATCCACCCTGATGGCCATAAAGAGAAAGAGGAAGGTGTAGAGGACACAGAAACTAGTTTAAATGTATTAGAGACAATTAACCCAATGAGAAGCTGACATGAAAACATTTTACAGAGGCACAGAAGTACAATTTTCTGGTGTATTATGGGGATATAGTGGAAGAGTTAGTAATGACAAGCCAGCTAAAGGCATAGAGAGAAGTGTAACTCACCGAGCAGCAGTGCAACTGCCAGACCAGCATGTAGTAGATCCCCTGATTTAAGCCGACCAGAGACACTCAAACCGGTGCTGTCCACTGACGCCATGACACCTCCTGTCTGTCTGCCTGTGTCTGTCTATTTATATAGTGTGTGTTTTTGTCAATCTGTCCTCCTGTCTGCTTGTGTGGTCAGCCTGAGCCGTGTCTAATTTATGCGAATGTGCGTGTGTCTCTGTGTGTTTGTCTCATGTGTCTCTGGAGCAAGGTGGGACACTGAGCTGTGCAGCTGAAGGCAGAGTCTGAAGTCCCGCTCCCAGTCCCTCCCTCTTCTCTTCTGCACTCTGTCCCAGGAATGAACAGAGGGAGGAAGTGCAAAAAGAGGAGGATAGATTCCTTCGGGGAGCCCTCTCTCTGTCCAGTTGTTCCCTGCACTGCACTCTAGCAGCCCAGGAAAACAGAGGGAAGGACAGACAGAATAACGCAGCAGTTGAATGAAGAGTGCGGTCTCAGTCTTTCTGCCTCCCTCCCTTCCTGTCCTCTGTCGCGGTCTCTGGCAGACTCAGTGGTGATTATCCAGCAAAGCAGAGTCAAGGCGAAAGGCAGAGAGGAGAAGCGAGGCAAAGCAGTAGCGGCGTAGCGGCGTAGTGTCTGACAGCTCCACTGCTCCAGCAGCAGCAGCAGCAACAGCCAGAGAAGCAGGCTGGCCAACAAACCCCTCAGGGGGAGACATAGGCTGGAGGGGGGAGGAGCGCGCACGAGAGGCACACAGGGATGCTGGAGTAGAGCCAGCAGCCAGGCAGAAAAGCAGAAAGCGCGTGTCTCCCCAGCTGGCACAGGGAGGAATGAGCGAGAGAGGTACTGCAGAGGTAGAGGTGAGGAGAGAGTGAGCGAGAGGAGGAGATAGAGTGGAATGAGGATGGGGGGGGTGGGTGATATCTGCTGCCACATGCACGCACAAACACATATGCACCCAGCACAGTAAGGCTGAGTCAGCCTTACTCAAGAAGGTCTCCAAGTCGGACACAGGCTGTGTGCTTCAGCAATACCACAATCCCCTGTCTTTACTGCATCCTTTAGTCCTGTCCCCACTTTCTTGCTTCTGTCATTTCATGCTTAGACTAAAACCTTCGCTGTCGTCGGCCAATGCATCGGCAAGATCGGCTCTTGATCAAATGACTCATGTTTTAACTCTCTCTTTCCCTTTTCCCTCTTCAGTTGTGCAGTAGGAGTATTTATTTGGAGGGTAAAGAGTGCAGTATTGAGTTCAGTATAGAAAATGCTACTGTAATACTAATTATTGTGTCATCCCTACATGAGGTTTATTGTTGCTTCATTTGATTTGTTTAATAAGTGTTTTTTAAACTGCTCAATACACATGTGCATAGGGCCAAATTTTTACGTTACGTTTGGCACAAGATTTTCACAAGAACAATTGGAACGTCAGTATGATTTGCATGGTACAATAGATCCCAGCAACTGCGTCTAGCAACTAGCTGCTCCTTTCATATAGTCTCTCAAAGCTTGATAAATCCATTTTAATACTATAGGCTTTTTACTTTTCATACTTACCTCTTTGATTTCAACCCCTGGTGTTTCTGAATACATGACTTTGGTCAGAAAGCTCAATAGGTGAAAGCCAAACAGGACACAATGACCCAGACAACTGGAGACCAGCCTGCCAGACATCATCTGTTCAGAAAATCTGTACAATGAGTAAAGATGACTGCACTACTCACAACCTCCAAAACAGACCCTGTGCTCCAAACCCATGGTGAACAAACTCCCCTTAAGAAACTGATCCTAGTTTAAATGCCTTCAATGTCTCTGCAAGGTTAATAGGGGCAGTAATGTGTCCTTCACACTGTTACAAAACATGGCACCACCAGGACATCACACAATTGCACACCTTTCATCAATCTTAGCTCAACCTTCAACACAGCCCTGTAGCAGTGAAGGATCACCAAAATCCACATCCTGAATGTGCAGCATGACCTCATTCACAGGATTCATGACTTCCTCACCAATCGGATGACACATTAATAGTATCATCACCAACATTAGTCACATCTAAAATCCATTTCTGTATACGCAACACAACTTCCCATTTCACTCAGTGGTGTAAGAACAAGTAAATCTTGCCATTTAAAACAAGGGATTTTACATCCACTTTATTTCAAGGCCTACCAGCATTTACTTCCTCTGATGACTTTTGGTGAAGTTACTGCTAAACAGTTCAGATACCTTGTTTGAGGTTTGTGTATACACTGACTTTTGATCAGCACAATGTAGACTTACATTGGCTTGCCAACTGGGATTTGTCATCATCTAAACTGCTAATACCTTAAGTGCAATCTCACCACTGTACTGTGCAACATAACTGAACCCAACCTCTTGCCCCATCCACATCTAACAGAAATGTATTTATGCATTGGAGTAGTCATACACAAAGTCACCACAATCACTTCAGACTCAGCCCACCCACCACACTGCCACTTTGTCCTGCTTGTCTGGTTGCTGGCACACAGGAATGCAATGAAAAATAAAAATGTTTTTTTCCCCATTGCTAATACAAACAGCAAAATGAATTGTAACACTTGGATCATATACACAGAATGTATATACCCATACTGTGCAATACCCTTCTGGTGTAGGGTTTCCATCCTATTCTATCCTATATAAATATCCTTGATACTTCTGCATATTTCTTTTTAATTCTGCACATTTCCATGATGACTTGCCATCACACAACACATTTTTGTGATTTCTGTAATGACTTGGCACTACAGATATGTGTAACGTTTTGGCATCACTTTACACTCCCTGGAGTTTTGGCACATTGTAGGTTGCAGCTTATTCTGTTTTTATCACACACCCATATACTTAGTACATGGTTTTCTCAATGAGCAATTTTTCAACACAATATAAAAGAAATAGATTGTTAAAAAGCAAATAGCTATGTATATTATGTATTCTGTTTATTTCCATTACCCCTCACTGCTTTCCAGTTCTCATTTCCCGTATCTTTTTTTTTTTTTTTTTTTTTTTTTTTACCTTTTTCCCTTGTCTGTCCATACTGACATGATGGATGCTTGACCTACCCAACTCACACACACACACACACACACACACACACACACACACACACACACACCCACACCCACATATTGTCAGGTGATCTGTCTCTTGGCATTTGATGTCATTTCCAAGTTCAAATATGTGTGGAGGGCAGTGATAGATAGTAAGATGCATGCAGTACCTTAATGCAGTGACATTACATATAGATAGAGAAGAGAAGAGATACTAGAGGTAAATACATATATAAACACATGTTTACATGAAGAGGGGGACAATGAGATGTAAACATAGCTATGTACACACATGCATTTCTGCATATGCACACCAAGACATAGTCACATTTGAGCACACACACCTGCCTCTGGACAGGGTGACCTTGGATGCTGTGTATAGAAGGAAGGCGGAGCAAAAGAGGACATTACACTGATGAGAGAAGAGAAGAGGGGAGAAGAAGAAAGGAAGAGAGAAGGTTAGGGATCAGCAGGGGTAAGAGGAAAGAGAAGTTCAAGGAGAAGAAAGGATGAGTATAGGAGGCTGGAGTGGATCTAGGAGAAAGAGAGCAGGTGGGGCGACAACAGGAGCGAGTAGAGGAGAGATGACAGGAGGCAAAGGAGGGAGGTGAGATGAGAGGCGGAGGGAGGGAGGGAGTGGTGGATCTGTTTCTGGGACGGCCAAGGCAGTGAAATGCTGCAGTGAAGCCACACAGCTGAGCCGGTCCGAACACAGCTACTTGGAGACTCTGAGCTCTCAGCCCCTTCCTTCTCTCTCTTCATACCTCCATCATCTCCCACCCACCACCCATCACCTCCCACTCTGATTAACCTTCCTCTCACCCTACACTTCGACCTGCTCCGCCCTCCCCCCTTCCTTTCTCTCTCTCTCACTCTCCCCTTCTCTCTCTCACTCTCCCCTTCTCTCTCTCTCTCTCTTTGCACCAGCCGGTGAGTGAGCAGATTTCAGAAAGCATCCTGAGTGGAGGAGGACAAGTGGGGTGGGCCTCTGCCTACCTCTCCTTTTTCATCTGTCCATCCTCTTTTTCTTCATCTAGGCGGGTCAATCTGTCTTCACTTGTTTATCAAGTACCCTTTCTCTTTTTTACCCTCTTTTAGTTGCTCCTTAAATGTTCCATGCTTGTAAGTCTCTGCTCTTGTTCTTCTTGTCTTTGCGTCCCTTCCCTCTACTTTGTCCCCGCGGTTTGTGCTCCTGTTGTTTTAATGTCTGTCCGTTCATCCATCTGTCAGTGTGGAGAATGGACCATCAAAAGGTGAGTCCTGTCTAAAGTTAAGAGCTGGTCTGCAGTACATGGCGATTCATAGACACACAGGTACACACATCCACACACACAAACGCACACACACATCCACACACACATGCTCTGGAAGTTAGAGTTGTAGGTACATGACTTCAGTGCTGACGTGTTATGAAACTTGTGCAGAACATGCAATGGGACTCTTAGTGGTGGTGAGACTGTTTTGGATCATATTGTGTCTTGTTCAGATTTGGAGTTGGGTGATAGGAGGGTGGTAATGATTTGCATGACTTTGGCATAAATTTTGGAAGATGTTGGCTTGGCTTAGAAAAGGTTTTAACTCACTGAAATGCTAAAAAAAAGACTGCAAGCTCTGTGGACTGTGTGTGTATGCACACAGTGGACATGCAACTATTTGGTCTTTTTCTTCTTTCACTGGCTTCATATATTGATAAAAGATTTTTTAATTAATCTTAGTTAGTCTCACTCCTTTCATTATAGACTGCACACTTTGTAATTTAAAAGTTAACTTTTTTGTTGTGGTTATTGAAAATCAATGTTTATTAACAAAATCCAGCATTGTTTCTTACATATGACATTATACATAAGTAGCATTTCTAAGTCCATGTTCAGACAAAAATAAAAACATAAAAAAAAAAAAAAAAATTAATTAATTTGAATGAGGTCACTGGACTGACGGTGGGGACACAAGGGCAGAGAGCTCTGGTAGAAAAAGCCAAAAAAAAAATGCAGAGTCAACTGGAAAATAGTTGAACTAGGCTCAACTGTTTCCACAACATTTTGTGTTGTCATCTGAAATGGTGCTCTTGCAACACTTGTAAAATCCTGTTCAACTGAATTATGAAGCTCACAGATTAATTACTCAAACAGACCGTTCTGGGTCATATTTCACTGTCTCAGCTGTTTTAAAGTAATTCCCCACCACCATCACAGCCATGGCATTGTTTAAAGGCAGGGTTGTTTTCCTGGTCGGCTGTAAAAGCCAAAAATACTCTTCTTTCACAGTCGCCTCTGACAGATTCTCAGTGGTTGACCTCCTTGATTAGATAAGAGTACAACTCGGCTTTATGGGTTTGACACTGGTTACTGCTATGCACATCCAATATGTGAGTCAGAGGTAAAGCATACACAGTCAAAACTCTGATAGTCCATGATTTATTGTGTTAGCAATATGGCATTGTGTTACAGTTAAGAACATATATATGGCATTACCACTGTGGTAAAATAATGGTTAGTCTTATGTAATGTACCAGGGGATATTTTGTTGAACTAAATGAAATGCTGTGGGAGGTGAAAGATATATAAGCTATAATAAAATAAGGTAGCGCAGTGGCTCCTGTGGATGTTAGAAGTGTCACAACAAGAATGGTTCGAGTCCATACCAGCTGGGTCCGTGCTAGGGAATTGCTCTGACCTTTCAGTGTGGAGTTTGCACATCTCCCCATCTCTTTTTCAGTTTGCTCCTACAAGGCAAAGCATTATATTAGATGAAGTAAGATTGAAGTAAGATCTGGTATTGGCTTCAGCCCCTTGATGGTTGGATGAAAAAAGAAAGTACAGAAAAACTGTGATATTTTCCTAAATCATCTTTATTTAAAATACATAATGTAATGACAGCTGCTTTTCCAAAGGCAGCACAGTGCAAGCATTAGATTGGTGTCCACTAACATTTAAAGTGATACAAGAACAACTATTCAGGGCAAATTTTATAGCTGTAGGTGGGAAACATTCATGTACAATGATGAATCTGTCTAAACCATGATATTCATGTTTTTGTTTATTTCTGATTGAAAAATATCAATAGATACTATATACAGAAATTTCTTTGACTTTATTATAACAATAAAACCTTCCTGGTAAAAACTACACCAAATTTGCCCCAAATGTTTATGTCATCACTTTATGGGTCTATCATACAAGCCCTGTAACTTAAACATGCATGATCACCCAGACAGCAGCCACTCCCAGCCAAACCACTCTGTAAATATTGATAAATCACCACTTCATTTAAGAAACTATATGTAAGTTTTGCTATTTCTGCATAGCTAACATTAGCAGTAACTAGCTTACTGACTAATCTAGAAGCAGTGAAAAGCAACCTTCTACTTTCGCTTCTGTTTTTATTAAATTTTTTCCTCTACTGACGTTGCCAGTCGCGGTCAAGTCTGCCTGTCTTGCTAATATTCGATACTGATCACTGAGAACTGCTCAGAGGGTGTATTCTAACCTCTTGTGTTGTAAGTGCAACAATGGCTGAACATCTTGGCAAGATTAGTAAGTAACAACTGTTATGCAAAAGTTGGCTATGTGGCAAAACTACCAATTGCCTCCTTTAAAGGACCGAGCTCCATCGTTCATTACCGCACAACACATAATTGTGAATTTGATCTTATTTTGATGCCATAGATGCACTGTTGATATGTCAGGAAATCACACAACACATCACGTTTGGTTTTGGAAAACAGATTATAAAATCATAAATGACAAAAACCATTAAAAGACCCTAATTAAGTAATAGGCCTAAACACAGACCTGTACACAGTTGTTTTTTTTTTTTTTTTTTTTTTTTAACAATGTCAAAAAACAGGAATGTCCCAGCCATTTGGAAGCACTAACCACACATCAATAGCTGGATGACGCAGCTAACCAGTTTAAGACATTACAGGTAGCACAGACACAGCTGGCGTGTTGTTGTTAAAACATCATAGGACATTCAGAGATTAACAAAGATCACATGCTATAACGTGTAAAAGTGACATTTAATAGTGATCCAGTATTTTTTTTAAGAGAACTTTTTTTTAATAACATTCAAGGTGCTCGAACCAAATAGATGATCAAATAAGTACACCACTGACACATTTCCCATTTAACCATACAATCCCCATGCCATATTTCTGTTATAACAGGCACACATTCCAATATACCATCGTGATAAGGTTAACTTTATATGTATCCTCCGTTTCCACTATATTCACATGCTCTCCAGTCTAATTATATTTGAGTAGGTGTTAATGTGTTAATGTGCAAAAAAAATAGTTTTAAACACCACTGCTGAAGTAAAGGCATTACTTTGGAGACAGAGCTATAATATAAGGTTAAAAACTTGTATCCTTATAACTTCTAATAAATGAATCTGCTTTAAAATAGACACTAAAAAGTGTGTTGTTTTGAAGTGCAAAGGCAAAAATGCTTTAGAATCTCGATAAAATAATTCCAGCTGGACTGGATGGTTGGAATTTGAGTATGATTTTAAAGATTTTAAAGATCTTATATGGATGCTTCATGATTTCATAAAATATTTAAGATTTAGTTGTAAACTAAATAAATTATATATGCAAGCAAAAAATGTATGTATGTATCAAAATGAAATCAAACTTAAAATAAGATATCATTATGTTTAATAAAAAATGGCACCAGCTTTTTGAGCCGAAGCTTTAACATGCTGACTGACTTGTTTTCTATAATAACAGAACAGAATATAATAATAATAGAACAGAAATAAGTTTCTTACTTTCTTATTTTACATGTTTCTTTTTGCTATGCACTGTTTGACATACATTCATAACACATATAGTACATGCTTCATTTGCCAAAATAATAAATTCTACCTGTTTTGGTGGATACCTACAATTTGTAGTGAGACAAACCAAACCTTCCATCATTAAACTGTTCCCTGTCAGTCATCAATATAAACACTTAAATATATTATATTATAACATTTAAATACAAACAAATTACTTCCTAAATCTATGTCTTTAGTGGGACTCAGCTCTTATCCATATATGATCTGGCTCATGGTAAAGGTTACTGCATCACTGTTGTCTATGCATACTGTAGGTCTCTGTTAGGCAACCTTTATTCAGTTCGATCATAATTATTAATAAAGGTTCACACAAACATGACAAATGATTGGGGGTGGACAATGTGGGCTTTTCACTTTAAATTGTCTTTGATATGTTTTTGACTCATGTAGTCAGTAATATTCACCTCATTTTATCTTGAACCACATACTCCTCCATTTCCTGCTTTATTTGTATTGGAGGGAGTCACTGTTTTTCCTATGCAATATGTGCAAATATTGTATGATGTATTGCAGTTATAAATATTGCAAGTATTGTATAACTGAAGTCTGTGCCTCTATATTGAGGTTTACTAACACAATGTACCCTTGTATTAAGCCAGGTTGGATGGGCAAGTGCCCAGTGTAGGGGTGGACGGTATAACCTATATTGTAGAAATATAGACATACAAAGATTTGGCTATGCTGTTTGTACTAGTATAGAGTACATTTCAAATATAAGGTCACATGAAGTGCTCTGAAAGCATCACTACAACTCATCACATGTTAACCAGTGCAGCTGCTCATTCTTGTCTTTTACAAAAAAAAAAACCTTCTGCATGTTAACGAAAAGTGAACAAAGAAATATGAACAAACAACACACACAGGCAGAGCCGAGAGGTTAATGAAAAACATGTTGCTTCAGACTCCATTTTGACTTGTCACAGTAGAAAAACACAGGTATAAAATGAATAGCGGCTAAATTGCATTTAGCTGCTGCAGGTGCGGGGTCCTGGTATAGTGCATACTGTCTTACTGCCCCCCTTGCTCGCTCTGAAATGGCTTATCACTCATTCAGTCTCTACTTGTTATATAGTAGTTCAAATTTGGGAAACGTGTAAATACAAAATGAAAATATTATATTAAATCCTCATATTAAAATATTTTGTGTTGCCACTGACAACTCATATTATGGGAGTAATTATTGTTATGTATTGTTGGATTAATAATCCAAGCTGTGTCACTACTTTTTTATTCCACTGTGAGATTTTTTGAAATCACTATATTTTATTCATTTTGAAGAACTAAAGAGAAGAACAAATAGTGCACTATATTCTAAAAAAGCAGGGATTTTGGACACAGCTAGTGTCAGAATTTACTAGCTAGCATTAATGTGATTGACAGTGACTGTGCTTTTCCTATTATGACAAGTCACTATGCAGGGCAACTGTTTTTGCTAGAAAAACCTCCAGACATTTAAGGAATGTTTGAAGTTGACACCATTTAGACATCATTTTGCAAAAGCCACATGTGGGAGGACACTGCACATGCGTTATCTCTGTAACTATGTTAAGTAATGGTGCACAGAGAGACATGGCTTTAAGGCAATGGATTCAGAGTATGTTAAACCAAAATGCTTCACCCAAAACAAACAAACAAAGAAAAAAAAAAATCTCAAAAGCTGGACTGCAGCTGTAGTGAGACAGTGGACCAAACGGCACAATTTCCTATTCCCACAACAGATACACACATAATATCTGCTCTGCACCGTGAAAGGCTTTTAACTTCCATCAAGTATGAAGCTCTGCCTCTGCAACCACTGTTAAATTTATTAATAGTTTATTAATAGAGTTCAGACAATAGATAGTCCCAAAACCCTGGACAGAATTACTATTCAATTATGAGAGCAAAAATTACACATTGTGATGCTGTAATATTGTTGCCATTCCTTATTAAAAATATACCGTAGTAAGTTTTAGGTCATACCGCCCAGCCCTGGCCTTTCGTATAGAGTGATATGAGAATTCCATTGCTTATCATTAGGCCTCTAATGCCGATGCTTGATATTGAATTGTAGCTAGGAGAAAAGTGTATAGTGGTAAAAGAAAAGTGTTCCCTGCCTTATTTCGTGGAAAAAGACTATCACGCAGACGAAATTCTACAAGCAGACACATTCAGTATACACACACAGAAGTACACTTGTGTGCAATGGCACACACACACACACACACGCACAGACATACACACACATGCAGAGGGGATGGAAGTATCAGTGGACAATGATTGAAGCAGTGGTTTACGATAGATCTTCGGGAGAGGGGAACACGTCTGAAAGAGAAGAGAGAAAGATGAACAATTTTTGACCTAAACTAGTAAAATGCTTGGTAGATGCACCAATAAATAAATCCTTATAGAAAAAGCCAGCTGGTAGAGAGATCTGGGGCACAACACACCCAGAAAAACATGCGCACATATTTAGTGTAGATATAGAGACAGGATTTCCATTTAGTCTGTTCTGATTCTATTTGCAGCAATGCCATTTTAATTCCTGAGGATAAATGCAATTTTTAATGTAGCATGCAACAAACAAATTTACCAATATCCTATCTGTTTAGTTTGACTTTGACTAGTGCTTTTATTATTTACCTTATTTCATCTTTTTATACTTTTCTTTATACTGTACAGGTCAAGCTAAGCTCAATAGTGGACATGGTTTCTATGACAGTCAATAATAGCAATCCAGTGGAAATGAACAAGTATTTACCAGAGGAGGTGTTGGGGATGAGAGCTCCATATTCTGCTGAGTCAATCAGATGACCCAGCTATGGTTGTCTATAAATACATGAAAAGAGGTAAAAAACAACACAACAGCAGTTAGTTTTCAGTCAATATAGAGAGAAAAGGTGCTTCAGCCAAAGGCACAGCTATGTCACAGCTATGTGTTTTTTCTTTTTTGCAAATCATATTGTGGACAGAAATTAAGGAAAAATAATAATAATAATAATAATAATAATATATAGCAGGACATCAGTCAGTGAAACCCGCACAAATTTCAAAGTAGGATAAAAGCTTAGTTAAACTTTCAGTATACTAATATATATAAATTGAATTTGGGAATAACAGATGTTTGTTAATGTGTGTAGATTTTGAGATACATGGTATTAACTTGCCCTATAACTCAAAAGCACATACTCTGTGCTATAGTTAACTCAGTGGCATGTGTAGGTTGATTCTTACTTGTATGTTGATAATGACTGTTTGCTGTTGCTCTCTTATGTGTTCCATTTAAAACAACATGTCACTCTATCCATTGACAAAAACCACTGGCCTTTTTTCCTCATAGCTTGGGAGAGTACAATTACAACCTCATAGTTGTATATCATCCAGCCATCTTCTTGCAGCACTGAATAATGACCAGATTTTTTTTTGCAAAGCATTATGATGCCACAGTGAAGCTGACCTTTGAAAGTCATCCCTTCATCATTTTATCCATGAGACATTTTTGTTAAATTGTGTCATAATTAGCCCATGATTTTGTGAGTTTTGGTGAGAAACATGTGAACTAACAGTGACATTGACCTTTGACCCCCAAAATCCAGTCATATGAGTCCAAGTGAATGTCGGATGAATGAAATTCTCTGTTTGTTCCTGATATATTGCAATCACAAGAATGTGAGGTCACCTTGAGGTGACCTTGAGCTTTGACCTTTGTCCACCAAATTCTAGAGTCCAAGTGGACATTTCTGCCAAATTTGAAGGGAGTCCTTGAGGAGTTCCCGAGATATTGCATTCCCAACTGTTTTGTGAGGTGGCTGTGACCTTGACCTTTGAAATCTTGACCACTAAAATGTAATTAGTGAATGTTTGAGCCAAATTTGAAAAATAAATAAATAAATAAATAAAAATAATCCCTTTAGAAGGTACAGAGATGTCACGTTCTTTTGACCTGTTGGAGGCATTATAACCTTGTCTTATAGGCAGCTGCCACTGTTAACTGCATACTTTTGTGGTAGTTAAGCTAGCTCTGACGTTAGCTCTGTGCAGCTAGTATGGTAAGCAGGGATGCTAGTGATTTGACATTTAATACTTGCTAGATTATACTAATACTAATTGGTGTACCATTAATAATTTACATATGCCACTTGAACAGTATTGACTGATTTATTCAGGATGTTATGGTGATATTTCTTACTTGGTTCCCTCCTCTGCAACACCCTCAGCCTCCAGTTTTCCCTCCTCCTCCATCTTCTCTTCCGAAATCAGTTCCTGTTTCCGGTGTCGACGAAGATATTTCACTACTACCATGGAAAGGATCAGCAGAGCTAATGCTCCGCCCACTGATGCCCCAATTGCAACTGCAATCGTTGAATCCCTCGGAGGGGGAACTGAGGAGAGGAGAGGGTTAAATATTTTGTAGACAAAGGATGGAGACAAGTGCAGTGGTGGCTAAAAGCTCTACTGGGCTGATTAAACAGAGTGGAAAGAAAGAAAGTGCTGCTGAGTTAGCCTGTGTCATGCGTGAGTGTGTGTAAGTGGGTGTGTATGTGAGTTTGAGAAAGAGCGATGCTGAGGGACTAAGTTGAACCTCTTGTTGGTCATTAATAAGTAAAAAGCTGACTCATCACCACTAGGTCATCACGCTTCAGAAAGCACACACACAGTATGTTAGGTTTAGGTTTTTTGTATGGCATTTATCCTGATGTACAGTGGCTGAGAGTCATCGGCTCACTCCAAAACACAAGCAAACATTCTCAGACATTTTGAAAGAATGCCTTTAATAAGTCCATATTTTGGGTTCTGTTTACTGCTGTCATTATGTCCATTTGCAGGATCTATCTACCACTACTATACAAAAACTTCATAAACACTGTGCAAAGCTAAAATCCAGTGTTTTGGCTTCTTTTTTGTTCATGCTTTTGTTCAGTTTTGTTCAACTGCTTTAACCTGACTGAAAAAAACTGGTTGCTCAGTGTGAAGCAGGCGGTATACATGCTCGATTTGGACCTTGAATGCAAAGACAAAGATGCTCACTGTGCCCCCAACTAAAACAGGAAGTGTATAAAATATTAGGATTTAAAGACAATTACAGTTAGATTACAATTTAGTATCTTCAAAAGGTAGGGTTAGTATCTTACGTTCAGTGACAACATTGAGCTGTATGACACCGTGCCCCTGGATGCGATCTGGGAGGTTTCTCACATAGCAGTTGTAAATTCCCACATCCTCCACCTGAACGTCTGATAGGGTGATTGACAGATCATTCTTATGCAGGTTGCCAGCAAACATGACCCTCTCTCCAAACCGGTCTGAGCGCAGAGGCACCATTCCTTTTTTCTTATAGTATGTCATAAACTATGGAAAGAGAGAGAGAGAGTTCATAACTGACTTCGAGATGTAGTTAAGATAAAGTCGCCCCAAAAGTTTTTTTTTTTTTTTTTTTACAAGCATAACAAGTATGTAAAACTAGGCATTTTACCATCTCCTCTGTATCGTTGAGTGATTCTTGGTAGGTCCAGTTCATGGAAAACCTGGCAGAATCCATCTTGTAGCAGGAAGTGAATGTGCAGGGGATTTTCACTGTTGTTCCATTCAGTGCATTAATGTAATTGGCCACAAGCACATCCATGCTTGAACAACCTACAAAGAAAAGCATCAACAATAGTAAAAATGCCAGCAAAAACAACTATAAAATGTCTGAGAGGTAAGTACTGTAACACATTGAACTAAATATTTTCCAAGACCTCAGCAAAGCAAATATGAATAAAAGTATTGATACATATTTTACATTAGTTGAAATTGTGGATTGCAATAACAGATCAGTAGATTGTGTTTATAAATAGAACTGTTTAAGACACCTAGGAAGACATGAAGGAAGAAAAATATAAATACTGAGAAGGATTAAATCGCACAGGTTTGGGTATGAGAAGGATGGATACCGATATTTCGTGTCAAAAGTAAAATAGTCTCTGGTTAAAGCAGGGTAAGACTAAAGACATTTGATATCAAGTCCACCAAGCTGTTTAGTTGTACAGTATAATACCTCACGTTGCCTACAGGTTTGTGATTACAGACACAAAGCTATAGGCTACTTTTAACTAAACATACTGCAAACCAACCTAAAGAAAATAACTAAGAAGTGCTGTTCCTTAGCAACTTCAGCTTGCCAATACGTAGTGGGGATGTGTTTCTCCGTGTGTGCTGACTCTTCTGCTATCCATCTGGAGAGTGCTGTCTTTTAGGTTGACAGTCATTTGATGTGAATTCTTCAACTCACTGAACAGATTTAAATGTGATTTAAAAGTCCTGAGAAGTGGCTGTAGATCAAGCAATATGCCTCCTGTACACTGTCTGTTCATAGACAGCACACAGAAAGTGGTGTTTCACAGCATATTTGTTTAATCTATTTAAACCTACAGCAACAGCCTATATGTCATTAATTGATTTTGATATTGCGCTTTCCAAGCAATGGCTATGTCTAGAGAACAGCATAATTTCTATCCTGTTAAGTATTGCTGCTTAAAATTGGGACATCCATGTGTGGATGGGGATTTAATTTTTAAATATATTTTTCTAATTGTGATATTAAGATGAAGCATGTACGCTTGATGGCAGGCAGTGATTGAATTGTATTTTTCACAGTGAATAAGGCTACTTTGTAATTGTGCCAAATTATGTAAAGTTTATGCCAAAAATATGTTGAAGCCAATGTGTGAAATAATATATAATATACTAATCAGTGTAGTGGGAGCTATGATGTACTGTTTTCTTTGCACTGTGATTGTAAGCAGGTTTGAAGGAGCTATTTGTATGTTTTGCTCTGGCTACATAGCTAACATTAGCATTAACAGCTGTTAACTGTCTGTTCTACTGACTTTCTGACTGTCTGGTCATCACTGCATTTAGAAGAAGATGTTATAATATGCCCTCTGGATTCTACGGTGACTTGGTATTGGAAAGTGACAAGATGGTTGTACTGGGCCAGAGCTAGCTGGTTATCATGCTAACTTCAAAAGACGAAAAGCAATGATGGAAATAGCAGCAAAACAAGAGGGTTGCTTTCCACTTCTGGAGACAGCACTTATCAAGTAAAGGAAAGAAATTTGAAGCTGAAATCACAACATTTCTTGAAAACGTACAAATACAGATAAAACTCTATGACGAGGATGAAATAGTGATACATACATATTTTCATTGTAGTATATATATATGTGTGTGTGTGTATATATATGTATATATATATATGTGTGCATATGTATATACGTTGCGTAAATCATCAAAACAGTCAAATATAGTAGACTGATGGCAGTCAAATGTAATATTTTAATTACCACAGGTATGATTTTGATGAAACTTTGATGAACATGGGAGATGATCAGTTTTGGTGCAGTGATCTGGCACGAATGAGATTTTGCCTCATTGGAACAGTTTAACTAAGTTGAATTAGTGATTGTCACGTAAGTTTTCTTTTTGATTGAATAAGTATGATTAATTTATTGAATGAAGTATATTCAAGGTAATTACAATCCCTGCAGTTGATGAAGTTATCAGGAAGGCAGGAGAGTATATTTAGAATACTGAAAAATGGTCGATAATACTGCAATAATATTGCAATAATAAATAAGTACATAAACTGCTCTACTAAGTCACGATGGGAAGTATTTTGATTCTACCATTTCAAAATGAAACAAGTCACAAGCATGCGACTTCATATCATGTAACTTGAAATGAAATGAAAGTATTGTTTAATTTCTTCACGTTTCCTCCTTCTTTCTAGCTTTATGTCTCAGCACGGGCTTACACTCCCCAGACAGAATCTCTGCCTCTCTCTCAGTGTGTGTGTGTGTGTGTGTGTGTGTGTGTGTGTGTGTGTGTGTGTGTGTGTGTGTGTGTGTGTGTGTGATGGGACTCTGCACCATTCTCTCCTCTGCAGTCGGGTGTTTCTGGCTCCCTTCCCACTGCTGCTGCACCACTCCACAGGCCTGCCTCTCTGCACCACACACACACACACACACACACACACACACACACACACACACATGCACTTGCTACATCCCCATCCCCACCCATCGTCCATATGTATAATTTACACACACACACACACACACACACACACACACACACACACACACACACACACACACACACACACACACACAAATGCACAAAATTTTCCATGCACACAGTTCATCACAGTCAGGTGTCTTGTGATGCAGCGCAGCACCTGTTTCTTGCTCTCGCTCTCTCTCTCCTAAACACAGACACACGCAAATTCGTACACATCTTCCCATAAGGTGTGTTGTGTCATATTGTCAGCAGTGAGCTAAACTGTGCTAGCTGTGATATGTCAATGTCATCCCTGCACCTATCTGTACACATGGCTTGACACATTCAAGCAGACACCACTGTCCCTGCCATACACGCAGACCCAAGCACATACTGTGTACACATATGTGCCTTTGCTACTCTAAGCAGTACACAGATATACGGAGTGAGAAACAGTTTGATATGGGCTCCTGCTGACTCAGCAGTCCTGTGGATGGTGAGAAAGAGAGGCAGATGCAGAGACAGAGAGAGACAGAGACTTGCTAACAGATGAAATACTGCAGTGAAGCAGCCTCACGCTACTCCTCCCTCTCTCTGCCCCTCCCTCTTTCCTCTCCCATCTTTGTCCACCTCTCATGCTACCTCTCACGCCTATTTCCGAGTACCTCTTCTGTCCGACCCCTCTACTACCCTCAAAATTGCAGTTTTTCTGTCTCTATCTCCCCATGTAAGCTTTTCAGCACTCCATGCATTTTCCTCACTTATGGCCTTCGATTTTCCTCCATTGTGTTGCTTCTCTTACAAGGTCAATGCAGAAAAAAGGTAAAACGTAGGTAGGTCTGTTACATCATCCTTCCCTGCCCCCCCTCCGTTCCTCTTTTCCAACTCTGCATGACCACCTTTTCATTAGACTTTACATATGCATGCCATCCTATCAGTTTTAATTTAAAAGAGTAACAGTAACATCTGCCTGCCTCAAGAATAGAAATGATATCCATACAATGATCTAATTTGTATTTTAAAAAAAGGATATAATAGCATATGGGTACCTGAGTCAGAGAAACTACAACACATTTTTCCATACAAAGGCTATGCACGTGTTACATTCCAGCAAGAAAGATATTTCCTTCTTTATATCTTTAGATCATCCAAAAAAGTTTCATGAAACATAATGGTAAGCAAGATTTTTATAGTGACCTTTAGATAGGCTCCCCTACTCCCAGATCCGAATCCAGTTAGGCATCTGTTCACTGGCTTGGACAAAGCTTTTGAGAGTATGAATCTCCTGAAAACCAACTTGACAAAATGACAGACAGCATTCTTTGAAGGTCAAAAAGTCATTTAAAGCTGCTTCAAGTACACAGAGTGCAATGGCTAAGCATTTAGAGGATGTTCCAATAATTTACTAGGACTTAATACAATCCCTAAAAGTACCACCACTTGCTTGCTGAGGTGATGGGGATGGTTCTTACTGTATTTAAGGGTTAATGACTGCAGGGCCTGAGTGGTTTGATGGCATAAATGCTGGTCTTGAGTGGATTTCACAGTTCAGGGTTATCGAATAAGCACGCTCCTTCTTGAAAGTTTGTCTTTAAGGAGACAACTATCTATAGACTGCTGGGCAACTCGATGTGGCGTCCTTCCATGTCCTTCTTCAGATAAGACCTATGGCTGCTGCTTTTTGCAGCTTCAGACAGAGATCTGATGTTTTATGTATTTGACTCTGACCTCCCTTAGAGCCTGCTCTGCACTACAACCCACTTTAACTGGGAGCACTTTTAAATGTCATATATGTCCCCAGTGCAATATTATCTTAATCATGATTGCACCATAAGGAGTTAGACTATAACACCAGATGTGGTCTTCATTGCTTGTTGCATTTTTTGTCAGCACCAGGTTGCAATCAGTGGGATGCTGTCCCCTGCAGAAGAGCTGGTTGTTTGGTTTTCTATGCCAACGGTAAAATTTAATGTGGAGGGACAATATAATGTTGGTTCTTTACTTAGATTCTACTTCTTCCATCATATGTGTGCAAGATGGGTATTACAGCTAACAAATTAATATTGTCTAATTGGTATATTGGTGACTCTCCACAAATTTGACTGCAAATGAGAGGAGTAAGAGGTATTGCTCAAACACAGAGATATTTTTGTTTTTGCCCTTGCCTCCTAACACCAGAAGCTCACTGGTGCAAAGGTGAATCACCTTTAACACACTTATCTATTAAAGATAATATGTTGACCCCACTGTGCTGCTGATAAACTCTTATAGTTGTGGCGCTGTTCAGTTGTGATTTTGTTGTGTTCTGTTGAGTTTAGCTCTAGTGCCCCCTGCTTTGGAGAAAGTTGCACTGCATTCTGCACACTGCAGCACTCTACCCTCAGGTGCCAGAAGCGGGGGCAGCCACAAATCAATACAGCTCACTACAAAAATATGACATCTGTCAGGGATTCATGGAGGGGTTGCAGGAATCCTGTGGGATGGAAAAAGCTTTTCTCTGGTTATGTCATGACTAGACAAGATTTGGGATAAAGTTATAAACACAAACAGTACTGCAGCACCTTTGTGCAATATATTACTGCAACACTGGTGTTAAGAAAGCACATGTGGGGAACGAGAAAAACACAGCAGCAGAGACAGGGATGCATTATCCAGCATGCTGACCTTGTTTGCATAATAACTGCAGAAGCTTTTAAAATCTCATTTATGATCAATACTGAAAATACCAAACATCAAGGAAAATATTGACCTGACTGAGTAAGAGTTGAAAGGATCTTTCTATACCCTGTCCTCTTCTCCCCTCCAGAGTTTCAGCCTTGTACATTATTGACAGTTGTGTCTACTTATAGCACAGTCATAACATCTGGCTGCTTTAAGATACAGTACATTTTAAACCTCCAAAAAGCACTTAAAGCGTTTGGGTGGAATCTACAGCAGAGGTATACAGATGTACCTGAAGGCACAGTAAGGCCTCTAGTTTTGAAGGGATGGTCATATTAAACATCAGCAGAGTAAACTCAGTGACATTATTGTATATTGGTTACGTTTCAATTCATTGTTCACCAACTTGAGCTGAAGAGAAATACTGGCTCCAATAATATCTAAAAACAAGGAAACGTCAGCTACACCAGCTCTCCTACATTTAAAATTTCCTACATTTCTCTCTAAAATGATTTGTTTCACTAATTCAGTTTTTAACATTTGAAACTGGCATTAAATCATCTGTTTATGCTTTTATTAACAACTATGGATTTGCTACTATTTGTTTTTTTTAACTGAATTTCTTATAATGCCAGTTCTATTACTTTTCAAGATAAAATTACCCTTCTTCTGAATGACATGACTGTGGCAAATACCACAGAGTTGAGATAATTCATTCTAAGTAATATTCTCAACCAAAGCAGCGATAACTTACCCTTCCTTAACATTTTATTAAAAAAGTAGGTCTCCTAATTGCAAACACTGCTCTGTTACATCACTGGAAATGTACTTCTTGTTGTTTTGGAAAGAACAGACACAGCTGGGATTCAAACTAAGGATCTTTTGTTGACTAGATAGGAGCTTTAAGTCACTTCTCGCTCATTGAAACATCTCCCGGCTGGCTGGAAATATCGAGACACCTGTTTGATGCAGTTATCATGTAGAAACAGTTTTGAATTTTGTGTGCCTCTGCTCTCTGTTTCTTTAATGCCCTGCATGGCTTACACATTGGCCTTTTTGAAGTCCATGCCAGAGCACTTATAACAAGGCCTATACACACCCTCTCTTCTCAGTGTGCTGCTGCCCTCTAGTGCAAGTCAGTACAAAACTGCCTTGTGAGTGGGTAAACTTCTACCCTTTCTCCCTTGTGTGCAGTGCTTCCCTCACTGACCTTAGTTGTGGTAATGATGTTACTTCTGTTTCCTGACATAAAGCATGCAGGCATATCACAACATAAACTGTGTATGTGTGTCTAATATACACATAATATATAATATATACACATACATACACGATTCATTTATTTTCATGTATTTTATGTAATTCTCAGATAATTAACAAGCTTACTAATAGATAAGAATAAAAGAATAATGTACTCATTTTTCATTTAGCAAAGGCTGCATGCTGTTGGAAAGAGGAAGAACGAGGCAACTGTAGCTTAGTCGCATCTCTTCCCAGCAACAGTAAACTTTAGGAATCTATTTTCAGTTGGCATAGGTGAAAAAGCCAAGGGTGCTGACACCATCTAAAAATACACCGGTGTGAGTGCCACCATGTAATTACCCAACCAATGAACTGCAAAATTTGATGAGACAAGAAGACAAAAGGACCATTTGGAGACAAATTTGAGCTCTATTTCTCCCTATTCCATTCGCTTATGTGGCATCAAACTGGGCCAAATATTTTCTCACTCAACCCAAAATGTGTTTTTGTTCAGTACTGGCTTTAAAGCAACAGTAAAAATTAATGAAAATGAAATTTATGCACGGTATAAATTGGCAAAAAAAAAAACAATACCCAAAAATTGAGATGCTAAAAACCATGAACGATCTTGGAACAATCCCTCCGCTCTGTCTCTACTAAACCTCATCTCCATTGCTAATAACCCACTGAATGATCTCTGCCTGTATGATGACTCTAGCCAACATCATGTTTCCAGCTCAGGTTGATAACTTCACCTCAGGTAGGATACAAGGGCGAGAGAAAAAGAGGGTCCAGGCCTACACGGTCCTTCGTGGTGCACAGTGAGAGTTTCTCTATTGTCAAATTTGATTTTCTCTTTAAAAAGCCCTACTCAGTTTCCTACACTAGTTGTTATTTGTCACTAAGCAGGTGTCACTCTCTGCACAAGACACAGTCACACTGATTTCCCTTGTCAAAGAGCTAGGAATATTTCATTGTTGCTGCCTTTCACTATACTGCACATAGCCTATATATTACAGTTTTGAAATTGCCAGGAAGTGGCTTCACTGTAGCACTGAATTATTCAACCACGGCAGGAAAGGCGTATGTTGTATGAGCTCAACACACTGCTGGTTTGTGTTTTGTAAATCAGCTGGTTTCATAATGATGGTCGTCTCAATATGATGCTGTAGATTTTGATCAGATGTGGGTCACACGGCGTGGAAGCCCGTTTTTGATCTTTATTGCCTGTGAATTATCATCAACCTGTTCACATCTGCTCTCTGTTTCATGCGTTCATATAAATCCATAGACCTATTAGAGATGGCCACATGTGTAGGTTTATAAGCCTGCTACTGAATACAAGGCCTTTGAATATCAGCACCACATTATTAGCACCTTATTACAGGCCTATTTCTATCCATCGCTCACAAGAGCCTTAGAGTACACTGTGATTCTGTGTGCAGCTTAAGCCAATATTTATTTTTATATAGTGCATCATAATCCTGTTTAAAGGCTGTGATACAACAGGGCACTCATGTAGCTGTCAACACAAGCTAAATAGAGACGTATCAGGAAAATAAGACCTTAGAAAACTAACAGAACTGATCACAAATCAGTTCAGCTAAAAGTCTTGGAGGAAGACCACGGCAGTCTGGTTTTAATGGATGGTGTGATCAAAATGCGGTTATGACAATTAAGCGACATCATCTCACATTGCACCCATTATCTCTCTCTTCCTCTCTTACACACACACACACACACACACACACACTCATACATGAGAGGAAAAAAGCCTAAAAGTGGGGCAGTGTGTGAGGGCTATCATCCCATCGAGCTGTTGATCCGCGTATCAATGTAACACAGCATCGATCGCTTCGATGACTGTTGTTGTTTCTTACCGGAGAGCGAGAGCAGCAGCAGCACCGCGCTCAGCAGCTGAACGCCACAGCTCCTCTCCTGCGCGGGGGAAGACATTTTCTCCTCTTCTTGTTTTTTTTTTTTTTTTTTTTTTTTTTTAAATTTTTTTCTTGTTATCTCTAGAAAAAAAAAGGTGTAATATTTAGGAAAAGAGCAGCAAGTCCGCTCTTGGTGTGTGCGTTAAAATGCTAATAATAATAACAATAATAAAAAAAGCCCCCTGTATATTTTGTTTTAGAGGCAGGACATGGCTGGCAGTGTCTTTTAGCCTTGTGACGGTTGATCTCGTGGTTGGCGGTTTTGTTGGCGGTTGAGAAGGGAGGGCGGGAGGGAACGCTCCTGAGGCAGGATAGGTTGTAAACAAATGACCAGTAACTGATACATCAGATACAACAGAAATAAACAGAGGTTAAAAAAAAAAAAAAAAAAGGGTGTAAAAGTGAAAGAATGAATGAATGAAAGGGAAAACATAAAAAATTTAGCCTACAATGTTTTCGTCAGTACAAAGTGCACATGGAGGTACCTTTGTAGTTTAGCAGTTCTGTGCTGTACTTTCTTGTTTTTATTGGTCAACATTTACACATTGCAGTGAACTGAAAGATACTGCCTTGGCTGCTTTGTTTGGCACTATGTGCCACCAGGCCTGCAAAATGTCAAGCAAACCGAAGATTTGAGAAGATGTGTCTTTCAATTACTATCATCACAACACTAAGTGAAGCAGAACACATCCACTAGAGCCCCAGAGGCTTGTTGAATCACTGCCACTGCCTGTGTGGATGAGGAGACCCTACTGCCATGCAGACAAACAAAAAATTAAACAAGGACCATCCCAAACGCCCTCCTTTAATCCACTCCTCCATCCATCCTTCCTGGGTGGGAGGAAGGAGGAGAGGATGTTGGGAAATAAAAAAGGCAAATGCTAACTGGTTGTAACATGTATCTCCTTTTCACCCCCTTTTTCACTTGTTACTTAATGATGGGGAAAAAGGGCAGAGGAGAAAGGCAGAGGAGAAGACACAGTAGACCCGCTGAGTAGACCGGTTATTTTAGTTATCAGAAAAGTGGGTGATTTAAGGATACCGGAAAGAGGGGAGGGGAATTAAAGAAATGCCAGGAAGAGACAGGAAGAGAGGTAAAGTAAGAGGCAAGGTGGATTTAGGAGAGGGGTTTGAAAAGCATTTAGAGCAGAGAGGAAGTGGAGGAGAACAGTGGGCTGGTTGCCAGTCTGCAGTAAGCATAACAACACTGCTGACCACAGTGAAAGCTTTCAAATTTAGTCATGGCAGTGTAGACCGTCCACCAGCAGGTCTGTGGGATCGGTCACTCACTGTCTTAAATGTGCATGTAAACAGAGGCTGGACAGAAATACCTCATCTAATCCATTAGTAACCTACTAATTATATTGTTCTATTTCTCCACCCTGTAATGCCCTCTGAAAAATCGTTACTAGTTAGTCCATAAACAATGTGCAATTTTATATTTATAAGTTGTGTCAACATATTGAACAAAGCAATATTCCCATACTGAACAGAAGCCATATGTAGAGTTACGGCATGAGTTAGGGTGAGGGATTTATCATTTAGTTGTAGCATTATGTCAATAATTTCACAAGGATATAAATGCAACAACATGTGGATGTGTGTGTGTGTGTGAACATAGCTGCATACTAACCTACTAAACACTTTTACTGTTGCGCTTTCATGATAATGCCAATAGCATGTTTATGATATTTATATATATTTACAGAACAATGTGAGTAGAGGGTGTGTACCCTGTGTTGTCAACATAGTGACTCTCTCCCCAGGTTGGCGACTTTTAAGTCAGTCCATCAATATTACAATGAAAATTCTCAATTGTAACAGTCCTATTTGCATGAATTTGATTCTAATACATGAATTCACCACACTGCAGTGCACAGGGCAGAAGTTGCTTTTCCCTCACTATAGTGTTTTTATGTCTATTATACTGTGCAGATTTCTCGCAGTTTTTATATCTGTGTTTTGATGATAAAGTTCTGTGTCATAGTCATATATCATTGCCATGAAATGCACACATTCATGTCCCCCACTCTGTGAATCCATTTCATTTTGGTCCTTCTATGTCCTTAGGCCAAAAAGTCAATTACATTGCATACATTCTATCGTCCAATCTTTTTGTGTGGTGGATAGTAATCTGTTACAGCATCTCGTTGTTATCTCCTCTCCTGATATTTATGTTATCAGTCAAAAAAAAAAAAAAAAAAAAAATCTCATATTAATCTTATCTTAAGTTTGTAGGAAACTCTAATGTGGACAGAATGTTTGTGGTATAGGTTGTGGCAGAGTGTTGGACTGTACCGTGTTGTAAAATAGATATTTTCCAATGAATGGCACTAGCTCAAATCAGTTCTTCCCTTTCCTCTATATAGTACAGGTAGGCGCTATCAGCAGTGGAAAAAGAAACAGTGGAGTTTGCACCATGCTGCAGCCTCTTTGGCAGGACTATCACTGTAATTGTCCATGGTGCTGAATGTCTCTCAGGACTATGTCACTCTCCATGGTGCTGAATTTCACCATTCAGCGTTGGAAGCCTTTGCCAACATTGTACTCTACAACACCAACATAACCAATGAAATTGAAAATTGAACCACTGACATGTGAAATAAAAATACCTAACACTCAGCTATTATAGCAAAGCAGATCAATAAAATAACACAAGAATTGTTTTCTCTCTCTCTCTCTCCCTCTCTCTGTCTCTCTCTCTGCAGAGAGAAGAAATGTTACTTTAAAAAGAGCTTCTTTGTTGCTAGGCAGCAGGGCTATTGTATGAGTGCATCCTGCTGACTGTTGCTGATATTGTACAGACAATCAAAAGGTAAGAGGTTTGTTAAGGTAATAAAGTCACAAGTCCTCAGATGTATATGTATGTATCAGTTGGGCTTTCCTGCACAACTTAAAATCATAATTCATCATTTCTCATTGAAGAGCATTTCAATTTCAGATAGGTGCTAACTTTAATTCAATTGATATACCATATTTTGTCTCCTTTTTATCATCCACAAATTTTTTTGACTCATCAGCGGACTTGGATGTGGGCTATATGGGAATGGAGCTAGGCTGAGTCAAAAGTTCACTGGATTTATCCGATTGGACATAATTTCCATTCACTTGAACAGGAAAGTGTGTCCAATCAGGTAAACCCACTAAAATATTAAGGACCAGTGTGTGGGATTTAGTGGCATCTAGTGGTGAGGTTGCAGATTGCAACCAACTGTATACACTTCCTCTTATCTTTCCCTTTCCAAGTGTGGAGGCGATTCTACCTTCACCTTCAGCTGACATGAAGACATGAAAGACTCTCTCTAGAGCCAGTGTTGGGTTTGTTTATTATTGGCTACTGTAGAAACTTGGTGCTTCAGCATAGCAGACTCAGTGAAAAAGTGTTTATATGAAGTCTAAGCTAATGAAAACAATGTATCCCGGTATCCCATCACTGGAAACATCATTGGACACGTAACAATTTGCAGAACGTTCTTGTTTCATCTCTTGTTTATCAATATTATTTACAGTTTGTTGTTTGTTTCTACAAAACTTGGAGATGTTTCATTTCCCGGAGAAGCACCCAAATATGCTAATAGTTTTTGGTCTCTGTGGAGCAAGACAATCTACAATAATTTAGCAAAGATGAGCAGTGTCAGTCTGGCCTTCATCTCTACTGGACCCCCATGGACGAAGTTCTCCAGCCACGCCAGCACCTGATATAGTACATACATGAGAGGTAAGCCATTACACACTGTACAGTCTCTGAACTCAAAACTCTCCTCTCTGCACCCGAAATAAAAGACACCTATAAGACAGCTATAATCCATTACGAGTTTACAACAGAAAAGCAACCTTTTTGTGTCATTTTCTTTACAACACCAAAAAAATTTCTTATCTGAAGTTGGACGTTTTTGTCAGTTATTGCCACAGTTTTTGCTCTTTACGCATGTCCTCCACAGGCCTTGGACCAAGCAATCATTCAGTATTGACAAGATTTCACTGGTCTTAGTATTGTGCAATAATGATTCTCTTTTTATCTATCCATATGGTGTAACTAATGTTTGCCTAATTAGACACATTCAAGTGCACTCATCGTGTGGAAGGGTTTTTTATTCAGTTACACCCGGAATCAGGGCAGATACAATTTGGGACTAGTCGCTAACAGATATTGAGATTTATTTGCTGACCACACAAAGCTTTCCTCTCTGCAGACTGGGGAGTTGTGATAGAGGATGAGAAAGAAGAGCAATGCTGAAGAGTGAAAAAGTCAAGCATAGTTGACTATATTACAGAAAAGTACAAAATTTGGATTAGCATTAAATCAGACCACTAGCTAGTACCACTACCATTTTTACCAGGAGTACCTTGATCTTAATAATTTTAAGGTCTGATAATTAGCTCAACTTCAAATATGTGTATATACTGTATGTAACTGATTGTACTCAAACTGTCACAAACTGTGAATGTATTTCTCCCTAGATCCATAAGAGGGTGCTGTGACGCCATGGTTCATACAGCCCTGCTTTGAAATAAATCTGTCATAATTTAAATGTTATTAATTTGACTTCTCTCTGAACAAACTTACTGGACAAGTTTTTCTCAGCTTATTAAGCATCAGCATCAGCATTCAAGCCAACGATAAAATACTCTTTTTACAGAGGGAGTTAGTTAATGGTGGAATCAAATTTGGTCCAGGGTAGTTTTCCTAATGAATGTACTTTTCATTTCACTATAAACTGGTTACATTAGAGGAGACTTTCTCTTGTGATAACAAAAACAACCAGATGTGGAATGTCAACTGTAGGCTATTTGAGGAGATTATTTTTATCATCGTCCATTATTACCAGACCAGAATTTTTTTTATTTAAAGTGTTTTTGTTTTTTTTCTGGACAAAGCACAAATAGACAGAAATCTTGCATTGTTCATGATTATTTCAACACATTTTCTTTGTGTCAGTCCCCTGAATATAGACGTAGGAAGGAAGGAAGCCCAGGAGTGACAACAAAGCTGCAGGTATGATAGTACACTGATGGTCCTCCAGGTAAGCTCAGAAGCCTGCTGACGTTCCACTGGGATACAAGCTCCACTGAGTTTGATAGGATGTTTGATTGACAGCTCTGTTCTCCTGTCTCCCTTTCTCATCATGTCTTCCACACACGTTCGTCTTGTCCCTCGCTTCTGACACCCTAGACTCTTTGATCACTCATGTTTGTACTGCACTGCAGAGAAGTACTGAAGACAAAAAGAGGAGAGAAATATAAGGAAAAGGGAGGATAGGGAGAAAAAATTCCAACTCTTTGTTTTTCTCTCTGTGGCCTCTTGCCTTGTGGGAGTGAAGCTCTTTGAGGGGAATTGGAGAACTTAACACTGGTGTGTGAGTGTGTGTGAGTGTGCAGGAACCCGGGAGACCATGGCAGCCTCTCTCTTGTTGACTTCTAAAAGTCTTCCAATGGCCTGAGACATGATGCTGTGCCATGTCCTCAAATAACCAAAAGGATGTGAGGACAAAAACACCAAGAAGAGAGAGGAAGGAAATCAAAGAGAAAAAAGAAAAAGTTACAAAAAGTAGAAGAAAGAATTCATTAGAGCCAAGTGTACAAGTGAGATATGGGACAAAAGACAGAAATAAAGACAAATGAGAACAGAGGTAAAGGGGATAAGACGGATGTAGAGATATGATAAAAGTGTAGATCTTCAATGGGATAACAAGGAGACGTGTCATTCATCTATCAAGGTGACAAGAAGTACAGCCGACACACTCTGTCACAGAAGATGCCGCTGATTTATTGACTTTGCGTCTTCCTGAGTTCAAATTACGGTTAACTGCTGAGCTGTGGCAGCGTCCTGCCTGGGCGTGGCTGCAGAGGCCTCTTCCATGAAATAAAGCACCGCCAGGAATTCTTAATTTATTCATATGCCCAATGGGACCAGTTTATGGTGATTACTCTGTCTGTGTGGATGGCCTGCAGTGACGCAGCAACTCCATACCCCTGACTGTAACATAATGCACAGCTATAAATCCATGACAAACAAGGCAAAATGCAATTACACAATATGACCACATCAACAAAGCATAGTCATAAACACACACACACACAGCCACCATGGTTTATTCAGCCATCAGTAAAGCCACAGAGAGGGGAGTGGGGGGCATCTTGACTCATGCACAAAGATCACCCATATGATAGTGACGAAGTCAATTACCAAATAATGATTTCTTATTGTGGTTACTGCCAAAATAGTGCTCATTTATGGGTTATTCTACCACCAAAATCTTGAGATTCCCACTCAGGAGAACAAACTGACTTTCCCAGTGTTTCCTCTTTAATTTGTTTATGTTCATTACATTTATCTCTGCAAACCAGTTCTCAAATCTAACTGCCTCTGCTTTGCTTTCTTTGAAAGCCCTGTTACAATCTAGCAGTTGCTATAGTGTACATGAGACGGTTTGGCAACTGGTTAAAAAAGCAGAGGAATAAGCTTTTAGCCATTTAACATCTTAGTTATGACAATTTATTAGTTCGCCAACAAAATCAAATTCATGTCATTGTTATTTGCCTGATTTCTTTGTCACTCTGTTGTAGGTTTTGTCATGACCATGATCTTCTTGTGTCTCGTCATCTTAAGTATTTCACATCCTTGTGATCATCATGCCTCTTATAATTTATGTAGCCTATATCCTGACAATAAACCCACATAATCCAGGCTGTTAACTCATATCCGGTCTGTGTTATGTCCTGACACATCACTGGGCTTAAATGCCTGTGAGCTTCAGTCTGTGGCAGATTTGAAGAACTAAACCTTGTTAAACAAGTGGGATTTGTTGTGGCAGTAGGGTAACTCCACAGGAAAGCAACATATTGGCATCTGGTGTTTGGACACATTAGTGTTTTTATTGGCTTAAAAAGGGTAAGGTGGTACACTGCATGTAGTTTAGAGAAATGTCATTGTATGTGTTTGATAGGTAGTCTCCTTTAGATTTCAATATTAATCTAGTAGCAAATATGCAGAAACAATAAGTTATTAGAAAAGATGCAGTGAAAGTGCTAGATCCTGCGCAGGTGTGGAAACAAAGCTGAGGGATGATATGATGATGCATGTAGAATATGAAACTAAGGAAATACTTCATCCTTACACCAAACCATGTCTAAAGCTGAAAGTGGCAGAACAAGTATCTTAAATCTCAAATGAAATCCCAGTGACTACTTTCATTCTTCTTCCTGTTTCATAACTCCTCTTACAGCTGTATCTCTCTCTTATTAACATTGTTTCTTCTCTTCTCTTCTCTTCTCTTCTCTTCTCTTCTCTTCTCTTCTCTTCTCTTCTCTTCTCTTCTCTTCTCTTCTCTTCTCCTTTCTTCTTTTCTCTTCTCTTCTATGCAGGGTATAGTAGCGGCTCTAATCAAATATGCAGGTCATCGTTTGTGCTCCATTCGTTTAAATCTGGCAGCAAAGTAGAGGGATCTAATTACTTCTCTCTCATGCAGAGCGGGTAAAACCAGGACTCCCCAGCTTTGTGAGTTTAGCAGAGGAAATGCACAATCACATTTTGTAGACTTTTTTAACAGTGAAAAGGAAGGCTTAATCTTATTAGTGTGGGGATTGCAGTAAGCCTAATTTACAGTATTGTAAAGCATCAAGGTAATCTAATGGCTCTTTAAAGGATACAAGACAGATTACACAACGAGAAGTCCGGCATTCAGATAATGAGGGCTACCCAAAATAAGCAAATAAAAGAAAGAACAAAACTGTAATCTCTGTGCGCGGGATACAAAGGCAGCTCTGCATTGGCCTGATGTATGTATACAGTATATACACAATGACTGAAAAAAAAAAAAAAAGACTCACACGCATACAGTCACAAAAAATGCCCACAGCCAGCGCTGAGAGATTTGCAAATGAACCAAACTCCCTTTTCAAAAAACTGCATCTATCAAAGAGGTCTCAGCAGGAGTTGGCCAGCGGTCGTCTCTTCATCTCTTTCTTTGCCCGCATCGTCCTTCTTTATTCTTCTCCAGGGATTTTTTTTTCAACAAAATTCAAAGTAAAAGGATTTTAGAGGCTAACATTCCCAGCTTTGTTTGGAGATTAGTGAAGGAGAAGAAAGATGATGAGTGTGTGTGTGTGTGTGTGTGTGTACGAAGCGTGTGCATACTGTGGCCCTTTGTTGACAGCTGATGCAGAGTTAATGTGATAATGACAAGCAGAGATGCAATTTGTGTCCTACTGAGCCGCGTCATTCAGCCGTTGTGAGGGGGGGGGTTAAAAGGTCCCACAGCAAAGCAACATCAGAAAACTGTTAGAGCATTTCATATTTACAGCCAATCACACTGACATCACCATAGATATAAAACCCGAGCAATATCACTTATCTCCGCTCCGGATGTCAGTCTCCCCCTTCGCTTCTCCATTTTGACCTGTCCATCACTCATACTGCAATTGACTGTTAAATCTTTCTTTAAAGGGCTACTCCACCAAAAATCTCTCCTTTAAGAATCAAATACTCGTTGCATGTTTGAAAAGGAGCTCTGGAAATTGATTGCTTTAGCCAGCCTGGATTCAGAGCAGCTGCAATGAACTCAAATGCTTTCCCAGAGTCATGAAAATATATTGTATGGGGGTGATCACTTCTCAAATAAATGGTTACGCTACTTCTGGTGGAACATTGCAACCATGTGGAGGGAACAGTGTGATGGAAACGAGCGTGTTATACTATCGTGTTGGAATACCACAAGGATGGCAATGTCAATTATCTGCATGGCTAGTCAAAATGAACCAAAGGAATAAACAATGCACTACAAACTGTCAACAAATAGGGGTGTGAATGTAGCCCTGGAGTAGGCAACATTTGTTACAATGTACTTTTTGTAGTAAACTTTCTCTTGCTTATGTCCCTCAATTGCCTTCCACCCTAAACATAAAAGTAGAGGAAGAAGGCTTATTCATGTGGATAATGATGACTTTTGGTTTACTTTGGCTGGATGACTTTGTTAATTACACCCCAAAGTCGAGTCTGATGAAAATTGAAAGATGTGTGTACTTGCGCATAAAAACACATTTTAGATGTACAAACGTACGGGCAGATGTGCACACACTGATGAAAGCCCATTTAGTGATGCCGAAAGTTGTGGTCACAACCTCACAAATGCTTAAAAAAACACACACACAAACACACACACACACACAGAACACGCTGCCATGGGTCACACGATAATTAAAAAAAAAGTGCTCTGTTCTTGGAGTCATGGTTGTGCGGTTATAACCCTGAGAAGTGCATAATGAGAGGCAAAGATAGTCAAAGAGGTGCAGTCTAACCTTCACTTTTCTCCTGCATTTTACCATTTTGAGAAACACTTCATCACCTTTCATCATACTTCCAAATTTCACCTGAAAATTCCTCACGCAGTACTCGTTGTTCCACATCCATCCTTTCAATTTCTACCTTTTTCTCACCAGGTGAACTAACTCAAAGCAATCTTTTGCCACTCTATATATTCATTTCCCTTTCCCTCTCAAGTGTTAAAAAACAGACCACATTTGGACACTAACAAATAATGAAATAATGATCATGTCAGCAATTCTATGATAATGACGATAAGAGACCAAGAGAGCAGACCACAATAACAGTTTGCTTGGAAACCCCCACACACATCACATTCCTCTTGAACTCTGCCAGGAGCCATGGCACCTGGATCAAAAATCCATTTAGCTTTTGCTTTAAACAGAACAGGTTGTGTTCTCCACCTCTGATGGCGGGGGACTGATAATCTGTATGGACCAGAATTTTAATTCTACAACCAAATGTCCACACTGTGGGAAATGCTTGGCTGGAGGGGATGCAGGGTCTCTCCTATTAATGCCACTGCTGTTTTTTTTACCCACATTGAAATTTTGTGACTTTGGTATGCTATTTGCATTATACCTTCTTTTCCTATATTGCTATGCTTCTTTCTATATTCTTTCTCTATATATTGCCTTTTTAATATGATGTGGTCTTCTGTGATGATCATGTCACTTTCCCTCTTAAAACTTCGTGTCCCATTTCACGATCTTTATATGCTGCCTGAGAAAAATCAGTAAACTCAAAACATGTTGCCTATCTGCAAGTTCAGTTACAGCCACACATTCTGACCATCTTTTGCTGCTGACGAAGGCAACTGCAACTCTTTCACCTCTAGTGGGGTTGTCACCTTGGAGGTGGTCCTGCCATCATGTGAGTTGTTAGGGTCACATGCATCCTTAACAACTCTCATGATGGGTCAACGATCCTCACGACCACCTCCAACAAGGTGACAACCCCACTACTATGTATATTACATTCTGTTAGTGTCACTGTCACTCATTTTCCCCAGTTTTTTCTATCTTTTTTCTTTTTTGTCTCACCAAGTTAACAAGACCAGTGCTTATGATCGAATGTTTGGCTGGTGATCTGATAATCATGGCTACTCCAGCATGTTTGTATTCTCGCCTTTCAATAACAGCACTGATAAGATGGTCCAGGATGGATGGCAAGTGGGAAGGGACACACTGCAACACTCTTGGGAACAGTGCTGGGCGAGAGTGCTCCACTTTTTGTTCTGCCAGAACAACTCTGACAGCATGTTAATGCTAGTGAGGCGACGGGTGCCAATACTCTACCCGTATCAAGGTTTTCCACTAGAGCAGATGCCATATGTTCTTTTCTGCCACAGCCACATGTCCCTTTCCCTTTCAGCTTTGCCTTAAAGGGACCCAGTGTAAATGAGGGTAAAATCAAGAGATTTTTCCTCAGCTTTCTGTTGCTAATGCGTTTCTGTGTTCAAAAGCCAGCACAGTTGGGAAAAGAACAGTCTTGAAATAAATAAATAAATAATATGAAACATCACCACTCCTTTTTTCTTTCACTGTAAAAGCACCAACTTTTTTTTTTCTCAAGGAACGGATTTCCATAAGAAAGATCATATATATGATATATATTTATAGCATATATTACGATCCTTACTTACACTGAAACTTTTTTCTGTTGGGGTGTACTACAGGTGTTTGGGTACGGTTTGGTTTGGATAAGGGGTTAGGGAATGCATCATATCAACGGGTGTCTTCACAAAGATAGAAAAACCTACTTAGTGTATGTGTGAATTTGTGTGAGAGGCAAATCAAACAAAAACAAAAAAGTTTTCTCCTGGACGATTATGAAAAAAAATGCAGATTAAATCATTGTCTATCTTCCTCTTTCACTTGTGTTTTCTTCTTCAGTGTGTAAAGTGTGACAGAAAATCAGAATTTTGTTTTTTTTTTTTAAGTGAATGCTACAGACTCCTGAAGTTGTTTGTTTTCTTCTTTTTTTTTTTTTTTTTTTGGAAAAAGACAAACTTTATCACACATCAGCAACTTACATCAACCTAACGGTGACAGTGAGTCTGTGTTTATTTCTGTGCTCCACAGTAACAGTGAGAGTTGGTTATCATTTCAGAGTTCAGGGAGAATACATACACACACACACGTACATATGATACAGTGCACAGTGCATATATAGGCCACAGGTAAGCTCATGTATGATCACGCTGTAGGTTACTTTTACATTTCATTTACGTACACAAAAAAATAAAACTGCAACTTCTCATCATTAAGTTCAGGTTTGATTTTTTGAGTTAAAAAGCTCCAAATTAATTAATTACAGCCCAAAACAACAACTCAAACAATTCATCCTTGAAGGATCATCATGGCGTGGCACCACTCAACATCCACTGTTGGCCTTCTTCCCCTAACACATTCTGACATGTAGACAAAAGCTTGTCAATGATAAAACAAATGATGGCTGACTTCCCCTCTGCTGTGTCAGTTTCTGGCTCTGACTACAGACTTATTATAACAGCAATGATAAACAATAATCACTGACTGGCTTCCCTCTCTCTGCTGCCCTTTGTGGCCACTTTTTATTCTGTCTTCATTTTCTTTTCTTCACGTCTATTTTGTACATTATCTGGAGTGAAAAAAAAAAACATTTCAGGTTTGTTTTTCACCCTGTCTACATGTCTGTCAGATTGAGTTGGGATCATCATTTACTGGGTTGATTTCTTGTCATTCTGCTTTTTTGTCTTTCTTCTCTTACTCCTTCTCTCTATAGCTCATATTTGTCCAACGTTATCCCCATCTGAACTAAACTGACTTGTTTTGAATTCCATTTTGTATGACAAGATATTTCCCAGCGCCTCATTATGAAGAGAGGGATGAGTTTGTTTACTCATTTTACAAACTTATCCCTCAGACTCAGTTTGGATTAGTCTTTATTTTTGGGGATGATTTACTTTTTCTTTTTTTTTTACACTCTTGTGCTTCTGTATGTGTGTGTGTGTGTGTGTGTGTGTGTGTGTGTCTATGAGTCAGAGAAGGACCTGCTATAGGAACAAGGTTGTCCTTCCCTGCTTCAGAACAGATCTGTTTTTTAAGTTGGTGTTGTCGTCATTCTGCTGACTGATGTCAGTCAGTGGTTTAATAGTGCATTCAGCTTGTCCTCACCAACTTGTATCATCCATCCATCCATCTTCTATAAGGCTTATCCGTCAGGGTCGTGGGGAGGGAGGCTGGAGCCAATCCCAGCTGACAGTGGGTGAGGGCGGGGTACACCCTGGACCATTCACACTCACACTAAATTTAGAGTCACCACTGAAACTAAACCTGCAATGACTTTTAGTACCCGGGGGGAACCCACGCAGGCACAGGGATAACATGCAAACCACACAGACATCAAACCCAGAACCTTCCAGCTGTGAGTGCTAACCACTGTTATGTGTGTAACTTGTATCGTGTGTAACTTGCATCATGTGACGATGTACATACATTTGTTTCCCCCACTTTGTGTTACTCAAGGTCTTTGTTACTTTCACTGATGTCTGTGTATTTTTTCAGCACAGTTACACAAAAAGAACTGAACCAATTAGTGTTGAACTGGGTGGAGGGATGGGTCCTTGGCCAGCGAAGAACCCTTTAAATTTTGGGGACGGCGCCAACTCTGTTACTATGAATTTAAATTTTTTTTCCCTCTGATGTCTGGTGTATTGTTTGACACAGGCCTTGGCGGAGGTCTGCATTCTCCTTCATTAAGGTATTCAAACATCCACATTAACTTGTTTTTTTTTCTTTTTGAAATAGAAACTCCTGAAAGTTTTAGAAATCCATCTCACTCTGTAAATGGAGCACTGAAGGCCTTCAAAAGCCCAAACCGTGGTCCAATTGTCTCACTCGCAATTCAGTGTCTCTCTCCTCAACTGTATCATTACATTAACTTTGCCTCCTACATCATCCAGTGGGTATTATTTATGACTGTTTATTTTTGTTGTCTCCCTCTCTGCCTGGGCAAGCCCAGACTGTAAACCTTATCAAACATTCTGTCTGATCAAAACCTATGAATTATGAATAGAGGAACAAACAAATGTAACTGTGTGTGTGTGTGTGTGTGTGTGTGCATGTGTGTGAGAAAGAGAGGGGGGAAATAGACAGAGAAAAAGATAGTGGGACTAAGTCTGATCAGGATTAATGAGTTATGATAATGAGAACAAACAATTGTTTGATAGTGGAAGAGGAAGCCCTGCAGATATTTTCAGTTGAGCGCATGAGAGAGAGATACAGAGGGAAAGTGTTTTGTGTACTTTTGTTGCTTTGAGCAAGTTGCATGATCCCACGGTGCTGTATGTGTACGTGCTTTCATTGGTCTTAAAAAAAAAAAAAAAAAAAAAACTTACTATAAGTCTGTGTGTGTGTATTCATCTTCAGTTTGGAAATGTCGCCAAATCTTAATTTTTAACATTTCAAATTATGCTCATGTACCAAATCATCAGATCATGAATTGTGTGTTTGTGAGTATTCACTGAACAATATAACAATAACTGCATTACTTTCTAACAGAGACATTTATTTCAAAGGAGAAAATAGACAAATTCCTGCTGCTTTGTTTAGTCACTTGCATTGTAAGAGACAACAACAAGTCTCTGATCATGAACTGTCTGATTATTTGAAATGACTCTGAAGCTCACATGGATTTATTTACTGGTTAGGGTTAGGTAAAAGGCACATCTCTCCATGCATGTCAGTGTCCATTTAACATATTGCCATTGGTGTCAGTAAATGATCATTTTTCTGTAAATGTTTTGCTGAGCATTTGTTGTCTCTTCTCATGTGTTATTATGAAGAAACTCTTTTTGTGGTGCAGGACAACAAGACAACAAAAAAAGGGAAATGCCAACTTCCAGTAAGGGAAAATGCTTTACCTGCAAAATAAACTGCATGTGAGGCAAAAGGCAACAGTAAAGACATGTGTCACGTGTTTCTGAAAGTCCTGGTTTTCACACAGCTGGGCCCACTGAGATCTGCCCCCTCTCCTTTTCAAAACACTCCTCCAATTCCCTGGTCATACAAGTAAGACTATGACTGTTGTGCGGTTCAGATGACCCTTAAAAGACTCGCTTGATAAACTAACAGTGGTTAGAGGAGTTTTACTCTTCATTAATAACCTCAGACATTGTGTGCATGTGCTCTAAGTGTGTTTGTGTGTCGGTGAGTCTTCTTTGAAAACTGTGCCCATTGTATCTGTCTGCCAATGCTTACTTCCTCCCACACACCTGGATGGCCACCTGGTCCATCCACCAGGAGCATTACTGTGTATCACACACACACACACACACACACACACACACACACACACACACACACAAGCTCAAAACTCTCCTTGACAGTTTGATGTGTGTGCAACATCATGAGCTGTGCTGTTCACTTAGAAGAAGAACAGGCTATCCTTCTGTTCAGCCTCCAGGTTAAGTATTGATTCCTCTCTCTCTCCCCCCTTTTCTCCCTTTCTCTCCCTCTCTGTCTCTTGTTGCATCTCTCTCTTCTTAGCCTGGCCTCCACAAAATTTCTAACATGTGTTTCATGCACAGGATTGTTTATCCACCACAAAACAATCATAGGAATCAGGCAAAGGTGTGCAAATCTTTTTCAACTACTACTAGTACTTCAATATACTTTGGTGTGTAAATGACAAACAGGAGTATCATTGGTAAAGACTAACAGAAGTTATAAACTGATAAGGTGTGGAAGTTGTATGGTGCCACAATTGATGGTGTTTGTACCAAGTACGAAGTAGAGACAATGGCTGTAACAACATATCAGTGTTGAGGCGCCCTTCAAGGAGTGCTGACCTTCAGTTTGACAGCAGATGGAAAAAGCTGCCTGAGACTGTAACAGTCTGAGTAAGTGTACAGGGAAAAAAAAGGCCTGTATCGTTAGTAAAACACTACATGCGCCATTGAGGTATGAGTGCAGATCACTTACCAGCAGATTTCCAGCCCACATGCGCAAGGACTAAGACGAGCCCCATGGCTAAAAACAAGAAGCCTGTCTCCACAAATTAAGCCCTGAAGGAGGAAACTGGCAAACAGCAAGGAGCACAAGTGGGAGGATGAACTAAATAAACTGGACTGAGCTGCCTTGGTGTGTTTCAACACTCACAAAGCCCAGCAGGGTCACATGTAACGGAAATGACTACACATGTTGCCCGTCTTATCTGTGGACAAAGCCCTATTAAGATTCACTGAATGCTCAGCTCAATACCTTTTCTTTTCTTGTTGCATAATTTGAAAGAGAAGCAGCACAGTAAATATCTCTTCAGGTCAGTAAATTATGCTGCCTTTGTCACCAACCGCGCTGAATCCTTACAATGGAAACCTGTCGGCTATGGTCTCAACTCTCAACAGGCAGCCACTGCTGATGGATAACAGCCATGTCGGCACAGTACTCCCTAACTGGGTTGTGGGCTATGCTGTATCACGTATTGATCTATAATGCATGCTCCTGGCAGGATGAGAGCAGAATTAGATTTCCAAGAAAGAAGGATGATGATAGAATTGGCAACCCTGGACTCCCTGATCCTCCTGTTTTGCATAATGCAACCTCCGTCTCTGATTGAGAACATACCTGATTGGGCTAAATGGAGTTAAAGCTTAACACTTAGATGGAACTGAATAATGGAGCAGGAGTTGCTTAAACCGATTCCTTGAAATATTGATAGGCAATAAAAGCACTGAAGAAGGGGAGGTTATAGCCTATAGCCTTATGGGTGCATATGACACACATTCTTCTTTGCCAATGCACACATACACGCATACTTTATGCAGTCAACGCAAATGGACCACACTGTCTAGCATTTTTACCAAAACTTCCGGTTTTCTTTCACAGCAGCTTCACCCTTTCAATATTTTGCTGTCTCATGGTGACACAGGATTCCTCTGTTTCCTCTGTTCATTTGTTTGTTTATTACGCCCTCTCAAGGTCTGTGCAGTGGAAGAATGAAAGACCAAAACTTTTGTATATTCAGGACAATATGAATGCATTTCACACAAACCTAATTTTCTGCTCTGAAGACTTTATTGTGACGAGAGCGCCAATGCACAAACAATCTCTGCTACCAGCAAAACCAGACAAAGAAACAGGTAAAAAAAAAAAAAAAAAAAGCTTTTTTTTTTTTTTAGGCAACAAAACTGTGTTCAGCATTATCTAACCTTGCCATAACTGGTCATCTCTGTTGGAAATGAAAGGCGATATGTGCCATCTTAGCACATTTGAGCACAAACCTGAGACAGTGCTGTGGATGAAGCCAGTGATCATAGGTCCATGGGTCAGTGAGGTCTGAAAACCCATCACTGTGTCAGTGACCAGACACAGGGAGAAGGTTCAATATCGAAACGAGATTGTTCCTTGTAGCGTCAAGCAACACACAAGACCTTCAGCTGAGACAAGACTTTTTATCCTATGTCTTTTGTGTGTAGGAGTACATGAATGACCTTAACAAGAGTGTTGTTGCCACTGGCCATTTCATGACAATGGCCAAATGACAGTTTGGCACACACACAGTAAACTTTTTTCATTTTTTTTGGGATCTTTCGTTGAAATCCTGATGCAATATTTCCAGCTGCTAAAGAACAGATTCAACTGTGGTGGTATCCTTCCCTTTGAACTCAGGTCTGCAGATAAGGTCCCCACCCTGTGCTTCTGTACACAATTGTGTGCATTCAGGGAATGACTAATTTTACAAGCCCTGCGGCCCTGTATTACAAATGTAAATATAAATTACATTAACCTAATTATTGCTGCTCTTGATTGAATTGAAGTTATCAAAACCTGTCCGATTACACACACACACACACACACACACACACACACACACACACACACACACACATATAAATATATATATATCCAGAAATGTCACAATCAATGAATTTTGCCAGCCAAAAACATCTTGAAGCACAAAGGAGAACAGAAATATGAGCACACAAGAAAAGTTTGGGTTCGAAACTGAGTGTAAGCCACATTTGTGGCTACTGTGCATGGTGTCTTCAACATTAGTGCCTTTTTTTAACAGACCCACATAGCTGAGCTCAGGCATTATGATGTAGCACATTGAGTCGGTTGATCAAACAAGTAATGCAAGAACAGTGGAGCAAGCAAGTTTTGAAAGGTCTGAAGCGGAGACATTTGGGACTAGGGGAGATGAGAAAAAAAGAGGAAAAGAAAGTGCTTTAGACAGAGAGCAGTAGGGGCTGCACACACTAAAAGAAAGATATTTTTAAGGCAGGAAAAATATAGGGGTGAGAGTCAAATTCAAGCGTTCTGTTTTGTAGCACTGCAAAGGCGTAAAACTGATGCAAGGCCTTGTAACGTGGGTGCACACACATACATAGACATGCATACGAACCCACACACATTTAAATTATATATTTAGGTCCATATCTTAAGCAAAACATCAAGCTTAGAGTTCACAGGAGGAAATTTCTTCTCAAATCAGCAGCTGTGCACAGACTGGTGACATGCATCAATAGCTGCTCAATTCATCTAAACACGCTGCCACTGCCTCAGGAGTTCAACAATCAGTCCTTTCCCCATTCTACACCGATGCCAATAATAATTGATGACAAACTGTGTGTTGCCAGGTGCTCAGGCCTCTGTGTCAGCAGACTCGACCCCTGGAGGCTCCACATCATTTTGTGATCACATCAGTTTGAGCCACTGGTTCTGATTGTGTGGTCCAGAACCCAACACTCAGTCCTTTCTCCACAATGTAGTAGCTGCATCTATCTAGATCTTTGTCTCATAAAAACGACAAAAATACCTTGAAGGATGTCGGAGGAACTGGCTTCCCTGTCGTTCTGAAAAGTGAGTGTCCCAAAGCACCTCTCCAAAAAGCCTTTCTGCCTCTTTCTGCTTTCCTGATCGCACTTAAAGTAGCACATTTTTCAGAGAGATGTTTTTGGATGGGATGCAAGGATGTAAACATTCAATTTGGCTTTGTAACTTGGCTGAATAGAATTTTTTAAACCATATACATCATCATCAAATCTTCTTTTTATTATCTTGAAATTCATGAATGCGCTTCCAGAATGCACATGGAAGAGCTTGTGCAACGCATGCTTCATGGTGTGTATAAAATAATTGATATATTCCAAAGTTTTAAAGCACATCACCAAACTAAGGAGAAAAAGTCAGGCAGTGGGTGATGTCTGTTTACTAAAAGGTCCAATTAAGATATTTGTTTATGGGGTGAAGAGCTCAAAACGGAGGAGAAGGAACCATGAAGGCAAATGTCACAGGCAGTCTAGGAAAATCCACTCAAACTAGAGATGTGGTGTAATAAACTCCACAAAGATATCCAAATACCATGCTCTAATTACGTTATCAACATATACCTCTAACATCAAAGTGAGCTTTCATTAAATAAAAAAAGCTAATCGTGCCCTTTTCCCGATCTCTTATTTGAGTGCCGTCTAATCAAACACTCATGAATAAGCTGCTCCTCTGAAAGTTGGAGCGAAACTTTCTTCTTGTGTTGTTATTGAAGATTTAAAACAAGGGTAAAATCTCTCTTTGTGGTCCACAGGCTAAGGCATTCATTATACTCCACAATAGACAGAGTGCTGGGAAGAGCAAACAACTATTCAGTATTAATACTTTAAATATTATTGTACATTAATGGCACAGGAGAATGAATATTATCACACAGTTTTAGGTTTAAACTCATAAGACACATGTCATCTTTCATGTGTTTTCTCTGATGCAGTTATAAATTTTGTCTCTTTATCTTCACCATAATTTGTCAAAGCCGGTGAAGTTTAAGTAGATGCTAACTGCATCCATTATAGTAGTGGGTTCCCAACCTTTCTTACTTATGACAGCTTAAAAAAAGTCACTTGCCTCAACTTGTCACAGGTTGGTTGTAAGAGGCTCAACCAAAAGAGTAATTTCCCTTTGAAGATTGTGTCATTTGAATAATATTTAAAGACCTGAAGAGACAAAGTACTGCATAAATTGCATTTTGCATGTGTGTGTGTGTGTGTGTGTGTGTGTGTTTTTTTTGTTTTTGTTTTTGTTTTCACTATTCCATTAATCATTTTACCAGCCCTCAAATTTAACTCACAAACCTCTGGGAATGTCCTAACCCCCATGTAGGGAAAAACAGTTTTATAGAAGTGAAAAACAAGCATGAGTCAAATACTGACAGATGTAAAAAGGCCTGTTTTTTCCCCATTTATTTCACTGCTGTGAGAGAAAGCAACTTCCCTCATATTGACATAAGTGCCATTGATCATCATGTGGCCCAGTGGGGGTTTCAAGTAGTTGCTGTGGAAGTATGTCTGTTCTGTTTCAAATTAATAGGTCATTGATTGAGCTCAGGTGTAACAAACAAACCCCACTGAACTGTCTAAACACAACAGTCCTGGATTGATTTCCCTTCTCTGCAAGGTTAGACCTTTGATATTTAATGCATGTGACCCCAAAACTCACTCATGTATCCACACAATGAGACATTTATATTTGCATTGTGCGTACTTAATGTTTACTGTATGTTTGTTTGAACACTGCTTGACTGAGAGAGAGTGACAGTGACTGATGGCACAACTCAGCCTTCGATCAAATTCCGGGGTCGGCTGAGAGGATCTGTTCTGCATGTGGCCTGTAGATGTCCCTGTTGTACTATGACTACTATGACAGTAGTCAGGCATGTGCGGTGGATGCAGTGTTCAGGGCTGCTATTACACTCACTGTGAGTGTGTGTGTCTGACTTCTTGCTTCTCTGGCTAAAGGTTATATTTTCACTATTGTTATGTGTGTAGGGAGATGAGCTCTGAGCTTTTAGTGTTTAAGTACGAGTGTGAATTTGGCATGCAAATTGACTGTGTGTGTGAGAAAAAGCTTGTATGTTGATATTGAGCAATTTCACAGGAACCCTTTTAAAAATCGTTTATCTCTGACAATAAATGTGTGACAACTTAAACTGACGTTATGGACATGCTTGGGTTTAAAAATAACATTACTTATTCAGTCAAATGACACAAATGGAAAGGATTAATATGTAAAAACAGAATGTATGCATCTTTGAGGTTGGCTCTCTGGGCTGTGACCGCTGTAAGCAATGATAATCACCCCCCCCCCCCCCCGCCCATGGAAATGTAGCATTAGAGCCTTCAGGTGGGCACTGGGGTGGAGGTGGGAAACGCTATCTGTACAGTGGCAGCAGCACATGACAGCATAACTTCCAGGTGTGTGGTATGAGGCATGCAGCAAAAGAAGGAGGAGAGCGCTAGCAGGTTGAGTAAACTGCCAGAATCAGAGTGCACTGGATGAAAAAGAAGTTCCCACGACTTGGGTTGTCTGCCTGAACTAGCTCACAGGATTGGCTTCGTTTTAATAGTCTTAAACTCTATTAGTTTCCATTATCTAGTCTGCAGCATGACAGTCAGATGTGCTACATGTCCATCCTCCACAGGGTGGGTGGATTGATTACAAAAGTATTGATACCACTGATACTAAATCTTGTTTGGTGTATCAGTACTTACAGGATCAGAACACAGGGAAGAACAAAAATAAACAAATTAAAACAAAAAACATTAAAATATTCAGCCTTTGTTTCTCTGCAGCTGTTACATGATCCACATGTTCAGAATCCATCCACCATATTTGTAGTTTATTGTTAAAAGCAATCTTGTGTTTTAACATGCTCAATATAAGAGTGCATCACCAGTCACTAATAATAAAAAAGTACCAGTGATGAAATTGGGGAGTCTGGCCAGCTCTAAAATTTTGTGGTATTTACCCACCCCTCTCATCCACGACCCTGACTTGACCGCCATCATTCTCTTTCATTGCTTCCTGTGTTGACATTCAGTGTTGCCATTTGGCATGGTGTACTGCATAATTACCCAATATGAACACATTTCCTTGGGATGTGAAGCTAGTTTTAAAAGTTAAAGAGAAGGGGGCACCACACTGCACGGGGGTTGAATGCAGATGACTGAATGTACCGAGGGAAAGTCAGACTATGAGTGTGTTCTTATGTGTTTGTGTGTGGTCTATGAACAGTGGCAGTGTGATCCCCCAGACAGAGTGTGTTAGGTTTTAAATTACAGTCGAACAGCCTTTCTGCCTCTCTAACCCTGATGACTACTGCTATTGTCTCAGTCAAGTGGGAACTACAAACTCTACCTGTTTGTGTGTGAGAGAGTTGCTAATGGAAAAATCTATGTAATCTGTATGTATGACCTAAGACAAAGTTCAAATGAACCAGCTGGCGAGAAAGAGAGGGTGACAGTGAATGACAGAGAGATGGATTTAGATTACCGTGAGGAACAGATAAGTATGTTGGGAGCAGCTGAAGAAGGGAGGATAGAGACCCAGAGAGATGGAAATGACAGGGATGAGAGTGGATGCTTGGGATGATGGAGGTGGAATTGTGGAAATCTGGTGACATGTACATTAGCATCTCGTCAGATGGAGAGGGTCGTGACACTGAGTGGAGGTGACGCGGTGAAATGTGTAGTAGCCAAGTAAACCACCATCAGTTCCTCTTTCCTCCTCTATCTGCCTCATATAGTCTGTCAGTTCTACTCTCTCTCTGACCCCTCATCCCACCCCATCTCTCTCTGATTTTTCCTCTCTCTGTGTCTGTCATCCCTATATTTTATTTCTCTCCCTCTCTCAGAGGAATAAGCACCGGTCCATTAGCCCAGAGCTGCGTCCTCTTGTAAATATTATTCTCAGTGCAGTCCGCAAAAACAAATTCAACATTTCTGTTTAACCTCAAACCCTTTGCTGTGTCTTATCCTCACTAATGCAGTTATGTAACCCTTAATGTCCACTGGACTCATTTTAACCATGCAGGTGTCAACGGAGTGTTGTTTTACCCAGTGCAGCGCTCGTACAGCTTTCGCTTCAATGTCTTTATTGGACCTGATTGCATCTATGAAACATTTAATATGCTTATTTGACTTGTGAGTATTAAATTGATTAAGCAAGATGTAAGTAATTATGTGTTTGGTAATTTCTCCTTGGTGGTGGTGCATAACTGCACAAAATTTTACTGTGTATGATTTATTTTTATGAAGAATACATCAGCACTGTTTGATCCTCTGAAACCATGTCAAACCACGTCAAAATAAAACAAAAGATCAAAATCACATAAATATTCCTCACATAGTGTCTTCAAAAGGCATTTCTGTCCCTGGAGGCTGGTTTATGGTGCTCTATCATAGTTGTAAAACAACACAGCAGCGAGTATGTTTGTCTATTTAATGCTGATTGAATCCAGCCATGCACGCATTTTGTTAGGTTAAAGGAGGAATTGTTTTTACAGCCGTAGAATGGCAGCAAAACCATCCTTTTAATGAAAGACATTACTAAACTTATTTTGAACTCAAGCAACAATAATCCACATTGATTTCTCTGTCTACAACAGCACAGAAGAGAAGAGAACAAGAATTTTCAAGGAAGCTGTCATATTACTGAACCTCCTTCAGAGGACTTTATGAGTAAATGTGTGTTTGTGTATGATTGAATGTGTATCTCAAGTGTTATTTACAGAATAGAGAAGACTCCAGCACAGACAGAGCAGCAGATGCCTGGGCAGTCTGGCTTGGCCTCTCTGCTCACTCACTAACAGGCACCATATTGACAGTCTAAATTCGGCATGACAATTCATAAGGATTGATTTATCAACTGCACTTTACAGAATACAACATCTTGATTTGCACAGACTGCTGTGAGCATGTGTCTGTATGTGTGTGTGTCTGTATGTGTGTTTGTCTGTATGTGTGTGTGTCTGTGTGTGTGTGTGTGAGAACGGGAAAGAATGATGTTATTTTCTACTTTGAAACAGTGAACTTTAAATCTCCTCTGCGAAGCACAATATTTTTCTAATACATAGATGAAACATGAAAAGTCATTTAAAGCTCAGAGAGAAATTAAGACGTGCACACACATACAAACACATTCAGAAAGGGAGATAAATACACAGAAGAAGCGAGTTTGGTGTTGGGATCGTGGATGGATTGCATTCATTTCTTTTCCTCTCATTTCCCTTATTCCCCCCACCACAGCTGGAGAAGCAAATGTCAGGGAGATGTTAATTGCCGTCGCCTCAGCTCTCAAGGCCTGATGCACTAAAAGCACCAGAGCATGTCAATATGAACAGTGTGTGTGCATGTGTGCATGTGCTTGTCTGCGAGTGCGTAAAAGACAGAGATGAGTAACTGGGCTTTCCCTCAAGTAAGTAACGGCAATATGATTCAGTGACATGATAACACTTAATAAGGAGCGATACATGTGGTCACGGCTGGTGAAAAACATATTATATCATTCTCCTCTCATCTTCATCTTCATCTCATCTCATCTCCTCTCCCTCAAACCTCTCCTTTCCTTCCCTTCCCCTCTAGCTCTCTCCCTGTCTCTGTGTCTCGGTCTCTTTCACAGAGACAAACAGCTCTCTTTCCATCTGACCCTCCACAACATCAGCATAACAGTGTTAAGGTGATTACTCGCTGAGGGAGCGGGAGGTAACCGGCTACAGAATATCATGCAGCAGTGTCTGATTAACAATCTGTCTGAGACGTGTTGTGCGGTGGCTGCTTTCCTCCAGTGATTTTGGCTGCTGCCTCAGAGGACAGCAAAGGGACAATGACTGGGGTCCAAGAGCACTAATGGAATCAGACGCAGGCAGTAGTGTGTTTGTGTGTGTGTGTGTGTGTGTGTGTGAGACACAGAGACAGAGAGAGTAGTGGGAAGGGCACATCACTCATTGTTGAGCCCCAGGACTGACACTGAATGGGGAAGAGGCTGGGAAATTCAAGTTAATAAACAACACACATATATACACAGTTTAATTTTTTTATGCTTTCTTTCATCTCTCTTTCTCTTTGTGTTTTACATCCCACTGACTGAAACGCTCCCTCATTCTCACTCCCTTTGTTGCTCGCTCTCAACCTCCTCCACTATTCACCTTCATGTGCAGACACGATGTGACTGATGGTGAGTTGCCTGATTTACTTCAACCTCACCTACGCTAAAAGGCAAACGGTGACGAGATCCAGCTCGGTATGAAAAGTAACATACACATTCTCAGGAACACCCTTCAAAAAAACAAACAAAAAAAAAATCAAACTTTCCAAGGGTTCATGGCTCTGAGAAGGGAGAGCAGGGGGAAAAAAAAGATGTGTATTATGGAGATATTGGTTGTGAAAGTTCTGCCTCTTGCCTTGGTGTCCAGGACCGGGAGTGAGAGGGAGAAGCTGAGGCAGAAAGCAAAAAGCAGACAAATAGAGGCAAACGCAGAGAATGAGCATGACAGAGCATCTGTGTCTGCACATACACCCCCACAAGTGAGCGCGATAATGAAAGACAGAGAGATTCAGGAAAAAAAAGAAAAAGAAAGAGGCCAATAGAGGATGCATTGTTCTTCCTCAATTAAGTGGCACACTTTATCTATGGTTACTTCTCACTGCCTAGATCCTCAAGCTCTCAGTCTGCTGGGGGTGTTTTTCAACAACTTGTCCCGATGACTGGGTGAGACAGAAGAAACCGATCTTATTTGTCGTCAGAGTGCTATTTTCATGTCAACCCTGCTTGTTCTGTTTTCCCGGGGTCTGTGTTGTTTTTGTTTTGTCGACACTTAGAGATGGGGGAACTTTGCCCCCTCCGGAACTGTTCCAATTCCAATGTTCACGGTTGGCTCATCAGTGCGTGCGTGCTTGTGTTTGTGAGTGTATACTGTATGTGTATGTGGGCTATGCATTTCAAAATGAACGGGTGAAAACAGTCTGAAGAGAGAAAATGCAGAATTAATCTTCAAAGCAAGTTCAAAAATCCTGCATCTGCCAGTAAACGACCAGATAGTGACACTGAAGACGTGGGATCTGTGGCTTAACAGGACATGACATGAGGCCAAGGTGGCAACACCTCTAACAATGGGCCTCACTTAAGCTTCAAATAGGTTAAAGTAGAGCAAAGCCAACAATAGATTGAGCTAGGTGGGGGAAACCACTCAGTATAAAGCTCTTATGTGAGGTTTCAGTTCTAGATCCGTGTCGCTGTTTCTTTTTTACTCAGTCACATAAAGATGCACAGTACAGGAGCATGATTACACTCATGGTTGCACTAGTAGGAACATGTGTGTCCTGTATTGCTCTGTCATATTATATAGCTGGATGTTTGATGTGATGTATTATGTAAGTGCTTGTGTTAAAGTATAAAAAATAAAAACCCTAAAAATTCTTCTTTTTTCCAGATGTTGTCTTGCACACATAAATCAGGGCTTGGCTTCCCTAAAACATCCTCAGATGTGGGTCAACCAGGGGCCTCTTTTGCATGTAACAACATAAACTGGCTAGCTGCTGTTTGACTGCAGGAAACAGAAATCCTTGTAGGATTTTATTTTCACTGTAATGGTCTGAAAAAGGGTTTTTTGATTGCATAACATAAAAAATGTATTTTAAAAAATTCTAAATACCATCTTTATTCGTTTTGTCAGATTTCGCCTCAGTCTGGATTGTGTCTGATATATGAATATGTGTATATCACAGTCTTGTTTCTGGCAGAAAGAGGCAGAAATTTTGAAAAGAGATAAGTTTTAAGACACACATACATACACACACACACACACATGCGCACACACACCCACAAACTTAGTCATCGTGGTTATGTAAAACATAACAAATATGATGTAATGGCAACAACAAAACTGGTGAAGTTAACAATGGGAAGGCAGAGAGAGGGTAATGATGGCTGTGACTGATGCAACTGTGAGTATGACGATATAGTGTAGTCAGTAAAAATAAAGATCACATTGGCAACAATAATGACTTGACTGCCATTATGGAAATAGTAACACTAATGACAACAATCCTGTTTGTTTTTCATGAATATTATTGTCAGGACACGCCCATTTTAGTTTTGGAGGCCAAATCACCCTCTCACATTGAAACAGTGTCAAAAACTGAAGGTGTGGGTTGGGATTAAAATCCTGGCTGATGAAGCCAAAAGTCATGACTTTGCATCACAATTTAATGGCGCCAGGACATAAACCTTAGCTGAGGGTACTAGTCTTGTAATTGGCCTAGACAACATGGGATAACAGCAAAAAGGGCGATGCTAAAAGACATTTTAAGGGTCAACGCATGATGAAATGCCTCCAGATATTTTGCTGCCAGCCAAGGTGAAACAGGATTTAAGCTAATGTTGATGCCTGCTGCCCATTTCTGTCCAGCTGGTCACTGCTGTTACCAGCTGGGGACTGAATGAGAAGTTACCTGCCAGAGGAAAAAAAAAACAAAAAAAACAGGAGAACTTATAAACCCTTGAAAACTTTTTAGTTAAGACCAGTTTAATCAGTCAAGAAGTGTGGAAGTATATGCACATGAAGATCTTAGATAATAAAGATAGTGACTGTACATGTGGCTACATATATATATACAATACATATATTTTTATTTAAAAGACGTTGTTCCCGTCATTTATAAATCAGATAAATATTGGAGATCTAATAAACATAACTTGCTACCTTTGAAATCTGGAAACAGAGAATGTATCAAATGTTCTGAATCCTGGTCCAGTTAGTTAATAGTGATCCATCTCTTTCGCTTGTTGTTTTGGAAAGGTTCAGAAAAGATTTATAGTGGCAAGGCTCATTTCGAGAGTCCTCACTCAGAGGAAAAATCTGTACGCATATTTACCTCTGGACAGCATGACAGCGGCACCCATCGGGGCAATCCATACCTGGCTAGGCGACCTGAATCGAAGAGGTAACGTTTCTTTTGGCTGACATGTCCAAGGCTTTGGAGCCAGTGGATCGTGCTAAATTAATGCAGCATATCCTGGACAGTGAACTGTGCCCTAAGTTGACTGACTGATTACAAGCTTCATCACACTGAAGAGACAAAGGTTGATGGCGTTGTCATATGCAGCTCTTAGAGTGATGCAGCCCCAAGGAAGTGTGGTTTCATCCCATTTTTTTCTTCTGCACATAGCTACCTGAAACACACAGCATTCAAGGATACACTGGACAGTTACAATAAACATGATACAGGGCTGGTATGAACAGTCCCTCTTTCTAATGACTTTGCAGACATCTATTGCTCAGTGCAAACAGAAGGCATGAGTTTAAAAAGTCAACGTTAATGTTTTAACTTCAGCACAAGTCCATACATTTATAGTACAAGATATTTAAATGGCAGAAATACAAGATATTTAAATGGCAGAGAGAAAGGGATTGGACCATGATTCAGTTGTGGGGATCATGTTACACTGGTCTGAACTTTAAACCACAGTGGAATTAAACATTGCGAGTGCTATGGCAACAATGTGAACAAAGTTTGATGCAAACAGACTAAGCTAAGTAATTTAACTATATGCTCATGCAAACCTAAAAGCTATAAAGTCCTGCGTTATTTTTTGTTAAAATTTAAAGGATATATGTGTAATTTTTCCAGGAGCTGTCTCCTGGCTCCAAAGGTTGCAAGCAATGTCAGTGTTAATACCTGTTTTGCTTCTATCTTCTATTTCTATTCTTATTATTATGTCCCACTGATATTAGTATGCTAATGAGCTAGCACACGTGCAAGCCCCCCATCTTGTCACTTTCTCTTTTCCTCGTTGTGGCATCTAGAGTACCCTGAAGAATAGAGGGCTTATTATAGCCTCATGTATTGTAAACAAGATGTTAGCTGAAGGTCTTGGCAAAAGACCATCGCCAGCAACTGCTCACAGCAAGAAACCGTGTTTGGCGGGAGAGAAAACTTACATATAGACCCTTTGATGACGCTCTACAACATGAAAAGTGAATTACCATTTCTGTATGAATATATCTGTATTCATGTCATGTATTATTTTGGATCTTATTTATGTCTCATTTGCTCTGGAGGTGTAAAACATCTGACAAACATGTACTCTTGGTGGCTGTGAGATAAAATCTGTCTAAATAGCACAAATGCTCACTGGAAAGTGACCATGCAGTCTTTCAGATTTGATATAAAAATGATCAGTCATTTTAAATCTGGTCCGTTTAATGTTAGTTAATTTAGTATGTCCTAATAAGGAATAATCCTAATAAGGATATCACTTGGGTGCCACATTGGTACGTCTGTGTGGTGTGTTTGTGTGTGTCTGAACAGTGGAATATGACTTTTGAATTCTATGGTTCTGACCATTGTAATAAGCCAGTGTTGTTTGATTGAGGAACATATTAAAAAAACTATGAGGGACATATGGAAATTAAAAATCCAGTTCCAGAAACTTTTTCCCATCACAATCATCTCAAGGAAGAGATGTGGATGATAGCAAAGTGTGACAGACGAAACAAATCATCAATCAACACATCAACCAAAATAAAAATTTATAATATTCTATAATATTTCTTTTAACTCAGAGTGACCACTCGATCACTTCAGGATATATTATATCTGCTGGCATGTCTGTAAATGTGGAAGTACATATTGTTGATGTTTTCATATTATACTAATAGAAGCAGGCACAGCTTTAAAGTGTTAGTTTAGCTTTAGCAATAAATGTATGGAAAACCCTTGCAAGCAAAGTAAAACAAATTTGTATTTGTTAGTGTTTGTTTGTGTGTATGTGTGTGTGAGGGAGTGAGGGCTTGCTGGTATGCATTCGTTAAAGCAAATGAGTGTTATCTCAGCATTTTCTCTGAATATAGATCACTGAGCTAAAGAGGAACAACAGTGGTTGTATTCCACCTCATACGTCGCAACACAATCTCAATTACCCGCACTAGTGGGCTTCATATGAATGAAGAATTTATGCAAACATTTTTAATGCACTGTCACTATTACTATCACCACCGCCACTGAGCCTCTGTTTCTACAGTAGGTGTGTATGTGTGTGCATGTGTTTATGTGTGGATGTTTATGGTTAAAAGTTTGTGGAATCAAGGTTGATTTACAATGAGATTTGCTGCAAGGAGAAAATGTTTCATAACATATCTTGTCTCCCCTGAAGTGCAGCTGAGCAGACCAGTGAATCTTCTGAGGAGAAATTCAATGTCACTGCAAAACAAAAGACAACAAGATTTTTTTTTGCGTCACAGCAAACAGGAACCCAGAAGGAAGAAGAAAAGAGAAAGAGAGAATGAGGAGAGAAAAAAGAGAAAGAGAGTAAATACACACAGAGGAAGAGGATGGACACCCATCCGCTTGAATCATTTAATCCGTCTGTTTTCTGTCGAACAAAAGGGGAAACCAGGATGAGAAGTTTGCCTTAAGTGTTTCTCTGAAGATTAGACAATCTGAGAAAAAAAAAAGGAGCATTTGCAAGCAGCCTCTTGAATGATGACCCTCTCATATCTGTTCTTGAAATGTGGAGAAAGCTCATGTCTCGCTCTGGCACTATCACAAACTCTGTTTAGTCAAAAGATGGCACTAGCACCACACCTCTGCACCTTGGCCTTTGGTTTTAGCAGCCAGAGAGAAAGAGGGGGGAAACAGTAGAGAGGGAAGATGGAAAATGATGGCAAAACTAACACATGGAGCACACACCCAGAGAAGGTGCAAGGGGGAGGAATAAAGCCAGAAAGATTGTGAGAGAGACAAAGAAACCTGTGTGTTGTTGCGTAAGAGCCCGATTTAGAAAAGCAGAGTGAGCTAAACCTGGACCCATTGCTCAGGCGGGGGGTAGGAACTAATCTTCCACTGCCGATGGGGAGAGAGGGATCATTTTACACTGCTGCTCCTTCTGGACTCCTTCCTAAAAATCTGAAGTGACTCAAACTCCTCCGCTACAATATAGTCAAAGTAGTGGAACGAGTAAACGCATTCCTTCTGGGCACAAGTGCCGTCGTGTTCGCTTAGCATGTTTTGCGTCAGTAAGTGGAGGTGGAGAAGATGCTCACTCTGACAGATGGAGTCCCTGATTGTTTTCCTCTGTCCAATGTCTTCCCAGTTCACTGATACTGGGTAACAGAAGTTTGCAAATCTCGGAATGTGCTAAATGCTGTTTTATTATCTAACCTGTCTGCTCTGTCTATTGTGTGATCATATGAAAGGCACGCTCATCATTTCCTTTTTTTCTTCTTTTACATTACTTATACAACTTTTTATAGTCAACAAATAACTATAAAATTTCCCCAGTAATATCTGTTGAGTCAAGTTTTTAGGGTCAATGTTAAAGTCACACTCATGGTTTATTTTATTCTTATATTACAATTATTCATAATATAGTGAACTTTACAGTTTTCTCAACCTAACAGTTTCTGTATTTCCCCCCATTTAAGCTTTAAAGTTTTTATAGGGGAAAAAAATCATCATTTTCTGCCTGAGAAAATTGAACAGTGTATTAACACGCCATCAAATTTAAATACTCTTGATGTTTTGCCTCATTTCATACACATCATACCCAGTTCAGCCTGAAAACATTTGGTATCACTGGAAACTCAGCAAAATCTGCTAAACCGAATCTGCTTCTCTAAATAACTTAATTATGTTATTTGTAATGACTGACCCACCCATGGGTCATTCGTCATTTGCCTGTCACTAGTCTAAGCCTGAAAAACAACTTTTAAGCTCTCTTGTTTTTATAAAGCCCTCATAAATCTCCTTGTTTTTTGTTTTGGGTACAATCAGTGTCACAGTACAATCTAGCAACCATGGATCTAGTGTGTCAGTTGTATTCAACCCAGCCCAATTGTGGTGGGACATGAGCTCATAGTGGTGCGTGACCCAGTCAGAGGTGGCGTTCCATTTGGCTGCAGCTCATCATTTCTGGTAAATTGCTTACAGATATCCAATGCCTATCTAATGCCTGCCTAATGGTACACCTTCATTTAACCCGCTCTTTTCAAAGCCCATTGTTCCGGGAGGTAGAGGGGCTGGCTTCAACGTCAAAACTTGGGCTGCAAACCCCCTGGTGCACAGCCGAGATCCCTCGCAGTCGTATGTCACAGTGCAGTAAGTCAAATCATCTAGATTTACCTTCAACCTAAGCATTCTGGCCATGTTTTCTCCTTTTCATTCCCAGAAGTCCAGGCATATTGTTTCTTAGCAGCCATGTCCAAAAAAAAAAACAAAACCCTGCTTTCACAACAGCCCAGGTGACTCTGGTGACTGGTTCACACGAGCCTGCCCTTGTTGCCCTTCTCTCCTAAGCCTCTACTCACCCCAGTGTATTTTTCTCAGTGGCCTGCTTGAGTTTGTTAGTCTCAGTTCTTCACCCAAGCCCATTACTCTCAGTTTGATGCTCGGACAGGCTCTCAGACAAGGGCTCTGGCCAAAAGCGGTTTCTCCTAGCTTGTTTTCTACTTTTCTGTTCTGAGCTCTGTCATTCATCTTCTCCAGCATCTATTACTTCTGTGCTTCTCTGTGACCCCTTCCACCCTGGCATTGGTCAGACCTCTTATGTTACATATTTAACCTTAGACTTCAAACATCTGACCAACTGACCGACTCTTTCTTTCTGAGTCCATCTTCTGCAAGTCATTGTCAGATGGTCCAAATGGTATTGTCGTAGCAATTGATGAAAAGTCTACAAATAGACAATTTCTCACTAATAGCTTCTAAGCTTCAAGGGCTCTAACTTCTAGGAGGTCAACTAATTGAGTTCCCTACAGAAATAATGTGATCAGGAGACAATGTAGTAGAACCAGAAGATAAGGGAGACAAATAAAGTGGCATCTGTGTTTGTGATGCTAATAATGACAGTTTAATGAGTGCGATAATGACAATCTAATTTGATGATGCCTTCATCTGTGCCTGCAGGGATGTATTCTTTTCTTTCCTGCTTTTCTTGACTCCTTCTTCCCCTCACCATGTTGTGGCATTTAGAACTGCCGTTCTTCACATTTGCATCTATTTCCCATTTTGTTTTCTCTCATAACTTATTCTCCTTTAAAGCACCCGACTTGACTTCTCTTCATCCAGTTTACTTCTCTGCATTTACGACCAATCTGTTCTCTTTCACCGTTTGATTCATTCTCCGCTTCCCTCGTACTTTTCTCCAACTACTGGCAAATGAACCTTGTGAACCAACTTGATTTCTTTGCCTTACTCAACTCCCTTTCCTCTATTTTCACTCTAGTTCTTTAACCCTCCCTTCTTCACAAACTTTCTGTGCTCTCTCCCATTTCCTCAATACCCTGTGAACACTTCAAAGTCCAATTTCTGTGTCACAAAACTTGAACAAATAAGTCTATTTGTACACTGTCTGGAAACTAGCAACCGTCTGAAAGCTAGCAGGTGTTTTAACACCATTTAAAGGGAAGAGGTGGCAGCTTACTTGGACCCAAATTTTAGGCTTGGGAACACCTACACATTGAAAGGCCAGATGTTCTCCCCTTCACCCTCTGTTCATTTTCCTTCTTGCCCTTCTCTTAAATACTTCACTACCAGGACGTAAATACAGCAAACCCAACTTATTTATTCTCTCAGCTACATTTTCACTCAAATCACCAGTGTTTTCTCATACTAACATTGTTATGTACTGCTACCTGACAGTTCAGTGCTACAGTACAGTATGTCTTACAAAATTACAAAAGTAATCAAAGTGGACAAAACACTTTGACACAGTTAGAGCTAATGTTTCCATTAACTGTTTCATTATTTATATCAGTACAAAGTGCATAAAACTTCCCAAGAGTGCCAGGGATCATACTGAGATTCATTGTCTGATCATAGATTTCTGTAGTTGTTTGCAAACCTCTCCTGTCCTCCCTTTATTATTCTACTGTCCTCCTATCTCCTTCTCATCCTCATTGTCTTCATGCTGGACAGTGATCGATGTGCTGCTCCAGCAGACTGTGACGAGGTTAGGAACTCTGGCCTCTGGGGGTGTTTGTGTGTATGTGATGAACTCAACTGTTGATTGTGTGGGTGTGTGGGTGTGTGCTTGTGTGCGTGGATGTGTGTATGTAGGATGTAGACATACTCCACAGGAAAGAATTCATCTAATGTCAACTTGACTGTGAGGAATGCATGAGGCATGTTTTGAAGAGTGTTTTATGTTCATTTGTGTATGTCCTGGGCTTTGTGCCTGTGTCTATGTGTGAGAGTGTATTTGGCGGTGAGTATGTACGTGAGGAGTGTTTGTAACTGTCAAAATAATGATTCCGCTACTCAGTTTCTAGATGCTCCTGCAGTGAACTGAGGCAATAACTATGACAAATCCAGAGTCCAGTTGAGTTTCACTGTGTGCGCACACACATACGCACAAACATATAACTGTCATACTCCTGTTCTCTCTGTTTGAACCAGCTGTATTGATTGCACTTCTATCAAAACTCCTGTTAGGAGTTTGTCATGGTTTTTAGCTCATTGATTCCAACCTTGACAGCTCCAAAAGCTGTTTAGGTTTTGTTTCTCTGGGCAAAGGTGAGCATACACATTTACAAACACATACACAAACAAACACATATACACGATATTCAGTTTCTGCATATGAATAAGGCCTAATGGCCCGAGGCAAGGACACTAGGTTACTCACTGACAATTCTGACCTCGGCCTGCATTCATCCAAAATCAATGAAACACTACTGCTTATTTATTTTATGTTGTTTCTAATGGACAGGTTACCTGTTGGGAAACAGGTTTCCAGAATGTAACAACAGCTTATTTATGGACATTTTTTATCACATATATTTTCTTTAATCACACACCACCTTTGATAGACAACTCTGGCAGCTAGCATGACATATATTCTGGTGGGAAACAGCAGCTAGCAGCAGAGATAATGCTAAATAAAGCTATACACAAAGACACAGGTAGAAAGAAATGATATATGTTCATAAACATTACCTGAGAGCATGGGTTCAACTTGAGAGCTTACAAAACTTTGGCATAAAAAAAAGAAAGAAAAAAAAACTAACATTGTTATGCTGTTTGCCTGCTGCACAAGTTAAAAGCATTGGTGTGTTCATTCTGGTTATTATATTCATAACATTAGCATGTATGAAAATCATCAAAATGTATCAGATGCTGGATATCTGCCAGATGTGTCACATTCATGCAAAAACTAGTGGAGATGACAGTGTAAACAAACGGAGCTTCACTCCTGACAAACTGTGTCAATGCAGGATTTAATCAGTATTACTGATCAACCACACAGGATCATGAAAAGAGACTCTGTCTGCTTGGTTAAAATTTTCTGGAAATGATAAGCATAACAATGACACATTTTCCATCCAAAGCCATCAATCTGCTCCTCTATCAGCTGTCACCCATTCGCTAACTTCAGTTCTAAATGCAGGTCAAGCACTGAGCCTTAGCAATATTCATTAAACATCCCTAAACACACAGTAACAATGTGAGTAGTCTGACCCTAAAACTGGCATTTATTCCTGCAGTCTCAGAGTAAAACCGACCACTGCCTTTATAAGATCCAGAGCTCTGACCAGACCACTGGAGCTAACTTACAGATCTCCTTCTTGAGATAATTAACATTTCCACTCATTACTTTGGTGATTTGTGTAATTTCATTTGAAGTTGATCTGTTGGTAACCTGGATGTTGGAACATCTCTGCATTTTCCACTCTGTTTAATTTGGCTGTGACATTTTTTAAATCACCAAAGATGGAAGATGAGAAACATGTTTATCTTTCACATTGTTGTACTGCACTTTCATTTAAATACGTAGATCATCATCACATGGTTTAGTATGTTTCCTTTTTTTGTGTTACTGACCAACAGTGTAAATTGAGCTGTGATGTCACCTGCAGACCTGACAGACTTATCCCAGTTTTGATAAACTAGTATCAGGGATTATTCAGAATTTTAAAACTAGACCAGACACAGGATACATGTAAACATGCTTGAGTAAGACATATCATTCCATAAGTCTTAGTTGGTATACTGTACAACATGTAACCTTGTGCACTGCAACACTAAAATAGTGTAAACAGGATCATTGTAGATAATAGCATCACAAAGCCAAATATTGTTCTAAACTGCATTACATTGTTTATGTGCTATAAAGATTAGTGAGGTCAGGTAGAAAAAAAACAACTTATAGTGTGTGATACAGACATCATGGGGTGATTGAAAAAGCATCTCATGCTGTCTGACACCAGCATCTCTACATCTTGGCAACTAGTAGTTACCATGGTGACAGAGTTGGCAATGGTGTTAATAATGAAATCAGCTGATTATGCTGATGATGATAAAAATAGAAGGGATGGGGATGACAATAATATTGTGATGCTTATCTCGCTCTCTAATGTTGGTAGTAATTACAGGTGATATATGCTACTGATTCCTGTGTTTTTTCTTGCCCTTCTTCCAGGGAATAGTCCAGGTTTAACGCACATGCAGACCTCCACGATCCCAAATTTATTTCCATCATTGTTCCCGGCCCAACCGGTGTTAGCCTGGTTGACCTTCCTCAGGCTTGACTGGACCACAATTGATTTTATTATCTTTCCTACCCTTCTCAGAGCACATGAAGCAATGCGTTGTGTTAACTCATACTGTACATAGGCTCACCTATTACCAACCTGCTAGCTTGTTTCATTTCTTTAAAGCAGTATTTCTCAAACTTTTTCAAACCAAGGACCACTAAATAAAAAATACTGACCACCTAACTCCCAAACATGCCCAAAAGCAACAGGGCCACTCTTGTGGTGAGGATTTGAATTTTGTATTTGGACATCTTTATTGGATAGTTCAGTGACGTGGTGACCAGGAATCAAACCGGGGTCTTGCTGCTCAAAACAACAAAGCATGCACTTAAGCCACTTAACTGATGATCAGTCACAATGACTTCTTGTGTCCATTGTATCAGTGATTTCAATTGATTCTTTTTTAATTGATCTGATCTTAGCTAACAGGCTGCCCATAACTGGTGAAATTAGCACAATTCCAGCGCAGGCTAACTGTGGACTTCATCCATATGTCACGCCATATTTTCAAATGTCGTGCTGATCATTTTTGACGTATATCCTAAAACATAAACTGTAAACTGGCGAAGCTGAAGTACAACAACACTGCAAAACAGCCAGTTCAAATCATAATGTTTCAAATGACATATGAATTGATTTGATATTGAAAACAACATGTACACTGCTCGCAATAGGCTCCGTGGTCACTCCAAGGCCGTTTGAAAAACACTACACTGAAAACATGATTGTCACAGCCCACATTAACACTGGCGTTGCTTATCACCGCTGGAGACAGCTCTTGATGAGGGAAGAAATGAAGTTTGATGCTGAACTCTCAACATTTCTTCTACATTAATAGTGTTAGCTATTAATGCTAACGCTGGCTATAAAGCAAGAGCACAAATTACTAATAGCATCCCTTAAGGAGGCATCATGTTGGTTAAGTTAAGGTGGCATATTTAGGTTTCATCACGGATAAAAGGGATCAGTCTCACACAGTCACACATGCAACAAACACACTCATTCAAATACATCTATATATAGTGGCAACTTCTGTAGACACTGATACATCAAATCAGCAAATACATTATTGTGGAAATTATACAATATATGACTGGGATTCAATCTGCATGATTGTATGAAAGAAACACTAAGTACAGAGAAAAAGAAAAAAATAGCGATTAAGATGTGACGGTATCGTTGTATTGTTGTCTGGAAAGAGAAAGAGAGGCACATTTGCAATGACAAAATTTGTGCAGATTGAAGTAAGTAAAAATAAAATAATGAAGACTTCATGAAAATTACATTTATTTCCCCCTTGAGTGCCATCAGAGTCACAATTAAATTGCACTGTCAAAACCTCTGACACACAAAAAAAAACCTTCTCCTTGTTTCTCTCATTTCTTTTCACGTTCACCGACCTAAGAGTCTCTTTTTATGGGGGAAGTATTCTTTTCTGGCAGACTAGAGACTGAATGGCACACGAGAAATAATGAATAATCTTTGAGTGGAGAATGGTTTTTCTATCTCTCTTAAATGGAGTGTTGGTGTTCCACTGTCCTTATGTAATTCCATTAGTTCTTTGATATAGACTATAGAGTGAATATGAACAGCTGTGCGTGTGGAGAGATGACTTTGACAGAATGTTATGAGCTGATATTCATATCAGAGGACAAAAGGGGCCCACACACTGCTGTTGCTGCAAAATGTCTCTGTGGAGATATTTGAGCTTGAGAAGTAAGTCTAGTATAGGCTACCTCGTGCGCAGTCTTACACCGTATTTGATGATGCATACCTAGTAGCATTTTATTTGCATCCTAATGGCGTGGTGGTTTGCATCACAACGGGATGGTCTTGGATTTAAACTCAATCCAGCTGGCCAGGTTATTCACATGTGGAGTCTGCATGCTCTCGGTCTCCTTGTATCCCTGCTGTTTGACATGGAGTTACAATGAAGTGGAAACTAAATCTTGAAATTATGTGACGAGATGAATGTATTGACTGTCTGCCTGTCATTAACCCTATGAGCTGTGAAGGGCGTATCGTGTCTCTCACACATTGCATGCTGGGACAGATTCCATCTCCTTTTCATGGATGCTTTTATTACTTCATCTCGCCTATTCTGCGTTTGCATGTTATTATATATGTTTGTTACTTCCTTTCTGTATGAACTGTAGAGAACACAATAATGCATGTGCTGTAGGCAACTCTGCAGTGAATGCACTACTGCTGACACATTACATGACATTTGCATTTTCACCTGGGTTGCCCACAAAAATATGCTTGCGCAGACACACACAAGCTATACAAGCACACGGTTAATCTGAATGGGGACAGAAGATCAAATGGTTGTTACTACAGGGAGATCAAAGGCGAGGTGGATGAGGCATGAAATGATTCCTTTAACAAATGATGAATACTGTACGCGTTTGCAGGTGACCGTGCAGCCAACATTTCATGAAGACTTCCAACTTGACCCAGTTCAGCTCCAGTAACTTTTAAATATCTTTACATGAAACCGACAACCCCCAAGTATTTTTTCTCACATTACATAACTGTTGCTTTAAATTCTTATTTTGGTCTCAGCGAAGCCTGTGAAAGGCAGCCGAAATCTGTGGAGTGGAGCTTTGAGCTTAGAAACAATTAAGTTCTGTGCATTTTTCCGTTTGAAAAAGAAAAGATGCATCCCTCATATGAAATTTAATGAACACAAAGACTCACATGATTTCGACAGAATCCCAATGTCATGATTCAGTGAATAATCAGACAGCCGATGTCATTTAGATACCAAGCTCAATCAGATCCATTGTAAGCATCCAACAGCATGCAAAGGCATACTGTAGGGAAAAGATCTCAAACTTTACTAAAAGGTTAAGAGAAAAGATCCTCACTGGAAAAAAAAAAACAAAACAAAAACATAAGGGCCATTTATCTGTAGGCAAGCAAGGTGCACCGACAAATAAAAAGACCTAGAGCCCTCTCTTACAGCTGTCATATTGACACTAAGTATTGGGCCCAATTTATCTAAATTATTAGCAATTTATTTAAAATAAATAAATGAAATAACCTGTGATGGCTCCATGCTACTACTTTCATGCTAGTCAATATGGATAACTACCTTAAATAATGTTTGAGGTCATTTGTCATGGTTAGCAATTATTTTTCCCAGAACAGGTGTCTCATTTCAAATATGGTGGTTATCTCATTTCAAGTGAAGGTCTTCAATTATACAGAACTTAAAGCCTCAGTTCCTCTTTATATTCTTATTAGCTCACAAATTGGCCCCTCTGTCCACTTCCTAAAGACATTTTAAACCATTGTCAGCAATAGGTTATTTAGGAATGGGATTGCTGCTGAATATATTGCTGTAGCAAACTAAGGAAATTGAAAATATAATTGATCCCATCCATTGCTGATCCAACAGTGGAAATTGGCTTCTAACGTTAAGATGTGTTTTCATCGCACCTATATTTTTAAAAATAATCCTGAAGGAATTTGAATTATCATTTTTCATGTGGAAAATTTTGAACAAGCCAAAACGTGTCAACGCTAATGCTGCAGTAGTGACATGGAAACCACGGCCTGTTTCTGAAGCAAATAATATTGTTGCTAAGTATGTGTTTGTGCATGTGTAATTGTGTAGGTATGTGTGCGTTATTGCTTTTTTCCCTCTACAGTCCTTTGCTTGTGTGGAGCTTTAATTGTTTTAGCAGTGCAGCTTGGATGGTGGGATAACTCCCTGACTGATAAAAAGTGCAGCGCTCGAGTGGGAACCTGTGGGCTTCTGTGAGAGAAAAGATGTTGAATCTTGCTTTATCAGCTCTCTATATTTTGCTCACCTTAAACTTGGTTCTCCTTTACTTCTCACATCATTCTTTTCCTTCAGAGACACTGAATATGTGCTTTGAAAAATAAGGAACTCATTTTTATATTTTACAAAGTTATGAGCTGCTTATACAGTCATTGAGGGTTATGTTCACAGATGTGAAGAAGAGAATTTTTTTTTCAACCCTTGTTACAGTATATTGATTATATTCTGAGACTGATTATGATCCGGTCCTTATATAACCACGCTGACGCTGTGTCTTTATTTTCAGCGGAAAGTCAAACACGTTTTCAGTGGGTGTCGGTATCCTCTCGGGTCGTCCTTTGTCTCGAATCAGTTTGTGATTTTCATGGAAAGGCTCTCAAGGCGCAGCCTAGGGGAGTGTCTGGTTTGGGAACCTCAGAATTGCTTCTCTGCTCTTTGTAGATGATGTGCCTCTGATGTGGTTTGGCTCCATCAGACTGTGACCTTCAGCATGTGCTGGGGCAGTTTGCAGTCGAGTGTGAAGAGGCCGGGATGAGAGTAGGCATCTCCGAGTCTGAGGCCATGGCGGATTGCTCCCTGCAGGTTGGGAGGGAGTTGCTGCCCAAAGTGCGGAAGTTCAAGTAGCTTGTGGTCTGGTTCATAAGTGAGGGTAAAATGGAGCATGAGATCGACAGGCGGATTGGTGCAGTGACAGCAGTACGGGGGGGTTGTTCCAGACTGTTGTGGTGAAGACGAGGTTGAGCTGGAAGGCAAAGATTTGCAGATATAAGTGAGTGGAAGGAGCTTTGTCTCTCGGGTAGTTGGCCAGTTAAAGTGGTTCAGTCATGATCAGGATCCTTCCTGTGTGAGGTTTTCCAGGCATGACTACTGGTGGGAGACTCAAAGGGTAAGAGGTTATGAAATCACCATATTATACATTTTAAGAACATTGCCAAATTAGACCATTTTACTCAGTTCTGAAAAGCTAATACACTGTGTTTTATGTTTGCTTTTTACATTTACATTACATTTACACAGACATAATTTAGACACTAACCAAGAACTTTATTAGAAACACCATTGTAATACTCAGTTGGGCCTCAAATTGCTTCCAAAATGCTGTCATTTCCTCATTGCCCGGATTCCACAAGCTGTTGTAAACCTTGAGATCCCAAAGGTAATCTTTTGGATTCAGATCTGGAAACTGGGGAGGCCATAAGAAATGGTGCTGGTACTTTGTGACATGGTGCTTTTCCATGCGAGAAGTAGGCAAATTGTGGCCATAAAAGGATGCATGTGGCAATACTCATATAGACCTTGGCATTCAAACCATGAGATATTGGTATTAAAGAGCCACAAATGTGTGAACATATTCCAGACACCATTACATCACCACCAACAGCCTGGATTGTTGACAAAAGGCAGGTTGGATCCATGGATTTATGCTATTGACACCAAATTCTGTCCCTACCATCTGCAGCCAGATTCAACAGATCAGGCTATGTTTTTCCAGCCTGAACTGTTCAGTTATGGTGAGCCTGTGAACCACTGCAGCCTCAGATTTGTTTTCTTGGCTGCCAGGAGCAGACCTGACGTGCAGCCCATCTGCCTCAAGGGTTGACATGTTGTCCGTTCTGAGATGCTTTTCTACTCAGCACAGTTGTGAAAAACTGGTCATCTCTGTGACCATGGCCTTTCTGTCAGCTCCAACCAGTCTGGCCAACCATTTTCCTCTAACCTTTCTCATGAACAAGGAGGGTCTGTCCAAAGATCTGCCACTCAATGGATGTTTTTAGCTCTTTGCATCATTCTCAGTGAACTCTAGGCAATGCTTCACTTGAAAATCAGCAGTTTCAGAAACACTCCAACTACCAACAATCATGGCAGAGTCAAAGTGAGTAAGGCCACTCTCTATATTATTATTATATTTTCCTGACCTCAGACATGTTTCTTTTTCTTCAGAGACACTGAATACGCTAGAGTCAAATTGACTGAGGACACTTTTATCTGACATTTGATGTGAACGTTGACTGAGGTTCCTGATCTCCATCTACGTGCCTTTGTGCACTCTGCTGCTGCTGCCACAAGTAGGCAGGCGTGCATATGTTCCTCATTAATGCTTGCTGTGTATTTACTTTAAAGATGAGCAGTATCACTACACATCACCTGTTGTAGGTGAAAGGTTTGTAGGTAAAACCTTTCTAATGAAACATTCCCCAGTGAGTGGTGAGCAGTACTTATGAGTTAATGTTGCTCTTCATCAAGCTTATCTTCCTGCTGTCTACTTCTGCTGCTATGCATCCTGCTGAGTAGGCTGTAGGAAGTGAGCGGCAGTGGGCCACTCACAATGAAGCACTGGCTGTGAGGTGAGTCAAGTGGCAGGAGGCTAACAAGGTCCTGTTGGAAACAAGAGGGCCGTCTGTTGAACTGTGATAGCCATGACCTTTTATTTTATACGGTAAGAGGCCTTCATGAGAGTGCAGTGAGATGTGTGTGTGTGTGTGTGTGCGTGCAATTATGTGTGTGCCTGTACATGACATCAACAGGGCATCACAACAGAAGAGATAGAGTTTCTCTGTTATGATTGACAGGCAGTGAAGCAGGGTGCAATTTGGCATCTGATTCTACAGCAGCCTGTACATCACGTTTGTGTCTGTGCGTGTGTGTGTGTGTGTCTGTGTGTGTCTGTGTGCGTGTGCCTCATTAATGATTGAGTCTGAAGAGAGAGTTCTTCAGATCAAACATTTAGCTGAATCAACAACTGCTGAGCTCATCACACACAGACACTCACCGCACACATACACATGCATACAAGAGAGGAATATTATAGCTACCTTCTGTGTCTTCATCCCTAAATCCAGGAGGCTTGTCGATGCCAAACAGAGCTTATGAAAGAAAAGTTTTAGACAGAGGTGCAGAAAAAGTGTATTAGGCCCCCTCTCTGTCTATTTATGCATTTTTGTGTGTAAATGTCCTCACAAGAGCGGATACCATTTCTGTCCCTTGTTCCTTCATATTGCAGAAATTGATGTTCAGTGTTGTGATCTTGCAGCTTGTTCCTTTCACACTGTTTGAGGAGCCAAACTGCCCTGGCATCATGTCTGTCATACAACATGCTGGCAGGGTAGAAATTTGTTCACTGAAGCAAAAACACAAGTTTATGACCACTGACATGATTTTACCTCTGTTAATGCAGCATGGCCAACCTGATCTGGATCCTGGTCAACCGCATCAGGATTTCAAAGAAACAAACCCTGGATATGCTCCATCCAACCAAATCAATATCCTATTGTAGCACTGGATCCCACACATGTTTCTCTTGGAGCGCAGATTTATTCATTGTCAGTATTTTTCACTTGTGAAGTTTATTTACAGTGCAGATTTGAAGACTGCAGGTCAAGGTGTGGTTCAAATAGCAGTCACATGTAATGTATTGACATTTTCTGCAAATGATAATGATTTCTCCAATGTTTTATATAACTTACTTTGTAAGATTTAAATTCAATTGTACTCAATTGAAGAAGTGGCATTAAATTCTACAAAGTGATATTTCTATTGGAGTAAAGTGGGGAAAGGGAAACTGTGAAAAATATACTGAATTAGTGGTGATGTTTCACCAAAGGAGACAGACAAATAGTGTTATTAGTAGGATGCTGCAAGGTCATTAGGCTATTGGACTTGAACACAGTAAATCCTTCAAAAAGGTAAGAGAGAGAGCAAAAAGCCAAATCAGTAAATGCTTTATGGGGCTTTCCGACAGAATGCAATTTATGTTGTGCTTGCTGCTTGGGTCAGTGTATTGTTTGAGTCGGTTGCAGAGCAAACATAGACAGAGGTTTTCAAATTCCTAGTGAAATAAGTCAGACTGGGCGGGAAGCATCTGCTGTGTCTATCGTTGTCAGCAACAAAGCTGTATCTTTCCTGTGCTAAGAAGCAGGCGTTGGCACTTTCCGTTGACTTTCAGTGCCTGGCTGGAAGTCTCATTTCTATTAGCCTCGCGGGTCTTTGTCACAGTGCACAGTGATCAAAGTTCAACCCAGCTGAACCCAGAGCACAGTGGTGCTGTTGTCACGTTCAGACTGAAAGCCCCATTAGTTATTTAATAAATCTCCAGAGGAAATCTGAATGATTTGCTTTTTTAAAATCAAGGCACTCAGTTGTGCTTTAGTACGAACTGTGGGATCTGTAACAGTAACATTTTCTTTTGGGTCACATGTTTGCACTGTACGGTACCATAATTTGAGCACATATTAGCAGTTTGAAAGCCTCTCCAAACACACAAAGTTAGGTATTAAACGTAAAATAATCCTGGCTCAATTCAAGATGATGACATAGCATCAAATACTATAACTTTAATTACAGATGAACTGCTAAAAATTAGTAACTCAAAATACTGGGTACAGGTATGTCTAGAATATTACATTTGAGTTCAAACAGCATTAATTTACTCTTTCTCTCTGTCCCTCACACACCCAAACTGTAGGTGGCCTTGTTTTATGTCCTATTGATGAAAGTCTGTCTCAGAGTCTTGAATCTGTCATATATCTGTTCTGGTGTTGTGTTACCACACTGGGCAGTAAAAACTTAAAGTAAAAGCATTTATAGCCTTTGTAACTCAGTGGTTTACCAATAGCGAGCAGCTTTATGAGTCTCATTCTCACTGGTAAACTTCTGCACATACACAATCTGTGCACAGTGCAGCCACTTGCACAGGTAATGCAACAAAAGTTTAAGAGCATTGCAGAAGCCAACATACAAATACCTAAATGTGCGTATGTGTCTGTACACATATACTGTACAATATCTACGCTCAAGGATTAATTGAGTGCAGTTTTAATTTCATAATATTTTGCATTATATATAGCATTAGAGCAGAATAGATAAAATAGATATTCTGGTGTCCTTTACAAGTTTCCCATAAAGACATAAAATAGATTTTATTTTATTTTGAGAACCTGTAAACCTTAATACTCCTGTTCAGTATTTGTAAGCATTGCACAAACATTTAATACATATTTTACATACCATAGTATAGTTGAGATCAGGTATTGGGACAATTGTGTTTCATTAACAAAAGTGTTTGTTAATGAAAAGTATCTGCCAACAAATCTACCAGTTGCTCTGAAGATATATTTTGTATCATTACAGCTGTGTTTTAGTTTGTTGCTGTTCACCACTGGACTAGTTGCAGGAGTTATTCTTTTTGGCGAATGCATTAATAAACAATTCATTATCTTCACAACTGCATTATAGTCACTGAATTGGCTAACAAAGAAAACTTATTTCGATGTCTTTTTTATTTTTTTTTTTTTTACTTTTGAAGCAATAAAAGTCTCATTAATGTGGTCCAGAAAGCACTGATGATTACTGTCTCTATCTCCCTGCATCTCTCCAATTTCAGGATGATCAATTATTTTGTGTTTTGTAATGAGCTGATTTTCTTTAGTTTAGTTACAGTAATGAAGAGATAATTGGCTTTTACTCTGTTTTGTCTTAATGATCTGTAACTTGTTTGCTGAGTAAATTCATTGATTTTTTTCCCCCCCTACTTAGTTTAATTTAATACAACCAGCAAATTCTTACTGACTCTCTCACTCATTTCCTTTTTGTTGGATACACATCTTTCTACAATACTGATCCTGTTCTCTTACATTAACCTGCCTCATTTGCCCAAACCTCTCGTTCTATCTTTTTAACCCTCTCTCTACTGTGGCTTCCCCACTTCCCTGCTTTTATCCTCTTCTCTCGAACGTCCTCTCTCTCTCTCTCACTCTTGCACTGGGCAGTCTTCCAAGCAGATTGTATGTGCTGCTATCTGTGGCTCTAATTCACCCTGACAGGACATTCATCATTACTCACAGCCCTTGATGTTGCACCGCTGTTAGGGATTCTGTTTCTCCTGAACAACTGTGAGGTTGGCCATATAAATGACCATTAGACAACAAAATATATTCACATCCTGTCGGAACTCTCCTCATATAGAGAGCACTATCCCCCTGAAAGCTCAGCACCTTGCAGCACTCATCTCTTAGGTTCTTGCTTTTGTGGTGCAAAAGCCCCATCTGAAGAGGGAAAACAAAAAGAGAGGCAATGACTTATTCATAAGCAAAGAAAGAAAGAAATCGGACAAAGTTTGACATTGGAGCAAACATCTCCCTGTAGAAAATAATGAACTTTTAAATACAAAAAGACACAGTAAGTCTTCCACTGACCTCAAATGAAAAACACATAACTGGCATAGGCAGTTTGACTTCATTATGCTGAGTTTCTGAACTGAGCTATTTCCTGAACAGTCCGTCAGCGGGAATTAAATCCGTCAAACGCGGGTCCAACGAATCTTCGTCTTCGTTCCCGTTGCTGTGCATCAGTGGCTGTACTCACTCGTCAGGCCTGTTTGTCTCTTCCATTCATCCTCTCTACTGATTATTCACTTTAGGATGCTAGCGCCTCTACGCCTAATTAATTCGTACATCATATTCTGCTGCCAATTTCAGATGTGTGTTGGTTGCATGCACAAAGACACACACACACACACACACACACACACAGACACACAATCAAAACAGACTAAGCACATCTGCTTTGAACATGGATAAATCTGGAGTGAATATATACTAAATGTACACATGCTCAACCTCTTTCTACTTTATCCACATACGTGCAGGCAAACTGTTAAACTGAAACTACTACACACACTTACTCAAGGGCTCACGCAAAGTGAATATTTGAGCCTTTTTCTCTAGTGTGAGTAGAGTGTTTGACTAATTATTAAAACCAGGAGTGTCCAGGGTCACTCGCTGCCATCTTCAGCTCTCCTCTGCTATATTAATTCCTAATAAGAAGTAATTTTCTCCATTGTGCCTCTTACCACTCCCCCACTGAGCCGACAGATGAGATGTTTGACATTTTTTTAGCCTTTGTGAAAATAAATTGAGGATAATCTTATTTTTATTTGATTTGATTTTTTTTTTTTTTTTTTTTTAGAATACCCACAGGGCTTCTGCTGCAAATTCATTTAGACCATCAACTCTCCTCAGCCTCCAACTATCTGTCTTTCTATTCTCAATGTGTTTGTCTCCTTCACTGGAACTTGTGCATCTCCCTGTCAGCTCTCAGCTTTGTAGTTTACATTTATCCTTTCCCTCTGTCCCTCTGCTTTCTGTCCCTTTCATCAACTGCTCTGTCTCTTTTGTTGAGGGGAAAGGACCAAGGTGAGGCAGATAAGAGTGGGACAACAATACAATAATGAGGATGCGGTAATTAAGCAGTTCATGTCCCTCTCTCTCTCTCTCTCTCTCACACACACNTGTTGACCCATCCATCCAACATCCTCCTCTTAAGGTGGACTTTGATGCTCTTTATAATACTTCACCAGACTTATTGCTTTTCTCCTGTCATAATTACTACAGCGGCAAGATGTTGCCAACAATAAAACATAACTACGGAGCATAATAAGTTGTTGGACAGATGACCTATGGGTTTGTTTTTTCACAGGAGGACCATCTCACCCAGAGCTTGCTTTCAATGTACTATCACAACCCTGGCCTTGAGCTGCCGCACAGTTTGTATGGGAGCTGGATTTGCTTTAATGTAATGGGGGCATAGCAGGTATTGTACATCACAAAGGGGAGTTGGTTATGACAGGATGACAAACCCAACATGACTCATCGGCCTGAGCTTTTAGCAATGTGGGAGCTGTGGGAAAATTTGTGCGGAGACATATGGTCTGACATCGGCTAATCTGTTAAAGGGACACACAGGGGAGATGTTACTGTAACCTCTGTGAAAAGCATCTCAGCACCATGCAGGGTTCCAGCAGCCATTCAGCTTGAGTGTGACGGGAAAAGAAGCAGATCTCAGAACAGAGAAGTCTTGAAGACTTGGAGATATGTTGTAAGAGTATGTACAGTTTATGTTGTTGGTCTTCAGTATGCACATTACAGAACATAGCCCTCTGTGTTACGTGGGTTGCATCAAAGGTGATTTCTGCTGCTCTTATTTTTGCACAGTTTTGGCACCATTCTTGTTTCATTTACAGAGTGTGAGCTGATACAGTTTTGTATATAAAATCTGCGAGACCCTGCCTTGTGGTAACTTTGAAAGAACGCATTATCAACTCAATTCTAAACTAGGTTTGATCTTTGCACCATTGCTCCAAGATTTGTTTTGGTGTGTGTGCGTGCCTGTGTGTGCCTCATTAGAAACTGAGTAGAATATTTAGGAGAGCTCGAGAGATTTATCATACTAATGAACACTATCCAGAGGGGAAGAGGCACAATTTTGGGCTCGAGAGGGAAATAGTGAGAGAACTGTGATAGAAGAGAAAGAAAGCAGAAGAGGAAAGGATCAGCAGAGGAAGGAAAAAGGCTTAAGTGTTTACTTATGCCAAGTCAAACCAAGATGAAACTCAGGAGTAAGACTTCTTTTTTCTTTTTTTTTTCAGTGTCAAAACATCCTCTGTACTTATCATGACATTTCCCATGATAGTGGACACCATTCTCTTCTCACATTTGATTGTGTGAACTTGGCGAAGCCAAAAGAAAGATCCGTACCGTTACGGCACGTGTTGTTCTCATTCTCAGCACATCACTGAGCCACGCACTGACTAGACACAAGGAAAAAATTTTACCAACCCAGATGTAATGTTTCTGTTGTGAATATTAAAGCAAGAAGCAGATAAAATAAAGATGACAAGTTGTTGAGGGGAGCAGTCACTGAGTCTTGCTTTATTCTGACTGATTGCTTCGTGGCCACAATTGTTCACAGATGCAGGAGCTTTTGCGCACAGTGCAATAATATGAAGAATTGTTCATGCCCCGGTGAGAGAGTGCGGACATGTGTTTGCTCACAATACACTCCATGCAGCACAGGCACGCAAACATTCATTGCTTGTCACACGGAAGGGCTCCGGTGCTCATCACGAAATGAGTTAAACAGAAAAGAGTGCGGAGAAGGCAGAGAAAGATGACTGCCTCTGAAAAATAAAATAAGGGAGTGAAGTAGACACAGAGCATCTTGGGACAGGAAGCTAAGATATGAGACTTATTGCTGGCCTTGCTTTAACTCCAGCTTCTGTTTTCACAGCAGTGGAGCTGAATTCCTGTAGTGAGTCATTACACACAAAAACAGCGTAGCAGAGGAGTTTAATCATTAGAAGTGGCAGAGTTACAGAAGCTTCTCTAGGTTGAAGTCCAGTCAACCACTGAAGCCTCCTTAAGCACCATACTGGCTTTGTTTTATACAACATCTGTTACGAGGTGTGTGTGAATAGTGTATAGCATGCATAGAGTGTGTGTAGTGTGAGATGCAAACCTCATACAGTTTATGAAAGAATAAAATGAAAAGGGATGAGTGTAGTGCCTTTAATTTCTGTTTGAACACATGCTGAACTGTATTTCCTCGTGACAATGCATTTTTCTGTTTTTTGTGAAATGGATTATTTATCTGAGAAGAATAGAGAAATTTTCTGCAACCATTGTTTTCACTGGGCAGCAACATTTAGACACATGCACCCCACCCACAAAATTGAATGATTAATTCTGAAATCCATATCATATCATACTGAAGCAAAATGTGACACACTTTGGTTTCGATCTATCCAAATCTGAAGCTGCGCCACGTTTCCTCTCTTCCTGTCTTTACTGCCACCCAGCTTTCACCTTAACATTCCCACAGCCATCAACCCAGCCATCTCTCTATATGACCTCAATACTCATTCATCCATCCGTCCTGCCAACACCTATGCTTTCATAACCCTGTTTTTTTCCTCCATCCCTCACCTCATTCTTTATCTTGCGTTATTTGTCAAAATCACCCACCCTGTCATCCATCATATTAATTAGGTTCTGTCTCGTTCTTCTCATCATCATTCACATGTCTATCATTGATCTCGCTCTGTATCAGTCAAGGATGTTTAATTGTCTTCATCCATTATTAGTATTAAATGAATACACATGCAGTACATTTACTGCTCATTACACATCCCTTGTGGACAGAATTGACAGCATTGTAAGACAGGGTTTCTCTATAAATGATTTAGAGTAGGGACATGTTGTTTTTTTAAATCATACATGTACCCGAAAATGATTGTTCTGTCTATTTTAGATGTAAAATGTAATAAAAATGAACAAAATTTCAACTCATGCCACCATCGCTGACTGTTATTTACTATATATTATTTCTTTCTTTGTCTGTATGAAATTCAGAATATTTCATCCCACCTCATTTTTGAATAACACCCCATTCTTTCTACTTCTCAAACTGGAAACAGACGCTGTGTCTCTACTGCTGAAACTTCCTCCATCTTCATTCAAAAGTTTGCTGTATGAGCTTTTTAAAAACAAGCTTGACGCCAACAAACTTTCCCTGGCAAAAAATAAATAAACATAAATAATAATTTTCAAAAACTTTATTATGACTTTTTACTCTGTGTTGCCTTGTTTATCTTCGGCTTCTGTCTCAGCTTTGTCCTCTAACATTAGATCGTGTTTACTTCCTAGCAAAACTCTGTGCATCTATGTACTGGTATAAATGAATACATATACCTGCATGTCTTTTACATGTAAATACACACATTCCTTTGCCCCTGGAGTAGTAGGAGTGGTAATCTGAGTGGATAACGCCGCTTTCTGATGCTTTCTCAGACTAATACCTGTCCTCATCGTCACTCTAGGTCCCTCTTTGAAGTTTGAAGGGGAAATCAAATGCAAGTATGTGCGTGTGTGTATTTGTCTTTGAGAAATATAGAGAATCAGAGGTGGAAAGAAATAAAATGATAAGCGTGTGTCTATGCCTTAAGGGCTGTTTGTAGATATGCATTATCTGTCAATCTACTTGATCCACAGAGACAATAACGGTTCACAGAGGGCTTTGATCTGAATGTGCCCTTCCTATGACTGCGGGCATCCGTTTTCAAAGTTTCCCTTTCATATGCAGTGTATTGCCTTTAGTGAGACTTGACAAAAGACAATATCACACAAACATGTTGTGGCTATAAGGATGAGCCACTGCCATCAATACAGATGGGAACCACTAAATGGGGGATAAGTGGGAATATTATATTTGAAAAGGAAGTCTTTTTTTTTTTTATCAGTTTGAGTCATGTCTTGATCCTGTTTTAAAGAAAAATCTCTTTTGGGAGAGCTTCAAAGTCAGTCAACTCCCTCAGTGAGAAGTTGCCAGGTTTCATGCTTACCATGTGTCCAAACCTAAACATGCTTTTTACACAGCGAAGAAGGCACAGTAATTTAGTGCTGTCCTCACTCACTGGCCACCCATTGGAAAACCTTAACTTTGCCCATTTTAGCTGCAGTTTCACTCTTTGATTTCTCACTCAAAGCCAGTATCCATGTGTGATTGAAGATGAAAACTGAAAAGGAAATTAGGAGCTATGCTTTAGCCCAGCTCTCTCTTCAACACCTCAGTGTGAGCCAGCGTTACTGCGGCAATGCTCCTGACCTGTGTTCACCGCCACAGTGCTGCTTATCACCTGTGAATAAGACCGCAAGATGCCTGAATTAATTCAGCGCCTGTCTCTCACCTTTGTGGCAGGTGACTTTACAGTTAGCTGCAATCCTCTCCACTGCATATCAGAGGTCATGGTGTCATGATTTGGAGTTCAACACAATTGTATCTAGCTGTATCAACCTATCATTCTGTTTTCATCTCACATCAAGTCCATTGGTTCTCTCATCATGTCTCAAATTCTTTTACCAACTCAACTGTAACTATGGTCAACCTGTCCTTTGACACACACTCAGGTATGGGAATAATAGCTCTAAGCATACCAGGATGACATGTCCACCTGAGCTTCAGGCTGCACAAAACACAGCTGCTCCTCACACCTGCATGGAAAGCCCTTTTTTTTGAGCATCACCACTGAGCAAAACAACATCTACAACACCTACGCGATCTGCCAAAAGCCAAGTAGTAAACCTTAGTGGCCACTTTGACCACTTCGATGCTCACATAGCAGTCACTGATTGACTGTGCTGAATTGCTTGTGAAATCCACCAAATCGGACCTTGCAGAGTCTGCACAAGTTCCCCCTCATGTCATTTCGGGACTTGACAACTACAGCTTCCTGGCTGGCCTTCCTGCACCTGTTCTAAGAAACTCACACCTCATTAAGAAAGCTTAAACAATTTATCTTTAACCCCTCTAAATTCTCAAACACAATACCCTCCTCCCTCCGCCACACACACGCACACACACACACACACACACACACACACTCCACCTCTTCAGTCTGCATCAGGCTTTCAGAGGCTGCTGCCATCCAGTTCATATAATGTATATAAACCTACAACATGTACATACCTTGAAACCATGATTCAACCTACACTCCAAACACTTTAGTTTAGTTAGGCTTTAGTTGCTACTGTGCCCCCAAATGGGAGATAATCTTTTTTCCTTAGCCTGGGCTGTCAAATCTTAACTTCATCTTAATTTTACTACTCAAAATGGAAATCTTAATGCTATGTGTTGCTTGAGGAATGTTCATATTTTGTACTATTGCACTTGTGGGTAGAGAGATGTTTCATATATTAACTTACATTGTGTAATTTGAGTGTGTCTCTGTATGTAGAGTTTTATCCAACATGATGCCACTTCATCAGTGATTGGAGTTAGATACTGTGAAGTATGTCTGCAGCGTATAATAAATGTTTTGTCTGAAAATTAATATTTCTGATAATTATGAAGAAGTTCTCTGGATGAAATAAATTTTTACCTTTGAGTCATTGTTATATAAATTGCCTTAGCTGCTGATTGTATTATGAATTCCACTTGGAAGCTGCTGGGGAAACAACTATGCCATCTTATCTGAAGAGCACAATATATTCTTTCAGTACTACATTGAAAGCATGAGTAGAGGTCACTATAGTTTGTAGTTAATGGTTATAAGATGAAAAGACAGCAGATCAAAGTCATCCTTGTGTGATTGTAAAGAGTGTGAACAAGTCTGCATCACCCTCCAACAGGTCGTTTGCAGTGTTTTGTGTTGGATAAGGTGCAACCAGTAGGTATGGATAATGTGATGATCGCAGCAGCACAAAACCACAGCAGCACAGATGGAAACACAAATGCAAATGTAAATGAAAGCATATGCACATAAGACTTTAAAGGCTTTTTGTATTTGTTTATATTTCTTTTATTTCCTCTGAATCTCTATCTCTCCCTCTCTCCTGTCTGTCTCATTTTCTGTCTTCTGGTGTCTGAGACAGATGAAAAGTGACTTTGGTGTCTTCAGGTGTCATAGATGGAAACAGGGTGGTGACTCTCTTAAATGGACAGCCTGCAGCAACCTTCATCCAGACGCTCATCTGCATTCAAATCCATAACTTGTTTGTCTAAGTGTGCGTGAGTGCGTGTGTGAATGCATGTGTAGTCGGCAGCCTTGTACATATTTTATACTGCTTGCATTATATTTATGTATGTTATCCACGTTCTGCCCTGTTTCTGTGTATGTCCACACAAACATGTGTGAGCACGTGTGTGTGTGTGTGCGTAGTGTATAGTTGGGCAACAGGTGAGAAGTTGAAGGCATGTGGGCCGTGCATTTGTCATGCATACACACGCGCGCACACACACACGTCACAAGGTGTCAGCTTGCAAATTGGTTTCTCTCCTCTGGGCTGACAGAGTTGACAAGCCCTTTATGAGAGGTATAAACAAGGCTGCTTTACCCTCCCAACCATTCCCCAACTCTTGTCTCCATCCTTTCAACTCAAAGCTTCAAATCTCCTTTTAAACTGATGAACCTAATGCTACTCTGCTCTGAGTGCCCACTTATCTGTGAGACTCACACTTCAAATCACTCAGATTACACCATCACCTTGTTTGTAGGTGTTATCGTTCTGAAACCTAAAGTCAAAGTGAGTCTATGCAGCCGTTTAAATAATGTAGTGGTCGAGTACTTGATGATCTTGATTGTTGATACCCATGTATTAAAACAGATGTAGGCTGTCAGGGCTAAAAGTGAGGGGTGAATGGGTGAATGTGTAATGAATAAAAATAGTCTGGCCTCAGACAAACTCAAAAAATGAGCACAATCTGTTAAAGCAACAATATTTTGGCATAAATAGGTTTTTCACTTTCTTGCTGGTTGTTAGAGAAGAAGAAAAACCAGCCCCAAGCCTTTACCCTAAACATGAGGCTAACACTAGCTGCCAGCTATCCTAGCTTAGCTCAAAAACCGCAAAGTAAAAAAAAAAAACAATTATCCTTGCTGTACAAAATCCATCTACCAGCTCCCCTGAAGCTCATTGATCGACGTGATGCATCTCATGTGTTAAATCTGTACAAAAACAGAAATGTCAATGTAACAAATCAATCTTCCACAGGGGGTTAGCTGCCAATCGGGTCAGTGATGTCCCAGAGTCTTCACTGGCTCTTGGGCCACAGTTTTTAATTTACATTTTTGGATTTAGAGTTGCAGATTTTGTTGACTTTTTGTGAGACTAGAAATTGCTTCCAGTCTTTGTGCTAAGCTAAGTAGGCCAGCAGCTGTCTGTAGTTAAAGAAAGCAAATTAGAAGATTCCCTAAAATGTTGAACATCTCCTTTAACTTGCAAAGAAGTTGCCCCAATGACATTTACTCAAGTTCGATTTAATTAGCTATAATCTGAACTCTAACCTTAAAATATAGTCCTCTTCATCAGTGCAGGAAGAAAATTATATTTTTTGCCTGTTTTTCATGCCCGTCACACTGAAGCAGAACTCCAGACTACTGGTCATTTAATAAAAAAAAAAAAAAAAAAAAAACTGAAGCAGATTTAATAGTTGTGAATGCATACACAGTTGCCTAAGGGTGTGTGTGCACTTTCAAGTGTTCATGCTTGTATGTGCCTATGTGTATGTGTGTCCATCCCTCTATCCATCTGTAATGAACAGCCAGTTAATGAAGGAGCCCTTGCTCCTTCCATTCCACCAGCCAGGAAATAATTACCTTGTGTCTGAAGCCATTCTCCATCTGTACCACACTATGGCTTCATTTAGCTGCCATCTCTTTAAAAATCACATTCTTTTTCTTCCTCCCTTTCTTTCTTTCCCTAACCTATCCCTTCACGTCCCATTGTGCTGCACACCTTCACACCCCCACCTATCTGAAGACAGATAAAACCACCTCCCTGACCACACCTGTCACTCTTTTGCTTTAGATATGATGAATTAATTTACTCAATTTAGTAGCAGATGACTGTAAGAGGGATCTGACTTTTGATGGTTCAATAAAGCCTTTTAATAGCATTTTCTATCTTCAGGCTCTTGTATGTGTGTGGATGTGTGGATGTGTGTATGTGTGCTTGTGTGTGTGTGTGTGTTTGCGCTCACGTTGACATGTTCATTATTGAAGAAAGATATCCTCTACACCCGAGAGGCTCAACATGGCTCTCTATTCACTCCCCTGTCTTTTTATCACTTTCTCAATTCATTAAATATACTGTTACTGTCTAACCATTTGACCTCTCCAAACCTCTCATGCCTATTTTTGTGTGCTCTTCTTATGTCAACCCAGTCTCTTTGTTCCAAACCATTACTTCACTATGTCTTACTTGTGGCAATTTATTCCTTGTTTTTCAGCCTTTTTAGTCCAATGTATGACTCAAAATGATGAAATACGTGTCTGTTTTCCATATTATGTTAAAAAGGGGGATGGTATAAACATAATTAGATGTGGGTGTTCAATATCTAAAGCTGGCACCTTTTTCTGTAGATATCATTGGATTTATTCTTATTATTATCTCACCAAATCTTCAAAATGCATCTGGTAGATGTTTAAATAAAAGACAAAAATTATGACCTGTACACAATATAATACCATATTCTGCAAGTCACTCTAAGTAAGGGTCATTAAACAAAGAACATATTTCCTGCTGAAGACATGTTCAAACTCATTACACTCACATCTGGAGAAATGGATGCATTGGAGAGGCTTGTGGTTTGTGTTTATACTTTGCCGGGAGACAACAGACAGAGAATGAGACTAAAAGGAAGAAGGGAGGAGATGGTGTGAGAAATGTGTATCTGCAAATGTGTGTGCGTAAAGCGCTCCTCCCTTACTCTGTCATACAGGATGAAGAAGGGTGAAACTGATGCCAAAATTGGAAACTGAGAGGCAAACAGAAGGTGGCACTGGTGCTATGCTAATGGAAAGGTGAAGTAAAGCATGTGGGTGAAGCAAAATCAGGAGGGTCTGTCTGATCTACACCCCAAAAATTTAGATACAAGTAAGAGCCAAAAGAATGTCAAAGCTGGAATATATTAAAAGGTTTTAATAATGGCCAATTGCCACTTTTAAAGTTGTATCTTAATTGTTTTTTTTTGTTTTTTTTTGTTTCTTTAAATAAAAATTCCTAATATACTTAAATCTTGGCTTGACAATATTCAAGCCAAGTGTCGTGCGTTTTGAAACTGGTTAAAAGGCTAGCTACCAGCTGTTCGTGTTTAGTTGCTAGAGCTGACTGAATGGTAGCCGTATTTGTGTAACTGGGGTAGTAATGGCTTCATTATGCAAGGCATTTCAGTAATGTACACACAGACACAAAATAGATTTTAGTTAAAACAAGCAGCTCAGCTTTGATAATTACAGATAACAGATTGTGCATTTGCAAGGTAATGTATTGGTCGTGAAATTACAAAAGGCTGAATGAACACCTCCTGTAGAGTTGTTTTGGATCTGCAGATGTAGTAATCGAGGAAAGGCTGAACAGGGCTCTCTGTTTTTGAGAGTCTAGCAAACACTATGAAAGGCTTTGCTGAGAGCCTGATTTGCTCTATTCATACATGTATTCTGGCTTGTCCGTTGTGCGCCTCCTATAGTGCTTTCTGCCTTTGGTTTAGTGCTGTCATTCACCCAGACAGAAAATATAAAGTGATACAGAGGATTTAGTTAATACAGTACATTGCTACAGCCTTACCACATGGTATAAAAATGTAACTATTAGGAGAGTAAAAGTGTGCCCATTAGGTTGAATGAGGAAGAACAATGTCATTCTGTGTTTTGTATCAGTTTTGCTTTTGCTACTTAGCTAACGTCAGCATTAACAGCTGTCTACTTACCAGTCTAGAGTAAATGTTGTGAGTTCAGTGTCAAACGTGGCAGAAAGCAACACAACACAACATATTATGACCTCTTGTTTTGTTAAACTAACAGTGGCTGAGGCTCTCGGCAAGACTTGTTGCCAACACTGGCTATGTAGCAATAGCAAAACTTACAATAATTCCTCTAAAAATATCAGCATTTGTTGATTTTTATATTTTTTAATGTATTTTTCTTAGTTTTAAACAACTTCTGTTTCTGTCCATCTAAATTTAGGATTAAATTTCCTAATGTGATTCCAGAGTACCTCGGTTGACTATCTTCACCAGTGCTGAAAAACACAAAAGTAACCAGAGAGAGAAATAAGAGCAGACTGGAAGAAGAAAATTCACCCTAATGAATCTGTAGACATCTCAGCATTCACAACACATTCCCCTCATTAATTTGATATGATGTTTAATTTAAAATGCAGCTCATTCCTGTTTACCCTGGTGATTTGCTCTGTAACAACATCCTCCATGTGATTGTGTTTCTTTTCAAGCCTTTTTTTCAAACTAAAAACATCCTGACCAAGCAACTGCTTTCAAGCTGCTCAGCTCATTTCACTCCAGTAGAAACTTCTGCCTTTTGTTAGAATTAGCAATAAAAGACCAAGAGTTGAAAACAAAACAAAACAATCATGAATCACATAGTCAACAAAAATCTGAAATACATCAACACTAAAAAAAAAAAAAAATATTGATACGCTTGTCTGAAATCTAATTATTCTCGTGTGAGAGTGAGAGCTGCTGGAGCTCAGAGAGCCAGCTGCTGTTAAGGGGCAGATTTCGATAGCGTAAAGGTTGTGGGTTTCAAAGCACTTTGTCTGTATTTTTGAGTACAATATGTCACTTTTCTCCTTACAAACCTCTGCAATGTATAAGCAGAAACAAATTTTACATGTGTAGTTAATGTACCATGTTTTTATGCTGTCCTGTATTTCCAGAGGCAGCAGTCTTGAACCACATTTGGTTTGAACTTATGCCGCTAGAAAGTGAAGTAGTTATACTGTTAATTAACTGGCCTCTGAAGAAACAACTGGCCTCTGTCTGACCCTAGTGGTTCAAATGCTTCTGGGCACCTTACAAAGTAGCATGTTAAGAGAATTTTAGAAGTCATCGTACAAAATTCTCAAACATTGGCAAACTTTTCGTCCACCACTGGAAAGCAAAGAGTATCCTCCCAAGGCAATTATTCATGTATTTCACTACATGTCAACTACATGTACTTTTAACACAATGAGATAAGATGGCTTCAACAAGAAAAACAATGTAATAAAGCAGAGGCAAAAAACATCCTTGATTCAAAGCAGAGGTGCATCTATTCCGCCACTCGGCGAGCTTCATTTTAAAATGTACTCACCTGTGTTCAGTTTGGGAGACTATCTCTTTGTGCATGCCATGTCACAAGCACTGTTTGCTACTGTCTCTTAGCTTCACCAGCTAATTCTCATCCTTATCCAATCACAACCTCACATACTGGCAAACCTTACATCCTTTCTCTGTTGTTAATCAGTTGTCATTTCAGCTACGTGAAGAATTTATGACATATCTCCACCCTTCCACCACGATGGATACCTGACAGTCTCCAATGAAACCATCAGAAGTCTCCCTCTTGTGAAGATGTTCCCCTCCTTGAGCTCCATTCCTCCTCACCACCGCCAGTGTCTAGGCTCCAGGGGGAAGTTTCCTCTAATTGGAAACACCTTACTCCTGTGGACCTCTTTGCATCGTGATGCACTTCTTGCCAGGGTCCTTCTGTTCACAGTAAATTTCTTTTTACTTCAAATTCCCATTCTCCTTTGTTCCTCTCATTAGTCTTTGCTGATTGAAATCCATTCAGTGTGACAATTCTAAGTCTATCAAATACTTCTATTGTGTCTATATTTGATTTTTATTAAGTACTCAGGCATGTGTAAACTAGTCAAATATATGAATTTATCATCCTCTTCAGCACCATGGACAGTGACAGCAACCTCTATCATAGATTGTTACTGGCCAATAGAGCCCAGTGCTGTAAATGGTGATTCACGGTCACACTGTAACAGTAACAGTTACGATGCTATTCAGGTCTAAGTAAAGTATAAATCAACCGTTCTTGTGTCTTTTATTTGTCATTGTCATGGAAACAGGTGTTTTACCAATCATTAGTAAATCCTGAACAGAGGTATTTTGGCTGCCACTGTATTTGCATAGAGTGGCCCTGAGAGCTCAACTCACTCCAACTTAAGAAATCATATGCAAGAAGACGAAACAGACACGGCAGTATGCAAAAAACAAACTGCAAAAAACAAACTGCAAAAAACGCTGGTGTTTTTTGGCTCAGCTACAGGTGTGAAATTCAAAACTGTGTTAAATGTAATGTGTTGTTTAAAAATCATTAGGTGTCATTATATGTGTGATCTCCTGCTGAAGATGAGAAGTTGTAGAGATTCTGAGTTTGAACTTAACCTTCTTGTATCCCTCCGTTTATCAGTCCATTCATTTTCTTTCCTTCTTTTGTTCACTTGCTTTATTATTCATTTCTGACCTTGGCCCTGCAATGCAGAGGCTGCAAAAATCTCCTCAACCTCTCTTCCACCCCCACATCTCTCCCTCACACCCCTACTTGCTCCGTCTCTCCTTATATTTCTCTCTCTCCTGTTCCACTGCTGTGCTCAGCTTCTCATCAACACAAACTAGCATTTACCACCCTTTGCGCCTTCTCATTCTCTCCCTGCCATTCGCCCCGTTTTCATTTTTCTCCCCTTTTCCTCTGTCTTTCGAATAACCTCCTTTGTTTTTATGCACCTCAACCTTTCCATCAGAATTCACCCCTCTCCCTGCTCCTTCTTCTGTGCTCATCTCTCCACAACTGCTTCTGTGCCACCTACAGCACAGATCCCTCCACAAATGTCCACAAAACCTCCCACCAAAATTAAACTCAGGGGACACTCGTGGGGGAGGTCTTCGTGTTTGATGTATGTGAGTGTGTGTGTGCACGTGTAGGTGTTTGGGGGGGTGTTCGTGTTCCTATTTCAGCACATGATTTATAGTCTATACTTTCTTGGATCACTTGTCTCAAGAGTATTTATCATCAACTATGTACAATGGTACATGGTCAAGAGCAGAAAAAAAAAAACACAGCAAAATATGAAAAGAGATAGATCTCACAGAGGATAGATAGATTCTCAAACAATTTCCAACCTTTCGCCCACTACTGAAAAGTGAAGAGTGTCCTCAGAAGGCAATTATCCATGTATTTCACTACATGTCGTCTATATGTAACTCATTGTAACATGAGATGTCTCCATGAAGAAAAATAATGTACTATAGCAGAGGCATAAAACCTTGATTTAAAGCAAAGGTGCATCTATTACACCACTCACCGATAGATAGATAGATAGATAGATAGATAGATAGATAGATAGATAGATAGATAGATAGATAGATAGATAGATAGATAGATAGATAGATAGATAGATAGAAGTGTTTTGTGTCAGAGTGTTAAGAGTAAATAATCAAGGCAAGTTTAGTTCACAAGCAGTTGTGTGTCACCAGGTCTAGCAAAAGTGGATGGATTGTAAAGTTTAATAGCACCTGGCAAGATTGACCTCCTGTACTGCTCTTTTACACGCTGAGGTTGAATAAGTCTTTTAGTAGAGGTGCTCTCAAACTTTGCTAATGTATTGTGTGGGAGAGGCCCTCAATTGCCAGCAGATTTACCATTTTCTGTCCTCAACCACCTCCTCCACTCTGACCAGCTTGGATCCAATGACAGACCCAGCCTGTTGGTGTGCTTTGCTTCCTCCCCATCACACCACAGCAAAGAAAGTGTGGAGTATCTTGCTGCATACATTGGAGGACGTGAGGCAAGAAGTAGGGATGACTCAAGGCTTTCTTGAAGGTGACCTTGGTGTTCTTCTTTCTTCAAATCCACTCTGATCTCCATTTTCTTGGCAAGGCAGAGATGCAAGTGGTTTTCCAACGTGTAGACACAGTGAACCTTTTTTGCAATTTTAATCTCGCTGTTACTAGTAGACCTTGATCCATGCAACCATTGGAGCATGCCCTCCAGTTTATTGTTCAGCAGTCTAGGCTGGATAGTTTTGAAGGCACTCAAGAAGTCAAAGAACATGACTCACCCCATACTCTTGGGTCTGTCCAGGGAGGCGAACGGCCTCTGCAGCAGGCATATTATTGCGTGATCCACACATGCATGTGGCTACATATGGCTGTAGGGGGATGTAATGCTGAGCTCATCAGTGGCTGAATGTATGCTAGGACCAGTGTTTACATAATCTTCATTATGCGAGAGGTTAGTGCTATCGGTGTATAGTATTCAGAATTTTTCAGACACCGGAAGCAGGTTGGATGTTTTACATAGCACAGGAACTCTATTGAGGTGTGGACTCATGTTGAAAAGGTGCTGGATTACTTCACATAGCTGGTCAGGACACTTTTTCTGGACCCGAGGGCTGATGCTGTCCAGTCCAGCAGCCTTACTCTGGTGAAATCTCTCCAGCTCTCTCTTCACCTTGATGTGAGCCTAAGGGAGCAGGGACCGTGGCAGTGCCCAAACTGCGGCTGGGTGGTCGGATGTGATTGGGGGTGTGAACAAGCATGGTCTGTAGTGACTGTCAGTGGGAGGGTGGGGGTGTGTGATAAGTCCGCTATCATTTGTTGCTGTTGAACAACTGGCTTGTGAGATGGTGTGAGCAAAACTAAGTTGTGGTCAGATCTGCCAAGACAATTCAGGGCAGTGATGTTGTTGGCATCCTTAATGTTTGTATACAGCAGCTCTAAAGTCTTATTTTGTCAAGTTGTGAACTTGACAATTGGGGACAGGTTGTGGAGAGAGAGGCATGATTAAGATCACCTGTATTTGTGATGAAGGTGCCTGGGTGTTTTATTTGCAATCTCGTAGTGAATTACATTAAATGCCGCTTCTTCATTCCCCAGTGCTGAAATGTAAACACTGATGACAACAGTGCTAGTAAATCCTCTTGTCAGATAGTATGGACAAAGTTCGATGGCAATCAGCTTGATGAAGGCTACAGACACAGTCCTTAACAGAGACGTGTCCCAGATTGCACCATCTGAGGTTGACAACCATAACAAGTAACCCTGCTGTCTTTTTACTGCTGGCCGTGGTGTTTCTATTTGCATGAACAGTGTGGAATTCAGGGATGGTCACATTTGAGTCAGGTATCTGTTAGTGTAGCCATGTCTCAGTGAAACACATTATACTTCACTCTTTGTACTCCCTCTGAATTCTAGCTAGTGCTCCCAGGTCATCCATCTTATTTGCCATGGACTGTACATTCCCTGTAATGACTTCAGGGATGCAGAGTTCAAATATCCTTCTCTTCATTTTCTATTTAACACGGGCTCTGCATCCTTAGTGTCTCCTCAGCTCCTCCAGAACTGAGGGCTTTCCTTCGACCACAATGGTTGATCACGTGTATAGGTAATGCCAGTGGAGGTATGTGTATGACATTGAGTTATTAGAAGTGGTCCCAGGGCAACCAATGAAACCATTAAGGCATCAGCTTGATATTGAGGAATGTCCAGTAGCATAAAACAATGTCTTTGAAAAGAAGTAATAGATACAATTAATGACAAGATATAACAATAAAAACTCAGTAAAAACAACGAAGACACATGGAGCTGCTACAAAAGGCTGAGACTAACACAGTACCAAAAATAGAATCAATGTAAGCTCATTGGCTTTTTTCCCCCACAATGCATTCTGATCTCTATCTATCCTATAAGCAGCAAAAATGCAATTTCCGAGGAATCAATTCTCTGTTCCAAGTGACATGTGATGCAATCAGTGAAAGGTCAAAGGTCACCGCCCCAAATGCTTCTCCACATTCTCTCAGTGTTGAGGTCAGCAGGTGAAGCTCACACCCAAGGGTGAATCAGGTCAGTTCACCTCCGGACCAGCCTGTTTCAGTTCAGCCTGACAACTCAGCACTAAAGTAATAGTCCTGCATCAACTGAAGGACAGACGATAATAAACTTCATTTATGTATGGCATTAAAATCATAAAATAGATAAAAGAGGGACAGTGCAAACGTGCCAAAGAAGGAACAGAAGCTGATTTTCCTAAATCCCTTTTTAATGTTTTTTTTTTTCCAGGCCCATCCTGCTCCACAATGACTTATATTTTGTTCTCATTTCATCCACACTGCTGTATTAATATTTCATGTGTTCTAAATCTATTTTAATTACACCGCGCTGCATTCTCTCTAATTACTATTTTTCAAATTAAAGATTGATTACTAGAAAAAAAAAAAAAGTCTTTTATGCCTCACTAGAGAGGCTCAGTTCTGTTACCATGCCAACATGAGATAGCAGGTTAACAGGTGAGAACAGGTCGGTCAGGAAGAAAAAAAGTAAATATACTTTAAAAGTTTCATGTGCTCAGGGAAGCTCATGATGGAGCTGCACTGCTTTTGCATTTGGAGTGGTGTTTGTGCTTCAGAGATTTTTACAGTTAGGTCCTTTTATAGAAATAGCCAAATAACCAATAACCAAAACATCTTAATTTCATTGAAAATCTATTGACTCTGATTCTTTTTAAATACAATCTAATGACTGCAATGCAGTGACAGATGTCCTTCCTCACAACTCAGTCATGGTGCTAAATACTGTGTATCTATGTAAAAAAAAAAAAGAGAGAGAATATTATCCACAGTTAAATTGGTCTCAACAAATCACTATAAATGAATGATTGAATTGATTGCACTTTTGTAGATAAAACAGGAAATAACTGTTAATGAGCATTAGCCACAGTGAAAATGTCTATGTAAAACTGATTATTCAATTAGCCTGTTATTAATTAAAGGACAAGCTTACATTTTTTTAGGTCTTATCTTTCAACAAGACAATAGTCACATTGACTTACTGTAGACTATGTAGATTGAAAGCATGATTTGTATGTCTGCTTTTTTTTCACGCTGGCCACAAGTTACAGTGACCAAATACCCCCTCAATACCTATGAGTGTGTCAAAGGTGACATTTTCAGGTAAAAAACAAGTGAATTTATCCTATTAGTGTATTCCCCTTTACCTTTTGTATCGGTCTAGAACTTTTGGTATGTTTAATGAATTAGTTTTGTAATTCTGAATCAACCTTGACAAACTTCATCACAGAGGAAATATTTCATTCTAACCTCACTATCTGTGTGGACTATAGCACTAAGTGGAGTACAATAGAAAGAACTAAATGCACAAGCGTTTACAGAAATGTAATGTGTCTGAGAAAAATAAGAAAACTTTCCCCAAGGTTCTATTTTAATTATTCAAGGCATGGGTGTGTTGATAAGGTATCAATGCATTTAGAGGGTTTTTCAGATGATTATAATTCATTCCTGTCTGAGTGTTTTAGCCCTAACCATCAGATCTGTTTCAAATGAATGGTCTTAGTCATACTTCCTGTGAACTTCACTGTTCAGTGGACATCCACAGTAAAGGTCAATCAACAGGTTTTTTTAGGAATGCCGCAAGCCGTCATCTCAACAGGTTGGGATGACATCATTCCCTCTGCTCTGCTGCAGGCACAATGATGACCTAAAAACCCATCTGGCTGTGTGTATGTGTGTGAATAAGACGTTTAACCACAGATAATTTTAGCCCAACTGCTTTTGTGTGTGTGCAATTTGTATGCTTGTGTGTATGTGTGTGTGTGTGTGTGGATGTGTTCATACATCCATTTCCAATGTCTATTTGCATGCAGGTAGATACATAATCTAATCTTTCACAGTCTGATACATTCCACTGCAGTTCCTTTGAATCGCTTTATTCATAATACATAATGGTGTATTCGTGTAGATGTGATATTTTTTCTTTCCACGTGACTAAACCATTGTTCTTAATCCTCTCACTGTTTATGGGTAAATGCCATGACATTCCATTTTACCTGAGAAGTTATTTGTCATATGACATTTTTAAAAAAAAAAGTATGTTCTATGGGAACGCAGCACACTGCGACAACAGTCAAGTTGGTAAACCTTTGAATAACAAATGTCAGATCAGGGATGTCACAATAGAGCTTGAAAATTGTAGACTTGTAAACAATCTTACACCTCACATATAAAACTGCTTACAGACAGTTACAGTTTCTAATTATAGCAATTACAGAAGAACAATATAGGATTAGGATTGTTATTTGAAAATGCCTACGTGCAATTTTTTTGTGCTGATGTGAAACTTTTTCATACTCATAACAACAGTCCTTACAGTAAAACCTAGAAACTAGAAAACTCAAGTAGGTAGGTTTGATTTAATCAAACCCACTGGGTTCAAAGAAAGTGGGAAGGCTGATGGACCTTCATAAGTTTTTTGCAAGGCAGATCTTAGTCGTAAACAAACAGAAAATGCTATCTTTGTAAATCTGGAAGTGAGATCCTAAAACAAACACAATCCATCACTGTCACCAGAGGTGTTTGATATACCCAGAGAGGACCAAGTTGAATGCAAAAGTGGTCGCTTATCACATTATATGTTAAAGTTATACCATAAAGTAGATGAGCACAACTTCAAATAACCTGCCGCGGCTCTGCCAACTTTTCTGCTTTGATCCAAAAGGCTATGGGTGAAACCTAACTTACATCTAAAGGTCTGAGAACCAAACCACTGAATTTGAGTTTGCTGTTTTTGTGGGTTAAATGAGGCTGTAGCAATAGCGCTGCAAGGGACTTTGTGTTTTGAATAAATTGCTTCAGAATCAAATTTTCATCTAATTTAAAATTTGGAACTTTGGAAGTCTCTTGACAATTTGATTAAACCATGGAAATCATGTAAAATCAATTCAAGTTACAACATCATTGTACTCATATGGCAGTGGCTGCAATGCAAGAGCGAAATGGGCAAGCTATTAATGTTGTGATTCTTCCTCGAAGAGACACAAATGTTATTCATGAAGGACCAGGGGATTTGATTTCTCCAAAAACTTGGACCTTGAACTTTGACTCAAATACAGTTGCATATCTCAAATGCATATCTGTACAACAACCCTGCAGTATGACAAACTATAATAATAACCCAAATTTTCCCATTATGATGCCACAAACCTGCTTTGGCTGCTCCAACACACACACACACAAGATCGACACAAGATTGATAAAATAAAATAAAACTCATGTATGTGCTCAATTTACAGATTATCTGTTTGATGTTTAATCAATAACTAATCTTTCAGTCTTTCTCTTTTCTCTCATTGTCTTTAACAAAGGGACACATACAAGCTCAAAGACAGCACTGTGTCTATATGCATGTGCAGATCAACACACTAATGAAATAATAATGGCAGACACATAGTGGGAGAAAATTATTAAACCTCTGGTGTCACATATAAAATGTATTTTTTAGAATAGAAATTATTCTGGAAATGGATGTGGTTCACTGAATAAAATCAAGTTATGAGCACTCAACTTGTTTTTGTGCAAACCAGGTGGATCACTGGGTTCAAAATAATGAAACCCAAATGTGGGCTATGAAAAGTAAAGCATCATTTACTGAAATTTTAAAGTATATTGAATCTATAAAAAAGATACATGACTGCAATGAAATAGTAATTTTGTCTCAAAGAATGACAAAGTGATCCACTAAATTTGTGGAAGCCCCCTGGGTTAGCCAAGGGGTTATCAATATTTCCCGTTTCTAATAATGTAGTAAATTACATCCAATGGAATTGAACAACACATAAATGCATATTGACAGGATGTTACCTTGAATTCTACATTAAGCTCAAGGGTTTCAGCATGCACACTCTGCAGTGTGCATGTATGCAGACTCTTTAATCCTTAATGAGAAAAAATTGATTTTGCAACGTGAGAAAGCAGTGATTTCGATTACAATACACAATAAATACAGTGGCCAGCACGTTTATTTATATCATTCCATGATTTCCCTCTCTCTTTGAATTCACATTATTATTATTTTTGTGCTATGTCTTTGTGTTGGCAGACAGTGTTGCTGTAAAAGGTTAAAGCAGTGGAAGAAAAGAAACTATTTAAGGTTGGTCATGATGATGTTGCTTCACCAAAAACAATGTGACGCCTAGTGTGTGTGTGTGTGTTTATTTGTTGGGAACAGAGGATCACTCTGTGTGTCCTCAGATCACAGCAATGTTGACAGAGAGCTTCAAAGAAAGAAAGGAAAGCTCAGTTAAATAGATGATGTTGGAAAAAGGAAAATGTACATGCATTTCCCTCATTAACACATCTATCTCACCTACTCCTATTTCAATTTCAAATACATTCAGTAGTATTAAGTTTTAGTTTAGTTATTTTTACTGAGATTGAGGATGTCTGAGATAAACATTAATTATAAAGCCCAGAGGAGTTATTAGCATTTCTAATTAAACCTAATCAGGTTTTAATTGAAGGAAAGTTGTCATTAAAAACTGGGTCTTATTTATAGATAAGTGGACACAGTGACACAGCTAAAGTATTTGCAACAGAGTGTAAATATTTTTATCCAACATTAAGACACATGAGCAACTTATTTCCTGATTATAGAATTCTTATTGATGTCATTATAATCTTCAGACAACACATTCTTGGAGATATTACTTACAGTATTTGGAAAATATGCAGAATTGCCTTCAATTCTTTTTCATATTTTGTTACGTTTTAACTAATAATAATAATAATTTGAATCACACCTCGCTATAATAGGTTTCACAGCTGAAAATGAACATTAGAGCAAAAAACCAATGCTGTGTCTTATGTGTACTTACACATTGAGAAATATGCCATCATGCAGTGCACCACAAGCACCGAGATTGGGAAATGATGAACATTTCTCAACCTTCACACAACTTTGCTACATACCAGACAGAGAGGGGCCAGCAACCTATTTTCAAACTTACCAAAACAGCCACAGAAGAAGTCTTTGGCACCAATGGTGGCCTAATCTCCATGTCCTATGACAAAGGAGGCACGCGCAGGAAAGCAAAGCGTTAATTCTGAAGTTGAGTGATCAAAGCAGCCAGCAGGTGGGCGACAGCTGAGGTCACCTGTTGTCATTTTCAGTGAGCGCATAACAGCAGAGTTTGATTTTGGGACAACACTACCCTGTTGAAATTCGTGCACTATGGCAGTGAGTACTGTGTACACAGTGCACTATATGTGAGAGTACTGACTGAAGTATCTGATTTGAGGTACAGCACAAGCTGTGACGAGGAAGGAACAGCCTGTAGAGCTCAGAGACAGGAATGTGTCGAGGCACAGATTGAGGGAAGGCTGCACTGAAGGTCCCCAAGTGCATGGTGGACCGTGTGGAACGCTTTTTAGAGCTGGACCTGGCCAAGCTGAGCCAAAAAATGTATTATGTTAGTTTTATTGAATAAAAACCCACAAGTTTAAATAAAGAAAGTTAAATAATTACATGCTTGCACACATATTTATTAGTTTGAAGAAACCATATGAAATGCTGTTTTTTTTTTTTTTTCTGGCATTTAACACTGACAATATAATCTTTTTCACTCTTTCTTATAAACTGTCTTTCTCTCCCTACACAAAAAATAAATAAATAAAAGTGTAGATACTGGTATTTCCCAGTCAGTGCACTGACGTTTGAAGTAAAGCAACTTTGTAAGGCTGCTGAGTTAAAGCAGTAGCCTCAGCTACACTCTGAGAATCGATTGATGGCTTAGCATGTACACACACACACTACTCTCACACACAGACATACACACTCTCACTCACGCACACACACACACACACACACATGCACTCATATTAAACAGAAGTGGTTCAGCCAGGGGACAGCCAAGTAGTTGGGAAAGATGGGGAGAGAGTGATGGAGAGCAGGAGCGGTGGAGGCAGAACAGAAAGGAAGAAGAGTGGCTTTAGTCAAACTTAAACTCTCTGTGGCACGGAAGACTAATCACGTAACTATCTCAGTTTTATTTACCACATGCTTCTCAACTCCAGGATGTCCTTGGATCATAGGAAAGTAGAAAAGAGAGACAGAAACAAAGAGAGAGAGTTTCAGATACCAGTGCCTGTGGAATGCACCCAAACTTTACATTGTCATGACAGACATGGATGACAAAATGACAGAGGGACACAAGATGAAAGTCAGTGTTACTTTTGAAAAAGTGCAGTGACTTGAAATGTCTTTGTCTCAAAAGCAGAGATAAAAAATCCCTGTTGTTTATATTATACTGAGAAGCTATGCAAATCCCTGCCTCTTAATTGATACATTTGCTCTAAAGTTTCCAAAAGTGAACATCTCCAGTCCTATGGCAGGTGTATTTACACATGTTGTCAATGTTGTGAGGTTTGTTGGAAGTGGTTTATTTTCTGATGAACTAGTTTCATGCTCTGTAACTCACACCATTGCACCTTCATCTCTGTGTTGTTTGCCTTGTCTAGTCTTGATCCTCTGTATCACAAACGCCCCACTAAGAGCTGAGTGCTACTTATCCACCATACTGGTGGAACACATGTTCCCCCAGAGGCCCTTTCTCCATTATTTTGCTTTGCTAGTTACAGGTATATTAGAGAGACACAGAGGGTAATAAATAATTCACATTCTAAACAAACTTTGTAAAGAAAACTAGGGGTGACCAGTAGATTTATAGGTCAGTCAATTGTACTTATTAGGAAAAACAAAAATCACTAACTAACTAACAACTAAAAGTGTGCATGACAGAATCAGTTATTTCAGCAAATTCTAAGTAAAATGTTGACTCTTTAGTCAAAGACAGAGTTGTCAGTGGTTAGCTGTACAGCTATGGCATCTACTACGCTTTAAAGTCTCCCTCCAGTGAAAATCATGTTTTTAACCCCTTTAACATATTTTTACCTATGAACTGCTATGAACCAATGACACTCTCATAAAAACGGACGCAGGCAGCCGTGGTTTCATACGTAACATAATGACTTAAAACAATAAAAATATGAGGTAGTCTGCTAGTTGCTGCTATTCCTCGCAGAACATTTCTCATCTGACTCCGGGTCTGATTGAGGCTCAGACATGTAGATGTTTCCTTTCAAACTAACTACCTTGATACAATCTATTCGTTCACTGATCACCAAAATCTTACAGTACAGAGAGCAAGAATTTGCATTAGCACTTCCACTAATACTGTGTCAGTCGCTACCAGTTACAAGCTAAATCATCTTGATATGCTTTGCTGTTTTGCCTGTCAACCAACTGTAAACAACAATCTCACACTCAGGACCTCAAATGCGGTTTGAAAATCTCTCACTCCACTTCGTTGTTGTCTCTTGGGTGCAGATGAAGACACACAGAGAGAGCGCGAATCGTAGAAAAATTTTACATTTCTTTACTATTAAAAGTGCTAAAAATACATCCATATAAAGTTTGTTTTGATATAGATTGATATACGTTCTTATCGATCTATATGCACCTATCAATGTAGTTGGATCGTAGGAATATGAATCAATACATCGATGTAGGTGATGAATCGTTACACCCCTACTTTCTATACATGGATCTCTGTCTTTGTCTTGAGGGATACAGAGGACCACAACTTGGTGAGAACTATGAATGTTTATTTATAGCTAAATGTCTTCTGAATAAATGAGGCATTAATGATGAATACAGAACAACAAAGGTCAGACTCAAACAGACAAATAACACAATCTTTTGAATGACAAAATGAACTTGTCACTAAGTTTGGCAATAGTAAAATTAAAAAGTATGTGTTTGAGAGTTATCACGGATCGGTGGAAGGAGACAATCAACTTCTTCAGGATTTGAAAAGAAGAATTCAGTCCACAATCTGACATTAGCTCCTCAGAGACATCAGACTAAAATTTGTCTGCCTTTGCAGCATCTTCTCAGAGCTGAACACCTTTCAGTTGGACCCAAAGTGGCTGTTTCAATACTGGCATCACTCCACACTTTCCCAATAAAGTGATGCTCCCCAGGAAGCAGTAGTTTCCTGGCAATGAGGCTCAAACATTGGGGCTTCCTTACTGGGTGACCTTACTTCAGGATTGATTAGTTAAAGTTGATGATGATTCTTGCAAGCCACAAAAGTTGAGGTCTAAAGCGGCTTCTGGTGTTTCTTGGTCTGTTGTGGTTGGTTCTGTACAGGATGATTAGCTATAAGATACTGGTCATAAATGTTACAGGAGTTAAACAACAACTAATTTGATTAAGAATAAGTTTAACACAAGAAATAACTGTGCACTTACACTGTACCACAAGGATTGCAGAGACAGTTAGGGTTGGAGAAAGGTGGTTCCTTGTCTGGCCAATGTTAATTCTGACATTTTATTGTGAGAGGTGAGCAGGTCCTTTGGCAGATACCGACAGTTTGTGATAAGGTCTATTCAAAGCCACCTTTATCTCACAGTGGAATTCAATAATGGGTCCTCGCCACACAGGCTACTTTAAATGGTGTCTGTTTGAGCCTAATTCAGCCATTGATTTGCCAGAGTAATGGTGAGAAAATGCCGTGCCTCACATGTGGAGAAAAAAAATAATATGGTGGTGTTATATTAACTCTTTGGCCATGAATTTTTACTTTGTAAGCCACGCACGCACCGTTAAATATTCACCTTGGCATTGATCTTGTATCATTAAGAGAGAAGCAAAATTTGATTTTTTCATCTTGAGCCCACCTTCAAATGTCTTTTTGGATCGCTCTCTCTGTCCCAGTCTTCAGTTTTTTTTTTCTGTCTCTCAGCAATCCCATTGTGTCACAGCAGAAACAAAGGAGCAATTCATGGGAAAGGGAAGGGCGCAGAGAAAAGGAGAGTTGAGCCAAACAAGGAGGAGAAAGGGAAGGGGGCGGAGGGCAGTTGCAGACATCTAACAAGTTCTGATCAAAATTCAAAAGCAGATCAAGTGGATATGAAGTTTGCTTCAAACAAAAGTCCCCCCTCCCCTCTCTTGTGCCTCAATTCTCCTTACCCCTGTGGCTCTTATCATCCTTCCCTGCTCCTCATGCCGGCATCTGCTTTTCACTCCTCCACCAACCCAAACCCGATTTCTCTATTTCCCTTAAGGCCACGGGTAGCTCTCTGCTTTACTCCGTTTGCTTCCCACTCTAACACTACTGCCTCTTTCACTCACCCCCTCTACTCTCCCTACGGCCCCTTGCTTCCTCTCTCCCCGCATCTGATGAAAGGGGGAATAAATGGAGGAGTGCATGTTAATTTGTGGTGGCCACTCCTGACAAGCTTTAATCAGAGTGGGGAATCACGAGCCAAATCATCCAGAACATAGAGACAGACAGAGGGAGCAAGAATCTAGTCAAGCTCAGAGGTTTTAGGGGGCTCCACTGCTTTAAAAGCGATTCATGGTAGTTCACCTCATGAGTCATCTCTTTAAAACTCAACTACCTTTGTGAGCATCTTGTTTGGTTTGCTCTATATTATCACCTTGCAAATTCTGTGAAAAAATTAGAAAGTAAAACTTGACACTGACATTTTTACCATGTCCCTGGAACTCTCAGCCCTAAACTGAGCCCAACTGACCAGAGCATGTGACTAGAAATGAGTGTGAGCTGGCGGGGATGCGAGACAGGGGATTTTTTTTTTTTTCTTAAAGGTCCCATATTGTAAAAAATTAGACTTCTGTGTCTTTTTTTGATTATATTAATATTGTGAAAGTCTCAATGTGCTCAGTCCACGGAGAACCTGCACACACAGATTGTATTCAGTATTCCACCCAGACCCACCATCCAGCCTTGCAGGATTTATTTTCTCTTCATGTTTTCCTGAAATCTGCCATATTTTTATTTAATCACTCAGGAAACAGTCAGCTTAGTGACCTGTTGTAGCTAGAGCTCCAGGGAGAATGCTGAGAGAGAAGATGTAAAACTATGTTTTTAGTACTTAAAATCACAAATATGTTTTTAAATATATCAAAACATAGGGAACATTGGGAAAGTGTAAAATGTGGGACTTCAATTTTAGTCCTGTAACAATCATACTGAGCTTGAAGCACTCCCCATTCCCAAGTGTTAAAGTCAAAACCAAAATACAATACAAATGTTTTATTTATGTATTTATTTTTCTGAGCAAGTGGTGAGTGATTTGAGTGTATCAGGGTCAAATCTTTCTGAACACGGAGTGATATTAGGTGGAGCAGAGTGGCCTGGAGGGGCCATGAGCAGAGGAGCGGAGAGGACGGACAGCTCCATAAGCAAGGAGCGGAAATTCTCACCGCTCTAATCACTCTCTGCTACTGACAGGTCCCCAAATATAGCAGTCTCAGTTTTGAAAAAAAGTCAAGTATTCTCCAGTTAATTATTCTTTTAAGCAAAAGTTGAGCTCTATCACACTGTAGCTTATGGACCCAAAAACAAACAATCAAACAAAGACAATGTTTATCGTATTGTATTTATTTCCATTACAAGTCAAACGAGTCAAACATCTCTTATCTGGTTTGAAAAAGAAAAAGTAAAGAAAGACTATGAAAAGTACAAATAAGTGTGTATTTCTTTGACCCTGGATAGTATAGTATCAGGCTCTGTATAGATTCTTTATAACGTACTCCTAAACCAAACGAGCCAAGACTTAAATCTTTAAATCTGTGATATTTTTCTTTATATAACACAATAGCACGGTGGGACAAAGTAGCACTTCCTTTTAGCAGTGGACAGGTGTTTTGGCTCCTTTATAATTAACTGAACTCACACCTGTTATAAAGGATATTTTTACCACAGAGAAAATCAGCAGCCTTATTTTACTCTGAACACTTGATAAGCAACAAGCCACCAGCATGAAAGTCATTCAACTTCTAAAAGTCGACTGACTGTGGCACCAAGTTGAGTTTTTAGAGGTACTTCAGACTTCCTAATTGGATCGCTCTTTCCTCCTTCTCTGTCTCTCATCAGGTAATCAGTCTACAGTCTCCAAAAAAAAAAAAAAAAAAAACAGCTTGATGTCAATGGATGGATTTCTGTAACAAGCCATAAAAGTGCAATGCTTAAGGGAGTCTCACTTTCCCTCATCTCTTCTTTATTCTTTTTCACTCTCAGTGCCTCTCACTCTTGTCAAAGCCGTGATAGTGAGCAGTTCAATGGAGTGACAGTCCCAAAAAGGAGGAGAAAGAAAATGATGTCTGTTTTCTTCCTTCACTGCTGTGCGCTCCCTTTTCTTTTCTCTGCTCCTGTTTTGATTTACTCTATTTTCTGCATTGTCACATATCCAACATCCTGCTGAAGGAAAATAAAACCAGCGATGAATGAAGAGATGCAGATGGAGAATCACAGTTAGATAGAAACAGCTAAAAATATCCAGGGCTTTTGGTGTGGCCAAGTCAAAGGAACGACTTCTACTCTCTTTCCTTGTCTCTAAAAATTATTCCTTAAGTCTTATGATGAGTCATTGCTTACTAACACTTCCAAAATGGCCTTTTTAGGCCCAGATTTGGCAGTTCTACAAGGAAATTTGAAGTTTTAGTGCCATCTCTGGTGTAATGTGAGTGTATTATCTAAACATTGGGGTAGCAGTCATGCGTGCATCAAAGTAAACTTTAATGGACCAGAAAGGACTAATTGTACATATTCTGATTTATGATTCATGCACAGTAATGGGGCTATGCTAAGATAGACTTCACATCAGCTGTAAAGCAACAGACCAAGCAGTCTTGTAGCTTAGTTGAGGTGAAGCCAGGCAAAGTACAACTTAAAGTAACTGTCTGTGACATTTTGTATATCTATATAGAAATCTATCACAGGCTGATATGCTGTATGGGAAACACAATGAATCACCATTGTTCACGAAAACATTTCCCTTGTTGCTGGAAACATGTGGGAGCAGGATCCAGGGTTGAGCAGATAAGGAAAAGAAAACACCAAAGAAACTCAAACTGCATCATCATACTGCAGAATTAAAGAGACACAGTTGAATCTCTCTGTGGAAGACATGCATGCTAAATAGGAAAGGGACCTTCCAAAAGAGAGAATGTTGGCATTTCCTCTCCAAAACAAAAAAAAAAAAAAAAGCTCACAAGAAAAGGCGGATGAGAGGAGATGCAGATGTAGCTCTTAACTGGTGCTCTTTTTTATTTAGTAATTTTATTTGGTAACCACTCAAAGCTACAAGCAGAAACCACATCAACGTATGTCACTTTTCAACTCATTTGGAGTTCAATATCTTGCCCGAGGAAGCAGCACATGTTTGCATTTAGAAGAAGGTCAAACAACCACATCCACCACAGATTTAGAGAAAAAAAAACCCCAACAACAACGTTATCTTCAGGTTACTGTTTACGCTGTGTTGCAGCAGTACACCATAGTGTTTCTAAAGTTTTGAAGGGCACAGTTGTTTAATCAAGTGGAGTTAAGAGAGTCCTGGATGCTACATGTTATAAAACTTCTCACATTTTGCAAAGGTTGCAGGAGCGAGGTGGTCAGCAGAGGCCAACTACACAGGAAGTTAAGTGTTGACAAAACATGTATGGTTTATGTATAAGTAGTTTATCTGAAATATAGGCTGAATTTTAATAACCATATAAAAGTGACTCAATGGTGACAAAAATGACACAATGGTGTCTAAAATACATTGTTCACAGTATAAATGGTTTGATACCACAAAAAATAGAAAAGATGAAAATAATTGAATAATCCAACTATTAAATTTTTACTTGATTTAAAAATTAAAAATTCTGTTTTGGTGTTACATACTTTTTAAAATAAAATTTAAAATATCAAATCATTTTAGGATGACATAAATTTGCTTGAGATATCCAGTTAGCTAATCTGCTGTGGATTACTCAGAAGTCTGGTCATGCTTATGAATCAGTGTTTGCATGTTCTTCCATCTTTTTAGTAATTACGCACTTTGACCGGAACAGCGATATTATAGTAGCTCCTTAATCTAGCAGTCTAGCAGACACCACTAATAGACAGACTGCAGTCCTGATCTGGACCCAGACATTGTCCTATAAGGACCCAGATGTATAAACTATAAATTATTGAGTATTAAAACGTTTTGACATGGGGTTTCTAGTTTAACCGGAGCAGCTTTTCAAGCCAAGAAGATGACATGATGCTAGAGACATCAGAAGAATAAGTTGCAAAAGCGGAACAGATTAGGAAAAGAGTAAAGGACTGTGTTTGTCTCGCTTTGTAAAATTCAGCACTTTATTGTATTTTTCTGTAATTTATCTTGCTGTAGCTATTATTTTAGCCTTTATTTTCCTGGAAAAGCAAAAAGAACATACATTATATATTGTTATTATCCTGTGAATCATTTCAACATTTGTATGTCCTTGCCATGAGATTGCTGTGTTTGGTTGTCTATTGGATTGGCCGGTTGGTGTAAATGCGTTTCTATGTGTAAGCTTGTCTCACCTATGTTAGAAACGTAGAGTTTACGTCAGGAGGAAAATTAAGAGAAACAAGACTTACAGAGAGCAGTTAAATGAGGACAGAGCTGAAGACGATATGGGGAGGAAGATGAAAATTGCGAAACATTTGAGTAGCAGTTGGGGTAAAAGAAGACGAGACAGAAAGTAGAAGAGGATATGATGGAGATAGGAAGGTGCAGAATGGACTAAAATGACAGAGGACTGTATAAAACAAGATAATGGAAAGTTTCAGTATGGAGAAGTAAGTAACATTGACAGAAGGATTTCTTTTCTTTAACAAAGTGCTGTTCCTTTTCTGTATGTCCTGCATTTCCCTCCTTTCATTCTACCTCCTGCATTCATTCTCACTCTCAGTTATTTTCTGTCTGAGTATCTTCCCTGTGGTGTAGGAGGGTGCGGTAATGGTCCTCATTGTCAATTTGTGCATGTAGGTGAATATTTAGTTTGGTTTTATTTGTCTGTGTACTTTAGGGCCATGTGTGTTGGAGTGAATATTTGTGTGTGTGTGTGTGTGTGTGTGTGTGTATCTGTATGTGTACAGCCAACCATGAAAGTGTTGTATATAAGGGATCATGTGGTAGATTACCTGTTCAGATAGGCACAGCAGAGTTCAGATGTAAACAGGAGGCAATAATCTTCCTGAAACACCAATGACATCTTCAAATCTCATTACTACCCAGATGTGCAAGACTGAATGATAAGGTTCAAAGCTAGCAGAGTTATTTTCAATTAATATTCACTTGTATAACATTTCACAAGCTCATCGGATGTTACCTATAGAGCAAACTGTGGCTCTCTGAAGTGAGCGCCTTGGTATGCAGTGTGTATCTTACCATTTATAGCTGCCAACTCACATACACACTTTAGACACTTTCAAGCACCACGCAGATCACAGCACAGTTTCAGTAGTTCTTGGTACAAAAACACCCACTTTCAACAAATTGAACAGTCTCATTTATCCACTAGAAAACTATACTTTTCCCAGAAAATGATATTGGAATGGCTGCATTTTATCTGGACCAATTGAGAGACCGAGACAAAGACAGATGAACTGCAAACAGCCTTTCAGGAAATTTGGCACTAGAGCCACATCACGAAAATCACGCTCATATTCTCCTTGTAGCACACAGTGTGGATGGCATATTAGTAAGATGAAGAGTTTTCATGAGTTTTCAGAGGGTTAGAGATTGTATCCTGCACAACATCATCGGTTTACTTCGCACAGATCAGCAATTTGCAAGGAATGTTTTGATCACTACTACAAAAAAACACACATAAAAGTGCAACAGGTCTACACTAATGGCTTTAAATGACTTTAATTTCATGATGAGCACATACTTGGCTATTGCAACATTAGCCTTCTTTGAAAGTAACTAGCAAGTGAAACAACAAAAATGTTCCATGATTTGATCTTGTGTCCTTGTACCAAATCAAGGTATGTATCTGTATCAATTCTTTTTTAAATGAAAGCATACCTGACTATTACTAAAGTGGTTTATAGGCAGCAGAGCAATCACAACAAGGGGGTAGTTTGATTGGATATCAGTTGGCAAAAACTTTGATAACATTTTGAAAGAGAAAAGTTGACGTCTAATTTATTCATTTGTCCACCATCCGCCACCATCTGACCCAACAATATGGGTGAGGATAATTAGATGCTCTACAGCTCCAATACTCTATGCACCTCCATAGTACTCCAATCAAATCTGAAGTAGCTCATTTAAATCCCCCTTGAAACGTTGACTGCTTTGCATTAAAAGACTCAGGATTGGTCATGATACCTGCTTGTAGCTTCAGAGGTTGATAAATACTATATTTCCTCATCTGTTTGGCTGCATGTCAGTGACCAGATTAGGTTGATGGCACTGGTGTCCAAACCAGCACTTCAGTCCGGTGACAGTCTGTCACTTCTCATGAGAGCTAGCGATGAATGGAGTAAAAACAGAGGATGGGGCATGAGATCTCAAGTTGTACTTATTCTCACTCAACACTGTGAAAACCAGTGAAACATGATTTTGTTCTTCTGTTGCATGAATTGAACCATAAAGCTGATGGTTATTGCGCAGCACTCCAAATCATATTTTAGCTATGGTTAAAACAGCAATGGTCATTTCTTGATTTAACATCAGTGAAAACAGTCATCAAACCCCAAGTGGACTTTTTTCAGTGACCTAGTTCTATCACTTCTAAGTGGTAAGGGCAGTCTAAATTCTTTCACACATGTACCCTTACTCAGGGTGGACTCAGATAAGGATTTTTAAAGTCTAGGCAGATTTGAAATTGGGTTGCATCACACACACAAGAAGAAATTCTACAAATGATCTGCTTGTGAACATACAAGCAAGAACGTACAAGATCAGAAATGAACACATCACACACTACATGATGTTCAGATAGTAGCAGGAGCTACATACCATCAAGTTTTTTTTTCTCATACACACACAGATACAGATTCATATTCACATATACACTGCAAGTTTTCCAAAACCTTCTTTTTCTGTGCAGCTGACTGCACCTTCAAGTCTTGAGCCTTTCCACTGCACAGTCTTCACAGTTGCAACTTCTCTTTTTCTAATGGTAATTGATTTGTTTGCCATCGTCTACCCTGGGTCCAAAATTGATCCAGAAAGACAACAGTGATGTTTGGTCCAAATTCTTGCAAATATCAACTGAGGTTGCACACTGTTGCACTAATCATGTCAATTTAGGAAGTGAAAACACTATCTGGATGCATTACCAGACATCCTGTGCTGAACATCAGCACCAACTGAGGATTGTCCTCCAATCCTCTCTGGGAGCAAACCAGGGGTAATTTATTCTGAATAAACTGTAGTCTGGGTTAGTCTTAATGGAAACACACACATGTGTGCGCAAGTCACACATACAGTACAAGCACTGTCGAAAGCGAGCCATTTGCTGTGATGGGCTTTTGTAAGTGGTTACCATGGTGAAAATTAGCAAGCCAAACCACCTGCGTTGATTACCCTTTCAGAGATATGGGGATACAAATAGCAGTAGTTAATCTTGTTTAGGGCACACAAATTCATTGTGACAGCTTGGCTGCTTCAACCCTGCAAACTATTGCAGTGTAAATTGAACGGACTGATTGTAAGAGAGAGAAAGAAAAGAAGAGAAGGCACCTACTACAAACTATAAAAAAAAAAAAAGAAAAGCAAGAAAAAAAAGTTTTAGGTCTAGTTTGGGCTGAATTTAAATTGTTTGCTATATTCTGAGCAACATTTTTTTTTTTTTACTTAGCTTCTAAACTAGAAAACAGAACTTGTGCATTTGTATGCGAATATGACAGCCAAAACTGTGACAGTGTAAGGGTTGCTTTGGGTGAAATATAGTTTCACCATTTTTCATAATTAGCCAATAAACATGCAGGGAGATATTGGGCCCATTAAAAACTTCACAGCCCAAGTATGCAGGCAGGCAGGAAGACACACACACACAGACACACACACACATATATATGCATGTAAAAATCTGCATAGTTGGACAGGGACTTGTACAGTATATGCAGCAGTGCAGGTACCTCAGTTCTTAGAGTCATTTTGAACAATTCCTGTGAAGTTAATAACATCAACAAATAACACCACAGGAAGGAACATGCATTGGCTGAGTTATGGTTGTAATGATTACATAGGTCATAGAGGAACATACATCTCAGAGCATGAACCTCTCCCTGCGGGGGGACACGCTCTGTGTAGAAAACTATACAAGTGAGATTAAAGGGAAGCAGATCAACAGCAGTGTTTGGTAATAAAGTAGATACTTAATCATAAATGTTGCAAGCAAGCGGCGCCTTTTCAGAACACATATATGAACCACAAAGGCAGAGGGGCTCTCTGAGGGCTACAGAAAAAAAAAAGAGTACTGTATAGCCCACACAGATGTACACATACACAAACAAAACACAGTTATATGATACCCGGTAACTATCATAAGATATAGAAAATGACGTTCTGCTATACATTTGAAACCCCACCACAACCTTTTTTTTTCTTTGCTGTTTTGCTGTTGTTTGTTTGTTTTTTATGTGGAATGAAATTAATGCATTAACTAATCAATAAACAATCCCATCCTACACACAAGTGAAGAACAAAATGTCAACTTTTTTTTTTTTTTTTTTTTTGCAATGGCTCAGAATGAGTTGGCTTGGATGACTTTGCTGTAAGCACACAATAGAAGAGTTCTTGTTGTGCTGGATGTTTGCTGAAGAAAATTCCACCAGCCATTATAGTCTTGGTGCTCTAATTATGTTGTCTGCCTAAAATATGTTTTCTCTAGCAGCTTCCTATTGTATCTTAGCTATTGTTTAGATTGCGTTGCTTGTGTATACGTTTCTTCCCATTTGGCCTCAAACACAAATTGATTTTTGAACACTCCCTGTAATTTTCTGTAATTTCCCATTCAATCCTTTGCTCCATTAATGCAGGCGTGTGGTTGTGGTCCAACCCCAGCGAGTAAGCAACTCTGCAGCTGCGTTTTTGATTTTTCATGGTAGCTTGTGCTTATATTGTCTTCCCAGTTTGTTAAGCTCAAAGTTGTTAGGATTAAACTAAATTCACAGTGTTAATTGAAATGTGACCAAACAGCTCTTTCATTGGGTTTTAATAGTTTTTAGACAACAATGAAGCTTAATGGCACTGTCAGATACTTAGGTATTAGGTAGTAGGGGCAAATAATGCAAACCTAACACAAGCTAGTTGAGAGTTTAGCTGATGAACAATCTTAATTACCAAACGATGTAATTTTAATGTAATGTAACTAAAAATAATCTATTCAAAACAGATTATTTTTCTTGAGTCTCTAGTCGAACCATTCCCTGTACATTTTGGCAATGGATAGATGCCTGTGACTTTGATAATAATACACATATACTGTACATGCAAATTGAAATGAACACATATACTCACACTCATGTACCCTCTGTATTTGGCTGCATTCTTGATGTTATTATTTGCTTTTGTTTTTTGTTGCTGTTGTTGCTGAACATATGTATTTTTTTAATGTGCTCTCTTTTCTTACAGGTAAACTTAAAAAAAAGGGGGGTGTGTGAAAATAACCCTTTGTACCATAACCATTCCTTATGTCAAACATCTTGGGATCAGTTGGTTGTTTTTGAAGTGAAAGTTAATGGCTAAATGAGGAATGCAGTTCGTCGCAGGAAATATTATTTCCAAGGCTCAATTTTTCTTGGTGAAAAAGTACATCAATGCTCGTGTAATTGCACTTCATAAATGTGCGTCATTTTTGCAACATTCAGTGTCCATGTTCAGTGCCAGTGCAGAAAGTAACATGTCCTTTATGTAGTGGGAGTGATGACAATATAGCACATCCTTAACTAAGTGTTTTAGTTCCCTTTCATTGGCCACTCAGGGCCAATACCTTCCTGTTACAGTGTGGCTATGAACATATTTTGAGAACATTTGTTTGCACAACCTTGGGGGCATCATTCCAGTTTGCGTTTCCATTAGCTTTCTATACTTGTGCTTGTTATTCTCCACAGGGCTCCTCCAAAAATAAAAGATTTTATTACATGTATATTTTAAATCTGTATTGTTTTTATTAAAAAGTAATAATAATGAAAAAACTCTTTTACTACCATCAGTAAAAATCTAAATTTAAATATTTGTAGTCTAGATTTTTTGTTTAAAAAAACAGTGTTTAAAAAGTTATTGAAAGTTATTGTCTGGGGACATGTATGTGTTTGCAACCTTGTCCTCAGGAGACTCAGGTTCTACTTGATAGATATTATCTTTCCTGTTTTGTCAGTGCAATCCAGCACTGGCCTTTCCTGTTTTCTTTTCTTCTCACCAACTTTATATTAGAACTCCATCCTTTCCTCCTCTCCCCAAATGGAGAATCTATCCCAGCTTGTTCCAAACCAGTGAACCAACTGACAAGATGCAAGTTCCAAACCACTAGTCACCAAGTGTTCAATGTTACTGCAGCGCTGGACACAAATTTCTTTTCCTATAAATTACATTCATATGCATTTATTTTGAGTTGGGGGAAAGCATGTTTTTGAGAGAGGATTACGTTCTTCTCCAGCATTTCTGACAGGATATCCATATTGAATGTGCCCCCAAAATGTTTACTGTCAATGGTTTTGATCAGATTTCTGTTGAATATCCACACTTGGCAATGAAAATTGCCAGTGAATGGAAATCAGTGTGGATGGTTGGAAACAGGGGTTGGCGCAGGACAAACTGTCCATTTTCTGCTGCTCATGTGAATGAAAAAAAAAAAAAAAGTAATACATGTTTTTTACACTCAAAAACCTACAATCTAAAAGCTTACTGTCACCTCTGTAAAAGCCATTTTATCACTGGCACAAAATATTTAAAAATACAACCTATAATGACTAAAAGATGAACAACAACTGGTTCACATCATCTCGCTTCACATACAGTGAGCAATTTCGAAATGTGAAGCTATTATTCAAATACAAACACATCTATGCTAAAATAAGATCAGTTGCATCAGTGTCACAACTCTTTCATTCCCGTTCATTACGTCTGCTGGCATTTAGAGAGTCTGACACAAAGTCCTGCTGGCGGTGGAGGGGCCATTGAGAAGTCTGCGACAGATGAGTCACTTTTTCAATGAGGTGTAAGATCAAAATGACTCAAGTTATGTTTAGCTCCCTCAAATTTCTTTGACCACATTTACACCTCTAAGGACCTGAAGTCCATGTTTGACAGGTCAGTGTTTGTCTCAGGGGGTTCTACAGTGTCTCTCTTAAATTAGTCACTGTCGTGGGATAAGTTGATAATTAAAGGTCACGTACTGAAATTTTGAGAGAAATAACAATAATGTTTAGACTGATAGTGCTTCAAAAAATCATTTATGTTTGTTGTTTTTTGCTACCTCAAACTCTACTTAACAGTGTGAGCGTAACGAGTGAAGCAGAAGAATGAGCAGATCTTCTCTCTGTGGAGTGGCTTTGTCCCGTCTTTACCCCCAAACCTCAGGTGGCCCAATCAAGCACTGGGCCTTTGAAGTGCAACTGACTGCAGGCCTTCGCACACTGCCCAGCATGTGTGTGTGTGTGTGTGTATATATGTGTATGTACGTGCGTGAGTAGTTTGTGTCTGAACTAGTGGATTATTGTGTCCGCATCTCCAAATGCTTCCAATAGCGTGGGTCTTTCTCCCCCTACAGTAGCAACATTAAGGGAGCGATAACAGTTGTCTATCCAATCTGTTCCCTGTGACAAGAGGGAGGAAAATGAGTCACGTGACTGAATTTGTTCCCCCTAATAAAGGCAGGTTCCCTTGGGTAAATGTGCCGTTGATCACCAGAAAACATCTACATCATAACCATGTTATGTACCTGTGCTCTCTTTACACAGCAGCTCCCCGAGGTGCCAGTAGTTGTGCCTTCATTGCAAGGGACATGATTCATTGCAAACTCTCCACTATATGCTCTGATATCTCTCCCTTACGTATATGGACTTATCCCTTGTTAGCTTTCACTACTACTAATGCAACTGATACTTGATTAATTGACTGATTATATTAATTGAGTGGTTATAGCTGAAGTAATTCTTCTATTAATGTACTTGCATTACGGCTGTTGTCAGAGTCAGAAAAACATGAATGTCTTGACCCTTTGCAGAGAATGTGGACAACATGAAAACACACTGTCATTGTAGAATTAGAAAAGCAAGAATTTTCGTTGTGCTGTTGGTTTCTTAGATAGTATTTCACTAAACAATGTTAGTTCTGTTCAAGTAGCAACACCATGACCTTGCCGGTCGAATTGTGAACTGCTGTTCATGTAGCCATCACCATCCTGGTTTTCTGAAACCAGAAGAAACCATATTTGGAGAAGAAGGTGGAGCTGAGGAGGAGTGAGGGGTGGATCTGACCTGCTGTGTACTTTATCCTGATTGTCAGGCAGGTCGCCGTTTCTGGTACAGTCTGTCAATCATGGGGTAGCACGCACTAATGCATATGCTGCTTTATTGTCTGTTTTCCTCTAAATATTCCACTTAAAGCTGCTCCAGAGACAAGCACCAACTCGAAACCCTTTTGACAAACTACATTGTAGCCAAAAATAATTGAATGATTATAGGTATGTTCAATGTGCCTTACCCTTTGATTTTAACCTAAATATGATTAATAAAAGAACTAGATGAATCCACAACAGAAAGCAAGCTCAAACTAGAAGCAAACATCGGAGAGACATTACATTAAGGCTATATATTGCCCTTGAGTTACACTGTGTAGAAATACACAGAGTAACAGTTAGTTTGTAGCTTCAGATGCTTTTATTTTACCACTCTGACGTCAGCTCCCAGGCCAGATGTCTGCCCACCAGATACAGAAGGAGCGAGTGTGCGCTCAGTGAGAGCTATCCTCACTCTCTTGATTCTCCAGATACCACTCTCACCAGGAATGGGATGTGTGAGACTGCAGTTGAAGAGGTTTTCCTCCTTAGAAGAACCCTCTAGAGCTAGTAACCAATCAGAAAAAGCCATGTTTGCTCCCCAAGGGGTTTGATCCTATCAGGCAGTAGCCTAAAGAGGACTGTGTAGCAGTAACCCTGACAGACTCTGGAGTGTGCTGTGATTGGCCACAGGTGCACACACACACACACACACACACACACACACACACACACACACACACTCAAACACACATACACCAGACACTCCTCACATGGTAACGGTGGTATGGTGGTATTTCCCCACTTGACTGTCTTCTTTTGTTTGAGTCAATCTGCAACCCTGAACATGTAGCTGTCTTAGGTGGTGATACAAATGACAAAATGTAGCGTCAAAGGAAAAAAGGGAGTCAATCAAAGTTACATGCAAAAAGGCATGGGTCACTTTTGGTTTAATGACAATTACCAACATTCATCAGCTGTGAGGTCTGGTAGTCGACACTTAAGTCTCTTATACAGGATAAAGAGCAGAGCTGCAAAACTGATATTTGTGGGATAACAGTACTATGTATGTATTTTTTTGTTGTTTTTATATCTAATAATTTAAGAGACATGGCCTGCAGAACTATAAGATTAACTTTGGAAATACTTCTCCTTATTTTCTTGACAACATTGCAGTTATCTATATGGTTAGTTTAGTTTAAACTAAAATTACTTGAAATTACAATCACCTCATGCTCACTGTTTTGCATATGCATATGATTTGTCATTGTGACATTGCCAGAAACTCCCTGTAAACTTTGCAGATTCTGTGATCTTTGGGCAGACTTGCATTGGCTGTTATATACTTATATACATGTTTATGTGACTGTGATCACTGTTGCACTAAAGCAACAACTAAAGCTGTCTACCCTGCATTGAAACATATATTGTTTTTGAGCTTATGAAGGGAGGCAAGCAATATGCTACAACATGAAGCAGTGAACAGAGCTATCACAAGGATCAGGTTAATGAGTCCTAAAAATATCAGTAATCATTACTGACTCAAAATCGATGGCCGAGCTCCTCATGGGTATTTATAGTGATTATTTATTCTCACTCTGTCCACCTACCAATGCCTTGGGAAAAAATAGGAAATGGATTGTAATGCAGATTGTTAGTTAATCAAGTTCTTTGGATGACAAGGTCACATCCAGGACATCCCAGCTAAATAAAAACAGGCCCACCATCATGTCCCTTTGAAATTCTTATCGATACGGACTCTGAATGGATTTTTCTCCAATTCTGGCAGTTTATTTTCTCCCACAATGTTTATTATCATCATTCATACCCCAGTTCCCACCTCTTCTTTCACTTCTATTGTGTATCCTGCTTTTACCTGTGTCACTCTTTGTCATTTTGTCAGGTGTTGACATCGTGATCTTCGTGATGGTCTTATTTTCTTAAAGTCCAGTGGCACGTTTGCAGCCGTTTTTTTTTTTTTTTTTTTTTTCAGGACAAGTGCTCTACCTTGACTGTTGTTTTTGCTGACTAAGCCTTAATCGAGGTGATTAAACATGTAAACAGATTAGAAATATTAATCCTTTGTTGTTTGAGGTGATGGACAGCCCCAAGGTGGCGGATGTTGTTTGCTCATTTTCTTGTTGTTAATTTTGTTGTTAATTTTCTTGCTTTTATCTATTCTCTCTGGCACTAAATGTGTGTGTTCGCACACAAGTGTGTTGATGTGTGTGGCAAAGGCCTGTCTCTCCTGAGATGGTTGGAGATTGGAAGTAGCTGTTTGTTTTTATTCTCTTCCCCTCTTTTTCCTCCCTTTCCCTTCATTTCAGAGAAGATGGCCATGTACTGTACCACCCGCTAATCAGCAGTGCTGAGATTAACTCAACAGAAAACCAAACAAACAAAGAACGAGAGAGATTTTTCTTCTCTGCCTGGACTTGGCAAGCACTCCTCCCTTCCCTGGATCCCTCATTCCTTGTCCGAACTGAGACGAGAGGGAGTGTAGAACAAAGGAGTAAGCATCCCTTTGTTGGGATTAGGTGAAAAGAGAAAGGCTCTTGTCTTTGAGGCACTGGGCGCATGTTTCCCCATCTAATTTAATAATGCGCCTTTGTGCCTGTGAGATATCTTGTGTGTTTCTTTTTTTTTTTTTTTTTTTATGGTTGTGCCTGTGTGTCTGTGTGTATTTGCTTTTGAAGAGCTAACCTCACGCTTATGAAATATCCTGGTCGTGCTGATATGTCGGTATCTTACACCATGACGAGAGACAAAGTGATTCTAAATAATCCACTCTGACCTGTGAAATGACGGGGAAGGCTTTGAAGACACACGTGTTTGCGCGATGGTGTGTCGCTATACGCGTGTGTGTTTGTTTGTGATAACAGAGGCTATAAAAATAATAATCTGCAGCAGTGTGGCACATCCCTGTGTGGTTTGATTGGATTTGAAACGCCTTTGTTAATTTTCGTTCATTTACAGTTCAGGCGTTTGCACATAAATAAGCATGACATGAGTGCTCTCTCTCTTGTCTCTCTGCACTGTATCAACTCCCCTGCCCTGAAAAGCACAGGTATAGGGCGCTGACGGGGTCATGCTCTATGGATGTGTGTGTCTGTGTTTGTCATGTTTACAGCTTGCCTTGTTAAGTGTGTGGTGTGGACAAATACACAAGTATATATGAAACAGCTCTTCATGGATTTAATTCCTAGGAGAATCATTGCAACGCTACATTACGTCTTGCCACAGCCATCAGTGTTGTCATATTTGATTCCTTCCTCTGTGCATACTGGTCATCTAAGAACTTTTGACTTCCATGAAGTTGCCTTTAAGCTGATACAACATGATTGCTGTGATTAAAATAATATCACTCCATCCTCTCTGTCTTAGGGTCAGTGGTCCTTTGGGGAATGGGAGGAGCAGAAGACATTCATCACATGTCTCAAGGACCCCATTCTCCACATATTTAGTTTGGGGGGGGGTTGATGGAGATAATCAATTTAGCTGCTAATCCAAATGGCCTTACAGGTGACAGGATGAGGCTATTGACCTTATGTCAAGCTGAAAACCACTTGGAATTAAGCATTCAAGATCTCAGGATCTCCAGAAGGCACCAAAGGGATAAGGGCCCTTTTGTCTTGGTCTGTGTGCCATACCTCAGAATGAATTTTGCAGTTTTACAGCATTCTTTTACAACACAGGAAATCAATAGGCCCTTAACTAAACCCCTAAATATAATGCTCACTGCTATTGGCTCTTTCTAACTGACCGATTGCCCTCACTTTAAATGTTATTGGCCAGCGCTCACCTCAGCCTGTCTTTGTTCTGCACACAGGAACCAAGGCATCTAAGATTGGACTATTTATTTTATTTAATTTGACTTACTTTTGGTTCTCCTGTATAGTATGTGTGTTTGGGCTCAAACCTTCTAAGTCATACTCACACTGAAATACATTTTGAAGGCAGTCAGCAAGCCAAGGTACAGAATAAGAACGAGAGAAGGTAGAATGAAGATGAAGAGAGAGAGAGAGACAATAAGATGGTTAGTGATAAAAAAAAGCTGGAAACCTATAGAGACACACTGCCCTCCCATCAAACAACCTGTGACATGTCAAGGTCAGTAATCACCCCACCTTTTTACTCTTTGCACAACAATTTGTGTTGCATCACCTATACACACACATACTCACACATACACATACACAGACCTGTGCACAGCCAAATAAACACACTGTGACACCTCTGAACCCTCTGCAGGAGTAAATTAGTTCTTTCCTTCGGGGTAAAACTCCAGAGTGAAAAAGTGTTTACAAGTGAGTGTGTGCTGTTTGTGTATCTTGTGTGCACTCCTCTGTGTGTGTCCAAGTGTGCTTCTGCATAAGTGCGTATTGGAGCGCCTCTCAGGCCAGGCAAACACAGGTCTCGACCCTGTCATTGTGTGGGAGTTGGGAATAGCGAGAGGCAATGGAGCTGGAGACACCGAGAAACCAGAACAAGACCTGTTAGAAGCCCCCGTGGACTTTTTACAGCCAGCTAGAGAACAGGCCTGCGGCACGACAAAATATGACACAAACACACAGCACTCCCAACATGAGACAATCAGGAGGTAGACAGGAGGGAGAGAGGACAGGAGGAGAGAAGAGAGGACAGGACAGGAGAGGAGAGGAAATTCATTGTTTTTGTATGTTATCAATGTGTCTGAAAGGCACTAAGAGCAAAGACTGTCACAACCGAGGAGAGCAAATGGGAGCTGTAGGGAGTGGTGAACAAAACATGTTAATCATCTCCCAGCAGTCCTTTAGAGTAGACTGGCCTAATTCTGTCTTGTGCACAAATGTGTGTAAATGCATGTACGTGCTATAGCCTGTGTGTGTGTGTGTGCGTGTGTGTAGTGATGGTCACGTCACATGGAACAGCTAATGAATTAAACAAAGACTGTGTGGGAGTGTTTAAGTGATGTGCTAAGTGCTTACAGTACCCATTTTACAGGTCTGTGTTTTGTCTCCATGTGTATAAGCTTTGTGTGTGTGTGTGTGTGTGTGTATTTAGCTTTGCACAACAAAGATCTTATATTTATCTTTGCTGAACAGCTTGACATACATCAGTGGGGACACAGACATGATCTGAACGCCTTGAGTTGAATCTGTTGGTCGACATCTGGCTTCAAATCTAAGACAGAAGAACAGGAAAGCGGCAGAAAGGAAAGAAGGAGCTCATTGAAATCAACCTCAAAGATCTTGGTGGAAACTTCTCGTAATCAAGATCAAGAAGAATGGCAAAAAAAGAAGCAAATGCAAGTAACTGTCTCAAAACACACACTATGTGCATGAGGTCACCACTTTATACCAAACCGATGCATGTTGCATTCCCTCAGGGTGAAAAAAAGGATTATTCTAAGATGCAAAGATAAGTTGTTTTATAATTACTTTTAATGCCTTTAATTGCAAATGTATATTGAAATCTGATTATTTTCTTGTTCCATCAAAGGTCAAACCAAACATCTGATTTGCTCTAATAATTACTCAAGTGCTAACATTTCTGCAATTTATGCTTTTAGCAGCTTCACAGTAAATCAATAAGCCTTCACATTTTGGAGCCTAATAAGTTCTCATATCAATGGGTTAGTAAAATTGAGAGTGAAAAAAGCCTTGTGTGTTCTACGTTTTGTCTTCCATTGGTGGGTTTGGCCTTTGGTTGGCCTTTAGACTATGGATTGGACCTTTAAATGTTTTGGGTCTTGTTTGGTTACTCTATTATCATAGACACTATGTATAGATGAACTGTTAATTAAGGTTAAGTGGTCTGCTCAGCCGTGCACTACAGTGCCAAAGATGTTAGCCAATAAAACAGTATGCTTTATGAGGAGATGCACAAGAGTTTGAATATGAATAAACATAAAGAGGCATACATTTGGGCATGTATTGGATGTAAGAATATACTGTCTACACATATGCATATGTATGGAGCAACTGTGCATGAATTCACAAACATACAGAAGCGGTTTCCCTCCTTTGCCTGACCCTATGAGCCTGCTGAGCTGTGTGATTGGAATGTGTTATGACACTCTCTGCAGGCATGCAAAATTAAACAGGGACTCCCACAGGAGGAACCATACATACTTAAGCTGTGATTTCCACTGCTTCATATACGCCAGGACGTGGAGAGCTGCTGCTTGAGACACTGTCACACATCCTTTTGCACAGACACACATTTACACTATGTTGTAACACTGAAAATGAAAGGGTTTGCATTATGTATCCCGCTTTTTTCATACCGAACAGCATGTCTTGGTTTCTCCACAAGGTCGTAGATATTACTTAGACACGCACTCCATCTTTAGACTTCTCCTCATTTCTTTCCCTCTTTGTTACTGTCTGTGTATTCTCTGCTGATAGGTTTGTCCTCAAGTCATCCTCCATTCTCTATCCAAGCTTCACTAATGTTTCTGTTTTTGCTGTACATCCTGTTGTTGCACACAGCCATGCAAGCATGAGTGCTCAAATTCATACATTCATACACAAACATATATATACACAAATAAATACAATAGTTGGAACAACCAAAATCTTGTTAGAGAGATCGGGGGCAAAGGACAAACAGCCTTGAGACTGGGGGCTTCTGACCTTTTTTCCCTGAATCACAACTAAGGACTGAAGACAAATGAAGGTACATCTACTTCAATTGATTTAAATATACTGTCTATTATGTATGGTAAAGATATGATAGATATAAAGGACACCTACAAAGCCACTGCTTTGGGGACAGTCTCCTGAACTTTTTGCTTTGTTACCATCTTGTCATCTAATGCTGGTCCATTAATTTTAAAAATGCCTGACATTTTTAATCACTGCTTTGGCATCTTGTTTTAATTTAAACATGTTTTAGACCTAAATCTAGGCATGTCTGGTTAGTTATGTTTGACCAAGCAGCACAACGCCAAACAACAAATCAAAACACAAAGAAAAGCAACATTGCATCAACCTGCAGCCAGAGATGATGTCTCTTACAGCGTTGTCTTAGGCACCAGCATTTCAAGTAGAAAGACTGAAGAGTCCTTGAGAAAGACACTAAATCCTTGCCATCTTTATGTGTGCTGTCCTGCTTTGACCCTATGCTCTGACCTCCCTGAGAAGGGAGGAACAAGACAAGACAATTTCCTGGTTGGAATTAATTAAGTATCAACATTATTACTGAGCAATGGTGTTTATGGGTATGGTAAAGCAGCTAAGTTTGATTTCACTGCCACAGCACATTTGAATAGTCTAACAGCTTTCTCCTAAGTAAACATGTATGTCTAACTACAGTCCGTTATCTTCCCTATTTTTAAGTTGTTCATACATTTCTCCAGATGTTTGTTTGTTTAAAGTGGTGAAAGTTTAGCTACAGCTTGCTTAACAACAGATTCATCTTTCCAGTTCTGAAGCATCCAAGTGGCTCTTAAAAATTAAATTAAATTCCAGAAAAATGAAGGTTAAAAAAAATATTTACAGTAGACAATTTATTTTACTGAGGAACGTTTGAAAAGTTCAAACATGTTTTCTCCAGCACTTTCAGTTCTTTCTTCTCATGATACTGACAAATCACTCATTCTACCATGTAAGCAGCCCAACACGAATGCATGCATGCATGTGTGCCTTTGTTCTCCAATATGCATACCTTCTCTTTCCCACACATAATGCATGGATTAGCTCATATGTGCAGCACAGGGTGAAATTCAGCGCTCAGATACTCAATATGTCTCATTTTCATGGATAGATGTCTCTATTCTCATTCATAGAGAATGGCTCATAATGTTCACTGTCTGAATAATAGAATACCTGAGGGTAACTCATCCACGAGGGAAAAGTTGATGATGATGGTGTGTGTAGTTGTGTGAATGTTTGTTTGTTTTTCTTCCAGTTGGTGTGTATGACAGAAAGGGAGAAAGAGAGAGAGAGAGAGAGAAAGTAAGAATTAGGGGGAGAGAAGTTCAATGAAATACTGAGCACTGAGTACTGAGCACAGGGGAGAAATGCGTTTTCATGTGTAAAATATTTGAGATCCACCCTCATAGGAGTCATTGGTAGGGTGAACTTTTTCTCACCTGCAATGTCTTACATCCACACGAGCCCAAAGCAACATCCTGACCCACTTCAGGTAGAAAAAAGCCACACAGGCCACCTGCAGTAAAAGCTCCAAAATGTCAAACAAGTGGTGCAAAGTCAAGGTCCATTAAAAACTCAAAGGGGTGAAAGTGAGAAATGAGAAGTTGAAATAATTCAAAGGTTATTAGGATGGAAAGAGAGTTAGCAAATGACAGAATAAGAAATCTGTCTGAAAAGGATGACTCAAATTATTTCAAAGGCTTTCTTGTCAGGTGTTTGGTTCTTGAGCAGCCTCATACTGTGTGAGGTGGTTTCATCACTTTCAAGGTTTAAGATAAATCAAGTTCTATTCAAGTTTCCTTTGAATATCTGGAATGATTTCACTACCATCCTTGAGTAGTGTGGAAGAAAACTTTACTTCCCCTCAGCTGCAACCGTCAACTCCAAAAAACAGTTTCATGATTCATACAAATTATTCAGCATTTCTTTAAAATGCAAACACGCATCTGCATTATGATATTAAAACTCCACTGAAGTTAAATGATTTTCATAGGGAGAATTTGCTTCTCTCATTTAAATTGTTCAAACCAGGTTCATTTGGAAGTGGGGGTATAGAGTTCTCGTGCGCAGAGGAACAAGAGGATAGCTAATTTGTATTAGCAGCATGACTGCTGTATCATCTAGGGACAGAGCATTGTGGCGAGAAAACACATGTATAAAGTCCCCTCATTTTTATAGTTTTCTTTTTGACAGAAGTTAGGATGTCAAGAACAAAGAAAGACAGCACTGTTTTGAACCCATGTTGATGACTCGTCACTTGAAAATACTTTAATATTTACTGATGCAGATGTTTCCTACTACCTCTGAAGGAAGCCCTTGGAGCAAACCATGTTTGCAAAATAATAACTCTTTTAATACATACACTCCTCGTGCACAGACACATGTGCATGCACATGTGCGTGAATGCATGTTCTTTTGAAGACACCAACTCAAAGACATTTCCCAGTAGAAGGGATACACTTATGCATTGAACCATATTTTCACACCATTTCCCAAATAATGTGGGAAAAGAGAGTTATGAGCAATTCCAAAATAATACAATGTTCAAATTCTCAAGTTAAATTGTAAACACTTAAACTTGTTTGCTTTCAGTGCAGATGTGGCTTTCTCCAGTGCTACAAGCTGCTTACGAGGGGGAAAAATTGTTCTCAGGAACAGTCTCTTCAAGTTCATGTGAGAGTATCTCTGTGCTGTGGTTTGTCATATGTTAGCTGCTGCAGCAGGTGGTCCGCCCTTCGTCTCAACAGATCACAGGTGCTGGAACTCTGCTCTGCTCTCATTATCAAACCAAATTCAATTATGTAATAAGAGACCTCAGCTCCTACGAAGTTGAATGGAATTGATCTTGATAAGGAGCAGAGACCCGTGAAATCTGCAGGGTCTCTGACCCACGGACCAAATAATAAGAAATACTGAGAAGATAGATGAGGCTGCCATGATGAGTAGAGGCCTGCTGTGTGTGTGTATGTGTGTGTGTGTGCAAAAATTGCTCTACAGTCCAAGTTTTGGTATCATATTTAATAGTCAATATATGCTTTTGTGGATTACCTGTGTACACGTGGGTGTTTGGTGATTCTGTTCGTGTGTGCATGGGACACTTTTTAACAGAGCAGGAGTTAGTAAACAGACTGGTACACACCCACAGGAATTAATGTCATTCATGCAAACACACACACACACACACACACACACACACACACACACACACACACATATGTACACACAAACATGTTCCTCTTAGTGTATGTGTGTGCACTTCTGTTAACGAAGTCTCCCAGGCCAGCCAAAACCACATACTTGTCCAAAGCACTGTACTTTCATGTCAATTTGCCATTTCGCAAGGGGCAGACAACTCACTGCACCATCACAAACTATCCTTGGCCCAGGATGAAAAGTTTTCTGTTATATTGTCTAACAGTTTGCAATAAATTCTTACAACCCACTGAGTTTGCACCTGATACTGAAAAACATTGACCCAAAGACCTGGACCCCAGGAGTTCCCCAAGGCTTAGTCTTGAGAACTTTTTTGCATAAATTTCCTGTTTTAATAAAACTAAATCCTTTAGTTTGCCTCATCAGTGAATGTTATCTATGATCATGATATGATCATTTTCATACTCAATCACAACACATGGACTGCAACATACCATGTCAAAAGCCAACATATGAGAACTGTAACTCAGAGAAGGGTTCAGGCAGGGCTGGCTTGTGGCATAAATGACAAAATGTCATTGGGGTGCCAGAAGTATGCCGCTACTACAATTTCATTAACGATGATTACATATTATAATAATAAACATGTTGCACACTGTTAATTGTCAGTCAGTCAGTTGAGTCTGTACAACAATGTGCACTGTGTGTGCTGGATAAAGAGCACAGTTTGCACCCCTCATCCCTGACCTGGACATAACACTGACCAATGGCAAATTATAGATTGGATCAGGTGCTTCAATTATTATTTCAAATTATTTCATAATGAAAAGGTCCAAACTTTCAGGCAAGCAAGGACAAACCACGCATTTCGAATCAGTCAACTCTTCATGAGCTCAGGAGAACAGCCCTGTTCTCAGCTTTGTGACGATGCAGCTAATCCAAGAGGGTTTTAAAAAAGTTTATTTAGCTTAAGAAATGGGAGAATTTTCTCAAGCCATAAAGGAACACTTAATCCTTCAGTTTATCACAAACTTTCAAAATCAACACATTGGGAGAATAGTTTTCACTGGGCAGGAAGGGTATGAAACACTAATCTGAAAAGTAACTAGTAACTAAAACTGTCAGGACAAATGTAGGGAGGTAGCATTAAATGGAAACACTCAAAAATTACTTACTTAAATTTACAGTAGAAAGCTAATTTTTCTGAATTATAAAAAATCATAAAATTGAAATAAGTAATGTACAAGTCCCTAAACCATATCCTAATTTTGCCAAGGGGCAACAAAAGGGCCATATATATATATATATATATATATATAAAATATATATATAAAAAAATATATATAAAAAAATATGATTGAAAAAAATATATATATATTATATAAAAAAAAAAACACATCACATGAACAATCTCAACAACATGAGAGTAGGAAGGGACGAAAGCATTTAGATTCACGTTCATAAACAGAAAAGAAAATCTGATGTTCATAGAACTCAAAGAACATGGATCACCCAATCGCTTCACTGACGTCAGAGAAAGCAACGAGCATGTCCTCAAAGACAGTAACTGAAGTGAACTCCCTTCAGCAGGCTCATGTGGCTCACAGCAGAGTATCCAGAGAGCTGCCCAGCACTCCCACTGCGGGAAAAATTGGTAGAATGTCAGCTTCACCAATTACAGAGACTGTTGAAAGAGCAGATGATTCAACAGTGGCCTCTCACCAAAATCAACAAGACAGAAGGAAATCGCTCATCATACACCTGAATGGTGGAATAGAATAGGGCAGTGGGTCAAGGACAGGACCAATTCTCTTCTTCTGTTGCTGTCATCTCCTGTTTCTTGTAACATTATAATTGAATTAGAAGATTAAAAACCCATAGGCAACCTTGATCGACCACACTGCAGTCTTGTGTCAACATAGTGTGGTAACATCCTGCAACAAATAGCACATGACCAAAGGTCACGCTGGGCACAGACACTCCATTCTAGGTGTCAGATTTGATGTATTTTCATGCGTGCATCACTAAGTGTTTGTTTGTGTGTGTGTGTGTGTGTGTGTGTGTGTGTGTGTGTGTGTCTGTATGTTTGTGTGGCGACTGCTAAAGGAAGCTGTCATTTGTTCAGATTTTATTTGGATTGTCTATGTTCCCTTGGCAACTGGTGAAGGGGATTAGTTAGTACTCTATGTCTGGTCTTAGAGGTCAAGGGTAGCTCTCTGTCATTCAATCTCTGATGCACACACACACACACACACACACACACACACACACACACACACACAGAGTCCAAGGCATATAGCACTTTTTTTCTGTCACTTGCCCCTGTGATCTTGGTATAAAATGCAAAGCAGCAGAAGATTAAAAGCCATACTGGCTGTCCGTCTCGGACTGTCATCACCACTGTTTGAAAACACATTTTGTGCAGTTGGGCTGAAGTCAGTAAGGTTGCTGAGGAGATAAGGCAATAGGCACACAGAGGAAGAGAAGGTGAAAAGAAAGAGAAGGAAAAAGAGAGGGCCAAAGAACACTAGACTAGGAAAGCAATGGTGAAAGATAGTAGGGAGGTCACTATACAACAACTTCAACAAACTAGAACCACTAAGAAAACCACTTATCTCTGTCCTATTTTCCTTCATCTCTCCTCCCACCCCTCTCCTCCTCCTCCTCCTATCTCTGAGGAGATAAAAGGGACTGGAAAAGCCAAGTTGGGTGACACGAACTGGTTTTGAATTGGAGACTGCTGAAAATTTTGAAGGTCTAGGGATTTGTTATTATACACGGTTTTGGATCGCACACACTTTGCATTGCACTGGAATACGCATCAGCATTGCATGTGGATTATCTCAATATGGGAGCCGGCACCCGTGTAGCGTAACGTGTAGCTGATCTTCATAAGAGTGACAGAGTGAAAATGTAATCATTCTGCAACAGCACTTTGGCACAATGAGATTGGAATTTGCTGCATTTTTGATGTCAGTGTCAATGAGCACAACCACATGTGACAAACTGTAGACGAGGCAACTATAATGCTAACGCAAAATAGTGAGGTGAACATACAAATTCAAGTCAGATTCACTTGAATAACTGACATACTTAAGGAGAAAGGTGAAAAAATAACGTGAAAGGAAAGAGGGCAAGAGATAAATAACAGGAATCCACCTATCCATTATCTGCACCGCTTATCTGTCAGGGTTGTGGTGGGGCTGGTGACAACCCCAACTGACCCTGGGGCGAGGGCAGTGTACACCGTGGACAGGGTGGCAGTCTTTCACAGGGCCGACATATTTTTAGAATGGGAAGAACCTAGCTACAATAATAATGGACATCAAACTAAATGAAAAAAAGATATACCTTCAGTCTATACGTCATTATTTTATCCAGGTCCTACATGTAAAGTGACTCTGTTCTTCATCCTGTTCTTTTTCTAACTGAGTCTTGTATGAATCATTGAGAAAGTTCTCTTTAAGGTATGGTGTGAATAAAAAATGCATTTGCTGTGGGTCACTGAAAAAATATGTGATTGAAAGCATAGGAAATAAATGCTTTGGTGAGGTTAGCCTTAAACAGACATAAACACGTGGACACAGCTCAAGGATGTTCTTGAAATATCAACTTGAGCAATGACTTTTTTTAATACATTCTTGAGGTTCAACGAAAATATGTTCGGAATTAGTGTGATTTAAAAACAGCTACAATAAATATTTAATTATTATTATAATAATTATCATAGGTTAAAACTGAATTAAATAGAAAACTGAATTGAAACATCCACATTCTATCTCAGAAGTTAGAAATGCATATTTGTAATAATACAAATGAATAGAAATCCAGCCATATATAGTAACGTGACTCTACTCCATTGTTCAGTGCATTGGCTAAATGACGGTATAGTATAAAGTTATAGTATAAAGGGGGCACCTAACAATGTAAGCATGATTGACAGCAGAGATTACATACAAAATGTGGAAATAATGACCATGGGGGAGAAAGGGTTGGTTGCTATCATGAACAAGAAAATACCTGCATGTCTTACAAATTAAACAAGAAAATACAATATTTGTCAGAAGAAACTAACATTGACAGTCTACACAGCCATAAGAAGTGCTTGTCAGTTATAGGCACATTTACACTGGTAATTTGCAGTTTCATCAACTCAACTAATGAAGAAATCACTGTTTTTGTATTCATAAATTCACAATGCTCAAGCTGGAATAGAAATTGCTGCGACTAATTGATTTTAAAACTATAAATCCCAGGAACATATTTCACTTCAAAAAGGCCAATGAAACTCACTCTGGATTATTGCAGTGAGTTACAGCAGATAGTTGAAGAGTGATCAGCCTTTAAGTGGCATCAGGTCTTTCTGTAGTGAAATACGGCTTTTGAACACAGCTATGTCTGACACTGCTGCTGACTTCCAGGTTTCAGCTTTTATCTGCTATTTTAAAAGCTGTGAGTAAATTTAACTCCTGATGGTAAAATTGTGTCAAAGGGAAGTGATTCTTTTTTTTTTTTGCTTTGTGTGAGCTTGTATGGCAGGTGGGTTACAGAAATAGTTATTCTTTTATTATTCAAATTGGACACAAGTATCCCATAAGGAAGGGTAGTGATTATCATGGTAAGTCATTAGTTGAAGACAGTGTGGGGGAAAAAGTCCATTATGGTGGAGTATATTTCTCTATGGAAACTCTCAATTAAATCACCACACCAATGGAGAAATGGGAAAGTGATATATAAAACATGGACGTGAAGTACATTAGCTAATTCGACTTACATTACGTTGAAACATGGTAATCATGGACTTGTTGATTACACTATGATTTTTGACCAGACTTAAATGGCTGTAAGTATTGCTCTGTGTACAGCATGACAACAATGAGCTTTATGGCTTATTAGGTATGTGGGTGGTTATGTGAAAATGCAACCACATTTCTTTAGACTAATTGACAGATTCAATTGTTCATGTGAAACACTGTGTGTCAGTGTAAGGTGGCCATTAATATACCAGATGCAGACAAATCGCCGCCTACTCCAGGCTAGTCAGCCCTGTCAGGCAGGACACTGATCACTTACCATGCTTACACTCGGCCACACAACACCCACTCCATCAGAGAGCCCATTTCTCACATACATGCATCTAATACCAAGACATAGAGATAGGTTAGCTACCACAAAAGACGAAGACACATTGCAGTAAGTTGATTAAATCTGACATTGCCAATATCACCGAACGATGAAAATCTAGAACAATAAACAACTGTCTTGCCCAAACAGTCAATGTTACCAAACCAAGCAAACATGAAACACTCTCTGGGTTTACGGCATAAACATGTACAACCTCTGAATGTCCACCTTCAATCCTTGCAGGATTATGAACACTATCATACTGTCACAGGTCTTAACATGGTTGACATGTGTTACACCAACACTAACACAAACCTCAACAAACTGGTACTTCAAAAAAACTTTTTTCTTCACAGTTTATTCTTAAAATTCAGTCAAAGAAAGGATTTTGAAATTCCTTACTATATATTTAACTATATACTGTATGTTTCAATGTGAAGTTAACTGTTGTCCTTCAGTTTGGGTGAAACTGACATTGTGAGGGATTGACATTTACTGCAGTAGCAAAATGCAGGAGTGGAAAGCATCATGCTGGCCCTGTTTGTCCTGCCTTTGTCTTTGTCCCATCCAGAGCCCATGCTGATATAAGCCCTATGCTTTACCAAGACAGCCTGTCGTTTTTTATGATGAAACCAGATGAGATTTAGAGAGGGATCTGAGGATAGGCGGGAAGAGGGATGGATTTTTTTCTCCTTTGACACCACAGTGGTGGAACTACAACGTCCGATTTTCATTTCAGAGGAAAAACTCAGGGGAGTCTGAGTTATGGACATGACAACAAATTCTGTTTTACTGCCCATGATGCTCTCTGTTTGTCCATCTTGCTCCGTCTCTGAGATGATTCTCACCCCGCCTGTCTGGCTGACGTGTTTAGCTGTCTGCTCGTGGACTGTTGCGTCGATCTGCCTATCTATCTGTCTCAATGCGAGTCAGTCTGTCTTTCAGCTTGTCCCCATGTTATTTTGTACCTCAGTCTCAATGCCTGTCAGAAGTTGAAGAAGTACAATGTTATTCTCTTGCCTTGGCCATCGACTAGCCGCCCTAATAATGGATGCAATGTTCACATCCGTGCCTATTGTGACTCATTCACATGATCTATCCATCTGCTGTTTTGAGCTACCATTGTCTCTCTCTGCATTTCCACTGTGGTGGTAGCACTGAATGTACCCCCTTTGTGACTAAGAATTGACTTTACATTTGCGGTGTCATTAAATGCCTTTGTTGACAGATCATTTGGTTGTTCATTATGTGGGATAGTTTTATGAGCTGTCCCCCGGCTTGTGCAGTAGTCATGCTTGTGATACATGCAGATAATTATCCAGCAGCAATCATCTCTCAGATGGTCAATAATAATATGACATTAGGCTGATGGAGTGGGGGTATATACTATGTTATTGCAGTCCTATAGGGATTTACATGGGACCATACACTGGAGCACTGTTATGCTTCATGAGGTGAAGGAAAGAAGGGAGGAAGATTGTGTAATAAAATTTCTGTGGTTTGAAGAGGTAGGAGAGGTCTATGTTGTGGCCATAGGGATGGACATAAAATCACATTCCCATGTTATTCATGAAGGAGGGGAACAAGAAGATGTGGAGAATAAAATAGATGATGATGGAAAATGGAAATGTAAGGCATTTCTGTAGCCCATGGACTATACACTCAAAATATAACGGTGGTAGAAATACACACTCAAGCAAAATCACACAAGAAGAACCTTTTGCCTATTATGTTTTGTTCAGAAGGTACAATATAACTGAGCTTAAACTTCTTGGAGTATGAGATGGAGTGCAAGAGGGAAATGAGAAGCGAGAGAGGAGAGAAAAGTGGAGAAACTGAGAAGAATAACACTTAATTAAATCAACTAACAAGTCACTATGACTGCTTGTCACCTCTAGAACATTTCTGAAGCAAAATTTACACTCTAAAGTACACTACATGCTTCAACTGCAATCAAATTAGTCCATCACCTCTAAACCAAGAGGTCAGCCATGTGCAACCACAACTAAAGTCACGATTCTATTCACACATTATTTGTTAAACCTGTTGTGGAGAGATACAGGTTCAGATTTCCAGTCCATTATTTAGCCTCCTATACCTAATCATCTCAATATGCTCTCGGAAGGCTAGTAAGCTTCTTCTTCACAGCCATTGCAGTTTCTATTCCTATTTGTAAGTTATCTTTAGCACCAAAGGTGGAGCACGTGATGGTCATTGTTGCTTGCCTCGGCCGGCATCGCATTTACAAGATAATACACCAGGAACGATGGCTTAAGTAAGTTGCTATTGGAAAGTTGGCATGATTTTCCACTGCTGGATGGCAACATTTCTTTTAGACTTATAGCAAGACTGTGTAGCAAAAGCAAAACTTCGAATGGCCCGTCTAGGTCTGTCTATCTCATGTCCATTTAATTTGGGAATTTTAGCATTAATATGATATGATTACAACTGTTTAGCATGGGAATAAAGTGATTTAAACATTGTTCACAAATAATAATTAGAGCCATGTAGCCTTTTAGGTTGAATGTTAAAGCATACTAATGTTGCTTGGCTGTGGCTTAGCACAACCATAATCTGACATCTGCAATAAATGCATGACTCTGCTACTTTTGGTGACCATAAGCCCATTTTAGCACCATCTCCTTTTTTTTGAATTATCCTAATAGTGGAATGTGACACAAATATTTGCTGCATTAGCTCCAAGGTTTGATTGATTTGGTGAACTTAAATCTCTAGCTGAACATTATAATGCTGAGTGGGCATTTATATTATTTTGGTAGATCTAGCATTCTCTGAAATTTCTCATCAAAAAAGCTCATAAAAATATCTTGAGTAGAGACTGAAGATGTTTACTGGGACCCGAACAGTCTGAGGCACTTTTACTTCTATTATTGTGCTTCAGTGACAAGGAGAGGAACATGAGGGGATGGAGAAGATCGAGAAAGAGCGAGAGAGAGAAGGAAGTGGACAGATGTGACGGAAGCAATGAAGGGGAGTGGCATGGGTGAGTAAATAAAGAAAGTGAGCGGGAAAATAAATAAGGGAAAGAGGTAATATGGTCACCAAAGGGCAAACGTATGATGATCAAATCTTTCATCCTCATTGATTTTGCTGTTGGATATTGTGGTGGTTTTATGTTGAGGTCAAAGGACAAATGAGTCCAACTGGAAAATTGCTGTTGGACTGTGATGGATGCTGCATGAAAACACACAGAAAGAGAACATTACAAAAATGTTGTATACAGATAAAATGTGCACATATATAATGTATCTTGGTCATGTTGCACACATATTACAGGGTCTTGCTAACATATTGCAGATTCTCCATGGCCATGTACTGGCTTAGAGGGACGCTGGTTTATTGACCAGTGTGCATGCATGTATGTTTGTAAAGTTATATTGCTTTAAATTCATTTAAATCCAGTGTTGTTGAGTGTTGTTTATATGTGTGAAAGAAACTATAGTAATGGTCAGTTCTTATAAGTGTCTTTGTACTTGTACAGCTTTGCAATACTTGAATTGAAACGGTAATTTGTTAGACTTTCCTGTCTTTCTTTAATCTGCTGGTTTACATTTATGTACATGTATGTACATGTATTACTACTAGACAGTCAATTCCCTTAATCAATAAACTAGGAAGGGTCACGTCCCCTAAGAGAAAACATGCTCCAATGTGTGTTTGCATGTGTTGCGTCTGTGTATTTTTGTGTCTTGTGTATGTATGAGTTCAAGACAATAGTGCAACACTGTATTCTGATATTCTTGCTTGTTTTCAGGAATAAGTGTGTATACCTTTTCTAAAGTGTATACTTTTTTTTAATATTGTTGCAGCATTGTGGGGCTTGAGGCAAAAATACCATCAATAAATTATCATAACAGGGCAGAGGAAGAAAAAAAAAAAAACTCCAAGAAACTAATATAATTTAGAATATCTTACTTGCTAAATAATGCCAAGGACCTTAGTAAACAAAACAATGTTTTCATTTATTCATGTTTTCATTTTGCCAAGTTATTTCTTTTCAGGGTCATAGGCACAGGACAGGTTTTATCCTTTTTTTCCCAAGGCATTGAAATTGCATGCAGGTAGCACAAGCTAATGTGATTGTAATTTCATGGACACTTTTGCTTAGAATTCAGACAATTTTATGAATCTTCAAAAAGAAAACTGTTTAAGGGTTCTGTAATAGGATGTCCCCTTCCCACGATCACCCTTCCCCTTCCTTCACGCTCTCAGTCAGCAAGGTGTTAGGAAGCCCATTGGAAGCAGCCGCTAAACAACAAGAAGCACCAGCCAACTGTGCTGTCATGCTGTTGTAGCTGTCACTAATGAAAACAGGCATGTAACATTATCTATCATTAAATTACCAGAGTGCTTTAAAAGCTTGTAGGGTTCTCCATCTCTGTAAAGAAACACCAATATTGGCTCTATGGCCGGAATAAAAAGAAATTCAGCCTTGATTTATCCACTGGAAAAGGGCGCACAAAAGACACTGACAGGTAAAAACTAAAAAAGAGAAACTTGGATTACAAGTTGAATGGTTGTGACTTTGTTTATTGCTCAGGATACCATAACTCCACATTATCTGACATAGAAAATAATTGTTTGCTCTATATTATGGAGTTCCCCACATTTTGAACTTCACCAGACATTATTATTGTGAACTTTTGATTAACTGAAACTCTTAAGACGAAGCTTTAACTGAGCAACCGAATTCTTGCCTTGAGCAATTCTGACTTTCTTGTTTGAAGTATCTGTGTATGTAGATGTCACTAAACTGTGTGCGACATGATTAGAACAGGTCTGAAAACAAATAATTCTCACTAATAAAGACAAGATGTGACACCATGCCTCGAATCAGCTTGAGTATACCCTCCTAACACTCTGAAGCCATGCGCACACGTTCCCCTGTACGCAAATACATACACACACACAGACACACACACTTGCATGTCACAGTTGTCAGTTCAGTGTTCCTGTATTTCATTTATAGTATGTGGTGCATTCTGTGTCTCTAATCATTTGTGACACATAAATCCCAAAACCTCTATAGTTTTACTTTCTGTCACATTCTGTCACATTCTATGTCATTTTCCATATCTAACACCATTGCTAAAATAATGGGTATATATAATAAAGGCACACATGTCATTGCACATATGTTCAATACTATGCTGAATAAAGAACCACGATTATCATGTTAAAATATTGCTTTCTCAGTCAGTACACATACAGTACAGTATGATATACATAGTATAGAAAGCCATCCATACACACACGCACACACACATACAAACACGCACACACAATTTTAACCCTTATTATCTAAACCAAGCATCCTTTATGTGCTGATGGCTTAATAAAGACCCCCTCCTTCTCTCTCTCACACACACATACCGACACACACAGGCATTCAAATTTGAGGGCACAGAGAGAGAGGGAGAGAGACAGCGCAGCAGCACATCTATCTCAGTGAGTCTTCATTATGGGTGATATGTCTACCATGCATGACTTTATATTTAATAGTGATAAATATAGCAGAGCCTTCATTGCAGCTTTAGGACATGGGGCATACATCAACAGGAAAAATTATGTGTATATATAGCAAGTTTATAGTCTTTATCCTGTCATCTATGTTTCACTTGTGTGATTAATGTCCTTATTTAGAGGAAAATTCAGACTTTGACATAAGAGCTGTACAGTGGGACAAAAGTCTTGCTATTATTTTTAAACGCTATGATTTACTGATTCTGATTTTGTAATAGTTTCACGGTGACTGAGGGCCCAGTCATCTGGAAGAAACAAAGATAGTGTATCCAGTGCTCAGGAAGCTTTGCTCTGAAGGAGGCCAACATCGTCACTATCAAATTTAGCAAATGGACCAAGCTATGCAAAAACAGTGGTGTAAAACTTTAAAACGTTATAAAATCTGGGTGTGAAAAGGAGACTGAATGTTGCGTAGCCAAATGCTAAGTAGAAGTTCATGGAGGACATCATATGCCGACCAGAGAGATGATGTGTGTCTCAATCATACCAACATGAAAGTACTGTCTAACCCAGACCTACCTACTTATATCCGGTAGGCTAAGAATACAATGCGTTAGTGTAAACATTGCTATTATTTCAGAGTTGACTGGCAGCAAAAATAATGAATAATACGTTTATAAAGCTATATGCATTTCTCACTGGACTGTACACCCTTCAAAATCGGAAAGAAGAGCACAAATAGGTTTATGTCAAAGACCAAATTTAAGTCATTACATGAAAGGTGTTCACGTTGTTATTTACTTAAAGTGCACCCAACAGAGTGGAGCACAGTTTATGCTGCTTCACATAAAGTTTTAATTAGACACTAAGTGAACTCATTGGTAGTTGGATTCAAGTGGAGTAGGTTCTATATATATATGCCTTCAAGGTTATACAAAGCAAGTACATTTTGAGTCCCTAGAAGTTAATGTGTATAGCAGTAACATACAGCAGCATCAGTGAAAAAACAGCCCACAAGATAAGCTGCGTGACCTCACAAGATGTGGAGCTGTTCAGACGGAGCAGAAGGAGTAGGGACAGAATCACCATAATCTATCCTGAAGGATTGCAAATAATCAAGTGAGCAAATAAAAGGGGATGTAATTAATTATATTTAGACCCTGCAAGACCTTATGGTGAATTTCTCCTTGCTTTGCTCAATGTAATCTATTTTTTTTTTCTTCTCAGTGGGTGCCTTCCCTGCATTCAGGCCGGAGCTCAGAAGAAAAGTTTGTAGAGAGAAAAAAAAGTCAGAAAAGGCTAGGACCTCATGTTGCTCATAGATCTGGACAAAACCACAGGAGACCACTCTCTCCCGTGGTTTAATGCACCCACTGATCCAAAGTAACTGAAAGGTTAAAATATGAGGCACATACAGGATGCGAGTGCACACACAAGCAGTGATGTCTTGCCTTTTCAACCAGCAGTCATAAAGTTGAAATGTCTCTGCTGAATCATTTATGGAACGGCAGCATCATGGGAATCTGTTGGTCTCAACACAGTCAGAGGCGCATGTAACATACAAACGGTTTTGGCGAAAGGCCAATCTGACTGTTCTGGTTTTAGCTGTTTAAGCGTTCCTTTTTCTCAGAAGATTGAAGATTATTTTCTCAGACCATTATTGCAAAGATCAACAATGGACTTGTCATGCTCAAACATTGTTTACAGTTTGGACGAGAGGCTGAGTTGGATAGTCTGTAATGATTTCACATTTTACCACAAAAATGTAAAAGAATATAATAGTAATAATAATACAATAGTAGAGCAACGCATTGTGGTTTGCAAGTAAATTTGTTAAAATGTCCTATTTTAAAGTGTTTCTTAAATTGTCTGTCAGTGACCCTGTAGCAAGTTGTGTATACAGTATGTGTTGTTTTCAATATTAAATCAACTCATATGTTAATTCAAACATTTGAATTGGCTGTTGCACTGTTGTTGGACTTAAAACAATGTAACCGATCATTTGGCGACACTCCCCAGTCATACGGCTACACCAGTTCACAATTTATGTTTAATGATATACATCAAAAATAATTAAGATGACATTTGAGAGGGAATGTAGATTAAGGTTATGGTTACCTCGCCCTGAGATTGTGCTCAATTTAAATCATTATCAAACACGGACAACAGACAAGCTCACAGTCCGGTGGCTTAAGTCCAGGTCAATTGGAAGAAAATTAAATGAAACCTTCTTCATAATGGACTCAACGGGCAAGTGTTAAGTGTTAAGATGGTGTCAAGTGAAGTGTTATGTCTGTAGTCACCATGACTGAGGCTGATATTTGACCAGTGTTCATATATGTGTGATCATTTTCATGCTACAAAATCATGTGGTGCTGAGGTTGCTGATAATTAAAACTCGTACTAGCTGACATTTTTCCACTCAAGCTCATCGTAATAATATTAAGGTAATAGGCTACACTGGCTTTGGGGACATTTGGGGAGTTAGGTGGTCTGTGCATTTTATTAAATGGTTAAGTGGTCCTTGATCTGAAAAAGTTTGAGAAACGAAATCATATCAAACAAGTACTCCTCAATTCCTCAACAAGTACTACTCAGTTTTGATCACTGTGCAAGCTAAAGAGAAACACAGACGGGCCAGCACGAGTGAGTCATTTGTTGCAAGTCATTTGATGCCAGTTTGACATCAATTATGCCACACGGAAAAAGGCAGCCAAGGTACAGTACAAATCAGGAGCAAATCTGAAAAGAAAAGAAAAGAAAAGAAAAGAAAAGAAATATTTCTGCACAATGCATGTTGCCATTGGTGTGTTGTATAGAACAGCGGACATGTAAGACTGAACATATCAAGGAAATAAGAAAAACCGCTGCAAGTCTATCTTTACCTGTTCTTAAGCTGTCAATATTAGCTGGTGTGGCTATGACATTTTTCCATGGCACTGTCAATAAGAATTTCAAATTGTCACATTTATAGTTTATCCCTGTCCCTACACAGAAGTCAGTGCTGTTGACAGTCTGCTTTCCGTTTTAGTTTCTTCTCAAATCTGCAATTCTGGAAACCTGTGCCTGTGTGTGTATCCTGAGGCATGTCATCTAAATGAAAGCATATGAGCATCATGGAAAAATGTGAATTTAACCACGTTGATTTGTAAAGCTTTCATTTTAATGTAGAGGTTTAAATCAGCGCAAATCTATAAGAATAAGATAAGAATGAAAGCCATGAGTGCAGTTTATTGCAAACAGGATTTAATTTGCTCATGCATTAAATTGACTCCTGATCCTAGGACACATGGCTTTCTCAATAAAGCGCAGTCTCTTTTAATTAAGCCAACGTGAAGCAAATAAAATAAATCTGTAAAAAAAAAAATATGTATATATATTCAAATTGAAGAACATTGTCTTAAGGCATCCTAACCCAAATGGAATAATTAAAACCACTCCAGTCTGACAGCTTTCTGCCCCTTTTCCCCTTCTCCTTATCCCCTACGTTTGTCCCTTTCTTGCTCAGCATGCAGACTAACACAATTAGCCTAAGTCCAGAAGGTGTTGGGCTAGGCAGCTGGAGAGATGGAGATACAGAGCTTCAATTCGAGGACAGGTTTGTTTGCCTACTTAAAAGTACAGCCATTACATCATTATCATACACCAAGTTGTGCATCCAATTTTAGAGAAGACATTTAGGAGGCTGTTTTTTTTTTTCTTTCTCTTCTAACATATTTGTGTGGTATTTAAAAATGGTGCTACTTTGCAGCATCACTGTCTCCATCATCATCTCTGTGTAGTGATGCAGTGCTCATGCAAGATAAACATATGTTACTATAAGTGGAGTGGTGTCTGCGGAAAGGTGAAGGGATTTTTAGAAATGTTAACTTTTGCACACAAAGGAGGATGAGGAAGTCTTAATTCACACTGTCCATTATGACCAGATAAGTCAGAACAGTGCTTGTTGAGTTGTTAAATGACACTGAATTTTCTTTATTCCTACAAGGCAGTAGATATTTCTCCTGTGATGATTAGTGAGTCTGCTGGCTTGACTCACATCCAAACATCTTGGTTTGATGCATGTGCTTTGGTTGCATATTTACTCAGGTTTGTTGTCCTTCCTGGAGTGTGGGCTGTTTGCTAACTGTTGGGTAACAGTTGGGTAGGAGGCCTAAACCAGCAAACAGATTGTGAACACTGATGAACAGCATGCTTGCCTTGAACCTGCAGAGACCAACGTTGCAAGGTGTACGTTTTTTGGTGCCAGAGACACATGTGTGTGTGTAAGAGTGTGTGTGTGTGTGTCATAGTTACCTTATGAAATACCAGATGGTGGTGGCAGAGGAGAGGGGAAAACTGTCATTATTGTGGGTTTAGTACCAGTGTATCAGCTAGCCTTTATAACCCAAAGAGAGAAGCTGACAAAATGAAACTCAAGATATTTTGTTGGCTAGTGATGAAACAAAACAAAATAAGCATTCAATCAAACATTGATCACCAATGATGATGATCAACCTTATATTCACTAGAATAAAATAATAACAAAACCATAAAATAATAATAAAAACTGCAAATTAAAATGAATGCAATCCAATTACAATATCAATGGTTGTAATGGTTTGGGATGTATAATAAAACCATGATAGCTCACCTTTCTCCCTTGGGGATGATATCACATTATTATCATTAGAGAGGACAGACTGTAAAACCTCCTCATAAAATAAAACCCACACACATATAATGTATCCGGGTTTTGGTGTGCACCCACAAAAGAGTGGGATATGTACATGCACGCAGTTTTAATGTACATGCAGATAAACACACACACACAAACATGTGAAAACCCGCACACACACACACACACACACACACACACACACACACACACAAAGAGAGATGCCAGGCATGACATTGAGATAAGGATCTAATGAGGCACTGTGAGGAAAAAAAATGATTATGAGAATTCATTGTAGATATTTCCTTTCTTCAGCCTTGTGTGGAACTTCATTAGACTGCTGTTAAGAAGATAAGATATTCAGATTCAGCTCCAGACAGATAAGAACAATGAGCTCTTGTACATGGTTACAATACTGCATCAGCATCCCTAAGTAGTAAGACAGGAAGCATGCTGGATAATACATTCTAATTATTCCCACAATTAGGAAAGATTTGAGATTAAAAGTGCCCTTAATGTGACCTATTTGTAATCAGGGTCATTTTTTTAAAAAAAAGAGGGAAAAAAAAATCAAGTACAGCTTAGGATGGCAGGAAAAAGTGCACTGTGAGTGAAATACTGCAAAGAGGGGTATTACAGTAAAATAGAGGTGGAGTGAAGTGGAGTTGGGGAATGGATAGTGAGATAAGGTGAGGTGTGGACAGAGGGAGGGAAGGATGGAAAGCTAAAGAAAGGATTAGCCATGCGGCGAACCGGAGAGGTTGAATAGGTAATGAAGGAGACAGGCCAGTAATGCATGAGAATAGGATAGAGGAGCTTAGCAGGAGTCGTGCAGTGCATTGATTACCTCTATCTGTCATTAGCTATAGTCCCTATACCTAGAGAGTTGAGGAGGAGGGTGGCATGGTCAGAGTAGGGGAAAAGAGGAGCCAGAGAGAGTGTAAACTGAAGTTTGAGTGCTCAGAGTTAAAAGAAAAAAAAGAGACTTACCAGTAACGACACAAAAACACAACATGAGCTTGCGCCAAGTCTATGCTCTTGACCCTACGCTGGCAAAATGTGCATGTGCGTTTGGTATTTTCATCAAACATGCACCTGTACCTGCCTTCTGAGTGAATTTTATATGATGTTGGGACAATTTAATGCTTATAATTTTTATTTTACTGGGACCATGAAATGTAGTGTCATATAGTAACGCACTCAAGTCGTAAAGCGAGCAGATGTGCCTGCTGCTCTGCCACACCTGCTTTGTGGGCTGGAAAATGGACCAGTGAACTCCACTGCTTCACACAAGGGAATCATCACAGACAAGTCAAGGCCGTGGCCAGGCCACTTACGATCATGAATAGTTATATGTTAGTGCATGAAGAAAAAATAGCTCGTTAATGTTTTTGTTTGGCCCTGTCTGTGGCCACACAGGAGAAATTCTACTGCCATAACAGAGTTACTAATTCAGTTATTTACTACACCAATTCGGTTTTATTTGGTTATTTAAATGAACTGTGAAAAATATTTGGAGGAAAAAAAAAGTACCCTCACATGAGTTTCCCATTTATCACATGCAGAAAAGAGTAGCTTGAGTCTTTATTAGGGGAGATATATCTCTTGCTATGCAGCTAGCAGTAGAGTGACTTGGTTTACTTCATATATTTTATAGTTTTAGTTTTACACAAGGATGCATCGGGGACAACAGATTGAATTCACTGATTTTGCCTGTACTCAAAAGTCTAAATACATGCATTGTCACCTGTTACTGAGACATTATCTTATTTATGCTTAAAGCAGACTGTATTCACAGACAAACATATTAGATGTTTTGTTTGCATCCCTTTAATTAAAACTGTAATTTAGGACTAAGACACACAACCGAATTGCACAAAACATCTTGAGACCTCAATGCATTAATGACAGCACTCCCAACAGGAGATATATCAATACAGCATATACACACAAACACATACTGTAAAAAGGACATTTTCAACAAACTCTGTAAACTGAGTTCACAAATTCTAACAAGCTATAGTTTTACTGCAGTCTGTGAAAGTTTAAAAAAAAAAAAAAAAAAAAAGGCAGACGTGCCCTCTTATAGAAATGAGTGGGTGGTGGCCATTTTCTGCTCTGACTCTTCTAGAAAGCCAGCTTAATCTCCCAGCATGCTCTAGTTGCCCAGCGGGGGTCCTCCACTTTGCTGAGAGAGGTGGCCAGTGAGCTGCCTGTTGCCCAGCGACTTAGACATTGCGTGAAGTGTCTGACTATTTGTGCACTTGTGATTGCGTAAATGAATTAGCTAAACAGCAGAGCCAGCGTGCACACAGACAGCCACTAAGCTCCCATCTGGCAAGTACTTTACAATGAGGCCTGTCTGGCCTCTTCCAGCAGAGCCAACCTGTTGGTGTTATGAGTATGTGTGTGTTTGGGTGAGAAAATGAAACAGGGGAGCAATGAATCTAAAAGTAGAGGATAATCTAAGGTCACCGATCTGCTAATTTAAATAAAAACAACTCACAGAGGAATGCTACAAACTAATATTTCCTGATGTTTTACAGTTTGAGGTCAAACTGACCCAAATAACACCTTTTGGTCGACAGTGTACACAGGAATCAAAATAGCCCCAATGCTGCCATCATATTAATGTTAACCAGCTGTCCCAATGAGTTTGGGCAAAGTCTTTACTCTTCCTCTCTTGTGAATGTTTGGCTAATTTTTAGCTATACATTTATGCTTAAATGAATTATACAAGCAAAAATAATTCAAATACACCAGAGGTGACTCACATCTGTTTCAGATGTTTTTTTTCCTTATACATTGTGAACAAAGCACAACTACAGATCCAGATTATTCTCACCATGCCTCATGTCAGTCTTTTATTTATCAAGCCATTCCGGATATATTTTCAACTTTTGTCATTGTCATTGTCAGCTACTCTCACAGAGCTCATTTTGCAATTATATAAAATGCATATTAGCTGCCTGTTCCTATTGTGATATAGTAAACAGGTGAGAAAGGAAGCTTAGACTAGCCTGCAGGGGGATATTAAACCGAGGAAGATGTTAACCCAGTCCAAATTTGACTATTGTAAATTCTGTGGCAACAACTCGTCTGGTATTTGTCTTTGTTTGGCATGTGTGCTTGCATTTATGTATGTGTACATACAGTGTGTCTGCAGCCTCCGACTGCAAGTGGTTAAAGTTGGAAAGTCAGTAAATCAGTCTTTACTGATCTATGAACAAATGTGGGTGAGTCACACAGTATCTGCTGTCCACAGCTGCTTTATATTGTATGAAAAGTTTCTCTCGTAGTTCATTAAATCCCTGCAGCATGTGGATGAGCACAGAGCTCAGTGCTATTACACACATTGTGTTTACTTTCATTAAACTGCCTGAAAACGACACCAGGCTGCAGCATAATCACACAGACTTCTAGACACATAAAAATAGTCATTTATAACTAGATATTCTGCTTGTTTATGTGCCTATGATGAGCCCTCATAACGGAATGTCTTCTCCCTAAACTAGCACCAGACTCCATTGACAAAAGCAGTGATTTCATCTTGTTGAACATGGTGGAAGTATTCAGATTCAGATTCTTAAAAAGAACCACACAAATAACTGATCAAGGTAACCATAGACAAGGAAATCCTGTGTTCTGCAAGGTAAAATGACTATTTTTGTCAATGGAGTCTGGTGACTTTGAATGTAGTGAGAAAATGTCTTTTTCTGGTTAAACAAAAAGGAGTCTCCTCTTTAACAAAGTTCTATTCTAGTTCTGTAGGAATCCAATCCAGTTGTCAGACACTTTTTATAACCATAATAATATAACTAATCTGAACCTGTCGAAAGTCACAGGTGCACTAAAACACACATGTTGGACAAAACTATGCTTGGAATTGCACTGCCTTTCAGTTAGCATTAAAACCATTCACTCTACACTTCCATGGATTGTCATGAAACCACTGTTAAACTTACACTTTACAGCTGTGTGATTTCAACTATATATTTGAACCACATCAAGATGTTTAAGCTATCAGAGAGAACAGTCAGGCAAATGTTCATGACATCTTGCATCTGCCAAAAAAGCATCAGCTAATCACAGATTTTTTTTTTTTACAGAGAAACCACTTTATTTGTTGTTTCCACCAGTTTTAATCCACTGGTCAGGGGATGGAGAGGAGGACACCTGTGTTGATGATTCGGCCACCCCTAAACACCTCCTGAACTCCTGGTTCAAGTCATCAGATAACCAATCAAAACAAAAGTTAGCAACAATCTCATTTTACAGCCCTTCTGTGATGTCTAACGTCTACCGTATAGTGTTGGCAAAACACTGAGTTTTTATGTGAAACTGCTTTATTCTGTGCTTTTAACAGTTATAATCTGTTTTTGTAAAGATAAAAACTCCCATTGTCACACACTTTTTCATCACATCACTCAACAATGTCTTTTGTTATTGATTTGCTTTACAGATGCACAGCATAGAAGCTACGTACCGAGTGTCACACCTATTATTTTCACGTGCCCTGACCTTGTTTATGTTTTAATCCCCAGTCTTGTCTGTTCTAGTTGTATTGTTTCACTGTTTTAATAATTGCTATCACAGGTTTTATTTTCATATTGTTTGTTCCTCTGTCTGATACAAAACAGACACATAAGTTTTTGTTGCTCAATTTTACTTTTAATGTTGTGATATGGCTCCAGTGTATGATTTTTTGATGTTTTTTTATTACTCTAAATGTTTTACAGTAAAGTGCCAATATTACATCCATCATTATATACGTATTATATCCAATTTGATAAAGTGTTATCAAGCCCTTACCTAAATAAAGTAGTCTTAAATGCCTTATGCAAAGCTTGAAGGCTGGATTTCCCAAGGCCATCACAATCATCTCTACCCATCTCTCTCCTCTCTAGATTTTTGTCTTTTGCATTCTCTACCACCCCATCATCTACACTGCACACTCTATATGTGTCTCTCCTTTTGTCTTTCTGTCTCACTTGTTTTTCATTCAGCCTCAAATTGTCAGGTTTGCTAAATGAGATTTAATCCAGGAGCTGTCAGGCAGCCGACTGATACCGATCAATCTCCAGAAAGCTGGGGAGCATGACGGGACAGAGGCTGGTTCTCCGCAGAGAATCAACTGGAATGCTCATCCACAGCATCTCATCTGGATTCAAATGGATGCCACAAACACAAAGTAGAAGCCACGTAATACACTTGAGTTAAAACATAGGAGACAAAAATTCCCATAATCTTTATTGCAACAGCCATTTGTAGACACTTAAAACTAGGAAACTGTATTGCAAAGGCCTTTCAAGATATGACTTGGACAAATCTGTGAACAGGATTGCATGCTTACACACATTATCAGTATCATTGTCACTAGCTCTGTGACAAATGGTACAACTTACATACTGTGCCTATTATCCAGTTGTGATAAATAAACAAGGCTCTTGCTGCTGAATGAGATTGCCAAACTTGCGTCACCTGACTTATTATGTGTATAGAGCATTTATGTGTCATTACTCCACTCAGGAACATGATTAATGTCATCACTTAGCGCTAGATTCACCTCATGACTTAAGCCTTACATGGTGTTGATTAAGATTAACTGTGGTGGAAAATGAAAAGAAGATAGACACCATTTTTGTACACTCATTGGTATGGCAGGATGTTGATGACATTAGAAGGATGAACACAGAAACAAGCGGTTTGTTTCTGGGGCCATGCACCTCGTGTCACACAGGAGGAGCCTATAATATGATTTGAGGAATTGGCTAGATAATATTAAAAAGAAATGTATGTATTTCTGTGTGTGGTGGGGTCATGGTGGATTGTCCTAAGGCAAGAGTCCATGGCCAAGCCACCATGTTGATTCAGTACATGACTTTATGCAGACTTGAGCTCTTGGGGAGATTACACTCAGGAGGACTGATTAGTCATGTTTCCTTGGTGCCAACAAGGCTTTGTTCAGTCAGTCAGTTTGGTGTATTTCCAGAAACACACACACACACACACATCAGAATTTTTAAAATGCATTTTCAGTGCACATATCGGTTGTAATCTTGTGTCTCATTTGTCAACACAAACCTAGGTAGGAAATACATTCGTGAGCTGCCAAACGCAGAGAACAGAAAGAGGTTTCCAAAATGTGTTTAGAGCGTACAGAAATGTGAAGATGGTCACATTGAAAAGTGCTGTTTTAACCATATGAGTAACAGAAATGCCATGTTTTTGTTAAAGAGGGGAGCACTGTGGATAAACCACACATGAAATAAGAAAAAAAGCTGAGATATGTATTACTAATAAGGTTTAGATTGCCAACTTACAAATTACAATATGTGGCATTGCACAAATTGGAAAGTGAAAAGGAATAAACCTGTGCTGTCAGATTCGGTAAATGCAGTTTTACCCATTAAACTGCAACACATTCCACTGCAGTGTTTTTGTTTTGGAAACATTGTAATTTACAGAAATGTTCTCTTCACGTAGTTTTAGTTGGAAATGTTTCAGGGGAGAGAATTTCCTCAGCACATACTGCCCCCAAAAGAGTTTCTTTCTTTCTCACTATCACAGTCTAGTTATATCTATCACTTGTTTTTTTCTATCATTTTCAGTCTTTGTCTTTGCTCATCTCCTTTGACAAAAGAGAGGCATTGGACGCCATCAATAAACTCAGTTCAGACAAAGACATGCACAAACTCACACAACAGTCTGTCAATTGACTTGCAGGTAACTTTTGCTTTCTCACATGGCAAAACTAGCAATAGCATCGTGCCATTAAAGGTCCATGTGCTATTGATCTTTACACAGAGGGAAACTGTAATAAAAGGAAGAAAAGGGAGGAAGAGATGGGGCAGAAAAATCTGAACTGCTGCTCTATTGATTCAAATGAAAGCTCACCAAGAATTAAAGCACAGTATGTGATATAGTGGCAAGAAAAAAGTATGTGATACCCTTGGAATTACCTGGGTTTGTGCATTGATTGGTCATAAAATCTGATCTGATCTTCATCAGAGTCACAAGTGTAGACAAACACAAGGACCTAATATCACACACAAACAATTGTAATATGTATGTAATATTTGTGAATTTACTGAACACAGGTATTAAACATTTTGATTGCTGGTAGACAAAGTAAGCAAACTTGGATTTAATTACCAGTTGAACCCTTTTGGCAGTAATAAACTCTCAAGCACTTTATGTAGCTGGTGTATCATGTCACTTTTATAGACTTCAACTGGTGGACAGCCTGACATTTCCTTTAAAGTACCCTGATAAATATGGGACTTCATTTTCCCACTGATGTCAATAGACCCAGAGTCAACAAAGCCCCAAATCCTGATCCACCACCATGCTTCTCCTCTGGGATGGTGTTCACGTGTTGGCTTTCAGCTATTCTTATACCATATAAAGTTCTGCATATTCTTCCCAAACAATTTAACTTAAGTTTCATCAGTTTGGTAGTATCCTCCTCCCTTTCTCTGTTTTTATCTCCCTAGCTGGGATTTATGGACTCTGCAGACACAGCACGAGAAACCAGTTCTCTTTACAAAGCTGTTTCCAGTCGAGGCATCCTCCTCAACCAGCATCAGCAAGTGCTCCGGGCTAACCAGTAACCATTCAATGTTAAATCAAATTACCCAATTAGTAAATCAAGCGTCCTTACAAACCACCTCACTCACTCCTCAAACAGAATCTTCAGCAGAGACCTTGAGCTCTTTTTTGGGTTTAAAAAGGGAAAGCTTTACACAGACAGAAACAACAAATCAACACAACAGATTGATGACATTTGTTATGACATTTGTCATCAACCTGTTTTCTGTTTTCACTCTCCTCTCAAGATTTTGTGTCCAAGATAAAATCTGTCTTTCACGATCCAAACCACTCCTCCATTCCTCCAAATGTCCTTTGTCTGCAACAGGGTACAAGAACTGTGGCAGACCATCCTGTTGATTTTTGGACATGAAATGCATTTGGAGAGATCTGGCTGCTCTCAACCTTTATCAGCTGCCTGTTCCTCCTCTTCTCCACCTGTGAAAAAAGTTGGTGTCCTCTGTGAGGAGCATCCTTTACTCTCCTAAAAAGGATCCCTGCAGAATCCTGTCCAATGAATGCCCTTATTTTGGAAAAACAAAGTCACTTCTTAGCTGCCTGTCTCATTCAACTAAATGACAAGGCTCATCATTAGCTGTGGGGGTTCTGATGAGCCAAGATTGGTCCTCTCCATGGAAACCATGGCTTCAAATTCAAACCACAGTCTGTAATAATCAAATCTCCCTATCCTTTATTAGCGCTTATTGATTCAGGCACTGCAGTTAACTTTTAGGATAGAGAGGTAGGCAAACATTCAGTTTTTGATCTGGAGCCACTTGAGAAACCCCTAACTGCTAATGCTTTGGTCAGGAGGTACAAGTTGTTTTGACTTGATTGCTAACACATCCAGTTCAATGCTATAACTGCTGCCAGTTATAGATCTAAGCCTATTCTGAGTGGCCTAATCACCCAGAAAAAAAACTACACTAAGGTAGTGACACCTCTCACTAACTTAACATCTGTTACCATTCCTTTTCCCTGATTCCCTGAGGGTGAAGAAGCCTTTGTCCGGATCAAATTGGAACCTCGACTGATTCAACCTGGTGTTTCTAAGCAGTTTGTGGTGGGGGTAGGTGCATCTGGTACTGGAGTGGAGGCAGTGCAATCATAGTATACCGAGTCAAAAGCAATATCCTTGTGATGATTTTTACTCATCCTTCCTCTGCATAAAAATAACTATGATGTTGGTAACCAGGAGCTTTTGCCAGTGAAGTTAGTGTTGGACGAATGGTGACTCTAGTTGGAGGGTTCAAAACAGCCTTTTGTGGTGATGATTAACCACAAGAACCTAGCGTGCATCCAAACAGCTAAAAGGTTAAACTGTTTTCACCCTCTTTGCTTCTATCCTTACTTACCATCTGTCCAGGGAGCACACTGCTGAAGAGACCAGTCCTCAGTCTGATATCATTTTTCCTCTTTCCAGTTGTGTGGTGGCTGCAGTCACTTGGGTTATTGAATCAGATCAACCCGATTCACCCAATAGTCTTTTTGTCCAAAACTCTGTAAGTGGATTCATGCATAGCATTTTGCCTGTCACCTAGAACTTAGGCACACCTGATCACTCCATAGATGCCAAGACCTACTCCTGTGTGTTAGCTTCTCCAGTGTTTGTTAGATCAACCACTCCCAAGTGGTACACACCTTGAATTTTTTTCATCGATTGAATTCCAGTTTTGCTTACTCCTGACCCCAATTAGCTTTTGTTGATTCCACCAGTCAAAGGGTTCACATACTTTTTCCAACCTACATTGTGATGGTCTGAATTTAATTGAAAGTATGGACAAAAATAATACAATGATTTGTGAGTTAAACTTGTGTTTGTTCATTACTGTAAATAAGACGAAAATCTGATAATATATCAATACAACTTTAACATATTTGAACATAACATAAATGAAGTCCAGTGGGTTCACTTACTTTTTCGTGCTACTGTATGTCAAATAAAGGGTGTCAGAAAAGAAAAAATCTAAATAATCTGTTAACAAACAGTTAAACACGTATAAACAAAGAGCTAAATGCATTTGCAAAATAGAGCAGTAACGTAGTTGATTTTCAGTCATCAGCATTTGTAGTAGTGCCCTTCTCATTTCTAAAGGGGTCATTTAATTTAATGTCAATAACAAAAATATTGCTAAATGGAGCTTTAATGTTAAGTGCAGCTAAGAAACAAACGCAAGACTTAGCAGTCAAAAGAAAATAAAAAGCCACATTTGCATGACTCATCAAACCACTTTTAACTGCTTATTAGCTAACAAATGTAACACAAGTCTTCCTTCCACTTCATGTCCATTTCTTTTTCAGAGTGCTTGCTTTTCTTGAAATTATTAATATGTTCACTTCTCTGCTATTTGCCATTCTGTTTATATGATGTGATTTTTTTTGTGACTTTAGGCTTTGGATTTCACTTTGCTCAGAATCATAGCTATTGCTCACTTTTCACTTCTTCATCTATAATCCCAGTATTTCCATTTTTATTTCAAAACAACAAATTTACTGTTGAAGGTTTCCCAAACATTCTGTTTGTCATTTAAATAGTTTCAATTATGTAACTAGTTATTGGTATAGATAAAATACAAAACTGTAGAACTAACTCAGTCTTAGCAAATAAAGAGAGGGGTATGAACAAACACCCGATTAGAGCCAATCATACAACTAAATCTGACTAATTTGGAAGCTTAATTTTCAATGTAAATCCAATTTTGTGTCATTCATATTTTTTGAGCTACTCTGTTTTACAGTGAAGATTTGAGTTTAACATACTTAAGTGATAACTACATTTCTGCATGTTCTTGAAATTAATTCCACACAAAACTCTTTTCATATAGGTGTGGATTATTCTATGTGCCAACTGTTGACCACAACTACAACCGAAAACAACTAGATAGAATACGACACACAGAAAGACAAACATGTATTGAATGTGCACATACTGTGTATCCGCCCCATTGGGACTATGAAAAGTCACTCCTGCAAAGTAGCTATCGATTGCCCATTAGTTACAGAAACTAATGTGTATCTGAAGATGCTAGTCTAATCTTTAATGTATACATCATGCATAGATTATCTGTTCATTAAAGTGACAGAAGGTTTGGCAAGAACCCCAGATGAGCAGCTCCTCCATCCACCATTGCACCTCTTTCTCAGTATGTTGGCATGTAAACAGACATGTCTGCTGCATGTAATCAGTGGGAATAATTAGAACTAGGGGAGACCTTAATATATCATTAATGGGAACATTTCAATCTCTTTACCTCTCTCATTCACTGTGCATGAGCAGGAGGAAGAGAGGGAGAGACAGAGGGAGGGAAGGAGAGAGAGAAAGAGAGAGAGAATCCACCAGGGGCATTTGTTCTTATTAAAATGATTTCAGAGCAGCAATTAACCAGACTGGCGACACTATCGCCATTCCCAACCAATCAAACGGCCACAATTCCGGGCCAATAAAATAATCTTTATTCATGGCTACACAAGAGGGAGTTATTAAGCAGACTGGGAAATAATTACTGAGGATTCTGGGTAATTATGGACAGGATATGGTCCAGGCCTCCAGATTCATTAAAGGACCAGTTAGCAAAAATTTCAACCACATACATTTAAGGTCATATATATAATTTCAGTTTGACTTTTATAAACATCAGGATTTGTCGTGCTTTTCAGTCAGTTATAACATTCATAGTTCTCCACTTAGGTTTCAAGTTTTTGCGGTAAAAGTGTTATTTTCTGTGGATTGTTGTGACAGCTGTCTTCTGATCTTAAATACTGATGACTGCTCAGCAAGTTTCAACCTAACAAAAATGATGGAAATAATATCCTTCAGTGTTTTCACACATGTAGGTCAAAGGAAAAAAAAAAACATTCATGAAATCCATCAGCCACTGAGAAGTTATTGTGCAGAGCAGAATTTCTTCTGGAGGAGTGCCCTATTATTCTTGACTTTTATTGTATTTTCAGACAAAATACACCATTACTAGTAATGTGATTGCTGCTTAATGTGTTTGTTGAGCGCGAAGATAAATTGTCTCCGTAAAATGCTCATTCACCAGCCTGTGAATTAATGGCTCGTGATAGCTCCTCTGCCCTACTTACACATTTATCATATCAAATTTACTTTTCGTTTTGTAAATCACTTTTGACAAGACAGGAAAGTTTCAGAGAGAGGGTAAATACTACAATTTGAGTTGAATATCTGAAGCTCTCTGCTTAGGCAAATGTTAAAATGTTAAAAACCTTATCCCTCTGATAAAATATAGGATTTTTTTGCTATAAATTAATACAATTTACTTTCAAAATGGACTTTGTCAGCAGTTTTAATGTTTTAGTCATTCTCTCATTCAGTGGGGATGGTTGGATTATTTGGTAATTAAAGACCAAAGATCAAGTGCTTACTGACAGGACTTTATAATTTGTTTTTAGAAATCTTTTTTCAGCCATGGTTCACTATTATGAATTATGTCCAGCTAGTGAAGTGAGCTCCCCAGTAATAGTACATTTTTTTGTTTTGACAGTAATTTTTCTCTTTCAACACCCTTGACTTACCAAACTGTAAGTTTTAAAAATACAAAACCCCACTTTTCATTCAATATTTACAGATTTTGTTTGTTTGTTCTTTTCTGCAATGGACCTTTTGATGTATTCTTCATATTCAGATTCCATACAACTCATCATATACATGTATTGCATTAGCTCATAGCATTGCCACCTCTGTAACCATAGCGATCTGAAATCCATAGAGGAAGACACTTTGGATGCAACTATGATGATGACTATCATAATGATTTTGAGAACTCACTGATCACTGATAATGATGCTAATTTATGACCCCTTTTTGAAGATGTTGGCTGATTAGGTTTTTATTTTGTTCATAAATGCTTTACCAGATTAGCAGAATCGAATAGTTTAAATTACACTCATCATCATTATATTTTGATGAGACTTTTTTTCTTTAGTCACATTGAACATTTTAATATGTAGGCTTTCCATTTGGTTCCTCCTTCACCCTCTGTCTCAATCTCAATCTGTTCTATGTCCTCCATGCTCTGTTTTGCCACCTTCTCCCTTTCTCTAATTCTCACTTTCTCTCTCTCTTTCTCCATCTCTCCATTTTTCCCCAGCTTTTTTTCTCTCCCTTTCACCCAAGTATTCAGGTGTAAACCAAACACCCTGATAACTGCAGTGGCTGAAATTGATGTGACACGTTTCAAATTTTCTCCAGTCATTTAATACAGCATCTCCCCTCCCCATCCCCACCTTCGCTCTTTTCAATATCCTGCTCTCTCACTCCTTCTCACTCACTTTCAGGGAGGTGAGCAATTCTAAAGCTAGCAAAGTGATTCCATTCTGCGGGCTAGTTATTAAATTTGTTTGCAAATCTCTGCCCCCTCTCTGCCCCTCCTGCGATCTCTTCTTCCTTTCCTCCATCCCTCCCTGTTCTTGTTTCTCCACCACGGTCCTGACTGTCATCCACATTCAGACCCATAAAACCCGCAACATCAATGAGAAATAGAGAGAGGCAGGCCAATGAAGAGGCGGAGAAAGAGGGAGCGTTAGCCAAAAGAGAGAATAGAATAACAGATTATTTCCTAGAAAAATACCCCACTTGTATATTCCGAAACATCGAGCACTCTTTAATAAGCTCTTTTATTACAGCAATTTGTTACCGAGTCTCTTGTCAGCACTGGGGTAGTGGAAGTGAGGGACAGTGGCTGGGGAAAGAGAGTGAAGGGGAGAGTTAGCTGGTGAAAGCCAGGCGTGATAACACTAATGAAGACGGCTGGCTGAGTCCAGCACGTCTCGTACATCTAATAGCTACACTGCAGGATGAATATTTATACTGATAATACAGTTGCGAGGGTACACACAGACTCACGACCTGTCACGCATGCCGCGGGGAAACACTACAGACACAGACAAACAAACAGCATCTCCTCAAAATAATCCATCAGAATGATATTCTGTTAATTCTACCTGGAATATTTGCACCGCACATGACAGGTTCATGCATACATGTATTGGAGAAATCCTATGTAACCGTTTACTCAATAATGAGTCCACGCTCAGGCATAGATACAGGAGTGGACGTGAAGGATGGCAGCAGCAGCCGCCACAGAAATACATGTCCACCCCAATTTTTTAAGTTAATAAAATACATTTAATTTTTCACAAAAATGAGCAGGGTGCAAGACGGACTCTTTAACAGGAGTATTGAACTGAGAGAAAGGATGCCAACTCTGTGCACCACAGGTGAACAAGCACTGACAAAGAAAAGCGAGCAACACATCAGAGGTTAATAAGGCAGATTTACACCACACTTACACCACTTGACAGCGCAGGAAATCTAAATTGAGGGCTCAGTCAGGACCCATTGCTGGTATCTTGTAGTGTGACGGGTTTGCACATTCATTCTTATCAACCGGCAAACTTGTCTGGGCTTCTCTGATACTAGCAAATATTACATTTATAGCCTGACATATGCACAGCTCCACAACAAATTTAATTGTGTGTGTTGATGTACTTAATGTGAACATGTAATTAACTTAAGGTAGACTTGTTGGTGTGTGAAATAAGATGAAAATTGACTTTGTGTTTTACAAATTATGAACTATATCCTCACATGTGTATTGCAGTGTTTTAGTAGAGTTTTTAATTCTTTGTCTCTTTCCAAGCCAGCGACCAATAATTCAAATATGGAAACTGTCAAATAAAAAATCAATTTTTTTTTTTTTTTTTTGGAGTAAATGTTTCAGTCCTTGTAGTTGATAAATCTGAAACAGTTTCAGTGTCTTAACATGTTGAGTTATTTGAAATATCTTGATGTGACTTAATGTGGCAGTAATAGACAAAGTTTAAGATGGAAAAGAAAATGACTGTGCCCGTATTGAAAGCAGATATCAAACAGAATCACTAAAACTTTATGTCCCAATGAAAGAAGCTGTGCTGAATGGGGTTTCTGTGTAAATGATAAGTGAAGATGAGCTGAAGTTAGATTTTAAGTTAAAATGTTAGTCAAAGTTTACTGTAGGTGATTAAAAGGGCCTGAAGTGTAAATTGAAGCACAGTCCTGAATTATTGTGTCAGTTCATTTTAAAATCTGACAGCAAATGCTAACAGAAGTGTAAACATGATTATATGATTTTTGACATGGCCTTATTTTATATTCCACTTTAAAGAGAATGCTAATGGTGTTTAGCTATCTAATAACTTAGATTGTATTTATTATTATTTATTTCTTTATCTAACATCAGCCTACAGTATCTGTCCTAAAATGTCTTGTAACCCCAGCAATATTAGAAGCAAGCACAAGGCTGAGGATCATAAACATGAAAAGTATGTGTGTTTTAAAATTACGCAGAGTGTCAAAAATGTGTGGTTGTGATGCAGAGTCACATGTTCCGCTGGTCCTCTTCATGCTACCATAGACTGACAGAGGGTTACCATAATAAATCACGGTGATGTGAAGTACTGTATCAAACCTAATATAATGCTGTGATCTGTGCAACAAACAGATGAAGAAGTAGAGTGAACAGAAAACAAGACGAACATTTAGTCTGATTTTACAGCTCCAGACCACTATCTATGCTATATCACTCTGCCCCACTGCACGTCATAGATCAGCCTCAATAAACCCAATTTCTTTCAGAAGTGTACCGTGACATCGCAGACAGGGATGTAACACAGCACAGAACTCACACGTTGATAAGTACTGTGTTTTACCATTCTCTGTTCAGTATATATAAATATATATTTCTTTCGTTGTTGTGTGGAAAGAAAATGTTTTTTTTCTTTTTCCCCATTCTCTGAGAAAGAACATGATGACAGATCAGCTTTTGTTTTAAAATGTAAGCCACTCAAGCACTTGCACATGGTCACCAATCAATGCCAAAGAAAACAAAGTGGAATGAATAGTGTTTTTGTTGTTTGTCTAGCTTTTGCCTACCACCAGAGATACACACATACAGGACCAACAGATTTTGTACTTCAATGTTCTTTTAGCTTGTAGATGTTGTTTGGATTTTTAACGACTAATTTCAGTTGGAGATAGCCCAGAAAGTTTTTAAAATGTGAAAAAGTACATGTGAAAATGAGTGAAAACAATTTCCCTTCCCCTGGTGGCGTGATGTCTTTCATTCATGGAAAAATGCAGACTGGTGGAAGGAAGGAAATTTGTGGTGGAAGGTTGTAAGTGTAGAGTAAACTGAGAGTTTTTAACCACTGCAGAAATGTTGATTGCAGCTTAGAAGTTTGAAGAACCTTAGTGTGACTCGGTGAATGTGAAAATAAAGGTGAGAATTAAAGCAATAAAAAAGTATTGTTAATTGTGCAAACAGTGCTACGAAGTGATTGTTGCAGGTGTACAAAACACCTGTTTTGAGCTAGAACTAAAACTAAATACACCAAAGTAATAGCAAGGTCCCTACTGAAAAATAACAGAAAATACATGGAAGCAAAAATATGAAAAAGAAATAAAAACACAATGGTAATGACAAATCCTGCATTATATCAACACTGCAGAGAACCATTACTGCATCCTGCTCAGGATGTAGCGTTCTGGTTTGCTGTGATTTTTACAGATACAATTAAAAAATGCTATATGAATTCATTATTTACCAGGGTCTCATTATCATTACAGTTGGAGTTTATTCCCATAGAAGATAGTTATTTAATTATTTGTTTGGTTGAGACATTAGTCCTTATTTGTGAAAATCTAAATCCAATTATATAGAAGCCATAGAACAGAAGAGACTCAGTTATGCTTATGCTACAGTCAATGAATGAAGCAGTCATTTGATGAAACCATGTTATCTTTAGTTCTTGTGCTAATATTGGTTCCACTTTCAGTGTTAACATCTCTGAACAAAATGGGACTACAAAATTCAACAAAGGGTGGTTGGGGGGAAAGGGCTGTAGTTTTCTTTTTGCTCAGTGAAAAGTAAAATCAATTTACTAATTTTATCATAATTCAGGGAGATTGTAAAGCAGATATTATATGGAAAACAAATGAAATACAACATATTTTGGCTGGAATCGCATTCATCTGAACTATTAGAATGGAAACTGATTTTTAAGAGGCAGACTTCCAGCTTTAATTTGAGGGTGAGAAAAAAATGTTCCTGATCATCATAAATATTTAGAGGTACAAGAACTCCTAGTGAATGAAAACCTAAAGAGAAGAAGAGAAAAATGTTCTCTTCAAATCCTTTAGTTGTTGTTTAGTTTTTGAGGTAAGTTGACGGGAAGCCTGAGCCACAGGTACGTCAGACTCCAGCCCTGCTGACAGCCCAGCCGGGGTGAGAGGAAATTGACAAATAAAAGTAAAAAGGGAGTGCGGGAGGAGAGGGGGAGAAGGAGAAGGTGAGATATATGAGAGAGGTGTGCTAAACCACTTTTCTCGCCTCAAATCAAAAGTGGAGTGGTTTTTCCTATCTGGCTGTTAGAGGTAAGATATGAGTCGGGCTCTGCACTCTGACAGGGTAATGCACCTGGCTGCCAACAAACACACACACATATACAAAAGCACAGAGGTACATAAGCACACACACACGCACACACACACACCGACACATGCACACACATATACACGTGCACATACACTTACAGCAGCATACACATAAAGGCTGGTCCAAAGAAAGAAGCACACAAGACACGCACATAGAGCAAAACTATAAGTGGTAGTTTCAGGTGATGACAGGATAATACACACAGGAAAGTCATAAATAATGTTTACACCATTTTTCCATCGTATAAACTGTGTCCTTCAGAGCATCTGTGTGGATGTGTAAATGGACTTGTGTACTTAACATGTACTGTCTGTGTGACTAGGCGAGTGTGTGTATGTGCAATGTGTGTGGGCTGATTCATACGTGGCTGTAGTCGTGTGTGTTTGACCTGGACAGAAGGGCTGAGGCCCAGAAGCCCCGGTTCATGTAGCTGATAAAATATCTTGAGTGAGTTTTGATTCATTCCCCTGAAGTTGAAGAAGAGAGGAAAGTGCTGAGCGTGAGGAAAAAAAATGAGGAGAGATGGAAAAAAGAAGATGTGGAAGAGGTATGGTCGTGTCATTCTCTAACTTCATACCTACTCCACATCTTTGGGCCATATATTCCCCCTCTCTGCTTCTCTAAAACTCTTTCAACCACATACCTGTGTATTTTATAAAGTTTTTTACTAAGTTCTATTAACAACATCTACAGACATTATATATGTGCTAAATTCACACAGCTATCCTCATATTCAGGATACAATTTTTTTTTATGTTTTAGCTATATTGAGGGTGTTACAGTGCTGCAGTGGTTAGCTGTTACCTCACCAGGCTGGAGGCCTGTCTGTAGTCCTATGGAGGTTCCCTCCAGTTACTCTGCCTTCCTCACACAGTCCAAAGTCACGCACATTAGCTTAATTGCGACCATTTACTCTAAAGACTGGCGACCTGTCCAAAGTGTACCCTGCCCTCACACCACAGTCAGCTGGGACGGGCACCAGCCCCTCTGCGACCCTGTACAGACAAGTGGTGTAGATAATGGATGGATGGATAGGTAATGGATCAACATGGTTTCTCAATGATATGCTACAATTTTTTGGATCAAATAACACATTCAGCTGCGATTGAACTAATACACTTAACAACTCAAACAACCGCAGTATAATCCAATTGTCTGCTGTCCAACCATAGGCTGAGTATATTACAGACCTTCACTGTCAAATACAAATCTAAACACTATATTACAATAGTCATAGCAGAAAGCTTTGGACCAAAGTAGTTGTCACGGGGCCTTTGCAAGGCTGTAGCAGTCATGCTTTTTTTTTTTTTTTAACTAAGCCCCTAAGCCAAAACAACCTTATAATAATATAATATTTCAACAGCTATTCAAGGGAATATATCATTTTCTACATACCAGTCTTTAAATATTTGACTTGACTTGATCAGAAAGATCAGCATATCAGCATATAATTATATAAAAGTGAACACTAAGAATGTAAATCCAGATTTTCTTGATTCCAAAAGGGAAAGAAATGAGGTAGAAAAAACACTCCAGGAGGTGGAGGGTGGCGTAGATACCAGGTGTGTGTGTTGGAAGAGTGTAATGACAGCTTCAATTAACAAAGTCAAAGGTTTTCATTGAAACTCAACCTAAAAATAAAAATCAATTGTGCATGTATTGAATACTTGTTAAGCACCTTGTTCCATCACTTGAAATGTGCAGCACTATGTATGCTGAATTTCGATAAGCAAAAGGAGTTACTAAAATAACAAAAAAACAAACCACTGAATCTGATGTTGATAAATATCTGCGTTTCTACAACAGCTTTGTTTCTAAATATAACCATTCCTATAGGGACTTGTTGATTTGAATGCAAGCATTTAAGCTGCACATCTGCGTGCACATTTTTAAACTGCCATGGCTCACGTTATATAGATAGTATTCCTGGAAAGCAGTTTCAGCTCTGGGGCAGAAGACGGGACTAGAGAGATGGTATTCAAACAGTTTACAGCAGGATGGTACTTTATCCAACCTTTACAGTGGAAAGCCTTCTCTTGCAGGCACAGGATTTAGTTAAAGGGGTGTGAGGAAAGCAAAATGACCAGAAAAACTAACAGAGGGAAGAAACAAGACAGAAACATTAAGAATTAATGGAGAGAAGAGGGTGAGTATGAGTGATGTGGTAAAGCAACGAGAATGAAAACAAGTCAGAGAGATTTAAGGCACAAACGCTACAGCATAAGGATCACTGATAAAGTCACTGACTCACTGAGGATCGGAGAGCACGGAGAGCAGGGAGAGCGGGGAATGCCGAGCAGAGAGAAAAAGTGAGAGGTGAGAGGACATAGATGAGATGTGAAGGATAGAATGAAAGCAGGCAATGTGGAACGAGAGTAAAACAGAGAAGAGAGGAGTCAGATAGCTGGGAAGTGATAAGGAGGCAGCAGTGCAGCCAGGCATGGCTCAGAGGCCAGGAATTGGTAGTAAACATTTAGTGAGGCAGAGATGAGAGTCCGAGAGACTTTTGAACAGTAGATTGTCTCCTCTCTCTCCTTTTGAGCTGTGCACTGAGCTGCCCTCTGCCTTTTTAGGGAGTCATCTGCCAAATTGGATCGATAAGTAATTAACACTTTGGCTCTTTGCTGGCAAGTTCTCTTCCCTCCCTTCTCTGCTGCTCAGGCTTTACACTGCCCTGCAAACACACTTGCTCACACAACATCAAATACACACAAAAACACAGACTGAAATAAAGGGTGAGAGATGCACCCATGCACAAATTTACACACACTTTACTCCTTGGGTCTCTACTGTGCTCATGGGGGTTGTGAGTGCAGGCAGTGTGGGTATTGATCCTTTTTGTCCAGCAAAAGGTTCTCTGTTCCATCCAAATACCCACTGACTCAGTCACTCTCACTCTCCCTCAGTGGTGTGCCATCAGGATAAGCAAGGGAAGCTGTGCTTGACCAGTTAAAGCTAAAAATAGAAATCATTTAGAACAATACTGAAGTGGAAGCCATAGCTCAGCTCATATCTCAGAGCAGCGTTCTGTCCCATAAAGGATCTGATATTGTCTGTTTGCATTGAACTTTAAATTTACTGCCCTCTTGTGGCCACAGTAGGCTATAGTCTCTGGAAGCTAGCTTGACTACTAGCTGTTGTTTGTATTTATTCATGAGAAGTAAGAGAGCGCAAGTAAACGAGCAAATTACACTGTGATTTATCATCTCAATCAGTATGTCCTTAGTCACCATGTGTGATGGTGAGGTTTTGTGTTTTGTGGAGCATCTTTGGATAACTTGTTTTGCAAAGAAAGCTTTCACAGACATGTTCATCCATTTCATATATTTACATTTATTCTGTTCTGCTTTCAATATAATGTCTTTTTCTTTCTGATAATTAAAGAGTTGGTTTCTGTGTGAGGAGCTGAGTTTGAGACAGAAGACATATTGAGGCAAGAAAATACAGGGTTCTGCATTGGCCAGTGCCATTTCAAGGGGATAATCCTATTACTCCTTCAGCCAGGACGGAGTGCAGAAAGGTGGAGATGACCAGGCAGAGAGCAGCAGGACAAGCCCTGAATTTAAGAGAGATTGAGATCTGGTCCAATTTTTCTGTCTCATCTCAAGATGTTGGTTTGGTGGTGGCGGGAGGGGGGGGGGGGTCAGTCAGCTCTGCACGCCTATCTGTAAAAGTCACCGCACACCACTGCTCTCCCAGCTCTCTGTCTCTCCTGAGACACAAACACATAGAGTACAACAAAACCCAGCACTGACACGTCTATCCCCCCTGAGTGGGGCTCTCTCAGGATCAAGTGGCAGCCATGTGCCAATGCCTTGGGAAAAAAAAAAAAAAAAGACAGTAAAGTGAAGCAGTGTGATATCTGTTATGTAGAGTGACTGGAGAGGAAATGTTGGAAGGAGACAGACAGTCAAAGAAATACCTTAACAATGAAAAGATGAACAGAAAAAGACAGCTGAGAGAGAAAGAAAGTCAGCAACATGCAGCATGACTGAGACAAAGAAAGTAAAGGCAGAAAGACTATGGGAGGGAGAGATAACAACAACCCAGGGCCAAGTAAAGGATTGATATGTGAGGATTCAGTGCAGTGCTCCATCATCAATCCTATTGGCTAATCAGATGTATGGCTGAATTATTGATAAGTGAACCTCATCAATAATTGCAGTTATGCTGCTTTTGGGCCACAGACCATAGAGAAGGAGGGAGATCTTGTGGCTTAGCAAGAGCAAACACAGTCATCACAGGCCTGCACACACACTGAAACAGAAGGACAGAGAAATATAGAAATAAAAGACCCTGAAGTAATTTCATTCATGAATGAGCGCGTACATACTGAAACATGGAGTGAAACACAAATGTACACATTGAGAACACAAATTCGCACTTCATGTTAAATTCATGTTGAACCCCCCCCCCCTTCACCTCATGCTTGAGTCTTCAACTGTGATGCCAATGCCCCCCCCCCACTGTATTGTATGCTCTATAATTCTTACTTTAACAGAAGACACCAGTTTTAAAATATTATTTCTCCCTTTATAAATCTATATTTGATGTTTTATTTCAAAACAATATACCATTTTGGAAACCAGCTGATATGCAGAACAGACATTTTTCTGTCATCAACAGGATTAACAACTTTTAATAAGCAGTGTGAGTATCAGCTATTATCAACTCTCATGTTATCACTCTCTATGGGGGGGTGGACTTCATCTTTTTCTTTTTTCTTTTAAATGGCAGATATATACATTCTTATATTCTTGCAGAAACCATTTCAACAAACGTTAAGGCTTAAACACACAAAGATGTAAGGGAATAACATCCTCAAGACTGTGATTGTTGTTGACCTCCTTTCAAACCCTACCAATGTCATTTCTGAATGTTGACGAAGGAAACAGCAACAAGAAACAACAAGCAAAGGAAAAAAGTTTAAAAGTTGTTGTGCATGGCTTTAACGTTGAAAACATAAAATATATATCATGTTCCACAGCTGGATGAAGCCAAATTGAGCCTTGTGATTTGTTTGTCGAACTGGTGCAAAGTAACATAGAGATGGTTGTTCAAATGCAGCATTTCTCCAGTGAAGTACAAGTATTACAATATGTGCAGTATACGCTGCCCCTGAGGCTGTAGTTAGGCACAGATATGCTTTGAGCTGAATCCCAACATCAGCATTTCAAAATGCTCACAGTGACAATGCTAAAATGTAGACTTTTAGCAGGGAAATGTTTAGCATAGTTACAGTCTTTGCTCCTCACATTAGCCTCCTATCATTTGCTTATTGAAACTAAATTATATTGTTAGTATGTCATGTATTTGGTGATCATCCAAAGTATTGAAGAAGGAGCAAAAAGAGAGTGTATTGCCATAGTTGGTGAATGTATGCACCATATTTGATGCCAGACCATCCAATCAAATAGATGATGACAAAAAATGCTACCAAGGAAAAATCTGGGGATCCCCAAAACCAATAAGACTCATCCTCTGGGGATCATGATTTGCACCAAATTTCATGGCAATCCATCCAAAAGCTGTCAGGACATCTAGTGTTTGAGGAAAAAAGTCAAGTAAAAGTCAACTTAAGTGTTTCAGATCCATCCTCTTTGGACCATGAATTGAATGTATTAGCTGTTACCGGGGACTACTGCTAGCACAGACACTAATATTCACCTTCATACTGCCTATGCTGATATTCTTGAGTGGCATTTCAACTAATATAATCAGGACTTAACATAAGTAATACATTAGTTTGTCTTCCAAAGCACCTCCAAATGTGATCATCTGAACCTACCCTATCCATGGTTGTCAGTATTATTTTCAAAGAACAATACACCACAACAATATGGTTACAAGTTTTCCTTTTTTGTAGTCAAAAACAAATTATCAAAACTGTCTTATATATCAAGTACCTAGAGTGATTCCAGGGTCTCCTAAAGTCTCTGAGTGCTCTAATTGTTCTCTTTGTAACAATAAATGAACTTGAATAAATGCCCAGAGAAGCAAATCAAATAATTACATGGTAGAGGGTTGCCTGTTTATTGTAAACAAAGAGCATGATAATATAAACGCTATGTAAAAATTGCATCAATTAAAAAAAGCACAAATAGTAATAATGTTAGATATTAAGTGTGAAATGGGATCCAAGCAATCAGTAAACATGCCCTCTCCCCTGCTGCTGAATCAACACTAGGAGTGCTGTGTGAAACTGCCACTGCTCCCTCACTAATGCTTTAAGTCTGTTCATAAAACAGATCTTCTGTTGTTTTGTACTATTGTATTTTATTTAAAAGCTTAGTCACTTACACTGTCATTATCCTGTGAATACGGCTTAATTTGTGAATACTGTATGCAGTCTGGCAACATAGTTAAAGCCTCACCGTGTTTTCCACTTTAGGATTTTCATGCTGCTTTGATACAATGACAGGACAATGAGTATCTTATACTGATGTAATCGTTCAGAGATGGGTCCATTACTTAACACAGCCAAATCTGTCCCCTAGGAGTTGACATGTTTTGAGTCAATTGCAATCAAATTGTGTTTTCTATTAAAGGATATGTTGAGAATATGTGATACTCCAGTACAATATCCACTTTGAGTGACTATGCATCATTTCACTTTTTTATGGTTAAGTTTCGGCACCATTTGACCAAAACCACAATCTATCGACTGCACTTTTGTTCCCTAATCACAGGTAGCACCTTGGATTTAAACCCCAGTCTCAGATGTGCAATATCTCTGCTCCCCTTCCACCCTAAATGACTCGGCTGCCATTCATAAATGTAGTTCTTCATTTATTTAAAAAAAAAAAAAAAAAAACACACATTACACTACACATAAATCACTACATTTCCAACAAAAATATATCTATTGCTGCAGTTTAGTTGTGTAGAAACCTAGCTTCTAGGAAACGGGGCTGTATGAGCATTTTTTTCTAAATTAACTATGTTTTACAGTTAAAGAGAGAGGGTTATTTCATTTTATTGTATTGCATAATCACAATGACGCTCTCATTAAAAAAAGCGTCTAACTCAGCACACTATAGTTAACTCCTCAGTTATCTCAGTTATCTGACTTTTATTAACCTTTTCTGTTATTCCACTGGTTCCTTTAATGTCCTTCTCTCTGGCTTAAACACTTCCGTGTTGAAAAAGGTCCAGTGTGTTCAAAACACTGCGGGGCAGATTCTAATGAGGACTCACTGAATTTCAGCACATTACTCCAGCCTGGGCCTCCCTGCTCTGGTATTCAGTTCATGCTAGGGTTGTTTTTAAAGTGTTCTTATATATATTACACGGTCTTGCTGCACCGTACTTAATGAACCTTATGACCCCCTACATTTCTTCATGTGCTTTAAGATCTCAGCAGGCAAGCATTATCATTATTCTAAGAACTAAGACAACATCCTGTGGAAACACACCCTGGAAGAGATGTCATGATACCAGAAATGTAATAGTCAGTCCCAATAACAATCAAACTTCACTCCAAGTTTCAATATTAAATTCAATATTATGATGCACACACAAACTCCCCTTTATTTACTCAACATGCGAGAAGAAATTGGCCAACATAGTGACAGAGCAATAGTATGAAAACCTTCACTTAAAAAGACAGCTCTATATTTTAATAGACTGAACAGCAATGATGGTAGCCTACTGAAATTATGAGCTATTGCCACATTAGCCTAAATAAGACCACATTATCCTTTTGTGAAAGCTGTGTGTGAAGCGTTGCAACAACAGATGCCTACTGTCGCAATTCACAAACAATGACTGATATTTCAGGGCTATTTAAACTCACTCACCGTGCAGAGATCCAGATGCTTGTCTTTGAGCTGCTTCGACAAGTTTGAGGTGTTTCCTCCTTGCCTTTATGATGCTCTGTGACACTGTTTGCATCCTTGTTTTTGGTTATCTATACCTTGTCTCTGATGATCTTCCTCAGATGCAATAACTCTAGCTGTGAACACAGCATGTTGCCGTGTTTGCACTTGTCACTTTGTTGTTATCATATCTGTGTCTGCCTTCATTCATCAGTTCTTGAGAGGAAAATAGATCCGAGTCCTACAGCGCCATTTTTCTTAGGAATTAGTTCCCGGTTACTACTGGGGAAACTCAATCTCTTGTGGTCTTTTCATCAAGACAAGACAAGAATGTATGACGCATGACCTTCAGATCTTATTTCCCTGTGGTGAAGTGAAGTGCAATTCGATGCAACAAACATAACAGGTAATATCTGGTTATAACTTTAAATTCACAGTGGTTTGCTTATTTGGGCTGAAATTCACTTGTTTATCATGACTAATTCTTCTATTCCATGGCCACAATAGAGGACTTTTAAAAAATCTCTATGATGAAGCATAGTAGCACAACATTAATCCTAACCAATGTGTTATGTTTGCAGAAAATACAAAACTATTTTATAACTTGTTTTCCCCACTTGGCTATTCTGAAAAGATGGAAACAGATAAGTGCAACTTTGTGTTTCTCTTTGAATGCCTCATGCATCAAGGACACACTTGTCTGGCATTAGAGATGTTGAACATGAATCTTTTTGACATTATGATGGAGGAAGATTTAGAGGGATGTTGGGTGCTGGGTCCAAAACAGTTGGCACCCAGACCCTGTCCATCTCATCAGGTTAAAGGTATTGTGACATCCTCCTGTTGTGCTCCATGCTATGTAGAAGATGATTTTGAAAAAGAAAGTCAGAAATCCTCTAAGGTAATAGTTTTTTTTTTTGTTTTGTTTTGTTTTTTACAATATGATGATACATGATTTTAAGGCTACAACAACTAACGCAACAACTAAAGCCCTACACAATATTTATCTATATACTTTCATATGTAGATGCTCTCTGAAGATGGTGGTATGACATATAGAATAAAGGTTCAACTAGGCCTTGGTCGGAGGATATAAATGACCTGATAGTGATATATAGTAGAGCTGTATTAAGGCAGCGATATAAAATAGACCCTCATAATGCAGAGGTCTAAGAGTAATACATCAATCCTTGACATACTGGTCAAATGTCAAGGCCTAGTCAAAAATTTCATCTACATTACTGAGATTTCACTTAACTGAAGATGAAGGAGCGCCAATGCATTCCATCACCTTTGACAAGAGGCATACATCCAAACAAAAATCTGCATTTAACTGCAGGGAGTGACTGGCCTTCCAGTCTGGGGGTCAGATGTATGAATGATGCCTATGCACAAAAACCATGTGTATGCCACTCCCCACAGATCAGTCTGTTTTTATGGACACAATGTGTGGTGAGACTGTGACAGTGAAGGGAAGCAAAATAAAGTTTTACACAAACCAAAACAGTCATCTCCACAGAGCTGCATTTATTACTATCATTATAACCTTTACTGTTTACACGGCAAAAACTATATGACAATTCATAAACATAAATAATTGTGTTAAATAATTTAAAAAAAATGAAATATCACATCCTCAGTATTTATTGAGATGAACTCTGTAAAATGTTCATATACTATTTTAATATTTACTAATCACAATTATCATACACCTGTCTGTAGCCTCATGAAGATGTCTCTAGTCCCAACACATGAAGTTAAGACTTCAGGACTTAACTGATGAGCTGAGCTGATGATTTGTGGCACAGGCTTCATCCATTTAGGGCTGATTGTGGGAGTGGAAATGAGGCTCATGCACATTTGTGCAATTTCTCAATGAGTGAGATTTATAAACAGGAATGGCATGTGCACACACCTTATAATTCCGACAAAAAGAATGCATATGTGTATTTCTTGTTTTGTGCATACACATAGTTTCAGTCACAAATCTACACTGTTGTTTTATGCATCTGGCCCCTGGATGGAATTTGTAAAACCACCAGTCTATCGACAAATTTAACATAAAATAATACATGAAGGTGATTATCAAATGCATAACATTAGATAGTATTTGCCTTCATAAATGACTGACAACATCATCTGGAGAACCAAATCTAAATGCAAACCAAATAGGGCTCAGAACACAACCCTGGAGGCACCACAAGAAAGAGCAGCAGATGGCAAGATGTTTGTTTCCTTGCTCTTGAAGGGCAGTATATAGTCAGTGGGATTCAGTGCTGCTGCTGTTGCAGTATAACCATGTAATGCTGTTCATTTTCTGGAGCAGCAGGCAAAGCCGAGGTTAGGCCCACAAGAACCTGTGGCAGTAAGTTTTCACTTTGAGAGCCCCCTCAGCCTTGCCTGGACTCCTAGAATCTTTCTTCAGATTTTAACAGAACTCCACCAGCTACAGTCAGTGGTGACTGGCTTAAGAGAAACAGGAACTGAGAAACACAACACCCCTCCCCGCAGGTTTGGATTGCTGTTTTAAACTCCAGGCCATTTTACAAACAGGAGGTCAGAGCGATTGTACACTCACGCAACAATTCCTTCATTGAAAGGAGTTCTAGAAATGCGACAAGTACAACACAGGCATTGCAACCTGTAGACCACTGAGTCATTATGATGAGCTGGTACCTGTGCCAGACACAAAACGGTCTTACCTCTGCATATAGGCATGTGTGTGGGGGAGGTTACACTGCTGTATTATATGACTGATCGTCCATTGTGAGGTCTTAAATCTCAGAAGACTGAAAATTTAAAAACTCAAGCGTTGCTGGCATAGAGCCCTAGGCCCAAGATTTAAAAAAAAAAATAAAAAAAAAATCTGATTCAGGTAATGTTAATAAAGTGGCCTCAGCAAAGGCCACCTGGCCATGCTAACATTTTTTCCTGAGTGATAATTTTACTTTATTTGTTTAGCCTAAGAAGAAGATCTGCCAACTGGTCTCCAGGGTGAAGAGGACCATATGTTTTCTGTAACAATGAGTGAATACTGATTCTGACAGCAGTCTGACAATGCAATTTCTGATGGAGATTAGGCAGCTGCAGAGTCACTGTAATAAATAGTAACAAGCACTCTCATAATCAGGACACATCTACACGAGAAGAGTGTAGAAAATACTGAACTTTAAAGTGGCAATAATCAATATTTTTAGAATAATAATGGATAAAATGATTATGAGAAAGATATCACAGTAAGAAATCCATGGAGAATTAACAACTGTATCATGTTGGTTCACATTCACAGCTCCCACCAATGTCATTTAGAGGGGCATCACTTTATGCTACCTGTCCTGCACCAAATGCAGACAAATAAAGTTATCCCTTGGATAAAGACAGACACAGAAATACTGTGAACTTTCAACTCAAAGGTATTGTGGCTTTAATAATGTGTACTCACTTTGCATATTTGTGTTATAGCCTTAGTATTGCTGAAAAGAAAAGTCCATTTTGACATTGTGTGCAAAATGGTACACCATTGGTATGCACACACATCCAATGCCTTTACCTCCAAGTGCAATTTACAACCACGTCAGTTTAGGATGAATTGCCTGGCTGTAGGATTTGGATGGATTTGAAGACTGGGACACACGTAGAAAAGGGTTTTCTATGTGAAAGTAAAAGAAATGAAAAGTGGAATCCATACATTTGTGAATGAATATGAAATTCAGACACACACACACATATATGTATATATATATATATATATATATATATATATATATA
>CM076657.1:16575144-16673315 GCA_038496675.1 Rachycentron canadum
ACACACACACACACACACACACACACACACACACACACACACACACACTTGTGTATTCTATTTCCATAAAGTGCATGCACTTTGCTGACGCCTGAAGTGGTGTTTTAGTTGCAGAGCATACAAAGTCATACTTCCTCAACAGCGACCAGTTCAATCTCCAAAAACTCTATTGCAGAGACAAGACTGTGCAGTTGATTGACTCCTTTTTCACTATTTACTTTTCTTCTCTGAGTTCTGTGACTCCAGCTTAACTTTCTGACCCTCAACTAAAACCTCTATATGCCACTCTTCTGAATCTTATATCCAACGACTGTCTCATTCTCTCTCTCTCTCTCCCATTCTCTCTCTCTCTCTTTCCAGATGGAAGTTGAAATGAATCTAAATTAATGAATATCATTACAGCCTCTTAAATAGCTGCGCTGTATTACTAACCCTTCTCGTCTTTATCTCCCTCCGCACATGGGTCCCAGACAACCAAACCTTTCTGGAAGATACAGATAGAAAGGGCTAACTACTGTTTTATTTTTTTCCCTCCAAATGGAAGGAAATGCTCACTCTGTCTTTCAGCAGGGGAGCGAGGCATGCCATAATGAGTTTTGTGCTTAACGATGGCAGTCTAATGCCTGCCGACATGTTTTTACTGCCGATATCAGTGTCCTACAGTCTGTTCACTTTTAGGCAACATGAGCCACCCAATGAATAACATTCTACGTTGTTTTAAAATGGGCTTGATATTGTGTGTTTGTGTTTCACTTTTTTTTTCCCTACGGAGACAGTTAAATTATGAATTAAATGTCCTTTCATTTAAGATTTATTTGCCACTTGTTTTTCTGTAGAGTATCAAGCAGTCATGTGTTCTTCTTCTTCTTCATCATCTTCAGAAAACACCCTTCTAAATAACTTTGCAAACTGGCCTGCAAACACCGGAGTCCTGAAATTCTTCCAGAAAAGTTAATGACTGCCTATGTGATTACATCTCATGCTTTTGTCAAGTACTTGGAATGAAAAACAATCTAATGTGTTTTGTATTTGTTCACGTTATACTAGATGACTTATGATGACTTGGAGGTCATCAGTGAGCATATCTTTTATTTATTGTACATTTATATGCAGTTATATAAAGGAAACCATTTATGTTTTCGTCATCTCTTGCCTGTTTCAGCATGGAGACCACAAACTGACTGAAATGACATAATTCAAAATCTGCAGATCTGCAGTTTGTAAGGTTAACTTTTTTACTTTTTTCACACACACACACACACACACACACACACACACACACACACACACACACACACACACACACACACACACACATATATATCAGTAAGATCTAGCCTTGAGCTTTACCGCAGACCCATGTGAACTGGCTCACAGCCTCGGCTCCTCTGGCTGTGACCTTCCCTTGTTTCGAATCCCTCCAACAGAGACCTGGCTTTCGCCTTCAGCAGCCTGAGGTTTTCAAATGTCCCTTCTGAGGCGCTCAGGCCAATAATATCAAGAGAATTATTTAAATATTTTTAACCATTGGTCTGGGGCTTATTTTTGTTGGTTTAGGGAAATGTCTTTTATTTATATATGGCTTTATTCCTTTTTTCTTTCTTTCAGCAGGGAAGAGTGAGACAAATATATTGAGTATAAGCACAGGTCTAGTGAATTTGATGCTCACTGTGTGTAAGAAATTCATTGCCAATGTCCTGTTATACACTTTGTTTGAGTGCCACATATCTGAATGAAGAATGAGTAAGGTGGGAGAATCTTTGTTGTAGCCTGTGATGGAGTGACAACCTGCAGGAGGTGTTTCCCTGCTTTTTGCCAAATACATTCTGTAATTGCTTCATAGCAATAAATGAAAGCAGATACATGGAATTAATGAATAGAAATTGAAGAATTATTCTCACATTAGTAATTTGGCCTCAGCAAATGCTCGGGTTTCAAATCAGATGAGAAGAGAATGGTATTGGTACACACAGATACTGAGGCATACTTGACAGAGAATTAACAGCCAGTGTTGACGCTGTTCCCAGTGTTTCGAATTTCCTCACAGGGAGTTCATCTGGTGAGAGATCTGTGTCGGGAAATTGGACTGTAAATCAGCACTTCATTATTCACATCTCTCTGTTCCAATCCCCATCCCTGCTATGTAGGTGTATGTGCAGGACCCTGTGCGTGTGTGTCTGAAACATCAGCCTCCTTCAACTTAGAACCTTTTTTTTGAAGAAACTTTTTCTTTTTCTTTACATAAGGTTTTTGTCACAACGGTCCATCGAATATTTAACCATAACTGGAATAAGATGAATTTATGTACATTCAATGCATAAATTGGGATGTATTACTGTGATGACTTAAGTTGGTACAAACTAATGTTAACATACAGGATCTTAAATATTCCTCAATCTCAAAATGGCACATAACCATTTCTAATGTCTTGAATTATCCAGGTTCTGTTAGATCAAGCGAGTTTCCTTTGCTTTTATTAAAAGTGCATGAATAATTGGATCTACAGAGTCTGTGTGCGTGTGTGTGTGTTTTTGTAGATTGTGTGTTTTTCATCCTTGTTCCTGATCAATGGCCCCTGCCGGTGCATCAGCTGTCTTGTAATTACACCACTGTCTGCGACATCTGAGTGTTTAAAAGATCAAACATCGTCTCAATCCTCTCACAAGGCGCAGATCTAAGAAGAGTCAGTTGTCGTTGTAAAAGGTCACTTGTGTGTTGATGCCACACGTTTTTTTTTCTTTTCTTTTTTTTGGTCAATGTCTTTTTCTGCTTTGTGTCTTACTTTTGTGTATGCGGAATGAGCCGGTGAAATGTCACTGGCACTCAGAAGTGATTATTGAATGGGGGACATCGAAATGAAATAGGTCGAGGAGGTGAGACAAGCACAGTACTTACTCCCGTGCTTGTCTCACCTCCTCGATAAATAAGAAGAAAAGGAAACGCATCAAAGAGGGGTGCAAAAGGTAGGTGTTACAGGGTCAATTTATAACATACAGGTGGTAACAAAGAAATGTCTGAAACTTGGTAAAATGTATGATAAAATTATGTAAAATAATAGTTTTGGTTGTTTGTGGCACATACATAGACTTAAACAGATGGACTTACAGTTTGGCAATCATTTCAAGATTTGTGTTTCTGTTAATCACAATACACAACCTTAGACAAAGCAGAATTTCACAACACCAGTTGTGTGTGGCACACGCACACTTACACACCATCATGCCCACACATTCACTCCACAACAGCAACATCTCCCCTTCCCACACTAATATATTCCACTTCTTCCCACATGGAAATGAAGATATTACAACAAAATTGCATGAGTTACACGAACAAACACAATATCGTGTCCAGCCACAAAATGACTCAATGCTATATTGATCTGTTCTCAATCCTTTGGTCTATAAATAAGACTTATTTACTGTATCTTGCTCATGTAATTCTGAGGTGGCAGCACAATGAGTAAATGACTAACTTTCTCATTTTGAGTTGTGGCAATGATGAGGATAAGAAACAAGGCAAAACTTATTATGATTCCAGAATGACTCATGGACTCATATTCTGATCTGGCACTACATAATACCTCCTCTGATCTCCTCCTCAGCTCTTGTCATTCCACAGCCATTTCAAGAGTTTTGTCTCTTCAACATAAATATGTTGGTTCAGGGTACTGGGTAAAATGACTAATGCAGTTGGATGACTTCTGCCAAACATGTCCATATGTGTTTTTTAGTGTACCACAATAGATGTGATTGTGTGTGCACAATGCCTTTGTGGTGTATAATGGAATTGACTCATTTTTGTATTCTTCAGGGGGCACACATTTTTCCTCGAAAGACAAAGCAACTGATATGCTAACTAGCTTTCAAAGCTCCTCAGACTGCAGCTTGTTGTTGTGTTGTGTTTCCTCTTTGGCTTTATTACGTCACATGACAGACGTGGTTCACCCAGTCGTCTGCAGAGTATGTTTTTGAAAGCACCTGCGCTTTTCCTTTTCCAGCAAAGCCTTCCCAGATGGTTCTGTCTCACAAAGCATCTGGTGCATCGGTTATAAAAGCAGTGAAAAAGTGGAGAAGATGATACAGATATAAATATAAAGCTAAACAAACATATCCAGCTGAACCAATACAAGTAAAGTTAACCATATAGAATTTTATGGGCAGACAAAAGGTGGAGGGATATTCAGCTTCCTGTCTCCAGGTAGGATTATTACTTCACACGGTATGTACAAGATTGTGGCGCATTATTATGCAAAAGTGTATGGCTGGGCAAATTTTGCTGGAATTAATGCTGTATTACTATTAAATTAGGAGTTGTTTAATGGGCATAAATTAACCCACTTACATGTGGCAATGGGTGGACAACATATCTTTATATCATAGCATTACAGTAATGATACGTTTGTGTGTATTGAAACAGTGTTTGAGCCTAATTTGAGCAGTTCACGTTCAGCGATACCATTAATGGTGATTCTATGTACAAAATGAAAATGCATGAATATTCAGCAGAACTGGTTTTCTTTATAAATAAAACAGTTTGTGAACCTTTCACTTCTGTGGAAAAACTACACCTGCTTTTAATCAACAACATAAGATAACAAAGCACTTGATCAGCAGATCTGCATCAACAGAACATAAGGTTAAATGCAGTGTGTGTGTGTGTGTTTGTGTTATCTCATTAGGTCACGGGTACCTTGAAATCTCCAAATCTACTTTTTGTTTTGGCAGCTGAACCAGTTCATGCCAGATTGTCTATTTTTCAACTTTCCTTTATTCACTTCTCCACACACAAACCGTCTTGTCTGTCCTGTCTTGTCTTGTCCTGTTCTTTCTTCTGTCAATAATAAGTGGAACAGAAATTTGGTTAGTGGCATGAGGTTGGATGTAATCCAATCATGGGAAAACACCCACATAATCTTCAGACTCACAAACACACGCACACACACATATACATAGAACACTTTCGCTTTTGACACGCACTTGTGTTTTCCAGGACACATTTCTAACTTCGGTCCCAGAAGCAGTGAAGTTGTGTTATACAGGCTAATACTGGGAGGTTTTTTCCCTCTACATATACCAGCTGCAGACCTCATTATCCCAAAATGTTAAGCAGCAGGAAATATAATGCGGATAATAAAAATGAGTATAGTGAAAAACTGCTTTGGCTTTACTTAGTGTGAAAATTTTGTTGACACTACATGTAACACTACATTTTTGCAGTAAATAAACTAAATTTCACCATCTTGAATATGTTGTGTCATGTCAGTAGCAGAAACAAAAATGACATGGACTCCATGGAAGTAAATAAATCTAAATGCAAAACAATTTTTAACACTAGCAGACACTAAAAGCTATGTAGCAAGTGTCTCCAAAGGAATCTCCAGGAATCAGAAGTACTTTAACTCAGAAAGTTGGGTGGCCAAAATTTTGTTACTTTGAAAAGAGTGAAATAAGGCCTTCACATGTAAGGTTTACCTGAGTTGAAATTGAGTGGTTTTATGTTTGTGAAGGTTCTCGGTCATCCAGGTCATGGATTTCCAAGAAAAGTTGAATTGACGGCAACTGGGCTTGTTGGTCGATACTTCAGGACTTTTCACCTCTCACCCAAGAGGCTTCTTCATTTCTGACTGACTAGTGGGGAGACCCAGGTTTTTCACCTTTGTGGGCTTGTCATCACAGCCATTCATGTCCCTCAGTTGGTTAGTGACAGTGATTACAGCTGCTGGTGTCACCTGGGTTTAAACAATGGTTGCTTACTTTTTGGGTTTTTGGAACAGTAGTGCTGCACTTTACAGTCCATTTATTGGACGTTCAAGGGGGTTAATAATAGTGATTCCAATCTGCCAACAGGGGCTGTTGGGGCCTCATTTCCCACACTTTTATGGGGGGGGGATTGCAATAGGCTGGTAATCTGTCCAGGGTTGGGGTACCCAGCAATTTCCAATGTCTGCTGGGATTGATTCCAGTCCCCTCCTGCATGGTTAAGTGGTATAGATAACGGATGGATGGATGAGCCCAAACATTTCCCTGGTTTGCCTCTCCTGATTGTGGGCCTCTGGAAACATATTTTAGTAGGTGCGTATGATTTTCCTCAGTTCTTTAAACTACATGAGCACAACTGCAAACACATAAATGCATAAATGAATCCAGAATTTATACAGTTTCTACACTGTTCTGTGAAATAAGGACATCAACTGGTCATATGGTCAAGTGTTGTTATATGTTCTGTACATTTGCAAGAATTTTTGAAAATGTTTTGTGTCTCTGAGTATGCTCCTGATGAACCCACAAATCAGGATTAACAATCAAAGGGGTAACACTCTAGTAACACTAGTACTCTGTCACACACAGATTCATGACGCAGATGGAGGACAACTGAGCAGCAATGAGATGAGATCGGAGCAAGCTGTTCATTTACAATGTAGGATTATTTTCCTGGAAAGTCATTCATCACTCTATGATCTGTTTACGAAACACATCTGCTCAGCTGACTATTTATAGGGCACCATGTGTGAAGGAACATTATCACAGACACACATGCACAGGTAAGCCAGCCAAGCCTCTGAAAAATTGGTTTACTTCCAGAGATTATGTCTGTATGATTTTGGATAGGTAGTTGCAGAATTATGGTCAGCTGTTATACCTAATGGTGTAACAAGGCCACTTTCCCTGTAGAGAGCCACTGTGTAGTCAAGGAATTTATTAGGGGTGTAACAATGTGTTTTGAAGACAATACGGTACATATCATTTTCCATGGTCCAATACGATTCAAGAACAATATTTGGCTCATCTAGAATGATACAATATGATACGATTCAATGACTTGAAATCGATACGCTAACTTTTTTTGCCATAAAATTCAACCAGTGTGACTGTGAAATTAATTATAGATATAAACAAGTAAACACAATGATTAATCGCGAATACATTCACCTTTTGTTAAAAGTACAACCAACATTTCTTCAGATTAATAAACGCTGGTTGAACCTGCAGCTATTGTTCTCATTTCAGAGTATCAGAGAGAATCAGAGTAACATTTAACAGTTCTTTACTATTAAAAGTGCTAAAAATACATCCATATAAAGTTTGTCATGCTTGAATACAAAAAAAAAAAATACAAATTCTTATTATAAATACAATTGATTATTTACATTGCAAATCAATTTTAGTTCACCTATCGATGTAGTTGGATCGTAGGAATATAAATCAATATATCAATGTAGTTACACCCTTAGAATTTATTAACATGGATATTATTCAGGGTTGTTTTTTTAGTTTAGCAGTATTTACTAAATGTGCTACATTACTGCCAACTTTTTTTTTTTTTTTTTTTACTGTTTTGTCTCATGATTGATGTCTTACATTCCTGGCAGCAAAACAAAAGGAGCATCACGGTGAGGACCGGACTTCTGGAGCACTGTAGTTACGGGGGAGAAGCTAATCGCTGATATGAGCAAGCACCAAAACAAGCATACATTTAATGCGCAAAATGGAATATAGAGGGACCCAACCACACACTTTAAGAACACACTGTTTTATACACAGTCCTGTGTACTGCATGTCATGCATTTGATGAGATGCATGTCTTTGTACAAGCACATTTAACCGAACACTCTGCGTCTCACACTACTCTATCATCCAGATCATAAAACTGCACTTGTTTTCTTAGAAGTAGCTTAAGCCTGCCTCAGCTGTAGCTGACAAATAGCTGTGGTTACAAGGTGATAGGAACAATGGGAATGTGTGAGAGAAAGACAGCGACATAGCAGAGCAGACAAAAAATAAAATAAATAAATAAGGGGGTGGGGTGGGCAGATGAGAGAGAGAAGACAAGGAGACAGGACACCAGGATGAGAGAGAAAAGTGGAAGTAACAGTGAGAGAGAAAGAAAGAAAGAAAGAAATACAGAGGGCCAGAGGGAGAGGGTAAGCGGGAAACACAATCTGTGAGTTGATGGGGCTCCTCAGCACAGCGGCAAAATCAATTTGACTGGTGCTGCTTCTGCTCTGAATGAGAGGCAAGGATGATGGAGTGAGAGAAGGAAGAAGGGAAAGGAGATGGAAAGCAGGATGGTTGGACAAGGATGGAGCTCGCGAGTCAATAAGAGTGTGGCAGTAAAAAAAAAAGAGAGAGAAAATAGATAGAGGGAATGAGAAGGAGGAGAGGAGGGAGAGGTCAGGGGAGGGACAGCAGCCAGGGAGAATGAGGAGGTAACGGATAGACAATAAAACACATGCCGTGAACTGATGTTTACTTGTGGACACAAATAGAGGGTAACTTTGAGATATAGTCAATAAAACAAAAAGGGAATGGGAAAATATGCCCTACATAATGCAGTGTGTACCTATCAGGTGCTGACAAATGTTGGGGGATGAGAAAAACATGCACATTAAAGTGGGTTTAAAGTGACAGTTCCGTGTCCTATCAAACTGCAATGAGCTACAACACAAAATATGTAGTTCACTCCACTCCTCTTTGTTCCATGTATGAATTTTGAATAAAAGTGCAGGAACGAATGGATCTGTGTTACTTAAAACCAATGAAGAGCAATTCTGAGCTCTAAGCCACTTAATATATTACACTGCTCAGTCTCAAAAGAACTACTGTTTAACGTGAAAAATGTCACTTGTACACTTAAGCTGCTGACTTGAATGTAAATGTATGAACTGCCTGCTGATGGAAGTGGAATTTAAATGCTCTGTAAAACCGGTGATGGTGCAATTGAGTTTGTTTTTACACCTTATCAATGGCAGTAAACAAACCCATTGCTTTTTCTGACAGTAAGGAAACAATATAGCTGACCACCATTATACTTTTTACCCTCTGCCTTAAAAACAATAGATTTACTGTAGCAGCACTCGAGCTAATTAGCTGCATAGCTAATTAGCTAAATGCACGGAGAGGGACAACGATGACCCTCACTCTGCTATCAACAGGTACCAGTAGGGCTGGCATCCAGCCATGCTCCACAGACTGGCTTTGGTTTTGCTTGAGTAGCATTGTGATGAATTTTGTGACTTTTTAATATTATAGGTGAATTTGCAAAATGACAGGAATGTTTCCACAGACCCAGTGGTGTGTGATCTCCGTGTGAGTTGTATTTAATGGCTCATGAGATAAAGGCTTAACATTATAAGTGGAACTGTAGTGTGTGTATTTGTGTGTGTCTTTCTTAGAAATGAGGGAAGAAAGTGAAAAGAAAATACTGAACGTTTTGAGTAAAGAGAGAGGAAGGCCCATAGGCTTTGACATTGTCACCCAGGGAATGCTGGGAGAGGAAATCCTGTCTGAAAACATGAAACGCCAAGCAGAAAACTTCTGGAATAACGAACTACTGTGCCAGCCACGCTCTGTATTTCTGCAGAGCAACGAGAGCTGGGAGAAACCAGAGTCTTCGTACTCATATTGCTTTATTACTTTTTTCTTTTTCTTTTGCAGTGTTTCTTTGTGCACACTTCTCTCACTTGAGGAGAATACAGATTTTATTTGAAAAATGGATCAGAGACCCAGATTGGGATCAGCTGCTTAATGTAACAGGAAAAAGAGCGAGACAGATAAGGGGATGAAGGTGGCTTGGCCATGATACTTTCAAGAATCTGCACACTTCTTACAAACTACTAAAGATGACTTCTTATTGTTCAGTATAAACAATATTAAACTAACTTGAACCATGTCAATTGTAGCCATAATAGGAACAGCTCTGTATCTATCCTGTGTTTCTTATCTAGTCCACTGAGGTGAAAATGAAGAAATCATAGTATGCAAAAAAAGGCACTAATAGCAGTAAATAATAATAATGACAGTAAATAATAATCTAAATATCAGATTTACACTTTTATACTGACTACAGCTGCATCCATTTAAAGTAACTATTTTTGTGTGTGTGTGTGTGTGTGTGTGTGTGTGGCAGTGTGTTTCCACAGCCACCCTATCCTTATTGTATCATGAAGGCTGCTACCTCCAGAATGGAACTCCTTATTTTCTCATTGCTGCTGACAGCCTCAGCCAAGCGACTGCTATTTTTAAAAAAAGGAGTGGGTGACTCTGCGAGCTAATAAACGAGACACACACACACACACGCACACACACGCACACACACCACACACAGACGTAAACAGATACATGCAAGCAAACATTAATTTGCATAAAATCAGAGCTACAAGTCAGTCGAGCAACAACAGGCACGTTTACAAAAGCACCTTTGACACTCGTATACTCACACACCTTTATGCAACAAAGAGCCACCCACATACAGATACACACATCAACATACACTCACAGTGCATGGAAAACTGCATTTCTATTTCTATTCCATTTCGAGTTCTCCTCTTGGATTGAATAACTGATCTCCTTTTATTTAAAGCTATCTATGAATAGTGTTACCATCTGACACCAGCGTACAGCTAGAAATCATTCCTGAGCTAATGTAGCGGAAGTTGTTACCACATCTGTTCTTGCACATTAAGGGGTGGAGAGGCGGACAGAAAGACAAGAGAGTGAAAGCGAGGCAGAGAAGGAGTGAGAGAGAGCAGAGCTCTAAGAGGAACTCCAACATCTCTTATCTTTCAAGTGATCTTCTTCTTCTGCATCTCATATTTGTCCCTCCTCCCTCATTCTCTTTTCCCTCTTCGTTTATTCATGTTTTCCCCTCCCTGTTGCTTGCCCTCTCTTTATCTCTCATCTCCTCTGCAGCCTCTGCGTCTGATATGATTATCGCTCTGGTAAAAAAAAAAAAAAAAAGGTCCACGCACAGTGACACAAATTTCTGTCTCTTGTCGGGTTTCATCCGACACTTGTATTTCTTTCTTTATCCTTTGTCCAACTCATGACATTCTCCTTCTGTTCTCTTCTCTATCCTGTGATAGATATTATAGCTATAGATCGTTTATTGGGACTACCTTGTAGCATAATTAGAGTCTCCCACTGACATCAAATCCAACGTATGGCTATTGACTAGTAGGGTCAAATGCATTAGTTATTGTTTTGCTGAATGCCTCATTTATATCCCACCTCTAAACACAGAGCAATTAGGCAGAATAAGGCTGTGGAGTGTTCACTAGCGCTAATGACTACCTTGGGGTTGCAGAGTAAAAAGAGTGTTATTTTGTGCAATTCCGGATTATTTATCTGAAATAATAGATTTGTAAAAGTTACTGATTATAAATATAAAAGTTACACATCCTGAAAACCTGAATCAGGTATATGGAAAGCGGTAGTCATCAAAATGTACAATGTTTTGTATCAGGTCAGCCGCTCCTCAACCATCTTGAATGCTCACTCATTCAAGGGAGAGGACTGGCTTACTTTAGTGTGCGTACTCTTGTGCTCACGTGCCTCTGCAGGTGAATATGTAGGTGACTGTACAGATCTGTAGTTTATTAAGTGAAGCCAGCTTTCAGTGACATATCAAATATTATTTCTCTGCATTTACATCAGAAGAAAGAAATAACTGCCCTCTGTGATTTTCTTAAACAACAGTATAATGAAATGTTGCATCTCTGTCCTTACTTCAAATGTTACTATCATTTATTGCCTTATATTTGGCAGCACCTTTGAAAGAATTATAGCTTTAAAAAAAAAAAAAAAAAACATCATGTGTCAACATGTTTTTCAGCTTCTCTCTTTGGGGGGAAGACAGACAAAAATGAGTGGGACATTCTTGTAGAAGATCATGCCAGTCTTACACAGATGTAGGCTACATACACCACTATTCATTAATACATCTAAATATATGCAAAGTTAGATTTTAATCTGACAATTACCAAAGGCTATTACATCTCCTGCATTCCTGTAGTCACCTTCACAAACAGTATACTTAAAGTGCACTTCATGTAAATAGTTAAAGGCACACATTTAATGAAATTATATTCATATTCATTATCATAACAATAATATGACGAATCTGCTTCATCATGAAAGTACAATATTGCTCATATTAGCAAACGATGGCTCAGACTCTGACATTGAGAATGTGCATGAGTCATGAGTAATATGTTGTGTTTCTGCTCTCTATCTAGCTCCCCTTTCTCTTTGCTGGAGTGACATTGAAACAGGCCGCTTATCCCTTGATCACCGCCAGCTTCATTTGTCTCAATTAGCTACGACAGCTTTTGCTTTTCTCATGTCCACTTCAATTAGCCGGCTTCGCAACATTGCACGTGCGTCTGTGTCAAAGGCAGCATGCGCGGGCGTGTGCTTGCGCATGTAAATGTGGGCAAGAAATTGGGCAGGAAAGGAAAAGAGAGCAGTTTTTTTGCATCCTCTTTTCTAAACTAACAGAGCTTCTGCATACTCTGATTGACACACATGCACAGGGACACCAACTCAAGTACACGTCAAAGACACATGCAAAGGTGATACACCTTTGTCAAGAGGTTAACTAGTGGCCCCAAGAGTCAAAAGCCTCATTGCAACTTTCTTCCCACACCCACTGTAGTTACTGTGTATTAGTGGGAATGCTAAATGAGTTTAATTGGTGACAGAAGGGGGGGTATATGATCAACAGCTTCTCCCATGTGGCTAATAGGTTCTGTATAACTTAAACACACCATATGCTCCTCTTGCCAATAACATTATCCAGTTTTCACACCTCTCAAAATGTGCTTTCTTTACTGGGTAAGATGCTCTTTCAGAGGTGTTACTCTCTAGTGTGACTGACTTTATTTGCTGTAAACACCACAACACATATTTTTTGTCCCATTTTATTTATCTATTTTACACATCCCAAAGTGCACATAAAATGCGTAAAAGGAAGGGACTCTGCTACTGATACTACTCAGATTTTTGTGACATTAAATTTGTATCAGATGTCTCCAAAAAGGCATTGACCTTTAGCAGCACTTTATCTTTAGTGAGGCAAGATACTGTGGAAACATTACACAGCTTATACTCTTGGCTTTCCCATCACTCTTGCTTGATATTTCTTTTACTTTCTAAATCAAGCCAGTACTTCTCTAAAATATTGTCAGCTCTGTCCACGGTGTTTATATTTTGTTAGCAAGTGACATTGTTTGTACACATGTATTTGGTTTTATTAATTTGCTGTCAATCATTTTCAAGTTGAGATATCAATTTCAATTAATTTCAGTAGCTTTATTTTTACTTGCTTTCAGATTAGTCTTCAGCTTTCACACAGACTATAGTCTTTTTTTTGATGAAAGTAGAGTTTATATTACAGCATGGGACAAAAAAAGGAGTTACAGCTACAAGACAAAGAAATCTATGTGTTTCTGTTATTTCATCTTCAAATACATAATTGTAAACCACTGTTTACTACAGTATTTGAAGGAACTTCTACAGAGACATGCCATTTTTGCAATCTGCTTTCATTATTTACATTTTAATAGTTTTGATCAATGCTGTTAGAGAATTTCTCTAAGGCTTACAGCTTTAGTTTACAGTGGAGACATTGACTGGTCCCTGTGGGAGCAGTGGAAAGACAAACATCAAAGCAGTGAGGCAAGAGGGATTTTCCGGTAAGCAACAGGAGTCTACCAGTATTCCTGCAGACTTTGAACCAAAGCGATCGATCTTGTTACTGAGACTGCGAGCACACACAATGCAGGACGCAGGCTCAAGACTCAAGGTTAATTCCTGTTCATTCATTAAACAGTCTGGAGTCATGTTTGAGGATGGAGAGAGATACTGTATATACTACATATGTTGCACTTGTGTGGTGGCGTATCATTCTTGTATTCACAGACTTGGAGCAGTTCTCAAGTTCATTCTTATACAGTATCTGTCTCTCTCTCTCTCTCTCTCTCTATCCCCTAGCTATTTTCTTTCCTTCTTTCTTTCCTTCTTTCTTTCTTTCTTTCTTTCTTTCCGTCCTTCCATTCCTCCTCCCCTCACTAGTCGTGGGGGGGCAGTGTTCCCTTTTGTTATGTTGGCCCTCCTCCTGGATTTGCTCCCTAGATGTTACCATGGAAACTACAAGACACTACATCACCTCAAGTAGAAGTTTCTCAGAGTGCTGTCTCTGTATGCGTATGTGTGTTTGTGTGTGTGCGTGCACGTGTGTATGTGTAGGTGCAGCCTTATGTCAAAACGCTGATGCTGGATTTCAATTTTACTGACACTGAACTGCGTAAATAGGGGGATGCACCCCTCTAAAAATGGAACACACAAACACACACAAACACACAAAGACACACACGCATGCATGTACACACTCAAAATCAGTAACAATTATTAATGCCAAGATGCTGAGAAACAAGGATTATGAAGTGTGTGTGTGTGTTGTGTGTGTGTGTGTGTAGAGGGGGGGTAATAGTGACAAAGAAGGAGACAGGACCATCCTAGATCTGGAAACAGTTACCATGGTAACAGAGGTACAGTAGTGATGTTTTTAAGAAAAGATGGCTTTTGTGTCATTATCCTTATCCTATGTCAGAGCATAAGCATGGCTACCTCATATGCACCCGTTTTCACAAAGGCAGGTACAGACGTGCACACGTACACATAGTCCATACACACAAACATTCACAGATACAACTTGTGGAAGACCAGTTTACTCTTCAATAACTGTCAAAAGAAGAAGAAACTGGATCATAGAAGAAGAAATTTTACTTTAGACTTAGCAAAAACAAAAAAAAACAAACAAACATTGAGAACCTTTGTGTTTGATTTCCGCTTGATTTTGTGAATCTGAATGCCACTTAAAGTATTTCCTATTCAATGGAAGCTATTAAGATTAAGGTTAGATATAAGGGGCAGTGTTGTGACTGTGCCGATCTCAGGTCAGATCAGTGAGCCACCACTTCTTTTTCAGTGCAATTGAGTGTGGAATTAAATGCAGACCCTGGATCAGCTGGCATGAGTCATGCTGTGCTCTGGGCTCTCTCTGCACTGTCCCGGGTCAATGAGAAAGAGTAGGCGATGATTATGAGGAAGAGAGAGAGATGCACACATTTCCTCTACCATCTTTTGTTCATTTCTTGTTCTATCTCTGAATAACCAAGGCTAGAGGAACCCACAGACATAATGATGTGGACATAGCATCTGTGACGTCACTCATAGCTTTGTGTGAATAATGCTTTGAAGGCTGCACTCAGTTTTACTGCTCACTGCCCTCTTGGCAGTTGTTAAAAGCCAGAAAATCTGAATTTGGCCTGTGTGGTGGAGCCTGAGGAGAGCTGTGGATGGGTGGAGTGAGCAGCCACTTCTGTTGCAGTCTGATATAGCTTGAGTAAATCAAGACTGGGCCAGTGGGGGTGGGGATGGGTGGGTCCACTTAACTTGATAAAGACCATCAAATGGCTATCTGAGGAAGTGCATCTTATCGGCAGAAATATTCAGCTTGCCACTTAAAAGAATTAGGCTCCACTTTAGTTTCAGAGCAAGACGTGGGAAAGCCCAGGCATTTCCCCATCTGCACAGCATCTGAAAGTCCAAGCAATATGGCAAAGGAAAAAGAAAAGTGCTAAAAGTAGTACGATTAAGTGTTTATTATAGTGATTACAATTATGTCTTCAGCCTGAACAAAGCGCATTATGTTTCCCGAAACCGAAAACCCACTGCGTTGTCATATTATAAAATAGATTCATTTTTTAACAAGGATTTGTAGTGGTTAAGGAAGGCGTAGACAAACGATGAAGACCTGCTGGTGGGGCTGTCAGATCAGAGAACATTTCTGCATGTCAAAATAGAGCAGAGGTCATTAAAAGGCAGACCGCAGTCCAGATCCAGACCCAGAAACCATCTTTCGGGACTGAAGTTATCCTAATATTGACAACTTTGACAGAGCATTCCTATTTTAACCGGCACAACTTTTCTAGTTTTTATGGCACCAGTCTGCCATTCATTGCCTTTCAAGTCAAAGGGGTGAGATGAGACAAAAGACAATGGGAGAAATAAGTGGGGAGAGTGGGACAGAAGCCCCCTGGACCACTGCACAACATTTTTGTCTAAATGATAATTGAATACAACTGCTCTAGAGGGAATAGACAGATGATGTACTTTGCCATTTAATTTTGAAGACTTGTTGTGGCAGGCCTATTGTGGCCTAAAAAGCTTGCGACACTGGAATTATATATAGAAAAACATTAGCCGTTGTGAAGTTGCAAGAAGATTGGCTCCTCCAAGCAAGAGAAAACTCAGACACCAAAACTAGCCTGGCGCACTACTGTGACTGATGAGCTAGCCAATATAAGGTTCAAGAAGTTTCAAAAAATTGGACACAATAGAGAGACACACTTGAGAGAAAAGAAAAAAATCTAAAATGGGTTTTATAAGATTTTCCTTTAACATATTACAAGAAAGATATATTGAGTGATTGCAAGTAGACTATACAAAAAAGAAGTAATTGCCCCCGAGGCTAATGTGTTTATTTGACCACCTTGAATCTTATTTTATATAGATGGAAGAAGAGAGTAACTCTACATAAATATAGATACCGAAATTATATGTATGAAGTATGTTACATATTATCTTGGGATGACAGAGGCGTTTAATAAAAGGTATAGACAAGCAAGAATGAGCAAGAATGGCCTGACATTTAATTTTGGTCAACATTGCAACCATCTTTCAGCGAAATATCTACATCTGACCACGCTGGTGGACAGCTGAGTGTCTACAGGAAGCAAAGCAAAGCTCTGAAACAAAGCTCTAATGAGCAGACACTGCTGAGGATGTAGCATGCAGAAAAGCACTGGTTTCCAGCTTTAAAGGGACAATTTAAATAAGAGTTGATGATAAACAATTGTCTCAAAATCACTTCACCAGCAGCAGGATGCACGGTTCAAACTCAGTCTCACCGTTTCCTTGACAAAGCCTTTCTGAACCTAATATAAGTTGAGAGCACTCTGCAGTGAGGGGTTACTGGCATTACAACAGGTGCAACAGGTGGTGGAGAGCATTGCTCTCAGCACAGGTGTCGGGGTACATGTGAGGACAGCTTCGATGTGGGACACGTGCACGTTCATCAAAGCTGACTTAAGAACATAAAAGTGAGTTCATTAACAACAGCAACACTCTCAATCCGTGCCCCTCCCCATTAGGCTGGGCTGTCTTTGATGTATAATTATCTTTCCTGATTCATTCACACTCAAACATACAAACACAAACAGGCAACCGGGACATGCTCAAAAACACCCCCACATTCACGTAACGTGCACATCAAATATCCAAACCCCCAAAAAAGGAGGCTGTTAGAAAATTTAAATGCCAGTATGTAATGTGCAAGTTTGCACACATTAGCTTTATTCAATTAACTTATTGCACTAATGCAGACTCAAAGGCTCACATAATTTGTGATTCTAGGCTATGATCTTAGTTCTATCCATCTAGATGTCCATCTAAATATTGCGTGAGTATGCATTTCCCTACACCGGTCAAGGAGCAATAATTCTGCTCCTCTCGTCTTTCTTAATCACACTAGAGCTGATCTTTATAATAACCTCATTAATTTATAATGTAGCGCTTTATGTGTTCCTGGATCAGCAGGATGCCGATTGAAGTTAAAAAGGACCATCATCTTGTGTGATGATATGCCGCGAGGGGCTTCTCTCCTGCCTCTGTGTGCCTCTGCTCCTCTGTCTCACTCTCTGTTTAGACGCTCAGATTTATTTATTTATTAAAACATGTTCTGGATCATTGAGGTCTATTTTCACCCCTGCATACTTGTATAAAATGTAAATAGCAGAAACCCTTATTACTTCACAGAAACACCGATAAACAAAAGCTGAACAAACTTCACCTGAGACTCCAGACTGTCTGACTCTCCCTGGTCTCCCTGCCTTTCTGTGCTCAGCTCTTCTCTCTGTCTCCCTTGCCTAATGACACTATTATGTTCACATTTTCACAAGCACTTCATTCTTTCTTCTGAAGATTTCATCAAATTGCCTTTAATATACTGGGGGGTTACTTTGCATTTTGCTGCACTACAAAATGTTCGTATGTCTATTTTCCTTTTCTCTGAGCTACAACCATTCGTACCAGGCTAATGGAAGAAAGGTAACAGGTACTGGACCAAACATTTTGCAGGTAAAAACATTATGTGTTTAGCATTTTAACAAGTACTTTCAGTACATAATTTTATATTACATAAATTTACTTAGTGATATATCGAGGGCGACGGACTGTCAAAAAGCTCTCCTCCTGGTGATTTCTGCCTATGGAAATCATGACCTCATCAGGGACAGAGGAAATAACAAAAAGGAAATAAACTAATATATGCTGTTTCTATCCCCACACACGTTTTTTTTTTTCTCTTTCCCCCAACAAAAGATTGTAAAGATATATCTATTTACATTTTTTATGCCTCTCTGCACTGTAAGCATACCCACTACTCACAGTGTAAGCTTTTTGTCTGTTTGTAGAAACCTTGTGCTGTTCTAAGGTGCAAACCTTTCTGGCTGTCCTTCTCCATGTGCTTTGGAACCTAACAGGAACCTTCACCCGCACTCTGACTCCCTGAAAAGAGAAGTTTATGCAGAAAACTTTCTTAAGTACTTTGGAGAGTTGAGCTGGGAACATTGTGTCTAATTTGAAGAAAATGTGGTATGTGTGTATTTGTGTGTGCACATTCATGTCTTTATCTGTTTGTGGCTGAGAGCTTGAAGGCATATCCTGCTGCTGGTAAATTACCCAAAGCAACGTGGTTTGGGGAGGAAACAGTGGGAGGGAACGGAGGAGAGGTGATGCAGGGGATCGGGAGAGGAGAAGAGAAAGGGAAAGAAAGAGTGATCATTTGGAACCCCAGGTCTTATCAAACATTGTTAGTGCACCCTATTGCCTCTCATTTACAATCTTTTTTTATTTATTTCATTTTTTTTCATAAGTGCTAGCACACAAAAACACCGACACATTAGGAGAGAGAGGCGTCTGGGAATTTACAATTTATTATCAACACTAAGGGAAAATATCTCAAAACACACAGGCACAGTATGTGTAGAATATGAACACAGCACGACACTTACACTCTAAACTATCCTTATATCTCCGTATCAACATCACATGTTTTATACATACAGTTTCATGAGATTATACAATAATGTGACTTACACAGACACAAACTGGCCCACTTATAGAGTTGGACACATACTCTATACAAACACATACTCTCACCATATACAGATAACACACAAAGGTATTGGTTGTGGGGCTGCTATTAATCCAACATGAAAGTAACAGTACACTTTCCTAGAATCCACTGCAGCATCTCACATCACCTCTATTGCTCCCTTGTGATTTGATACCCTACTGTGTGATAAATAAGCAAGCTCTGGAATGTGTGTGTCTCGAGGTGCATGGGTGTGTGTTTGTGTTATTTCATTTAGTAGTGTCGGACAGTATGCATTCAGTGTAGTGTATAGTGGAATTATATACTGCACATGCACCTCAGGGAGAAATGATACACATAGGCCTAAATATGTATCATTTTTATGTGTATCACAGGTCCAGTTCTTCTTGTCTGTTTCCCAACAATGGGATCTGATTAATAACTGATTAGTTATTCGGCCATCTTTACATTTGTATAGCATGTGGAGCCTCTTATGTATTGTGGTGTCTCCCCATGGTGCAGCCTATGGTTTAAAATTTTGTATAAAAGAGCATTTGTAGTCAAGGAAGCATTATGGAGAACAGAGTCCTGTCTAAGAGAGAAAGTGAGACCACATCGGCAGCAAAGGAGAGAAGCAGAGAAAGACATGACATAACAGCGATGATGACAAAGTGAAAGGTTTACAGGAAACAAAAACTACATTAATCTGACATTTCTAAGAGGAGAGGATTACAGAGCTGGTTTGGTTGCTTGCTCACAGACACTGTGTGACATTGGTTGGAGTAGATGGAGAAACTATCCAGATCTTGACGTGTGTGTAACAACTGGGCCACCAGAGGCTACTCTGCCAAGTGATTAGAGAGACAGGATAAAAAATCCACAAACAAAAAAAAAAGAGTAATGTATTTAACAGGAAAACAAGTTTCAGGTATTGAAAGAAGCCACAGAAATAAAAGTAAATGAAATATGCTGGGTAAAACTGACATATTGATTTTGAGTCGAGGAGGAGTTGAGGAAAAAGGAGGAGATTAGTAGAAATGATGAATCATCTTGATTTGTATTTGCTCTTTGGCTGATGATACCTAGACACAAGTGTTCTCGCACACCATCTGTAACGATAATAAAATGTGCAAGCTCACATATGCAAACACATGCACACATGCTGTTGTATTATCCAACACTCACACCAAACTCCTGAGATAAAGAAGTTGCCAATTAGTCATAATACATGATGTCTGTTTGTCTGTCTATATATAAAGATATAAAACGCCATTTTGTAGAGTATACGTGTACAGCCACTATCATTGCCAATATGCGGTGCCATTAAATGGTCAAGGTCAAATATGGTAAAGGAGAAAAAAAAAAATTATGCAAGAACTGCATAACTACAGGAACTTGATGATCAATTGGAACTCAGACTTTTCAGTGTTCAAATATTCATCCCCTTCCAGTGTATGGTTGTTGGCCTTGATGTGGTCCAACTACAAAACAGAAATGATCCAATTTTGCCCTCAGTCCATCTCATTTTAATAGTGTCAAAATGTACTGCTTAGACAATTTGTCTGTGTATAACCAGATATTGGTAAAACACTACTTTTAAATTTATACATTTAAGACATCATCAATTGTCTCCATATTGCCAAGACTGGGGTTAGTAACTGCCACCCCATCAGTGGAGCCAATGATGCTCACACTGCCTGCTGATGTGGTTGGCATGGGATCATGCAAGCGGTCAAATATGGCATCCCTCTGCTTTCAAGTGTATTGCACGCATCACCAGCTTCTATAAATTCACCATGTTCCGGCCTTTGAACGCGATTGTTTTTAAACATCTGTTGCACAGTCTGGTGTTTGAGTACTGTTGTATGAAATACAGCCATACATTAAGGTGTTTAGCTTTTAGCATTTTAAACATCTATATGATAGCTACCACTAACGATAGGCTACCTGCTGCCAGGCGAAATGTTAACTAGCGACAGCACGATGGCTCTGTTGTCTGTAAATGCCATTTGGGAACACCACAAGGGAACTATTTCAATGAACAGCTCAGGGGTATTAGTGGCAACGGAATGAGGCACCAAAATCTGCATTTTGATTTGGTCTGGTAGATACCGGTGGTATAGGAACTGGTGCCACGTTGGCAATTTGGTTCTGCAATCTCAGCATTTTGACTCAAAGTGGATAACTTTCACACTCTAATTCACCTGTTTACACACACACACACACACACACACACACAACTTACCATGAACACCTGAACACCCGTGTATGTATTAAGCCATTTACAGTAACATAGAGGTTTGTTAAACAGGTGTATTCTGGTGCAAAAGGCTTAGTTTCTGAGGATGCTGCAGCCCAAGTCCAAGGATTCCAATATATTCAAGAAAGAAAGCGATTCAGTGAGAAAATCAATAAAACTCAGACAAAAAAACAGTAGCTGCAAAAGTTGTAATGCTTCATGCATATTGTTGCACGTTTCCTTACATGATAATGGAGACCCTCACAATGCCACGCTGGAGACGATACCACTGACAATAAGCCAGATTCACCGCAGATGTTTATGAAGCCTTTCAAAGTTGAGACATATGTTCAACACATTTTGATGGTCATTCTGTCTGATGAGCCACAGTATTGTACGTCAAGGAAAGAAAAGGACATCATGATGAAAAAGGTGGATGTAATGAAAGGGTGTTATAAGGGACTATGAGTAACATAAGCAGTAACAGCAGTATGAAATGAGTGAATTGTTGGATTAAGGCCAAATCAGTGACTTGGATGAATCAGATAAGTGACGCTATCATCATCGTCACTCAATAGTGATAATCTGATGGCATGTGCTATGCTAAGTCACTGGGATGAGTTTTTATTTATTTATTTTTTTTTTTTGTTTTTTTTTTAAACCCTAACCAGCACAATTACATCATTAAATGCATGATTTTTGTACACTATGAAATGAGAAAAGAGATGAACGCTTCAATAAGGAGTGAGGAAGAAAAAAAACTGCTTAATAGACTGCTGATGTGCTGAATGATAGATCAGTTGAAGGCCCATAAAACCTCTTTGGTGTAAATTGCTCCAAGTTTCCTGAAGTGGCTTGAATCTCTCCAATCACCTTTTCCAACTCCAATTTTCATTTCCGCCTGTCCTTTTTTTTTAACTGCTTTCTTTCTCTCCTTTTCTCCTCAACAACCCCCTCCCCTACTTCCTCCCCCAGTCTTTCTTCACCTCTTTTCTTCTCTCCTTATTACCCGTCCTAATGATAGCCAGTCTTCACAGAGAGAGGCTGATAGCAGTGAGTGCCTATCGTTATATTTAGATCTAATTAAAGATCATTATAATCTATCAGCACAATGGAGACCAGACTGTGATACAGTCAGAGGAAGGGGCATGGGAGACAGGGAGGGAGGCAGGGAGTAAGGACCAGAAAAAGTGATTGATTGGGGGAAGGGGAGGAGCAGGTCTGCAAGAACTCAAATGTGCCTCAACCTCAGACAACCTCTACTACCCCATATTGTTCTTTAACTACCCCCTTGAATTCCCAATTATCAAAATGTGATTACAACACATTACAATGATGGTGACCCTTGTACAGGAACAAGAGCAAAAGGGAAAAGTAGGAGTGAGGATAAGGTATTGAATAATGAGAAGTGTGTGAGAATCTGCTCCTGAGTGCTATTAACATGAAGGAGGCTCATTCTTTGTATGGTATTAAAATGTAATTGGATTAACGTTGGGAAAGTAGTTAAATACAGTCTGACTTATAACAGAACAAAACTACTGAGGCTAACAAACCACATATGTCATCAGCATCTTTGTAATCTTTTATTATTGTTCAAAAGAAGAGCTATATAAAAAAAAAGGAAGGAAGGAAATGCTTCCAAACCCCCTCTCATCACCTTTATATTTCCTCTGTTGCTTTTTCAGTGTAGCCTTAAGCTGACTGTGAAGTGACAGAGAAATAGAGAAGCAGTGGCATATGCCAAACTCTTTTCTATATCAGTTGTAGTACTGCGCTTGGCATGGAATTGCTTTAAAAGCAATAGGAATGGGTAAAAATTTCACTGGCCATGTCTCATATTACTCTTTCTTATCTGTTCTGGCTCTTGCCAGTAGCTTCATGGAGCTTATCACAGCCATAGCCAACTTCTTTTCCCTTCTAATCCCCAACTGAAATTATTATTACTTTATTTGAAACTTTAGGCCACACAGAAGATTGCCAAAATGGTCTTTTAATTGGAAATCAAAGAGCTTAATATATTCAGTAAACCTGTGGCAATCCCAATTTGGCATCTGACTGGAGAACAGGTTATTACTTTGTTCTAATATTCCTATGAAAAGTAGAAGTACTATAATGTTGATCCCTGTAGCACTGTCCATGGTGCTGATAGTAAAAGCTAGTTGGTTTTATTTAACGTATGCCCGCTCTCAAACACAGGCACACGCACACAAACTAAATAGGCATTTTGTAGTATAGTTACTGTTTCTCCACTGGATCCTCTAAATCAATACAATTTATGAAGCCTCATTCTTGCATTTCCTCTCTGATTCAATCATTCACAGCATGAAAACACACACTCACATACACCAAGAGACACTTAAAGAGAAATCATGATGACTCTCTTTACTGACTGCTCACAAATCCTTTTTTTTTTTTTTTTATTTAACCAATGTAATGGCTGGGAATTAATTTTGCATGCCCGTCCGTTGTTCCCCTATTATCAGTGAATTATACAAATGAGTGTCAGTCCTTCATGGTAATAATGCGAGTCCATGGTAGTGTACATGTTGTGCGAGAGACTATTTTCTGAACTCGTGCTTGGCTAGGTTTAATTACGGACACACGGACCTCTTATTTTGCACATGTGCAATAAATTTCCACTTTGTTTAGGGTCAGTCATTGCTGTGGAGTTTTAACTTACATCCTTGCTTTCTCTGTTCGTATCCTTTAGTGTGTGTTTGTGTATGCATATTTGAGTCCAAACTTCTTTATGATTCCTTACGTGCACGATTTTCTCTCCCTCGCTGTATGTGTGCGTGCACACGCTGCTCTCGCTGTTGCTGCTGTTATCATCACCCTCAGGCTGAATGAATAAAACAAGGCCAAGACAACCAGAGGATGAGAAGGAAAGGTTACAACACTGAAATATAGACAGCCCATACTGATACACACATATACACCGGTGTGCTACTTTCACTTTATCAGTCAGCATTTACAAACAGCTCTCAATGTTTCAGAAGCAAATGTGCCTGTGCCAAGAGGGAGAGAGAAAGTCAGAAATGAAAACAACATAGTTAGAGAAAGTCACAAGGGAAACTGAGAGGGTTGAGAGGTCACACAATTATAACAGTCTGCCATAGTTGTCAAGCCCAGGCATGGGAGAAAAGCAGCAACAGGAATAGGAAAAGCTCAAGATAACGGTTCATTACATGTATAGATGTAAAGGTAAAAAGGCAAGACAACAGTTTCTTTTCTTTTTTTTAGCTGAAATTATTTCAGCTCTCTCCCACTCAATGTGTTATTTTCTCATATCCAGTTGATAAAGCAAATCATTCCAATACTATTGACCAAAGCTGCAAGGAGAAGACAGTGATCAATCCAGAAAACCTGGGAAGAACCAATGTTTGTAAGTTTTTACAAAATCTTATATTAAGCATCCCGCATTGTAACGGCACAGGCTGCAAAACGTTAGTCCATTTTCAGTGTACGTGCACAACAGGCTTCAAGTTTCCAGATTGCACTTGCACAAGTCGTGTACTGGAGCACAGTTGGCCTCCACATTAGTTTTAATGTCGCAAAGTCACGCTTGCACGCACACAGATATGAGAGTTCCATGCCCTCTGAAAGTGCTCCAGCTGTCACTCAGCTAATATTGTCTGCGCTGAAAATGAATGGACTTTTGGCTCGAACATTTTCCAGCTGCTAAGATGCATTATATAAGCCTGCACTGCTTTTCTTCAGACGACAGAGCGAACAGTGATGAATATCTGCCTGTGTTCACCTTAATTTACTCTTGTTTACTGTCATGCACCATTCCCATGATTTTCCCATATTTTATATTTCTACCTTGAATTTTAATTGGTGCCCGTTTGCTGGGTGAAAATTATTCTTTGTCCAACAGAAAAAGAAAAACAATACCTGTCTCTCACTCCTCACCGCTTTCCGCTCCCTGCACCCCTCATGAATACTTCAACAAGCCACAGACCTTTCACATCGTTCATTCTCCTCTGTTCCTCTCTTTCTCCCTCCCTTGTTCCATCCATCTTTACAACAAGGAATAGGGCAATGCTGTTGCGCTTTTTGTCTCCCACCCTAGGTATTTACGTTCATGACTTCTGTCGACTTTTCTCATCACTCTCGCCCTAGCCTTTACCGCGTGCCCCTCTCCTTTTTCGACGCCATCTCTGGTTGCACATTCTGCTGGGCTGTCAAACTCTCACCCCCCGTGCTGTGTTGCACAGTGAGAGAGCAAGAGAGAGGAATATGAACAGACAGGATGAAGAAAGAAAGCAGTATTTATGTTTGTTAATTTGCGCAGCTGTAATGTGAGTGAACATTTAATGAATGCAGGGATACACACAGGAAAAAAGATTGCACACTTCTCATGCACAAACACTGGTATGTGCGGATACGCAGAGGGACAATTGTTGATCTGGCAGTTAACCAACATGTTTGGATCAGTCTATTGTGCGTGGGATGGATAAAGGGAAATCTCAAAAAAGCTTAATCTAACATGCAGCAATTTGCTTGTGTGTTGAATCTTAAACAGTAACAGGCAAATATTCTTCACTCTAATAATAACAATACGAAGGGGCTTTGTTACTTTACTTTGAGTTGAATCAACATTGCGACGGGGGGCTGTCACTCTTGAGTGAGGCACTGCAGGTGGGCAAGAGCACAATTTGATATGAATGAACTCATCTATGCTCACTAGTTATTAGAAAAGACGGACGGAGATGAATAAAGAGAAAGTGAGAGTGATACAGGGAGACAAGGAAAGAGAGAGACAAGTGGAATTGTACTCCAGTGCTGACAGATATATAAATAAAAAAGACTGAACAGGGGGAAAATGAGAAATGGAAAGAAGTGGGGAATGAGAGAATGAATAAAACAAAGGAAAAAGTGAGCATCAAAGAGAGCCGGAGAGTGTGTGAGAATGAAAAAAGGTTTGTGTCAGAGCAAAATGAATTTACGTCTGTGTTTTTATGAACACACCATTAAAGAGTAAATATATGACAGCACTAATGGGCTATTGGAGCTCCCATAGCACATGATGGATGGAATTAAAGTAATTGCCTCTGTGTGTTTAAATCAATTATGGAACGCTGCTGCACAGAGGCGTGACAAAGTCCTCACAACGGTCTTTCTTGTCTCTTTGTGTGTGCATGTGTGTGTGTGTGTGTGTGTGTGTGGGTGTGTATACGCTAATCTCACATCTGTCTTATTTTCCTGAAATCCGGGAGCCGATGACCTTTTCCTAGGAATTATCTTTCCTATTCATTTCACTTCATCGCTGCCTGTGGGATGAACTCCATCCATACATACTTCACCACGAGTATTCCTCTCACATGTAGACATTTACTGTATCTGTATGTTTCTGTGTGAGTGAGTGAGTGTGTGTGTGTTTGCGCATGTGCCCATGCCTGCCTGCGCATTTTTGTGAACCTGTGTGCATTAGGGAATGGCATCAACTTCCTTCATCCAGTTCAGTGAGTTTCACGTTTGGAGTTATTGTGTCCTGAGGGCAGGACCCCAGCTGACAAAGTCATTTAAAACTAACACTCTATGGACGGGGCCCACTTCAGGTTGGAAATATTGCTCACTCCTATTCCTGAGAGTTTCAGCTTTGTCCTAAAGCATTGTTCAGTTGCCAGCACAACAAAGTTCAATAATTGCTACACAACTGTTTCCTATATCGCTCCATAGCACAAATACAATTTAAGTCAAGCAAAAAAAAAAAAAAAAAGAAATAAATACATACATAAAAATTTAAATGGATTTGTATAAAAATTAGCTGGTTAAGTAGTTGGTTAAGTCTGGAAAACGATTATGGTGTGGGTTGAAGGATTTCCTAAAGATTAGCATTGCTGTCCAGTGTGAAAGCCCTGTGTTTTGTATCACCTTATGTCCCACTTTGCTCCAATAACAACTACTACAGCCACTAGGGGTGACCTAACAATAAAACTAAAGATATGACTATAGGTCATAACGAGCTGCTTGCACAGATGAACTATGGGATTGATTTTTCACAGGACAGGACTCTCCATTAGCCGAACCTCATCTACATCCAGGAATCATCTGCTTTTGGAGAGGGCGTGAAACTGACAGCTTCATTGTGAGTCTGGGACTTTTGTATCACCACACGCAGTCAGGGCTTACTTGATCTTAATCAGGATCTAATGTTAAGCTAACTGTGGATGGTCAGACTTCCAAACATGGGCTTGTTAAACCACAAACTTGTTTTCTGTCAGAGGTAATGGCATTAATTACATGTACTGTTGAGTCATGACTTTTTTGTCTGGAGTGTTTAGACAATGCAGAAAACATTTTATCCTGTCTGCCCAAATTTACAAGTAATAGCATTTTAATTCCATTTCTGACAATACCCTTTAACATTTGACTAATCAAGATGTAGAAGACTCACTCAACCCTGCAGACAGCTGGCAGCAGCAATGCCTTTGGCTTGTATTGGGACTCTAAAAGATTCAGCTTGTAGTAACTGGGGTCGTCACTGGTTCCCAGTGAAGCTTCTCTGCATCATGTAGAATAAGGTGAAACACGCTGACTGATTATCAACTGCCACGTGTGTTTGGTTTTACAGTGCTGATACCTTTGCCTCAAAACTCCTGATCATCAAACACAGCTGCTGTAGTGTAAGTTTATTTCTTTCGATCCCGAACTCTCGCTCAAGTCCAGAGTAGTTCAGTGGTCGTGGTGATCTGCTTGCCCTTCGACTTGCTGGGTGACTAAAATATGGCTGCTATTCATTGCCTATGCCCGTGTGTGTGTGTGTGTGTGTGTCTCCTTTCACTCATCTGGAAGCAGCTTACTTCTCTGAGCTGCTCTGCTGGCTGCAATCCCAACCAAACCAAAGCTCTCTCGCTCTCTCTCTCTCCATGTGTCTCTCTCCCTCCCTAACCCCAAATCAAAACTGTCCCGTCATTCAATCTTTCCTCTCCATCCAGCTTTGTGAATCTATCTTTCATTTCATTTTTCTTTCATTTTGCTCTTCTTGCATTTCACTCTAGTCTGTTTTCAAAGTTATTTGAAAACATTACTTTCCCCCCCTCTGGTTCAGCCCTTTCTCCTCCTTTCGGAAACCTGTTTATATAAGGTTAATCTGCCTTTGACAAAAGGATGCCCCTCTGCTTCTTTGGGCGTCTTGGAGAAGCACTTTGAAAAATGTGTGGAAAGGATTAAGGTAAGACCTGGAGCCATGACTAGCTCTTTCTATCTCTCTATACCCAACTCTTGAGCCCCCAAACACAGACAAACTGATGCACACACACCAGCCCTCCCTTTCTCTGCATTCTTCTTAAGAAAACTCACTCAGTGAAACTCATAGAGTCACGCAACAAAACTTTTTGGACTTCAATTGACAGGATGTTTCTAGATGTTATGTCATGTTTACTGCATTTGCTGTGTGTTTAATGGAGTGTGTCAACAATTTGATGCTGTTTTCTAGTAAAGTCATCTAACAGTGTACCGACACACAGTGTCTGGCACTAAATCTATAACTTTGACTCAACTTTTGTATATTGTTAAAAATTCACTAACCTTATATCAACTATAGTGTATGGTATGAATTTTGCGATGTAACAGGAAAACAAATGAGTAGTTTAAAATAAAAAGTGCCTTCCTTAACATATTTCCAGTGCTTTTAATGAAGATCATGCTGATTTACTTTATATATAAGCAAATAAGTAAAAGTCCTGAGTAATAAGGGCATTATTTCTGATAGAGCCAATCTCGGGTTGAGTTTTTCAAATGTACTTTTTGGTGTTTTGAGCAGCACAGACAAAACTCCACTCATCTGCTTTATGCTGGTGGTGACAGAAAAAAAACAAACCCTGAGCATATAAAAACCAAATCCATCTGCATGATGAGATAGAATCAGGGGAAAGTGAGAAAATGTGAATTTTTTGGACGAATGTAAACTGACCTTTTAAATGGTTCATGAGTCCTACTTGAGGATTGTTTGTCTACTCTGTCGTTAAATGTCAAAATGCACATGAGAGCATACATTTTTTTAAATTTATGACTGTACTGTTGTCAAGCTGTTCAGTCAGTATTTGAATATTGGGGAAGCCCTGAGATCTGTTGGTTTGTGTTTCAGCAGGGGGGAAATTGTTGCCCTGAAAGAACTGTCAAACTGGTTCACGTTGTGGGTCACGATGTGGCCTGCTGCTGTTCTGTGCTATAACTGCTGATCTGGGCTCCACACTCACTGACGCCACTGAAGACAGAGTCCTGGTGTGTGTTGGCAAGTGCTTGAAGAACTGCACTAATCGGAGTGCAGATCAAATGCTTTCCAGCCCCTAAGCACAGAGTGAAAGTGGAAGTTGGCAAGTGATGCTATATGTCACTATCATCATCTCTTGGATTGATATCTGAAAGTAGGAAGAATGACTACAATACATTACCACAATGAAGTCCATTACCCTACAGTTTTAACTCAGTAATATAAGCAGCATGTGAATAATGTAAATAGCTAAGTGCATCAAAAGGTCAGTTACTAGCAAAATCAGCTTGTACCAATAAGATACTGAGAGGGTATGTGTGTTTAAAAACCCTGAATTCAGAGTTGGCCAAACATAGCTGTGCTCCTTCTGACTGTATTTGGTGTCATGCAGCTACAGACATTCAACTGTAGCAAGGTCTGTGTGTGTCCGTGTGTTGTTTTTAATGAGAAAATACAATGTATACGAGACCGGATCGGGCTCTGCGGTGTCATTATTTTCTGATTTGTTGAATGGGTAAACAAGCTGGAAGGAAGGCAACCCTGCAGCATACAAAAATATGAAGTCAGTCACATTCATACATTTGTCAACTAAAGGTGCCAGAGCACCACACTGGATTGTTTCGACCCAATTTTACACAGCAGCTAACGTTGTATTTCAGGAGCAACACATCTAATTCAGACACTATATGGTCTGATTTTATCAGCTAGCTAGTTAGTATAGATCTGGATCATACTTCCTGTCCTCCTGCAGTGAGTCTGTCAGACAGATTGCTTTCCTCCTCACCACCTCTGTCCCTCGTTGTCTGTGCACCAGCTGTAGCTATATAGATACTCAAAACTATCTTCAATGGTGGATAGTAGATGGACAAAAGTATCTTTAAATCACTGCCAGTAAATACCTGTCCAAAACTGCAGACACCTGCCACTAGCCAGAAATACTAGCTTAATGACCTGGACTGCACTGATTATTACTTACAAAAAGTAATGACCCCTCTGCTAACTTTCTACTCACCGTGTGTAATGCAAGCACTGAAATTATGTTTTTTTATTTATTTCTACAAGCACAATTCAAATAAACCCAGCTCCAGCAAACGCTGGGCCAAATCGCCTTTCACCCAGAACAAACCACAGCGACATCAGAGGACCCAGAGCAGTGGCTGATCGTGGGATTCCAGCTGTGATCAGCTCCCCCATAGTCCCCCATGTGTGCAGGGATTCTCAGGGATAAGCAGAACAGGAGAGGGACTTTGTGGTTTTCTGAGTTGTGGGCAGAGCTTTAGTGTTTTTTCCCGCCACATCCCAGATAGACCTGGAATGTGGAAGATTCCGGATTTGTGTTTGGGCTGAACTAATTGAGTCCCCTAAAAACCTTGCTACCCTGACTCCAGGACTGTGCTGGCTCACAAACACACACCTACACACGCAAACGCATAAACACTAACAAGCACACACAGTCACACTCACATGCATGCATGCTCCCTTTTGTCTCTTTCTGTGCCAAGCCTAATCCTGCCTTACCAGCTGCAGAAAAAAAAGAGACAGAGAGAGAATCTCCTCCCTCCATTCAGTTCCAATTCACTTTTCAATTTCAAGGTGCTTTATTGGCAAGGCTCTGCCTGAGTGATGCCAAGGCAAAAGAACAGGTGCTTTCACAGCAAAAAGAATGACAAAAAAAAAAACAAAAAAAAAAAAACAGTGGTGGCATTATAATATGGCAAATGCTACAATCAGAACAATAATAATAAGCATTGAAATCATTTCAATTTGCATTTTATTCCCTTTTTCTGCACACAGCATCTCTGGGGGGGTCAGCACAGGATTTTCCTTTCCTCTCCTAATTGTGATGGGGCATGGAAAGTGCTCCACCAAATTGTGTAAACACATGTGGAAGCAAAGAGGAGGCAGCAATGGAAGACTGATCACAGCAAATGAGTTTCTCAGGAAATGATTGGGCCTCTTTGATTGCCCAAATGTAAGTCCCCTTATCCAACATGACACCTGAGTACAGAGGCGCGTAATGTTTATAGTATGGAGAATGTAATATATTAAAAAGATAAATGTGCCGGTGCAAGGTAGAGAATTGAAAGTAGATAATTTGCAATCACACTGTAGAGTAAGTGTTTGATGTTCTTTGAATGGAGCTCTGAAGTTAATTTTCAATTCTCTTTGAAATACAGTAAAATAATGAATTGGACAACAGAGCACTGCCTTGGTAACATTTTAGATTGGTGAGCAAGCAAGGGTCAAAGTATGGTATGGAATTAAATATGTGAACCAGAAAAAGAAAGAGGAGACGTGTTCACGCCCTTTTTTTTCTTGTACCCTTTGACTTGTTTTTCAAAATATAAAGCAGCTGTCAGCACCTGATGAAAAGACTTTTCTCCTGAAACAATAAAGGAAAGAGTAATACGCTGGTGCTGGTTATTTAAAATATAAACTCACTTTAGTCACCTCATTGTGATACAGGCACACTATGAACAATAAACAAAGTACTTTTCATGCCTGCTTCAAGGACTTGTTGGAAATTAAGCCAGATGGTCACAGATAAGGAGTACTGACTTGCAATTGTGCCACCATTTTAGCACAATTTGTGTTCTTTCATACAAAGATTGCAAATATTAAGAACAGCAAAGTGGCAAAAACACCAATATTGTACTAAGTGGTCACAAACAGTAAAATTTATATGCAAAAGGTGCAAATGTTAGTTCTTTGATCTATTTGGACAATTATCTCCACACCTGTTGACTGGATTAAAAAAAAAAACCGATACACAATCACAGTTCCAACTGGATGAAACTTAAAAACTGCCCATTGTTTTTCAATCCCCAGTGTTACACATTTTAATTTAATTGTTAATTCCTGTTGGGTAATTCCTGCTGTGTACTGAGATTAAGGGAGGAGTAGGTGTCCATGGTGGAGTATTCATCATGGACTTCCTATTGTGGTCACAACTATCCAGTAACAGACAACTGAGGTCACATTCATTAATTGTTCCAGGTGTTAAATTTTGCTCACAATCCGAATGATCTTCAGATAGGAAATCTTTAAAGTCTGTCTGTCTGTCTGTTTGTGCGTCATACTGTGGGATAATGATTTAAGATAAAGTGACTGTCAGAGTTACAATTACTCTAACTGTATGTGTGTGTGTGTGTGTGTGTGTGTGTGTGTGTGTGTGTGTGTGTGTGTGTGTGTGTGTGTGTATTCCGCTATGGCTTCCTCAAATCCCAGTGTTAACCACTTGACATTTGGGAAGTGCTTTTATTAAGTTGGACGACTGTCCCAGACAGTTATGATGACGGGGCTTTGCAAGTTATCCCAGTAAATACTGTGTCCGTCTTGGATCAATAACAGTCTAATCCCCCAACAGCTTACACTACTCATGCACAGACAGACACAGACACACACGCGCGCTGCCACAGAGACACTTTTATAGATGGAATGCATACACAAGTGTGCACAGACACACACAACTCACTAGTAGGAGTTTAATCCTCACATCTGCCACCGGGTCATCAGCTTTGGCGCTTTCAATACATTACAGCAAATGTGGGAGGGGAGGCTGATCAACAGAGATGAGAAAGTAAAAAAAAAAAAAAAAAAAAAAAAAAGGACCAAAAATGTAAAAATGATTGAGAGTTGTAGTCTAAAGAGCACAGGGTGATCTGGGCACAGTGGGCAGTCTGGGCAGGAAGTGAGATTTGCCGTAGTTAGTATGCAATTTATTCACACTGGACATAAAAGCAAAAACAATGAGTATTGCAGAGTGAAATGAAAACCCTGCTCGCTAGATTTAGAAAGCAGGAAGTGGTGTATTTTTTCTGTCTATTGTTTACTTTTCATTACTATTTTGTAAAACAGTGTGAGCTAGCAGGGGAGACGACAAGGTCAGAGACCTTATGCCATGAATTAACTTGGTACAATTTTGTATTCAGATGAATAAAAGCTGAAAAACTTTTTCAAACTTTTGAGAAGGACTGGCTGCTACGTCAGAAAACAACTTAATTTAATTCTGGCTTTAAAGCTTCAACTTTTTATGTTCCCTTCTGCAGCATCAGAAGCTCTTTGCCATTCAAAGGTTAGACCAGCTACAGATGATGTAGCTGGTAAATCCTAACATCTCTCATTTGCCAGAATTTCATCATTTGAAAATCCTCAATGATACTTTCCACTCTTTGCTTCAAAAGAAATGTCCCAAATTTCAGTGCTTAAGTGGTCAGTAATCCTCAGCAACTGTTCTCGAGTGCATTGCTTCAGCAGTGCTTCAGAAATGAATGAAATCGTACACCCAATAAACACATCTGCACATGAAATGAGCTGGAGAAAGCAGAGAAATGTAATAACTTTTACTTGCAATTTTATGTAAATGGCAGATGGTATGTTTACACGATTACAGAAAGGTGATAAATATTATAATTTGAGACAAAAATAGGAAAGGTTTCAGACTAATGTAAAAAGTGTGTAGTTTCCATTTAAGTTTGCCACTGAGACCACTGACCCTGACAGGGTTTTGGCCTTTTAACTCTAACTCTAAGTTTGTGTCATTTTTGCGGACGGGCACCATCATTATCACCATTTTTCCACAGGTAAATTGATACTAAATTGCACATAGGAAATCGAGTCCTATTTAAACAGCTTGACAACTGACCACCTTAAGCAAGATTAACATTTACTATATTTTGGTTCAGCGTTTAATCTTCTAGAAAATGAAAACAAACAGAAGAAGTCCAAGCCGTAATTTTTTTATGAATTTATTAATAATTGCGTTTGCCAAACATGACTAGTTGCAATGTTGCTAAGGGTCGCCTGCACTAAAATATATACTAGAGTCTGCCAATTGTGGACAAATACGGAAATCTTTTATATATTTTGATATATTCTTGACCACCAACAGCAAAGCATTGGTAGGTATTCATAAAAGATATTTTATCGCTAAACCAACACATCCAGGAACTAGTTATTTTAGTCGTTGACCAGGTTTTGTACGATCTTCAAACTGTGATGTAACAAAGACATATGTGTCAAGAGAACACAATGTTTTGATTTTCCCATACATCAAATAACTTAAGGTTTCCAACCAAAAATTGTTTTTTCAAAGTAAATGATTACCTGTCAAAACTTTGACACCCAAACGACAGAAAAAACAGTCTATGCTTTCTTTCCATAATGTTTGTAGCCTGAAAGACAAAGAAAATAAAGAAAAACAAAGATAAGGAATGCGTGCCCAACTAAATTATGAAGCCTTCCAGATACATAATGATTTAATCTTGACCATGCTGTGGGATGAAGCTTGGATATTAAGCATTACTTGCCCTTGTTTTGACAGTGGACTGGGAGACAGAGAGTGGATTACTACTTAATGACAGCAATTTTTCAAGAGGGACAATTAATAACTTTGGCAGAAGTGAGAAAAAAATGTTAATTAGCTTAGTTGAAATGAGTCCACTTTAACTGGGAATTATCAGTAGCAGCACAGTAGAAAATGCTTTCCTAACAAACATTGTGGTAACAGCGAAAGGGCAAAAGGGGCTAAAACATAATTTTATTTCAGTAACTTAAATATATTACTATTTTTGCTAAGGCATTAAACACATACTAGGTTTTGATAGTGTACTAGAAATTGAATTATGCAAATCATTCGTTGGGGAAATTGTCCCCAACTCCGCCTTGCTGATTACTGTAATAAGGTTTTTAACATATTATTTTTTTTTCCACCACATCATATTTTTCATATTTTCTCTGAGATGAAAAAACAAACACGCACACACAAACACACACACACAAAACACTGGGCTGTGATATGAAGACGAAACCATAGTCAAAGTGGAAAAAAATAACTGCACATAAATGCAAATATGATTTCCTTGTTTCCATATCAAACCATGTCTTGGTGTTTACACCCCTTAATTGCGATGTTTCATTAATTACAACAGGAATGTAATGGGGAATATTTACAAGCCTTCAAAGGCTGTAAGATATGAAGAGAAAATAAATAGTTGTGCTATCAGGGAGGAATTCACTCAGATGTTTTCCAGCTTTAACTTGTTAATTGTGTTATGTGTTGACTTCGTTGACACACATGCACACAGAGAATAGTAATCTTAAAATAAACGTGAGCAAGAAGTGTGTTGAAATGAACCCTTTCCTCATGTAAATACAAACACAATAATACAGATCAAGTTTTAAAGATAGCAGCACTAATGGAAAACTTTTATTATACTACATTTGTTTAGTGAGATTATGAAAAGCAGTCACACCGAATATAATTTAGTTACATAATTCAGTGTTGCAGTACATGTGGGAAGATTTCTTAGAAAACTTGCTATATCTCGGTTGACAGTCGAATAATATCTTCAGCTAAAGGCTAAAGAATAACAGTTTTGTTTTAGCAATCTGATAATGGGGAAACAATTTTCAGTATAAATCTCTTTTCTCTCTGAAAGGTACCGTCATGGGGCTGCGTGAGGTTACAGAGTACATTGAATAACTTGAATAAATCTCATCAGCTGTGGCATGTGTATATGGAAAGATGAATACAGTATGTACCATAGACCTACTGCTGCGTGATCTTTGTCATATTCTATTCTCCTCTTCCTGAGTCTTTCAACACTAATCCCTCATGTAAAGAAAACTGACTTTGACACACTGGTCGCACAGCATTAGTGTTAGAGTTTAATGGTTGTGTGTGTGTGCATGTCTGTGTGTGTGTGTGTGTGTGCATGTGACACTTCTGTTTCCTGTCTCCTTCTGGTTAGGAAACCCAGGGCTACTGGTAGAGTGGTTGCCATGGAGTTTTGACATCATTTCATAAATAAGAATAGATGAGTCTGGGAAGTCAATATGGGCTGGAGCTGCTGAAGGGTGTTATGGGAAAAAATGAACACCGCTAAATCGAAATAACCTCCACTTCCCACTGAGTCACACACATACACACACGGATGCTCACACAACTGGTGCATATAAATTATAAGCATTGTGTTGGCCTACGTGACACCACAATAGGCTCATTGGGATAATCATCAAAATAACATTTAAAGCATTATACCTGTGAGGTGCTAAGAGTTTACTGTGCATTTTATAGTCTGTACTTGAAAACATTATCTCTTTCTGTGGTTCTATTTATTCAATTGGCCTGCAGTCAAGTGCAAATCTGTGATTACTGCAGAGAAAAAAAAAAAACTAAACTGGCAGATCAGATTTTTAGTGATGAAGGTACTGGAGAAGTCTGGTTTCTGGTTGCGGCACAAGCAGCAACTTTTTTTTAAAGCGATTAAAAGGTACCCTAACTGGCTGTGTCGGTCCCAGCCCCATGCAGAGTTGATGCATTAGGATCTCAGGCAGACAGTAAACTGTCAGCATACTGGGAGATTACTGGACAAACACGCAGGAACAGCAGGAGTGTGCCTGGCTAGGGAACAAGAGGATAGATATGTGGAAGACATAGTGACCTTGGATAGAGATTATAGTTGAAAATTCAAGTGAGGAATAAATATGTTGATGTGTTTCAGAAGTGATAGATGTATTAATATGTTTAAATGTGTGCCTTTAAAATGGAGAGTGATGTGTGACGAGAGGTGATATCTAAGTTCAGTCAAACTTAGGAGCAGTTATTATTAGCTGATCCATTCCCATGAAGATGCAAATATTTAGTTTAAAGAAGCAACATAAGAGGTTGAAAGACCAGAAACAAGTAAATAACTTAGCTATAACTACCCTTCATCAGCTCCACATGATGATATAATTTCATTTCAAAGTACAGCTACAATTAAAGTATCATATGGTGAACCAAATCTTTCATGCTGTTGAGACTCTTACTTTTTGCTCAGTTTAGCAGCTGCATCTTGTATATTTGCTGCCAAAGAGCGGACAATATTGTCACGCACACTAAAAAAAAAAAAAAAAAAAAAAAAAAAAAAAAAAAAAACAACACTTGTCTTCTCATAACAACTTCAACAAGTTATCTTAATGATGCATTTTGTTTCTATTATTGCTGTTGTATTTTTGCAGTGTAATGGCAAGTGGTGGTTTGCACAGATGCCCATCAGAAGGAACAGAGGTTTATGTCCCAGCTCTTTTCATGTAGCCATGACCCTGTTGTCACGCGGATTTCTGGAAGTTCAGCAGTGGACTGAAGACCCTGAATTGCACATAAATACACGAGACCTACAATCAAGACTTGGACTGCTTGGTCCGAGACATAACTCATTCACCTATACATGCAGCTGCATGTAGCTGTTAGACCCTTCTCCTTTCTTATTTTCAACCAAACAGGATGAAGTTCAGATCAGACCAGAAAAGCAACATGTACCCACTCAGCCTGTCATTTTTATCCATGCTTGTAGCTCTCCTTATGCAGATTAGGCACTGTACATGTATGACAATACTGGTGAGCAAAAAATTAGCTTTCTTACTAAGTACACCTTGGGTTCTCTCTCACTTCACAAGACCATAATGATTCAAACAAGAGTCAAGACAAGAATCACTTTTTTTTATTTTTTATTTTTTTTGGTTATGAGCTGAATGCTGTGAATAATGAGAAAATCTTAACTAGAACTGTTTGGCCCTGAGGAAGAAACCATGCAAATTTGTTTCTTTCACTTGTGCCACTTTTTAGCATCAGCTGAATTTAATCGAGTGCCAGAACTCAAAGTGATGGGTGCAAGTGAATCTTAAGGTGGCGCTCTGCTCCCAACTTCAAATCAAGGATGTCCTGTCCTTTCATTCATCTCTTACTTTCCTCCCTAACATTATTCTTCGAACCACTTACTTGAATTGTTCTTTTATTTGAATAACAGTGAGTGTGGTAGACATTGGGTGGTATTGGTAATTAACTGTAATCCCTCTCTCCCCACCACTCACTGGGGAAGTGGTCTCAGACTGTCAGACCGCGTGTAGTTACATATCTCCATCTATCTTTATCAGCCCAAAAAACTCTGACTGCTAATAATAAAGAGTTAATCTGCTACCACTTTGCACTTTCTCTTTAGACATATTGCTGAATTATCTTATTAATTTTCTCCTCCTTCTCGCTATGGCATTTTCCTACTCATATCACACCAATAACAGACACCACCAGTCAGCGAACACTTTCCTTTTTTTGTTTTCATTGTTTTTTCATTGATATCCTCTCAACTTCTTCTCCCATGCATGGGAAAATGGTCTCGGTATATATGAACATAGTATATACAGTATATATAATAGTGTTATGTTATTTAATTTTGGAAGGAGTGTCGTCTAGACCTGTTCTATTTTAAAAGTGCCTTGAGATAACTTTTGATGTGAATTTGCGCTATATAAATAAAAATTTACTTGACTTGATATACAAAGCCTGCCTACAGGACTATAGTTAACCCAAAAAACTGACTCTTCATACCAAAATACACATACGGTTAGTTAAAAATGATGGTTGAGATGTCCAGCTTCTGATGCTCTAAGTAGTACAGCTCAAATATACACACTTCAATAAAAAGGCTAAACAACATGTGGATTAAATGGAAGATGATGTGTGGTTTAAATTTAAGTTTAACTGTAAGGGGCTGTTAGAGTACTTTATCTTGACATGCATTGTTGGGGGAGGACAGCTTCAGTGAGCTGTCAAAGAAAAGCAAAGAAAGTCTTTTTTTCTTCCTCTTTTCTTTTGTTTTAATTAAAAGTCAACTGAATATCAATATCACATAGAAGCTGAATGCCGCGTGGAGAGAGAAAGAAAGAAGCAGCATTGTCCCGTCATTTGGCAAAACAGACCCAGCAAACGCATGCTAGCATGAGTGGATAGATTCTGCTCTGAGCTTGAACAGGCAGAAAGAGAAACATAGAAAGAGGGAGCACATTGCAGTGCTTTGGATTAAATGTTAAAATATTAAATATTGAAAGGGAACGTCAGTTCCCCATAGCTCCTGCTTTCAATCTCTACCAGAATTCAGCAAAGGGCCCTCAGGGGATGTTGGGTTGGACGTGAAAGGGTGGGGATGAAAACAGCCCTCAGATGAGAGACATGAGTGGGTGGGGTGGTGGGGTGGGTTGCGGCTGAGGAGAGGTTGATAGGTGCTGGAGATGAAAGAATAAAAAACAAAAACACATATCACAGGAAGAATGAAAAAAAAAAAAAAGCAAGTCACCACTTTCTAAAAGTGTTCACTGACTGGTTGTGTCTGCTGTTGGTGTGATTTGAATTAAAAAAAAATAAATAAATAACAATAGAGAGAAAGAGGATAAATTGTGAAAGATCATTAGGTAATATGTGTAAGAAAAAGTGAAGACTGGCAGCAAATTACTTCTTCGTTTGAGTTTTTTTAAGACAATGAACAAGGTTGTACCATTTGTTGGGCTGTGAAATGAGAGAGATTGTATTTGTTTGAACACATTTTCAAACTTAATTTCAGTTCTATATTTAATTATAGCCTTTAATCACCTTATTCCTCTGCATGCAAACAAAAGTTAGAGGTTTTGACTGGTGGATCGCTGAATCATCCCAAACAGTGAAACTTTCGTTGGGCATCTGTGGCAGTTTAATCAGGGCTGCCTGCGGCTGGCTGGAGGATCCGACCATTTTAAAGCCAAGTTTTTCTGAAAAGATCAAAAAGATGCCCCGAGGTGTCTGCTGTGTTCGGAATGAGGCGTCAACCTTCAACCTTACAACGGCATATAGCTATTTTCCTTAATGAAAATAAAGAAATGACACAGCATTGAGTAACATTTTTGGCGTGTCTGTGGTGCAGAATATGAGGTGGCAAATGATTCAAATCACTGGAATCTTCTGGATATAAAATGCTACCAAGACACGCTGTGTGTCATTCAGCCCATAACTCAAAATTTCCTCTAAACTTTATATGGGCTCAGAACACAGGGACTTAACAACTGCTGCTTATGCCAAAAAAAAAAAAAAACATCATCAAAATTACAATGCCAAAACTTCATTGCTCCCTGAACCTACAACAAGAATGGCGTGTGCCTTTGCACTGACAGGCCATGTTGCGCTGCATGTATTTTCAACTGTATACCTTCTTCCCTTCCCCTGTGCAGGCATGTGCACGCTGTACACAGACACTTTTGTCGTTGCAAAAAAAGTGTAGACTAGTTGGAGCTTTTGTTTTGTGTGTTCATGCAGTGTTTTTTTTTTTTTTTCCTACTCCAGACACAATCTCAGGCTGGATATAGAAAAGCAATCTCTCAGCTAAGTGATTTTTGAAAAGTGTCACATTCTCACCTGGCAGTAATTGCCTGCTGGTGTCGCTCAGCTGTAGTGATAGGTGCTCGTGAAGCTAGAGAGGATTTTGGGGGAGGGAGGTGAGTGTTGGGGGAGGGGGGGGGAGTTTACTATGACCAGCTTGAGAGATGTATTGTCAAGATTGAAAGATGCACATATTAAAAACCTTTGTACCCCCTGAGCAAGTAAAGGATCAAAGTGCTGCCAGGTGTAAGGAATAGGTAATTTCATCAGTGTGTGTATACAGGGGGAGGGTGGATCTGGTCTGTTTTTTTTTTTATATATATATCCCCACCAGTTTTCTACTTGCAAACATCTTTTGAGCACTCATACATTTGTGGACACTAAAAAGAAAGATCAAGACAGTATTTGCCTACTGGTGGCATTCATTCAAAATTCAATATGCGTGAAAATTATTTGAAAAAGTAGTGTACAAAGATCTACAGATTGCTAAAAGAAAAGTTCGGAGATCAAGGCAGACAAAAAAATTATATATATTGGGATATATACCTAATATTTAAATTAATTCTTAGGCTCTTTATCACTAAGTTTTCAAACTACTACTCAGGATAACCACTTTAACACAATATAGTACATAATAAAGATTCACATCTCTAGACTGCAAAGATACAATATCGTCATTAAAGCTGAGATCAAAACTCCCATAACAAAAAAAAAAGAAAATGGTAATAAAAACAAAGTCCTTGAAACTAAAACCCAGCCATGCTCTCTCATACATCAGGAAAATAATCTTGCTATGTCATTTTATGAAGAATCTCATTATGGCATGTAAATTCGATGGCACTGAATATGTGAGAGGAGGCATATGCATATGTTTGCTGGCCAGTGCTAATGACCCCACTCCACAAAGCTCTCCAGTGTGATAGCCTCATGATGGAGACAAACTCACCAGGGATGTCGGGAGAAACAACTCACATCCTTGATTCTGACACGTGGAAAGTGTTCGCCAGGGTGAAGAGCTCTCAGATGCCTCTTCATCGCAGGCGCGCAAACACACACACACACACACACACACACACACACACACACACACACACAGCCACTGACAGACAGAGAAATGCAGACACACACTTTTCTCATGAACACTTGATGTAAGACATATGACATATTGAAAAAAAAATGTATACCAGGAATGACAAAAAGGATAAAATAATGTGTTTTTCTTTTATATTAACTCTTTATTGACTAATTTCTTGAAGATATAGATTTAACATCACCTGACCTGTCACATAGTATGAACTACCTGCCTGTCTGTTTTACTTAACACCAATCTCTCCTTTATCCAGAGAAATTTAAGCCAAATCAATTGTTACTTGGCTCCTTCAACAGCTGAAATATAAAGGTTTGATGACATTGTTATGGTGATTAGCACTGCGTCAGTATGGAAAGCCATGTGCTGCAGTCTGATGTATAGTGGGAGCTGTGATGAGCATTCAAACTATGCGTTGTTATGCCTGTTTGGGTTAGGGTTAGCCTTTAGGTTTGGCCACTTATCACGTTAATGACAACATTATTTGGTATTTGACAGAATCCCTGTGGACTAACGAACATTAGCATGGATACGGAGCAAACAAGTCCTGAAATCTAAGTGACAAAACTTGACTCCGTGGCTAAGGTTTGGCTGAGTTTAGGCAACTTAAACATCTTCCTCAGTCATTTCAGTGAGACTACTTTGTCGTTGGCAAACCAGGGAAGAAAAAAAAAAAAGAGAGAGAGAGAAAGAAAGAAAATAAATAAACACTGGATCATTAGGCAGAGACATTTTACCATCACTTAAGTTTTCCTGCAAAGCAATGTAATATCATCATTCCTGGTATATAAAAATTCTGTCACATTGTCAGCAGGGTCTCTTATGGGAGTTATGTCTTGTATTACAGTAAAATAAAGCACCATGCAGTGTTTTGGTATGTGATAAACCTTCAAAACTGGCCATCCTGTCTCAAATTCCATCTTATCACTGGTACCTGAAACAGTGCACCCCACACAAGGCTGGCACAGACGAGCTTTTGGCAATATGATTGGCAATACAACACAGATGTTAGCACGAGGGGCTGACAAACAGGCCAATCAAGAGCAACGATAAGGACATTTTGGTGCTTGCCAAAGCGGCTCATTGGTTGCCCTCACAAACAAGCAGCATGGGGATAAAGTGGACCAGCAACCCTTCAGCTGTCGGGGGAGGGCCAGATTGGCATCTCTTCCAGAAAGTTGGAAATCATCCTACTACACAGAGGGGGCACCTGTCACATTGATTCCATCCTACTACATCTATGAAGGTTTTAGGAATTACAGCTGTCAAATAAATGGTTTATAAAGCACATTGCATAAATTATTCTCTCCTGCGCAGCCGTCAGGACACGTCACGATATTTGAAATAGTTGATAAATTAAAAATAAATACCCTCTGCCCATTGAAGCATGCATATTAATATTATGTGCTGAATTGTTTACGTATCGGTGTGACCGGTCTGCAATGGGAATTTATATTGTATTGGAGCAAAACCAAAAAAATGTGGCCTAAAATGTGAGACGATCTAAGAAGCTGAGCAACGTACACTGAACAGCTGTTGTCAGTAATTTCCTGACCATGTAAGGGATATTGTTTTAATTTGAGAACACAAATTAGCACCTTCGATGATAGCTAAGGGCTAAAGACTTGCATTATGGGACAATCTTATTATCACCTGAAAAGGGAGATGAAAAAACGAAGAGTGAAATACAAGAGAGATAAACAACTAACCGGTCATGTTCCTTCTGGTGTTCTCTGGGTTACTCCAAGATGATACCATTAGTATATTGTTAATTGTACTTATGGCATCTAGATGAACAGCTTAACCCAAGCAGCAGTGTGTGTGTGTGTGTGTGTTTGCTTGATAGCATGTCTTGGTTGCCTTTGAATTAGTTAGGGAGCGTTTTGGAGCATGCTTCTCTTGTACAACTACGACCCTAGAGCTTTTAGCGATTAGGATAATGATTTGCCTCTATTCTATGCCCCATTTAACTTATTTCCATGCGAGAGTTGGTGAGGGATCAAACAGCCTGGTGCTTACTCTTGCTTCTATTCATACATATACTTTACTCAACTCAGTTGTCCACTTTTCCTCCCTGACTTTACAAAGCAGCCATAATTTGTAACTTTAGCTAGGAGCTCTCCAAAGCTCTCTAGTATGATACCATAAAAAAATACATAGAAATATAACTGGTCTGCTACATAGCGACATATGGAAAAGGCACAACAGACACAACAAAGTGAACTGTCGAAGCACAGCCCATGTATTCTTAATTGTGGTCTGCTTTCATCCAAAATGCTTTAAAGCAAAGCAGAAATAGATGCCATAGAAAATGCAACAACAATGTGAAAATTGCACGCAGATATAAAGAAGCCCCCATAATTACTTGTGTGTAAACAGATAGCAACATCATATCTCCACTTTTCCTCCGGTGCTTGTTTTCTTGTTACTTTGCCACATGACTCAACAACGTTTCATTTTAGCTTCTTATTTTAGCCACAACAGATGTTCCTGACTGGATGTGTTTCTAAGAGAAAAGACAGTATATCATGCTCTTCTGTCAGTGTTATGTGGATTTCTATTTTAAAATAAGTGAGGGCAGAAACACCACATTTCTACACAAGCATTTTGTATGATTTGGTTTTGTGTGTAATTCATCCCAGGCAAATTAAACAAATGTGGGGTTTAGCCTGCTATCAGAAGGCAACATCGTTTCCTCATCTCCTTTTACAACACGAGGAAACACGACAAAGCAGAGCGGGGAAAGGGAAGAGGGAAAGACTGTCATAAATCAGATTTGTTATTTGAGAGACTTAGAAAAGCCAGGCAGATAAAGACCTGGGGAGAAGAGGGAATGTCATAAAGGAGAGAAAGTGATGATTAGACGAGATGGGAAGTCAGGCTAAAACTCCCTGAAAGTGAGCTCTATCAAGGGGGGATTAGATATAGATCATTTTCTCCACTCTGAGCTTGAACTTTATGAATGTTAAATGCAAATGTTGGCAGTGTCCTGTCCATTAATCTACAGAAGTGGCACAACTGAATTATATCAACAAATATGCCTCACAGTTTTCCCATTTCATTTTCAAGTCTCTTTCCAGATTCTTTCTGAGAATTCAGGTAGAAAGTGTTGCCATACCAAGGGCAACACAGGAATAGTGAAGCAGTAACTGGTAAAATTTGGGGTAAAAAAACATGATATGATGATACCTGTGGCAAGAAATGCATTTTTTATACAGAGTGAAACTACATTTACAAGAAACATATTTGCACGAGGGGTGCATTTGGCAAACTTAACACACATGGATGTTATTAGCTTAGACTTTACAATATTGAAGGAAATAAAAGCTAAATGATTCAAATGAGTCCAAATAACATGAGGTTAAATTCTATTGCGATCATATGTTCTCACATTTCAGTGCCTCTGGGAAATGAAATTAATTTCCTACGCTGCTACACGTGCCAGAGAAAAAAAAAAAAGGTAGACAGAGATTGACAAAAACATGATGAGTAAGTCAGCTTATAAACTGCTGTGACAACAATGCTGGCTTTAATGAATGCTACAATGCATGTGTGTGTGCGTGTGTGTGTGTGCGCACATGCATGTGTGTGCCTGGTGTCATTGTCTTCATTTACGCAGCCATGCATTTTACACCGCAAGGGGTAGAATGATCACTCACGTACACACTCGCACACATACCATCTTCGTATGTTGACTGTAGGATGCTGGGAAGAGTGTCTTTCAAAGAATCATGTGTCAGCACAAGCCATGCGCTGACAGGGAAAGTTACAGGAATATAATGAATCAAAGAGAGCCAGAGAGGAGGCGATCAAGATAGAAGGAGAGAGGGGATGAGGAGGATGAAGAGGTTAGCGTCTGCGTTATTTTTCACTGCAGCCTTATCAGAGTTTAATGTTGTGTTGAACACCTAAGTTTTGTTATAGTCTCGTTACGCTCTTCTCATCTCCCTCATGCAAACATTTTTTTTTCCTCCTCTTTATATCATGCCTCTGTATTTCTGAAACACCTTTTGTCTTTACATGCACTATTGTCAGTCTGGATCACTCCATCTGTCTCTCCTCCCTCTTTTGAACTCATCTGTTGTCTCAGCCTGTCATCTTCCTTTCTCTTTCAGTCTTTGCATACTTGATGGAGGTGGTTGCCAAAACGAAACCGACATAATCCAAGCTTGAAATATTGTCCCCGTTGCTCTTTATCCTACCATGTGTGTTCCCCTGGTGATGATCCTTTTCTCATTAGCTTTTTCCCCTCATTCTCTTTCCATCTGCGCACCTTACTCTCTCTCTCCTTTGTCTCCACCTGCTCACTGCTCCTGCCCTTTTTTTTTTTTTTTTTAACTTTTGTTTGCTGGGAAGGGATTCAAATAGATAGAGGGGAGAAAAAGGGGGTTGGAGGTGAGGTTATGGTGGGTTGATTTGTCTCATTGGTGCTGATTGTAATCAATTAGGGTGTGTTGCTCATTAGAGCTACACTCGGATCTTTATGGAGACAGCATCTGCTGCTTGTACACACATTGACAAACTATGGCAACACTGACATCATGTCAATACTTGACACATTGGTTTGTCGTACTGTCTCATGAGAGCTGGAGTCGGACGCGCTAACATCACTTGTTGAGGTGTGTTCACATTTCGACTACTCTGTGTTAAATTTATGTTTTTTATAGAACACTGCAGATACCGGTTTATGATGTCTACAATTTTATTATAGCGGTGGTACGAGAGTACTCGCCTCTACACAGTGAGTACCACATGATAAATCTGATAAATACGCTTTTTATTCCCTAAGTCTGTCCACCACACTGCCTACACCCAAGCACACATACAATACCATTTTCTGCCCAGTCCTCTGTGCCTGGCCACACACATAATAAGGACATAGATTACAGCAAAGGTGAAAAAAGGCCATGCACACGTAAGAGTGAATTGCTGGCCACTTACTATAAGCACAAAGTTACACGTGTTCTTGAATAAGCACCTGCATATATGCACACATGTGAGGGTTACAACCCCAACTCATCAATCAGGGAAGGAAGGCTTTTAAAAAGGCCCTGCTCACATAGTGTAAATATATGCAGCCTTTATGGGAAGCACCGTTCCAGAGGTCAGCAAGATGAGACAATGGGTAACAACAGAAAAATGAATACTGTATGTCTCTCTCTAGAGCTCTCTTTACATTTATGCCCCTACCAGTGTCTCTTGCTCACTCCTTTTATATCACTTCTGTGTAGTCACACAACCTGCCTTTATCTCTGTAGCTAAATAAAGAAAGCTCAAGTCAAATAAGCAACAAAGAGAAACAGCAGAAACACAAAGAAAGAGAAAGAGACAAGGGAAGTGAGACAATGCATGGTCCAGGAGATAGTCCTTTTGATTTCCTTTAATAGCTTTGAATTACTCAATCAATGACAACTTGCAGAAAAAGAACAGTGTCTGTATTTAATCAATGAACCTCACTCTTAGTCATGATAGCAGATGACTTGATTGTGTCACTCAAACAACATCACAAACTACTGACCTTAGTCCACACATTTTTTACAATACATGCATGGCAATTCATTTTTTTACATTCATGGAAACGTGGCTTAAGTGTTCCATAAGGTTCCAAGATGAGGGAAATATTGTGTGTCTTCTGTTTGGCAGCTTCAGAAGCACTTTTGGTACCCGTTAACTAAGCTTATTGTCTTTTCAAATTGCTCAGCACTTTTGAAATGCTTTGCAAAAGAGAGTTAAAGTTAAATCAAATTCGTGAAAGCAAAAGCCATTATTTATGTTTGCACGTGTCACCAAGCGAGAAGGACAAAGAAAGAGGCGAGAAAAAACAGTATGGCCGAGCGTGTGCGTGTGAGTACATTTGTGTTTCCCTGTCAGCTGCTGTTAAACAGAATGACAGCATGAGGACAAAGGGGTTAGGGTTGTCTTCAGTAAATTACTTTCTTTCTAGTTCCAGGGGTCCTTTCTCTGTCTGTGTCTGTGTGTGTGCTTGAACTGACCACACAAAGTAATAGACCTCAGGGTTAATTGACCGCAAGCAGAGCACTTGTTCCTCCAAATAGACATTCAGGGTTAGGGTCTCCCTCCCACTCTCTCTTCTGACCTACGCAAGGTAGCATTATCAGCTCTCTGTCATTCTATCTCTCTCCCCTGCCTGGCCTTTTCTAAACAGAGAGACAGATACCCCCCCCCAGAGGACCTCCATGATCTCTTGTTAACCCAACTCTACAGCTATCTGTAGTGGACTTGGTTGATACATGAACTTGTTTGTAGTATCTAATGGGGACAGCTGCTGCTGGATTGAGTACTGTCTGAGTAACCACTCTCAGACTGTCAGGCCCCACCTCTCCTTCACCCTCACACTCAGCACTTGATTGTGCCCCAACCCATCCTGCCAACACCACAATTGAGTTTCAACCAACTGCCACTGGACTCATCTCAGGAGGAGACGAGATCTGAATGAAGTCCAAAGACTGGCAACATGGTCTTTCACAGAGCACGCTCATCTGGAAGGATAGTGTAGACCCCTATCCATTATACATCAACACATACTGTGTGGAAAGTGTCCCTGTACTCAGGTTCCTGGGTATGCACGTGGCCAAAGATTCCTTCTTGAACACAAACACCACAGAGTCAAGAAAGCACAGCAGGGATTCTTTTTCCTGAGGATCTCCAGGAAAAACAACCTGCAGGAGAAGCTGCTGGTGTCTTATCACCTCTGCTCCATTGAGAGTGCACTGACACGCTGCATTTCTCCATGGTATGACAGCTACTCAGCAGCGGACAGTAGAGCCTTTCAGAGAGTCATCAATAATGACCAGAGGACCATCGGCCGTTCACTGCCTTCTTTGGAGGATTTATTCAGCCCTTGCAGCCTCAGCAGAACAGCCAACATACTGAAAGACCCATCCCACCCTGGACATCATCTGCTTGACCTGCTGCCCCCTGGCAGGTTCCTCTTCAGCTCCAGGTCCATCATATCACAGACAAACAGACTTAAGAACAGCTTCTAACCCAGAACTATACAAGAACTGAACAATGCTAAGCACTGACAGTATCTGTACATTAATTATAGTAACATTCATTGCAGCTTTCCTAACTGCACTGCTTGTACATATATGACCACTGGAATGCAAGTGCATCTTATTGTTCTGTTGATTACAGCAAATACATACATTTCACATTTAATTTTTATTCATTTTTTTAATATTTAAATTATATATTTTGCACTTTTAATTAGTTTAGTCTGAACACTGAATTGAATCTTGAAAATTTCAGTTTAAGGGACAAACTATGAAAAAAAAACTCCTACAGCCATATGTTACTAATTTACATTTGTTAACTTGAAAATACTTACACAAGCCACTGTCATGTCTGAAAAACAAATCCAAAGCTCATATTTAATATTATGCTCATTTTCAAATGAGTACATGTTTCAAGAGAATTTATGGTCCCACTTTCTGCAGTTGCTTAATGTCAGCTACTGTAAAAGTATGTGTGTAGTTGTTTGCACTAGGTGTGATACCCATGGGTATTTTTATGAATATATAGATATGCAATTAATTCTGCTCTTAATAAATCAAAGTGACATAAATAAGGCTACCTTTGTGCTTTACAGTGCCATAAAGAGCGCATGGCTCAGTAATTAGCAGCAGTAACTGGAGAACTCAGGTGCATTATTTATTAGCAACATACAATGTCCGCTAACTTTTTTAGTTGTTCAGAATTTTGACATCCCATTGTTTTGCTGTTAAAGCCCCCCCCCCCTTGTCTCTGTGGTTTGTTTTCTCTTTCAGGTATCAGCAGTCAGACGTTGTGCTCCAGCTCAGAGTCTGGGTCTTACAAAACATGCTGTCCACGTGGGTCCTTCAGAGGACCTGAAGGCTGGGCTGAGGCTGAGCTCCTCCCCAAATGAGTCTGTGTTGCCTCAATGAGACCAAAAACTATTCATGCACTCAGGCTCACCTTGTCAACTTACAGAGTTTAAGCTTTTTTTTTTTTCTTTTAAATCTTTAAAAGTTTATCCCCATGTTTTATCACTATGATGTTGCCCTCAAACAAAGTGCAAATGTCAGTGGTAAACTGGGGCAAGATCCATGATATGAGGCGTGACATTTCACTTTCACAATTATGAACAACGGGCAAACAAGGTATAACTTTCATTATTCCTGTGACACCTGTGATTAATGACATGTCCAGCCAGATAACACAAACAAAAAGCTGAGTTAATGCTTAGCTTAGAGAGAGAGGGAGGGAGGGAGGGAGAGAGAGAGAGAGAGAGAAGCAGTGGTGGTCAATTGAGCTAAAGAGTGAATGAAGAGAGGGAGCAGGTATACAAAGAACAGCTGTGCAGTGAATTGGAGAAATAAAAAAATAAAATAAATACAACCACACTTCCACAAAACCTTCTCTGCTCTGTGTGATTTGATTAGCTCAGCTCCTCCTTTGGTCCGACACACAGACCTGCAGTCCCAACAGGCATCAATGAAACATCAGAAAGATGTTAGACTGTCATGACTCTAACTTTGCACCAATGATACATTTTGGTTGGAAATGAAATTCACTGACGTCAAACTCCAAGGTTGGCCAATTGGCTTTGTCAATTGGCCAACCTTGGTGGTTACTCAGACAATACTCAACGTTAAACAGACAAAGGGTTTTGCTCATAACTAGAATGTCAAGATGGCACTGGCATGAAACACTGGGAGATGTTGGATTTTGGTTACTTAACAACAAAACAAGCAAAATATCAACATCAGCTGTTGTCAGTATTCTACGTCAAATTAACATTGGCATTACATACCATCCCGACATTGAATTGTGGTCACGCAGCATCACATGACCTGTGTCCCTGCAGGGTTTATATAGAGGAGACAGCCATATAACCTGGTTGCTATGCGCCATATTCGAGTTGCGCCCATAAACCCTGTGTGGTATTATTGGCTGTGGGGCTACATACTCACTGCCCAAAGGTTGCAGCCCTGAAAATGTCCTGAATACAGCGGGATAAGAAGAAGACAAGAAACTACTGACAGAGGGAAGAGTCTGCAAAAAAATACACTGCCACACACCTTTGGTTGGTCATATTGAAATGGATGGGTCTAAATATTGTTCTTCTGGATAATTCTATAGGCTATAGGCTACCTTAAATTTGACATGAAAGTGACAAATTGTCACCTGGACACAAATAAATAGTGATAAGATATCCAAGCACAAGATACTCTGAACCCCTACACATATAGTATCTTTACATATTGACACAAAAACACATGTATAAATCCAGAAAATACAGAACAAGCAGTAAATATGTTAGATTCTTAAAATAAGCATTTGCGCCAGCTCCAGGAGTTGTGTGAAATCTGATAAACTTTGGCTGAAGACTGAAAATGATAAAAACAAAAAATCTTAAGTGAGAAAGAAGCGAGCTCACCAGACCTCTTTACCTCGCTCCTCATCTCTCATAGGAGCTACAGGCTCAAGGCTACATCAGTTGCTACTTGCATAACACACCCAAAATCTCTGACCTGAAATCAATGGTCGACTTGCATTGTGGGTAATGTGGGCTCCAGGTAGAATGCATGCAATTAAAAAGACATCATCTCTGGTTCTGCTGCATAGAATCGATCCATCTTTAGTTACAGAACTTCAGCACTAACTAATGGATGCGTGCATGTGTGTTAGTGTATGTGTACATGAGTTTTAAGATGGCTCTCACACCAAGCCCCTGAAGGTTTCATGTCTGTTAGAGCATGTTTTTGGTGTATGAGCCGGAATGCAATTCTTGATGCGTCTCCCGCCGCTTTGCTCAGTTAGCATCAGTGGCTAATCATGGCAAATGAGAGCTAGCAGGGAGGCTAGATTGGCATAAGTTGGCATTAACTGGTGCATTAGCAAGTGTTGGGCAATTACTTTAATGATGTAAATTGGACTGAGATTTCCCCCTGCACAGGAAGTGAACGAGAGAAATGTAACAATGATTACGATTAGGCAGCTAATTATAGTATCAGCTCAATGTGGCACATACGCCGAGACAGACTCTCTTTATTTAGATGACAGGCAGGGATGCTTGGTGTGTTCCCTGATTGCAATGGTTTGGTGTGCACGTGTACATTACCACAATTTTAAAAGCTCTTTGGTTGAATGTGCTGATTTAGAGGTGGAGTGACTTTTCTTTGACTTTTCCTCTTTTTCTTTCTTTTTTTTTTTTGATCTAGCATATCATGTATCATTTATGAAGTAGTGATACATAGAGTACGGCCCATATGCATATGAGTCATGCATATAGTATGTCCTCGTGAATCTGAATTCGAGGACATATTCTGCTCCAGGTTTTCATATATGGATAATCTGAATAGTAAACTACTACCATGGCGGCTTAGTGGCGGGCGCCGTCACATCACAGCTGATCTTTGGGTTTGAATCTCCTGGCTTTGCTGTGTAAACTTTGCATGTCATCCGTGTGTTACTCTGGTTGCTTGGATTGTTACTCCACTCTCCAAAAATATGCATAACAGTTCAGCAGGAGACTTTTGTCTGTATTTGAGAAGGGTTGACTGCATATGTGTTATTCATGTGATAGAATGGTGACCTGTTCAGCTCCTACCCTGCCCCTGGCCAAGCATGTGTTCTGCATAAGTTAAGGACGTATGGAAAATGAATCAGTTTGAATAATAATATCAACCAGTGATTAATCCACCATTAGTAAGCTTAATACATGGCAAAATATGGAGCACAAGGAATTTTCAGTGTGCAGTCAGGAGAAGCAATATAGATACTAAGGCACAGGCATTAATGTATAATACTTGCACTTGTTTTTGCAGCCAGTTTCAATGCATTAATCTACATGTTAGAGTGTGGAAACATAATAACACAATCATGTTTCATTTTTTTGTTGCGATGTAAACTGCCAATGCAGTCGCCAAGCTAGCAGGAAGTCTATTGTAACCACAAAGGGAGCATTAATTGTATGCTACAACCAAGAAACGCTATCAGTGACTTCCTGTTTACCTTCACAGGAAAGGCCAAAAAGTAAAGCAGTATTTATGGGTTGAGGTAGTTACTGCCCTTGTATGTCAGGACGAGTGGAGGTGCAACATAGTCAATTACAATCTGGTACACTGGGTTTGCCCGGAAGAAAATGCTTGGCAAGGAAACACACTTGTTTTCAATCAAAAAAAAGGACAAAATATAAAACCATTCCCTTTTGTACAGGGCCGCAAGCAATCTTTGTCTTTGTTTATTTCTTTCTTTTTTTTTTTTTTTTTTATAATAGCTCTAACCTTGTTGGGAAGTAAGGGACAAATGGGTTGCAATTGCCGTGTTGCTCTGCATGTTTCTATGTTTGGCTCAATGTGCCTCGAGGCCTCAGCAGGCTGCTGCTTTAGGCCTGTTGGTCTGCCAAAAGTGACGTACAACAGTAAAGGCAGGCAGCAACAAACAAAAGCAAACACACCCACAGACAGATTGAGAACTAAGAACACTCACACAGCACAGCACAAACCGAGGGGATAAGCAGTCTGGCATACAATCAAATCCCAAAGACTGTATCCTCCCCTCCCTCCATTCTTTCCCCTCTGTCCCTCTTCTCCCATACTCGTGTTTCCAGAGAAAATAGTGATGAAACACAGTAAATAAGGAAAAATGAGGAAGGAGAAAATGAAAATGCACATGAGGATGAGGTGGCATCGGGAAAGGAGGAGGAGGGGGGGGAGAGGCAAATGAGGGAAAGAGGGGAAAAGCGGAGGAGAGGAGTGGTGAGGACATAGCTGAAGGACATAAGGCAATGGTAAGTTAAAAGGCTAATTTAGTATGCTGCTCACAAAGAGCTGTGTGTGTGTGTCTGCAAGTGCATCTTATAGAGAGAGTGTAAGAAACAGACAGACTGTGCAGATACTACAGACGCTACCATGGGTTGAATTTGTTTATGTGTCTTGATAAGTACACTTATTTATTTTTCCTTAGTTCTTTGTGCGCGTCTATGTATTTTGTGCTCAGACATGCATGAACATACATCCATACCTCGATGAGCGGTTCATCGTGTGCTAACAGTCCTATCTGCATGTATACATGTGCACAAACACCTACCTATTTGTTTATTTGTTACATGTTTATTTCTGAATACAAGTTTTTTCTTTATTTAAATCGATGTATGTATGTGTGAGCGTGTGATGTGTTAAAGTGTGTTGACATGCCCGTGGCCATCTCTAAAGCAGATTAAGAGGAGAGAGTGTCTGACCTTGTTGTTCCAGATTGGGCATCAGAGACAGAACAAGAGTGCAAAGAGCACCTCAATGTCCCCCTTGGTGTGAACCAAGCCTGGGTTAGCCCACCACCCATTGACCCATCTGCTGGGGGATCAGGCTTAGAGTGCCACTGCAGGGTAATTGGCCTGTCTGTCTCCCACACAAAGCCTGACACCACACACACAGTTCTCTCCTTCACTGGGTCACAGGGTGTGAAAGGGAACATTGACTATATGTGTGGATATCTTGCACACCATAAAATCTGTGTACTGGAACTCTCACAGAAAGCTGGAGAGAAAAAAATTCACACAGAAACATAAAATGTGGCACACTGAAACAGCATTTTCACGTTCACTGTGAGTTGAGCACACCTCTCACATCAGATATATGCCTGATCCACACTTAATGTCAACAAGTGACCCAATGACCTCACAAGAAATAACTTGGCCTTTTGTGACCCTCTCTTTATTCCCTCTCTCCTCCAAGTCAGACACAGGCTGCGCATGGGATAATTGCTCATCTCTTAATATGCCAGATTAGCTGACCCCATAAAACAATAGTGCCACAGAGCACTCAGAAGAAGAATTAGACTCTCCAAATGAGTTTTTATTTTGGGTTACATCCTTTACTAATGAAGTGTGCTGCGTGCTGTCGGCAACTGTGCCTGGAACATGTCATCGGGTCATGATGAGGTGAGGAGCTAACTAGATGTCAAAGGGCAGTGAGAGGTGAAGACGCAGGAGGGTCAGTCTGATTAGTCTGATCAGTCAACATTGCAACATCAATAGAAAAGGAGAAATGAAAAACGGAAGTAAGGCTCAGGTCAAAATTTAGTTTAAAAAATATTATTGTATTGTCCATATGTGTTGTCCACTGTGCTAATGCAGTATTTAATGGCCAAATAAAGTCACTGTTAAACATAGTTACTTGTTCTATGATCACAGAGAGACTACTCTAAACTATGAGCTGTAGTCATCCACCACTAAATTGTGCATTTAAGTACTCAGTCATGGAGCATACTCAACCCCATTTGGGCTGCCCTTTTCAGTATTAAGGCCTCATTTAATGAAGGAGAAATGTAGCCCCTTCATACAAAAATGCCAAATGCGTAAACATTATAAAACCGATTTGGGAGGTTTGGGAGAGTCATTGAAAAGCCTCTGGATGTCTCGATGTCAGTCTGAATTGGTCATGACCTTTGATTTCAAAGAGACATTGTACCTTCTAAAAGGGGGATTACATGGGAAAAATCTGGGGACGGCACCCACAGATGTGAGATAATGTTTAGGTTTGAAAGCTTGCAGTAGGAGTCATCAAATGAATTGGTCCTGTCAAGAGTGGCATAAGATGGTCCTTGACCTTTATCTAGATGGTTGTGATAAATAGTCAGAATGATTTTAAGGTGGTTAGCTGTCTGAATAGTTGTGACACTGAGAGAAACTCTAAAGCTGACAGGGAGGTCTTATATATAACATTGCTGTTGATGGAAAAAAAAACAGCACTGGACTATTGACAATTACCATCCACAGTGATGCACGGTACAGTGCAGTATTTAACATTAAACCAAGTCATTGTACTTCACTGGGAGTCGGCCTCATATTCCCCAACCACTTAACAGAACCAGGTACCAAGAAGTCAGCTCACTGTTGAGTAAATCACTGCCCTGGCATCGGACAATGATGTTTCTCTCCACTCTTGTGAAGTTTGCAAACCCCAGATATGGGCTGTGACACAGAGAGGCTCTTGCCACTCTGCCGCCACACACTCCCAGAGCTTGTTAAGTTTCAGGCAGCGAAAACTGGCTCGAAGCGTGTAGGCACCCTCTTGCCGACAGTTCTGTCTGTAAGGGCCGGGAGGTGTAAGCTCAACACCACTGGTGGAGTTCTGCTTTACCAAAAAAAAAAAAAAAAACAAAAGCAAAAAGAGGGAATGAGATTTTCTTTGCCCTAGTACACATTGGCATTGTAGATGCCAAAGCAGCATGGATACTTTGACAATATTCCATGTGAAACCAAATGCATTGCAGCCATACTTCTCTGAGCAACGGCCCAACAACAACAAAAAATTATTTACTAACTTTTCCAAATGTCTTGCAATCAAAAGGACATACACAGAACATACCAAGAATTCAACCTACTGATGTGTAAAATCATATTTCACTCACTCCTCGATTTGTAGAAATTTGGAATCATCCATGTTAAGAAACTCCAGCTGTTAATAAAATTGTTTTACTTATTACTTTATTTCTCAAAACATTGCACTCTCGTTATACAAGTGTGATTTAAGTCCAGAGGGATCATATCCTCCTCACTGGAAATATTTCTTAAGTTATTGTTAAATTAATTGCTTTGTTGTGTATTTACTATAGTGGGCAATGGATGCTGCTGTCTCTGTAGCTAAGCAGAATATCAATGATATGCAAATACTCCTGTGGCTGTGTCCCTGTGTCTGTCAGTATGTGTGCGTGCTGTCTGGCCCACAAACTGAGTCTTTTTTTTTTTTTTTTTTTTACACATAGACACACAAACAGGCACATGCACATTCTGTGTGTTAATAAACACTTATGTGCACATAACAAGTTGTTATAACTGGAACTGTGCTACTAAATGAAGTGCGAAAAACAAAACAAGAGATTAAAGGTGTGTGGATGGCTTTACACTACACTTTAGTTTTAGTTGAGAACATGCTCGGATTTGACACTCATTTTGAATGGAGGGTGGTGGTAATGTTGCATTTGCACAGTCCAATCAACTGAGAGGCTTAGGGCTGTTGGGACAACCCAATCGGTTCTGCCATGAACATACAGTGGTCAGGCTCATTAATGCCTTTTAATTGGTAAGTCATAGCCTAGGACATAATTGACATTGACAGATTCATATAAATATTTTAAAGTCTACTAGTCTTGGCTTATGTTCCCTAAGCATGTTAAATGCCATCACATGCTGTATTCAAATTAGCCTGCCCATCCTGCAACTGTGTCACCTGCCTGTTCAGTACTGTTCAGTTGGTTGTTGTCAATCAAAATATGATGAGTGTTTTCAGACATAAAGAGCACCATGGTCCTCACTACACTTGTTGGTAAACTATAAGGCTAACAAGATAAGTTATACAAAAGATGTCTGCGGAACAGTGAGAGAAGTAACTGGATATGAAGACAATATGAACATAGCTCAAAATGATATTGGCAAAATTGGAGGTTAGGAGAGGAATAGAGAAATTAAGGGGTTCAAAGAAATATGGCCCATGAGCTTGTGAATAGATAGGAAATTGGAATGAGAAAAGCCTGTACCCACAATGCAGCTGTGTGTGTGTGTGTGTGTGTGTGTGTGTGTGTGTGTGTGTGTGTGTGTGGGGCCACAGGGCTGAAAGTGCGTCAGAGTGTGTGTGTGTGTGTGTGTGTGTGTGTGTGTGTGTGTGTGTATCTGTGTGATTGTGTGTGTGAGAGAGAGAGAGAGAGAGAGTAATGGTAGTTACAGGTTAGCGGAAAATCCTCAGTGGTTCAATTACACAGCATTGTATGACCTGGGGGGACGGCTTGATAGGTCTATTAGCTCATAGTCAGGGTAGCAATGCTGCCAATGGGACCTATATGCACACACCTTAACACACATACACTCTCACATGAGCCTCTGCACAGACCTACAAGACAACCTGCACACATTTGCACACACACAGTACTTGGTGATAAGAAGTAGTGAATTTGAGAGTTGAATACAGTATATACTGTTTTATACTGCTGCTGCAGAGAGTATCTGTGCTGAATTGGCCCAGGTACTTTTGAACATGAAAAGAGTTAAGAGATTTAATGGTAACTCAACTTGTGTTTCAGTGAGCTATTGTGCTATCTGTTGCATAATTTATCAGTCTTACGCCGAAGTATACTTCATGTGACAAGGTGGGTAGCCGTAGATGTGATGTAAAAGCGAGTATCAACTTCCTTTTTCAACACTTGAAACTGAAGAGGGACCACCTGAGGTTAGACGAGCAGTGGGTTCACTCTGTGTGTTTGACCCTGACTTTGCTGTAAAGTGAAGTTAGCAAAACAAGAATTGCTCTACTCATAAACACAAGTGCAGACATGAATTGATCTGGATTAGTTTTATGGATAAACTGATTTAGAGATTACAAAATTGGACCTGTGCAGGACCCTACACCGAGGTTTCCAAGGCATTCCCTAGCCATATGTGATGAGAAATCCCTGCAGCATATGCTGGCTCTGCTCTAGGGTCTCGTCTCAGTTGGACGTGCCTGGAATACCTCCACAGGGATGTATCCTCAGTTGCCTCTGTTCAACACAAATAAGCAGCTGTCTTACAGATTTTATTCTGGATATCTGAGCTCTTTCACTCTGTTCCTAATGATAATCTCAGACAGACTGCTAAAGAACATTTTGACCATTTGTTCTCACTATTTCAGTCTTAACCCAGAGCCCATGACCTTACTTTACCAAGTCTGCATCTACTGCAGAGACATATCAGACAACACTCAATCACCTCTCATTCTCTTATCCTTCCTGGAATGACATGATAATCCAACACCTCAACAACCAGCGTACAAATCCAGCAGTCATTCTGCCAAGTCCAGTGTCTTCGCCTAGATTGCTTCACCTGTCTTTTCAAGTGGTGAGCCCACATGGCAATGGCCTCATGTTGTTTCTTTGAGTTGAACCTGACTGGGCCCCATGAGTGCAGACCCAGCCAACCCATTCAACTGTGAGCTCTCCTCCCAGGCCAGGCTCAAAGAATAGCCTTTAGTTTTCCTTTTCCTATCCTTAGAAGCCTGTTCATAAGGATCGCTGAATTGCTCGGAGCCTGGCATCTCATTTGGCTAAATCCTGATTCTTCTGATTGAATGATCCCCTGACAACAACCCCTGGGGTCCCATGCACATACAAACCCTGCCACTACAATAAAGTGATGATTCACAGAGAAGCAAGAACACTCATAGACAATGTATATTAATTTGAATGCAAGCAATCAGCTTGTTCTCTGCCTCTTCCTCCCCCAATGCCGCTTATTTTCAAAAGGAACACTTTTTTCAAAGATTCCCATTGATTTAAACAGAGTTCATACTTGGAGTGAGTGAGCACAGCAAGGTTACCATATTGATAATTTTGCTTGCAACAAGGCAAGCCTTCATAAAAATCCAACATAATTATAACAATGGAGTCAATTCAATATTGCTCTAAAATATGAGATGACTTTCAGAGTTTGCCGAAGCAATTAGAAAATAAAGTTTCAGCCTAAACTAAATCAATCATGAATTCAGAATGAATTAATCAACTGTCTGCTTGTGTGCAATTGTGTGTATGAGTGTGTGTCATTGCTTTTAACTTTAGTAATGCACACATTACAACAAAAAACATTCAACTACAGAATACAGAGTCAATTCTTGGGTCATCTTGCTGATTTGTGTGTGTCTGTATGGTGCCTATTTGTGTCACAGGAAGGCGACGAAAAACCATAATTTCAAGGTTAGAAAATAAAAGATGTAATAGGGGGAAGGAGCCAGTCAGTGAATTTAATTAGCACCAAGTTTGAGCAGAATTGCACGATGCAATCCTTCTTCCAAAAGGAGAAAAAAATAAAATCCTCATTTGCACCAGAAAGACATTCTCCCCCCCTATTTTCATTCTTTATATACATTTCTACCAGAGTTTAAAATGAAGACACATTATGCAGCCATGTATTTTGGCATCTTCCACCGAGCTTTTATTGTGTTGAAAAGTGCTGTCACTGCAAGACAGGCTTTCCCCTGTGATTCTCACTCTCTATGTCCTCACTAATACTGGGGGAGTTACAAATGACTTTACAAATACACACTCAAAGAAAACGTTTGGAAATGGTGGCAGTGAGTGTGTGTGTGTGTGTGTGTGTGTGTGTGTGTGTGTGTGTGTGTGTGGTGGTGGGTGGTGCATAACTGACCATTCAACCCATGGGCATGTGTAGACACAATAAAATAAATAAAATTGTTATAATAAATTATAATAATACTGGTAATAATCTTCTCTAAATATCTTGCAAAATGCATTTCCTCCATCTGTTGCACAGCATGCCCCTCAATTCCACCTTCGGTTGTTTTTTTTGTTGTTTTTTTTTTAAACAACCTATATCTACATTTTCCTGACAAATGACCCTTTTTGGTAATGAAAATTTGACTATGCATTCCAAGGAGAAACGCATTAGCATGATTAGGTTATAAACACTGCAGAACCTGTTGTAGTTTCTGGTGAAAAAAAAAACATACTGTAGTTGTCATGTGCAGATATTACAGAAGGAAATTGTTTAAGAAAGACTAGGACTGCAACTGCTGTGGCACAGTATGTCAATTATTGTCAGGATCCTAGTGTCTAGTGTTTTCTGCCTTTTTTTTCCCCCTGCTCTTGCCTTGCCTTTTGTGGGTGTGTTTGCCTCGTCTGTGTTCCCTGTGTGTTAGAGGTTGGTCTAGAGCTGGGCGGAGTTGGAGTCTTCATTGCCACCTACACACCTGCAGTGAATCAGCCTCTCGAGCCACCTAATCAGCCATCTCTTAAAAGCCCGGCTCAGCTCTCCAGTCTCCCCCAGATTGTCCGTTCATCTACGTGGTACTGTGCTCTGGCTCTCTTGTGGGTTTCCACCCTGCTTTCCTGCTCCCCTGCTGAGTCCTGTACACCGCTCTGTTGAGCCCAAGCAACAGCCTGAGCCTCAGCCCTGGATTGCTCTGCAACCAGCCCAAGTGTCCAAGCCTCAGCCTCAGTCCTGGAAAACAAGCCACCAGCTCAACCCCCAGCATCAGGATCCCTCGAAAACCCCAGTACCCTTGCCCTGCATACTCTGCTCTTCTGTTGGGTCAATAAACTTGAACTTCGTGTAATTGCAGTCAGTCTCTGAGTCTTTGTATCTGCACCTTGGGGTCCGCCAGAGAATTTATTATGACAGTTGTCTCACTACTCACGACTGAGCACCAGCGTTTGCTAACATCACACTGGTGGTAACAAAATGCCAACATTGGAGATGTAGGTGAGCGCTATTGTTGACCTGACATCACTTAGCACAACTTTAACTGAAGGCAAAACCTAGAAAGTAGCTAACGTTAGCATGTATTAGTGGATACTTGACCCAATTTAATTCAGAAACCTCCAAGGTAAGAAAGTCAGTTTTATTAGACAAGCAAAAAAGTTAGTAGCTGCTACTTACATTTACCCACAGTGTCTCAATTAGCTCGATGCAGGAGAGCAGAGGCTTGTCTAGAAACAGCACAGACTGAGAAGCTGTGAAAATCATGAATGCATAAAGAAGAGTTTATAACTGGTGGATCAGGACAGGAAATCATTATAGGAATGGCTGTTTCATTTTGAAATTCTATTATAAAAATACATATTATAGCCTAAAATGCAAAATGCATACGAACCATATTTCTAATTGAATCATCAGAAAGTTTCAGATAGACAGAGATACAGAGTGTTGTCGTAGTATAGTAACTCAGCATTATTAGCGCCATAATAACTCACTCATACATTTTTTTTTTTTTTACTTTGCCCTGATGTTTTGAATAACTCGCTGCTGCTCTGTCTGCCTTTGCACTACTAGTGTTTTATCACAACGTGACCTTAAACTTACCACAGAGCAATTTTTATTTTATTTTTTAATGCCATTTAGTGCTATTTGCACTATTACAGACTGCAGAAGCTACCCATATGTTATAAAGTTTTCTTGGAGATTTAAAAAGAAAATGCAAGTGTGATGTGATGATATGATAACCCTAACCCTGGAACCCCTTGAGTCGTGAGTCATGGAGTCAGTGATTACCTCCCCAGTTTCTACTTCTTATATTAGTGTTTTTTGGAAGGACACTGGATCCCAAGTTCCTTTCAGTAGCCCTGCCAGTTCTTTATATAGTAGCTCACCTTCAGTGTACTGTATGTGAAATTGGGTGAGTGAGAGGTTATTTAAAAAGCCCTTTGGACAAAAGGGTACAAATGTTAACAGTACTCCCTTCTGGCCACTATATGCCTGTATAAAATTCCATCAAGCAATCCATCAAATAGTTACTGAAATAATTTAGCCTGGACAAGTGATGGACCATAATCTACACTTTCACAGAATCCTCCAATATCTTATCAGTTCTTATCTGGAGCTAGGGTTGGCAGGACCTTTTAGGGTGGTTGGGATGGATCGCTGAGCAAGGGCAATGTTGCCATCAACTCATCCATCACTTGTTCTACCTATTGCAGAGAAGTTTTAGCTGCCTGAACTTTACAACCTCACAAACTCTCATGAAATTTCGACACACCATGGTTTATGGTAATACTGTTTTCTTTGGAACATCTTTGCATTCTTTGCAGCATCTTGGTTCATTTTCAATAACGCTTCTGACCTTTAATGAGTTCTGTTATCAATCCACGAGAACAGACAGATCGAGCTCTCTTTTCACTGCTTCCAGGCTATGTTCCTGCCCTTCATTTCCCCAGGCCTGCCCTCCACTACTCATCCACCAGAAGTCCTCAGCCTTTTCTCCACCTGCTCCTTGATCTCCAATCAGCTTTTCACTATTTTATACTAGCCCGTTGTCAGTTCATCTGCTTCTGTTCCTGGGTCTGTTCCCTTGTGTTCTCCATGTGAAGGCTTCTGTTGTCTGTACCTTCCTTCCTGCCTGCCTGCCTTTCTGCTCACCTGCCTGCTTATCCACCCATCTGCCTGTAAGCTTTGTTTATGTCGTTAATTGTCTTCACTGCATCGGGCTGCGTTTGTGTGGCTGCATCTGGGTCCCCTGCCTTCCTCTGCTACTACTGTGACATTGACTTTTATAGATGAATGTCTGCTTGGTTTAATAGAGTTACATTTTAATGTATGACTAACATGACTACTTTATATTTTACAAGCCTTTCATTAGCGAGTATTATATTTCTGTTTGTTGTTTTACAAACCGAGTCTTACAAAAAGAAAAAAAGTGCACTGGTATGTATAATAAATCTATGTTTTATAAATCTCTTTGAGCATCTAACCCCATTATTTATGCATGTTTCTGCCAAGTCCTGAAGTGATCCAACTGGCTATTGAATCATTTTACCTCGGGCAAGATCACTCTAATCAATCCAGGTGTTATACACTTATGTATGCTTGTTATAGTACACTAGTACACACTAAAGTTGTAACTGTCTTTCCTTCACCACCTCTCGCTCTCTCTCTTTCTCTATCTCTCTTTTACAAGGCCCTTTCCATTTCTGTAATATATCTTCCACACTTTAATGCTTGACCTCAAACCCTCCTAAACTCTTTGCCTCTTTTAACTTTTCATCTCCTCTCTCACCCTCTTTTTAATTTTTTTTTTTTCTAATGCCTTCTCTCCCCGTCCTTCTGCTTTTTTTTTTTTTTTTTTACTACTTATTTGCCTCCCAACAGCTGAAGCTTTAGCTGCTACTGGTGAGCCTTGATCCTTCGCCGGTGTCTAATTAATAGAGTCCTGCTGAGTGACCAGATTTATCCAACCCTGCTACTTTGCCAGTCCTGCTAAAGGGAGAAGAAACTCACACACACACACACACACACACACACACACACAGACCGAAATGCACACAATTACATACTTGTAGACGGTGAATACACTTATACACATATGCTCACACAAGCACATTTCTCAGACTATGTCTACACATACATCAAATCAAATTATCTGCTACCACCACTACAAAGCTGTTATGTCATTGGCATCAGTAGATTAGTACCATATCGCAGTGATTGAAACAAGAGAAGGGTTCAAAAATAAACAGCGGGAAGAAATTAATTTCATTGATAAGAAAATAACTAAGAAGACAAATTGAAGAAAGGTAAGAAGACATTCATTCCTCAAATATAATTCATTCATTGAGGGAATCTTTGTTGTTGTAAGTTAACATGGATATTTCCTTTTGTTGCTTGCACTTCTTAGACACATCCAAGTTTGTTGGTGACACACACTGTATGTATGCAATGCTGTTAATTCAGTGGTATGTATTACCCACAAGTAAGAAATGTTAAAATTCAAAATTAGGACCAACAATTTCCGCAAAACTGCAACAATCGTGGCGTCTTCACACGTGGCCAGGTATGTGGAAGTGAGAAGAAAAGCAGCTCTCCAAGGCCCATTTTCTTAGCCCTGTCACATTTTGTTTGTCCATGGAAGTGTATGTTACGAATGCCTTCCAGGAGCGAGTATCTGATACTGTGTACCGTTATCCTCATGTTCAAATGATTGTTGCGTCTTGTTAATCTCTAAGACAGCTGGCTCTACACTCTACAGTTCTGTTCAAGACTGGCCCACAAAAAAAATGTTATTGCTAAGCTACCTTTAAGATGCACACAGACAGATGGAATAATACCCTTCTTACCCCAAAATGAAATGGTACAACTATGTATTTAAAATGTGGTTAAACCTGTTAAAGAAAGACAATTGACTCCTTCATACACTCTGTTTACAGTGTTTGTGTGTGAAAATTTTGCATCTTCAAACTGGTGTTGTGTTTACATCACTGATGATTGGAAAAGGAGACAGTAGATACCCATAAATACTTACTACTAATACTACTATTGCAGAGTCACTTGACCTGGGACAGAAGGCTTTCCCACTGCCAACAAAGGTCCGGTCCAAGTGGGTTGGTATTCAAAGCCTTTTAGTGGTTGTAGTAGGTTATAACAGAAGCAAAAGGAGTGAATCTGGACTTCAACATAAAAAACACAGTTTTTGTGTGTATTGAACCAATACTTACAACTGTCTCTTTCATCAATGGTCAAAACAGTGACTTTTCAAAGACAGAGTGGGCCAGTGGGCAGCTGAGAAAACCATGTGCAGGAACAGACAGTGTGGCTCAACCGCCTTAAGGCACTGGTAGCACTGGTAATGACCGCTTGTTAGGCGCAGGGACTTTCAAGAAATTCGAGAAATAAATGGAATTCATATTGTCTTCTCACTCAGAAGCTGAGCTGCCACGCACATGTCCTGTATGTCAGTTACTAGGTTACAGCTTACAGCTAATATCTTTTTGGATGGCCCATTGGCTATTTGGGACGGAGGCCACAACATATCCTGCCTTGGTTGCCAGCATCACAAAAAGCTGACCCCCCCTCCCCACCTTCAGCAGTTGCTTCACTCATCTCCTACCACACCACTCACACTGTGGTTTGAGCCAGCCCAACCCTCCTCTTGTCTTTCCATCCATACACTGAGCTTGACTTTGACTTCAGTCCATTCAGGTCAACAAATAGACACAGAAAGAAACTAAACCAAAATACCTCAGAGATAAGTGTCATCACTTATCGTCCAGAAAAGTCCCCACAAAAAGAGTGCTGTCAGCAGAAGCCTGCTATCTCACTTTTTTCAGCCCTTTGGCAGGCTCACACCACACAAGACCTGCCCTTTTTGACATTTTTGCAAACACTCAATGAGATAATGACAATGTGATGTTTACTGTAGGCAAAGCAAACACACCTTCTCATGACCATGTTTTCACACAGCCTTCTCCAAGATCCCAAGCAGACCTCATGCTTTTATAGTAGACTTCTGAAAGTCGACCAACTCAAAATTGCCTTCACAAACAGTTCTCATGTCCTATTTCATTTTTAATTATGTAGTTAAAGCACGAGGATAGGGTTCAAGATTTGTCTAAACATCTGCAATAATGATGCAATGTAATGTCTCTGTAATCACAGTCATTAGGGCCACTTTAGTTGGACTTGTTTTCAGTGGCAAGTTTCTGAGCAGCTAAGCACAAATCTTATTAAAACATTTAAAAGCTAATAGGATCAAAAATTGCCTGGCTTGCATAAACACACTTGAATACTCATGCACACACACAACTAACTGTGCTTGGTATGTCAGCAGCATGTGACAATTTGTGGCTTCAGTGGTTTCAATCAGGAGTTGATAAGATTTCATATGAAGACAGCTTCATTTTAATTTCACAACCGTACAACTGTATTTTGATTTGCATTCACCTGCTGCGTGTTCTCACTGATGTCTAGCTTGAACTGGGGATGTATGTTGTTTTAATTTGGTTTCATGATTTGAATAAATGTGCATGGAAAAGACTGCATTACACACACACACACACACACACACAGATGCCTCATATCCCACAGAGACATTTAGTCTGTATGCAAATAAGCATCTACTGTGTCAAAGGCCAAAGTAATTTTAAAATTATTTTTTTTCTATTGCAACAAATTGAAAGTAACCATGAAGAGGCATTATGTTCATGAATGTTTGGATATGTGTGTGTTAGGGACGGGCTGTGCTTGTGTACCAGTGCATGTGTGCATGTGTGTGTATATGTGTTTTTCTCATAGAAAAATCAATCAAAAGTCAATGTGTCAACCTCAAAATTTGTCAAAAATGATTATTATTAGTCTTTCCAATCTTTCTCCTTCACGCACACTCTCTGGTGGACATGATCTATAATTCCAGTAAGTTGCCATTTGTTACAGCACAAAAGTTACATTAAACATTTTTGAAATGTGTGATGCAACAGTAAGAAAGCAAATAAATTGTTGGGGCGGGAGCAATTCCATATTCTCTGTGCAAATCAACTCAAATAATGTGATGAACAGCAGTGAAATAAATTACATTTTATGAAATATACATGTTGAAATCGGTGGTGGGGAGGGTTGGGGGGGTTGGGGGAGGTCATCATCAGTCTACCACATTCTGTCTCATTTAGAGAAAACTTACTTTCAAATTGAACTTGGCCTTCCATTTTAAAACCCTTCATCGTCCAGGGAGTGTACCCCATCTTCCCTTTCTTTTTGCCTCCCCTTTGCTCCTGTGTTGCTATATGCATCATTCTCCACTTCACCTGTGAGTTATATCAGCAATTAAACCTACTTTGTAAAGCAGAACATGCTTGGAAAAAGAAAAGAGAGAGAGATGTGTTCAGGACACATGAAAGAGAGGACTACAGAGGGAGAAAAAGGAAATAAAAAACAATGGAAAAAATGACAGCATACAGAGACTTAGAAGGAGGGAAAGAAAATGAATAAGAACATAAACAAGTCTCCCACCTCTCTTTCTTTTCCTTCACTCTCATATATAAATGTGATGGTTCCTCTCCCCATTCAAAACCCCATAGGCAATTTAAAGAAAGTAGGCCAAAATGAAATATGGCTGCAATATAAAAACAACACTTCACACAGCAGCTTGATAACACCCTTTTGTGTGTGCATGCATGCACACAAGTGAGCATGTGTGTGTGTGTGTTTGTGCAAGTGAGGAAGACAGAGTGAGTTTGGGGTAGGTATGGGAGCAATGGGACACTAAATGGGTCGCAAGACACTTGAGTGTTTTATCAAGATTGAATTGAAAGTAGGATTTCGGATGAAATTTTATACCATTGAAATGGTTGTATAATCTATCATCCTGTTTTTATCTCTTTCTCTCCCTCTCATGCACATGCCCACACACATACAAACACACACACACATATATACACACGTACAGAAAACTCTTGTCCACTTGCTACACTGCAGAAATGCTGCACTCACACTTCTCTAACCTTTCAGCCACCAGCATACTGTAGCATAAACAGGCTAAATCCCTGGTAATCTGTCTGTGACATGCATGAGGACCATGTTGACGTACACTGAAGAGTGAAGCCTGACCCAAATATGGATGTAGGCATTAGGCAAGAATGTGACCTATTATTTAGTGACATGATGTCATGCGTGATTGCATGCAGACAAAAAAGAAGAGTCTTTTGGTTGGCATAAAGGTCATAGTATCTTAGAATGGCAGCAAGAGATGACTGTGTTTCCTTTTTTGGGTTTTAAAGAGTCTTAAAGACTTAATTACTCAGAAATGACATAGAGTGGTATCAGTAAAGTGGACATTCATTTGACCTAAATGTCCCTGATCTAAGTGGCTGAGAGGGGTTTTAAAAGTGCTGAAGGTTCAAACATCACTGATGAATGTAGCTTTCTGAGGACAGAGCACCCAGTTGCTATTATTCATGGGGAATTTTAAAGTGACCGATATACCCAAGCCAACTTAAAAGCTTAGTTTTTTTTTTTTTTAATCCATTAGATTGGATTTTTATCTAAAAATAAACAGTTTACATTAAAAGGTTACTTTGCTCTTTTCTCTGTGATCCCCCCCGCCTCCCCAGTCACCTGTCATTCTCCACCTGCCCAGCAGATGTCTCCAGACTTTCTTTCTGTTTCCATATCCACCTGCTCACCCGTTTCCCATTTTCTAATCACTGGATCTTTCTCCACCCGTCTACATAGCTATCTCTCATTTCCCTCATCAGATCCCCAGTATTGATACCAGTCTTTTCCCCTTGTTAGCCAGATTGCTTTGTCTTCCAGTCAAAATGCCTTTTCTTTTGGCAAGACAATTTGAACTACCATATACAATACTACTAAATCCTAAACATTTCCTAGACTACATTACAGTGTTCTGTTTACACTTTCTCATGTCTGAAAATGTTATGCTGATTGCATGCAGGAAAAGGCCAAGCTAATGAGGATCCAAGATTTCTACTTGGTTAAGAATCCAGGTAGAGACTACAGCCTAAGTCAGATTGGCAAACTCAAATACACACCTTGCATAATTGGCTTCAGCAGGAAGGTTATAGAAGGTTATAGAAATCATCCTACGATGATTTCTATAACCTTTAATTTCTGGGTTTTCAAACCACTAACTCCCATCTGTCAGCAGACAGACGTTCTACTTCCTCTTGAATTATTAATTTCATGAAATTAACCATTATATATTTTTTTTCAGATACCCATATTTATGATCATAAACATTCATTCCATTCAATTTATGCCATCACTTCATTCTTATTTCTTCTTGTTCTTCTACTGTTAAATAATATGACAAACAGGAAAAATTTTACTTGGGAAATAATCTGTAGTATGTAAATTGTTGGGTAATTGATTGATTGGGAAATAGTGAATAAAATGAGTCATAAAAATTTGCTGCTGAAACACATGAGAAACCGCAGCCAACAGCATTGACTTTCATCAAGAAGGATGCACTAAGCTTACTGGCTTTCACTTGTAAATCTCAGATGCTTTAAGAACTATTGCCATTTTCAGCTAGAAACCTTGTTTTATTTTTTGTTGCAAAAAAACAAAAAAACAAAACAGCAAGTAAATGAGTAGCTAATGCTGGTGAAACAATGCCTACCCTGAATGAGTTTCAACGCCTTTTTCAACATGTCTGTCTCATGGAAACATGCACAGTCTGCCAGTTACAACACATTTCTCTAAATGTGTGTTATCTTCATGTGTGTTATCTTGACCTGAACCATAATTTCACAGTTTTAGGCTTCAAGTATCGATGTCCACTCTGACAGTAGTAGGGTAGCTGAGAGGATCTGTCTTTGCAGCGTGGCCAAGGTAAACAAGGTATATTTTTTGTGCTTTTTTGGCTGCAAATGTCTGCACACTTAAGTATTGTGGGTCCAGCCCCTGCATTGCATCTGATGTCCCTTTTAACTGTTCTAATAGGCCAAAAAAATAGGAGAGTGCCAACAGGTAGATGGGAATGTGGATTCACTGTTAGTCCCATTTGACCTTGTCAGTCTCCATTGCACACTCCATTTAGTGAGTTATCCAGTTAGAGTTGAATGTTCTGCAACCTGTTAACCAGCTGTCTCACATCCATTACCCTCCTTCCTCTGTTTCTCAGTTCACCAGCTTTTAAGTAACATCCCCCGATCAAAGCTCACCAGCTCCGTCTATGTTCTCGATTTCTGCTCTATCAATTAGGGAAGCTTATGTCTATGACGGACAAATGCTCTATTATCTACAAAGATTAAAGGAGCCAGACCCTTGCCCAGTTAATCTGCTGTATGTTTGCATGTGCATTCCCATGTATCATATCTGACCAAACTGGGTATTTTGAGTGTGAAATCAGAGAGAGGATGTTGTGCTGATTAAGGAAGTCTAGTTTGGCCACTTTGAAGAGATTTGCTGTTTCCCACTATTGTTGCTATCATTGCTAATCAAGACGTTTGCCTTGCTAAATACTGTTAAACTAAAAAGTTGGTTCATTTTCTATTTAAATTGCCTTGATTTCTCAGATTCTGGTGTAATGTGACTTTTTCCATTTATTCATATGTTGCAGAATTTCTAAAACATGATTGCACAGCAATTCATAAAGTTTTTAAACTCTCTTTAAACGCTTTTCGTTCTAGCGTTATTGTCTGGCACTGTTTCTGAAATTTACAGTGTATGTATATGTGGATGATAGATAGATTGATCTTTGGTGCTGAAATGCAAGATTTAAGTACCTCCAAAAGCTCTAGGAGCAAATAATTGTGCACACACACGGACACAAACTCACATTCAAATAAAATAGAGACAGACAGAGCATGACATAAACCAATATCCTTCTCTGTGACACCATGATTGGATATTTACTATCTCATTGCTCCAAGCTTACACACAAGAAATGAATTAAATGCTTTTTTTCTTCTTTTTCTCTTTTTTCTCCTTTACTGCTTATCCCCGCCTTCATAACAGCAGATTGACATTAAAAGGGCATGGGTGGAATTAACTTGTCTGAGTGTCTGTGTTTGTGTGTTTGGGGGGTTGCATTCCAGTCCCAAGCCTATTTTGGAATGAGAGAGAGAAAACATTCTCTCAAAGGTTCCTATCAAATCCCTGTCTTTTCTTCCTTTAACTGCCTAATCCCTGATGGTGTGTGGTTACAGCGAAGACTGTGCTGTCTCGCTCCTCAAACAAACTGTTTGCTTCCCCTCTCTCTGCCTCTCTTTCAGTCTCTCTTCCCCACCTCTGTCTGTGCATCTGTCCAGCCTTCCTGCTGAGCTGTACACGTCTATACAGAGTCAGCCCTCCCATGGCTCCCTTTCTCTCAGGTTGATGTCCACTGTTACAGCTGGCTGCCAAGTTGAAAGATGGAGACAGAAAAAGGAAAACAAGTTGCTGCATAGGGAATGGGGTTGAATGTCTTTCTGTGGTTTTGAAGTTATTTCTTTTTTGGAAATGTGGTCCTTTATTGCCTGGGAATGTGGATTTCATTCCTTAAGTGCACTTTGAATTTTGAAGCATTTTTAAAAGACTTAATAATGACAACAGTAAAAACAGTAAAAACTACCTTTGGAACAATGCTATCTTTTAAGAAAAATTCACAAAATCACAAGTTTAACCACATGATCTTTTTCTTTTTTCAGTATGTCCTTCTATAGTTTAGATATGCACATAAGTAATACTGTAGCAGAATCTAACATTTGTATTTATAGGATTAAACTAAAGTAAGTCATGGGAGGAGAATCCTTCATATGTAGACATTTCCAAGCATAGTTTCCTTGTTTGGTTTGAGTTACACGACCATAGATATTCTGTATCATCCAATACTTTACCTGTTACACTATGGAAATTTGGTTGAGCTTTATGATTACAACAAAGCACTCCGATGTTTGCACGAGAGCCGTGTAGGTGGTTTTGCTTCATTAAATAGGGTTGTCATACATACACAAAGTATTACTGCTGTTATTTTTCTTAGTAAAAGTGTAGCATTTAATTTGAAATCCAGGTAAAGCCAGTTTCCTGGGCATCAATGCTATATGTAATCATATATGGTCTATGTCTATGTACAGCATGCAGCATGATAGTGGGCATAATATTAATCAGGTAGATTTAAACCTGCCAAGGCACTGCATCAGAGTTCCAGAAAGACTTTTTTTTTAATCCAGTTGCACATTGCCATACTATAAATAACATGAATACATGCACACGCAAATGCACATGTATCTGATGGGAAATTTCTCACACACCTAAAAAAAAAACACACACACAGACAGACAGACAACACACACACCCATACTCACAAAGCCCTAAAAATTCCAATGAAATGTTTACCTTTCTCTCCAGCTTTGGCCTCCGGAAGAGTGGAAAAGGAAAAATGAAAAAAAGCCACAGATAGAATAAGCACCCAGTAGTGCGAGAAAGAAACATGGGGCAGAAACAGGAAACAGTATAATGAGGAGAACAGACATAGTCTGATATCAAGCCAGATCAACTTTTACTTCCAGATAAGTTACAGAAGAAAATACTAAATGAGGATTATTCTGAAAGTCGCTTGGGTCAAACAACGCATAATATTTCCACACACTGTTTTCAGGTCCCGGTAAAAATCATACATTGAAGTGTCAAAGGTGTTGACTGAATGTCATATATTAGAATGTCATATATTATTTTTCAGAGCTACATGGAAAATACTGGAGGCCCTGGTTCAGAAATATTGAGGTCCTAAGCTTAAATTGTTGAAAGAAGGTTTTAAGGGAGAGTTTATCCATGCTAAATAAACCCTTCACTAATAAACACTAATAAAGTGTTTGTGTGTGCATGTGTTTCACTTGACAGGATTCCCCATGCTGTCAGTCTCTCCATCTACACACCTCAGCCTCCAAAAACATGTTTGTTTGTTTTTTTGCACACACACACACACACAGACTGGATTGGGGCTGGTTCATGCATACATAGCTATTTATGGACCCAGCCACCTGTCAGGGGTTGTTGGGTAGCCAGCTATGACCAGTGCCAGGCTTATACAGAGAAAACGCCCAAAACATATTCTAAATATAGATTATGACAGTCAGGGCAGATATGGACGGGATATCTTAATGTTAGACAATTTCAGGTTGGGGAAAAAGCAGGTTTCAGGTTGCAGGGGACATTTCACCTGGGCGTTTACTTTTTTTTTTTTTTTTTTCTTCCCCCCCTGCATTTCTCGTCTCAACCACCTGTTATGTTTTCTTCAGGTCTCGTATAATCCAATGGCCCCAAACGCAGAGCAGATATCACATTGCAGTGGCAGCAGAAGAGGCTGTGGGTGGCGGACAGGGTTAGTCCAGCAGTCCACGCCTCCTTCGCCCAATCACTGCTGTGTCCACATCCAGACAGACACAAACGGCCAGCTGCTAAGGTAAGGCGTCAGTAAAGCTTTTCTATTATCTTTGTAATTATTCATTATTTATTTTATTTTTTTTATTTTCTAAATAAAGTTATCCTGGTGGATTCACCATCAGGAAATGTCTTCTTTTTTTTTTTTTTTTCCTCCACACCCCGCATGTATGAATCTCATGGGTGCGCGCGTCTCCTTCACATCCAGCTGTGCGCGGCTTTTACTCCCGAAGCTTTGCTATTTGTTTAACCTGCACTTCTTGACGGTGAAGCGGCTTCGCGAGTCACCGTCACGTTAATGATGTTCACGTCTCCACATATTTAAGGATTCTTAGAAGAAGCGCTTCTTAAGTGACACACTTGCGGCGGGGAGACCCCCCCCCCCCCCCCATCTCTCTCTCTCTCTCTCTCTCTCTGCCTTTCTTTCTCTCTCACTCAAACACGAATGATTGGGTTGTAGGCTACTATTATGTAGTGTTTACCTTTGCTACACAAGTTCATTTCCTAAAGGTGTGTGTTTGTGTGCATTGCACTAATAAATCACAGTGGCAAATGCCTGCTGGTATTTTCCACAAGTGAATGCCTGAGTGCTCCTGAGTCCAATTTAGTCTTGTACAGCACAGTAAAAGTTATTTTTTACCGCAAGAGGCATTATCAATAGAACTAATTGTGGTTCCTGTCTATACAACCCACTTTCCTGAACTGTAAGCAGGAGGAGAAACTGTGATGTCCATGTAATGAGTATTTTGTCTGATGTTTGTTCAGTAAAGCATGTTGCTAATAGTTATAGATTTGGTGCAGAAGAAGAATGAGAGAAAAACAATCAACAAAATACACTTTACTCTTTTTGGAAATTTTTTTTTTTTTTACACTTACAAAAATAAATAAAGAGATTAGTGTTTATGGGCGGCACAGTTGTACAGTGGTGTGCACTGACGCCTCACGGCAAGAAAGTCTTAGGTTTGAACTCTGGGCCTGGAGTTGGCATGTTCTCCCTGTGCCTGCGCGGACTCCCTCTGGGCTCTGGGTTGTTTCTATATGTTGCCCCTGCAGTGGTCTGGCAACCTGTTCAGTACCCCTGTCCTCACCCCACCCTGCCCTCACCCCACCCCCGACTAATGTCAGCTGGGATTGGCTCCTGCCAAGCTAATAAGGATGGATAGATACTTGTGATTATGAAAGCAATGAAAGTCTTTGATGAAGTAATATTACTTCAAATTGCACAAATAGAAAGTACTGCGTAGAAATACAACAGTATTTGTCTGCTGTGCTGGATGATCAGTGATTATATTAATTATTCATTGTTTCAATCTAACAAGCTTCATTTGATAACGTAAATGATAATAAAGTGTTAGCTATGCATGTTTCGTTTGACAGGACTTCCCATGGCGTCAGTCCCTCCATCTACACACTTCACCCTTCTTCTTCTGTTGCTTCATGTCGTGACGCCATCAGCTGCCAGTCAAGATGACCTCGTAATCCCTACAAAGCATGGCAAAGTTCGAGGGAATTTGCTTCCGGTCCCAGGTGGTAATGTGAGAGCATTTCTTGGAGTGCCCTATGGAAAACCACCTGTAGGAAAACTGAGATTCAGACCACCAGAGCCAGTCGAGAGTTGGGAAGGAGTGAGAGATGCCACCCAATTCCCAAATTCGTGCAACCAGATGATAGATAGGACTTTTCCAGGTAGGTTCACACGTTTCCTCAGATGGATGCAACAAAAACACGTATATACTGTGCAATATTCCTAAGAAGTGGCTCAATCTTTGAAAGATCTGTCTGTACTTGATGATGCAGGGTTATACAGAGCCTGATGATGCAGGGTTATACAGAGCCTCTGATTTCGAAATGAAAGTTCCAACAGAAGAACAGAAGTCATCAGAAGAACTGCATGAAATTGACAGAGTCACAAAAAAAAAAAAAAAAAACCTTCAGTAGCAGGGTTGGACTCAGACAGAGGAGGGGTTGAATCTCATTTAGTAGTGTGTTGTCCACTTGAATATCCAGTGTGACAAGACACCAAAGTTAATCTAAGTGCATACTTGAATGAAAGACAATCTTACAAGGCCTCTGTACTACTTTAATGTAGGCATTTACACATGGTGTATGAGTGATTGAATGATTTACCTTTAGTTTATTCTAGATAGGATCTTGGAAAAGACTGACACTGGAGCCATTTCATCAGTCTCACTTAAGCAAACAAAGACATGCTTTCTCAAACATCTTCAGTATACACACACATACACTCAGACTGGATCACAGATACATAGCTATTTATGGACCCAGCCACCTGTCAGGGGTTGTTGGGAAGCCAGCTATGACCAGTGCCAGGCCTATACAGAGAAAACGCCCAAAACATAAATATTCCAAATATAGAACCGATATGAGATATATAGATCTTAATGTTAAATGATTTCAGGTTGTGGGAAAAGCAGCACTCATTTGAAAGAAAACTAACCAGAATTCACTTACTGCTTGTTTAACAGTTCGAAAACTGGAATCAGGAATTATATATATCTTCAAATATATATACAAACAGAGATAAGAGTGTTCATCTGTTTTGAATGCTTCTCAACCAGCCATTGACATTGACTAATGGAATTATTCTTGCCAGGGTTCAAAGGTGCAGAGATGTGGAACCCAAACACTCCTCTGAGTGAGGACTGTCTGTACCTAAATGTTTGGACCCCACTTTTGAATAAAACCAAGCCCCAGCCCTCACCACTGGCTCCTGTCCTTGTTTGGATCTATGGAGGCGGCTTCACTGCAGGAACGTCCTCTCTGGACATTTATGACGGCCGCTTCCTGTGTAAATCTGAGGGTGTTGTTGTAGTGTCAATGAATTACAGGTAAGAGCTGAATATACATAAGTTGCATCGCAGTTACTGTAACTTTAACGATCAGCCTCGCCTATGGTGGGACACAGTCAGTTGGAAAGCTTTGCAAAGTCATTATTTTTAAACAGCAGAGTCCTTATGACTATTTTCAATGACCGTCTTTTCACTCATTTAGATAACTGTTGAGGCTATAACTGTAAGTGAAGGTTGACTATATTCTCAGTTTGAACGTTTTTCCTCATCCTTGTGCTCATCAATAACAGACTCGCAGCTTTTGGTTTCCTGACTCTTCCTGACAACAAGAACATCCGGGGCAATGCAGGTCTGCTGGATCAGCGTTTAGCCCTCCAGTGGGTAGCCAATAATATTGCTGCTTTTGGAGGTGATCCTTCAAAGGTAACGTTTATTTTCTTATTTGTCTTCTAGACTATCATAAATCAGTAAATTACATTTTTTTTATTATTATTATTGTTTATACAAACAATAAACACGCAGTGGGGTTTTGATTTGCTGTTGTTTACAGGTGACTCTGTTTGGGGAGAGTGCTGGCTCAGGATCTGTGGGCTTCCACCTGCTGTCTCCAGGGAGCCATGGTCTTTTTCATAGGGCCGTGATGCAGAGTGGCTCTCCAAATGCACCCTGGGGCACAATCAGCAAAACTGAGGCCTGGGACAGGTAGTACATACATACATGCATACCACACACATACATACATACATACATACACATACTGTATACATAGCCCCCAGGGGGAGAATCTTACTGGTGATCCTTTTACTTTACCCACAGCAGCTGGTTTATTTATTTATTTATTTATTTTTGGTGAAACAGCTTGACACCTATTAAACAGTTTGAAATTAAATTATGTTCTAACATTTGAGGCCAACATTGAGTGTAACTGGCAGACCAACGTTTCCACTTATCTTGAGACATATTTCTGTTCACCTTTTGTACAGATATCGTTGTTTTCAAATAATGTGTCCTTAAAACTAAATGTTTGCTCTAGCCGACATTTCTGATTTTAAGTCAGACATCTTCACAGCTATTGGATGGATCGGGATGAAATTTGGTACATGCATTCATCTCACACAACAGTTATGTGCTGGTAAAATTGATCAAGAACACGGACATATACATGACGCTTGATCCTTGCTGTCACTCTGTCATCTCTTTCATACCTCTCCTTGCTATTATTATTGAAAGGCACTTCCTTTCTTTCACTGTCCCTCACTTGCACTCTGCCTAAATATTTTTTTTCTCCCTCACTGTTTCCTTCTCACATTAGTCTTTATCCCTTCTTCTACTGATTGCCTTGCTCCCTTTCTTTGTCAACATCCAGGGCACTGAGGCTGGCATCGTCACTGGGGTGTCCCACGTCTTCTGCAGCTAAACTTGAAGCTTGTCTGCAGAAGGCTGATGCTAGGGAAATTACATTGAAGCAATTCAATGTCCTCACAAAGCCTTCAATCTTAGGCTTACTCTTTGTCCCTGTTGTTGATGGGGACTTCCTACCAGATGAACCTGAAGTAGGTGTATTTGTTTGAATTGTATTTCACTATCTTATCTCAGTGATAGCAAAACCCAGTCAGCTTATGAGGAGTGTGGTTTTAGTGGTGTGAAGGAAAAATGTGTAGGGGGCCAAATTCCAAAAGCTGAATTTGAAATGTCTTTGTGTAGTTACCTGCCCCTCCAAATTAATTGCAAATCCCTATAATTCGAGCCACCATACTTAAACCATAACATACTTAAAAAAACGGTGAAATTCAGATGACATACTATTTGTAACCTGTAGCAATGTTGCTGGTGCAAGCCTGTCTGCTTATAAATACCTTTAGCTTTTTCACACTCCGTCTGCTCATTCAGAGAGTAAAAAAGAGAGAATAAATATTCCAGAGAAAAGTGCAGTAAAGTCGGCATGAAGCAGGCAGGTCGGCACTCTCATTTAGCTAAATGAACAAAACTAATAAACTTCAACCTAAACCAACCTTAGCCTAGTAGCAACATATTATCAAAACTGTGCTCACTGGGTAATCACAGCAGAAAATATTAAGCCCAAAAGAAAATGTTGCAGTGCTATCTTAACACTGGAGTGCCAGCTTTATTTAAATCCCTAATTTAAAAAAAAAAAAAAAAAAAAACTTGTTTTCACAAATCATCTTTTTTTTTTTTTCCCTGCAGGTGCTGCTGAGCACTGGTAAGTTTGCAAAAAAAGAGTTGCTGATTGGCTTAAACAAAGACGAAGGGAGCTACTTTGTGCTGTATGGAGTGCCTGGATTTAACCTCACTGGTCAGAGTCTCATAACCAGAGAGGAGTTCCACCATGGCGTGACTCTTACAATGGAAGACGCAAGTGATGTCACAAGACAAACAGCTATTTTCCACTATACTGACTGGACAAATGAGAAAAACAGCATGAAAAACCGTGATTTTCTGAGTAGCCTGGTTGGAGACCAGCTGTTTTTTTGTCCTGTGATACAGTTCGCTCAAAGGTAAAAGGAAATACTGCATTTTAATGATAATAATAATAATAATTATATATATATATATATATAGCACTTGTAGGAATGAGCTACTCTGCTTTCTCTTTTTTCCCTTTTCCCATCAACAATCTGATCAAGATAAGCAGCTAGAAAATAGATAAATAAATGTGAATCATGACAAATATCAACTATTTTACTTCTGTAATCAAAGATACTGACAATTGTTTGAAGGAGGAGTCACAGAATTAGCAAGGAGCAAGCTAAAAGTTACAAAGGATCCAGGAAAACATAATGGAAGCAATTAGAATATACAAAAATCTAAATTGGCTAATTTCTGCTATTATTACGACAGGTAATGCAGTCAGAAAGGTCTGGAAACATTAATACACATAAACTCCTTCATTAGTACAAATTAAGACAGATTGATATGCATGTTTCTACACCAATAAAAGGAAGCCTCATGTTAAAAGTATTAACAATTAACTCTTCAAGGTGTTCATCGTAAGGAACTAATAACGTCACACCACAATAAGCATGATAAAGCATTGGTTTATTGAAAGCGCTCTAAATCTTGCCCCTGACAAATATCCCCCTAATTAAGATAATAAAAAAAAAAGACTAATACTGATATTGTTGAAAACTATACACTAAGCTACACACACCAGGTTAGATTCAACAACTAAAATTAAATATTTTAGAATAACAAAAAATGTATTGAAATGAGCAAAGTCGCTCAGGAAACTAACTGAAACTAAAGTGAATAGAAAACAAAAATTAAAAGTGAAATAAAAATAAAAACAAATGAAAAATACAAAAGCATAATAACTCTGGTGCAATGCCCAGGGGAAGGGGCAATAATGAGTCAGAGTCTCTTTATGAAGTCTGGGAACTGCAGTGCAGACTTCATTTTGTTCACTCGTGCCTGGTTTCCTCAGCCACATGACATAGCAAGTCCCAGCCAAGTATGTCCATGTCACTGTGAACCTTTGAACAGGCCACGACAAGTCTGTAAATTATGTACTACATTGTAAATTTTCAACGGCTTGTTTTGATCACCTTTTATCGTACTGTGTCCATTGTTGATACAAATGTTTTGCTTTGTCCGGGTTAAAGCAGCCAGCAAATGAAGGGTGGCATGTGAAATAAACAGTTATGCAAATGAATGAAGATAATCCAGTAGAAAACAATGTAAACAATATAACCTTGTTATATTGTTATATTAAATGATTTGCACCAAAACAGCTCCAAAGTGACCCAATTAAATCTTTAATTAACAAACATAGTGGGCCAAGATTTGAACAATAAATGTCTATAGTATTTTGAATTGCAAGCACTGTGCTGAGAGGCAACGCTTACTGGCGTCGCAAGACTGAAGCCCCTTTTTTTCAGGTCAACAGACCTACTAACAATCAGCATTCAGACCAAGGTCAAATGACTCTGATTTTTCAGCTTTGGGCACTGATGTCAACACAACCTGCAAATCTTTGCCTCTTTTCCTGCTGTAATGTCTCTCAGCACACACACTTGTAGACAGAACCATTACTTTTCCGGCAAGGTGTTGTTACACACAGAGGCTGCACTGAACAAAAAAGTGAGCTGCAGCCATGAAGATTTAAAAACACACAATCGGCCATCGAAGTGCCACACAGAGGCTCTGACTAACAGCTTGGGTGTCTGTATCTGTGTGTGTGCTCTGTAACTCTGTATGTGTTGACATTACTCCTTGCAGTTGTGTGTGTCTCCAGTCAAAACAGACAGGCAAACTCGACTGGCAGTTGAAAAGGAATCAATCGGCTTTTACTAGCGGGTTCACCTGCCTTCTAAAAAACCTGTTTATACCCACTAATTTTGGTCGAAAAGGGGTATAACACGATGCTACATAGCTCACGCTGATCAGCCGCAATAAATAGATTGCTGTAAAATTACATGTTCAACTTTAGCTTGAGAAATACAAAAATAGCTCAATGTTGTCCATTTCTTTTTCAGGTACTCACAACATGGTGGGAAGGGATTCCTATATCTATTTGACCACCGGTCATCCGTGAATCCTTGGCCAGCATGGATGGGAGTTATGCACGGCTATGAGATTGAATTTGTCTTTGGAATGCCTCTAAATACATCCCTGGGATACACGAAGAATGAAGTCAACATGACTAAAAAGATTATGAAACACTGGGCCAACTTTGCACGGACAGGGTATGAAAAATCAGATAGTCAGTCAGTTGCTCAACCGGACCCTCATGAGACTGTTGGATTGTTATGATTGGATTTTGTTTTTTTTTCAGGAATCCAGGGATTGATGGCGCTGACTGGCCTTTGTTCTACTATGAAAGGCAGAACTACGTCACTCTGAACTACAACCTTCCAGAATACAAGACAATGATGAAAGCTCAAGAGTGTCATCTCTGGAACAAATTAATACCAAATGTACAGAGACTCTCAGGTCAGCCACACGCAAACTATATCCATTTATGAATCTAACCACCTATCTAGTCTTTCCATCTATCCACTGTATGTCCATCACACACACACACAAAAGACCACCACACGCACACTCCATATAGTTTCCAGTGGTAGGAGGCATTGCGTCACTCTCTGCCAGAGAGGCGTTTTGCCTTGTTTAGCCTGTGGAGGAGATTCGTGTCCAGGCTTGCTCCCCCTCCGCTTCACCACAGGCCTGGAAGTCTGAGTGGGAGGAGGAGAGGGTCAGTCATCACTTCACTGTACACTGATCACACACAGGGTGAAGAATACTTATACACCTCTCAACTGAGCTCATTACTCACATGCACCGCATATCTGCACATTTGCACATGTAAAAGTTTTGGCAACATACAGAACAATGTCCACTGTTTGGTATCAATCATTCCTGTGCTATCCAAATTACACCACGTAACCTTACATCCACTGCAGTCGTTTCTAGTATCTATTAACAATCCTCGGTGCAAAAACCACATAATACTAATTTCTCTGCCTGCCTCTTTCTCCACAGATGATGTCCAGTCGTGTAATCATGCAGATCGGATTGGACTCCAACATAATTCAAAATTCCTTCTAGCTTTACTGGTTATTGGTTTACTGGTTTATTAGAGTGAAGACACTGTCTTTCATACAGTTAAACCTTAAACCTTTCATGTTATCATTTTTTTTCAAATGAGTCAGTTTTTGTCATACTGAATTCAGCAGTGGAAGATGCTGATTATATTATTGAATCATTATTAGTAACACCTCAACATGTGAACAGTACTATAATGTTGAAGTTGGTCGGGGTTGATAATATTAACAGTTTTTAACAATGTTGCCGTTGCTGATCTGTAACGATGCAACGTATTTTACAGATAAGCACGTTTTGCATGTTAACTCTGAAAAACAACTACCAAAGCGGACATTTTAAATGAATGTGGTGGAGTCTGTAAAGTCTGTATTTAGAATTTATATTTACAGTGCCTGTATTTCAACAGTGCCAAAGAATAAAAAATATAACAGGTACAACAACCAAAAAGTGGCTACTTTTATAATATGGGAATTTTATTTCTGATCCTAATGTTTAACTGCCCTTTTTTCCCCTCCACTTGTTTATGTGTTGCCCTTGCCCTATGTGCATATATATAACTTGTGTAAATTTGCCTTCTAAACCATCTGTTTTTGGAACTTGACAATTTAATTTAGACCTTAAACCCTAATGAGTTTTTCATGTCTAGTAGACGACATCATAATCATCACAAAAATCTATCAGGGATTATTGCCAATATTAAAGGCTATGTATTGATCATTAAAGATGTTGATATAATGTTGATCAACAGTGGTATTATTTTATTATTACATGGAGTTTTCTTTTATCCCTTATAACTACTGTTTTATGTTCGTCTGATAAATACACACATCCTTTCTTAATTCTACGTTGTACATGGGGCCAGTGTTCATTTACAGTGATAAAATAGATGAGAATCAGATATAAAAAAAAAAAACAAACAAAACATACAAATCCAAGCATTGCTGCAGCTCATCAGAATACTCTGGCGGCATACGTGTTTTTGTGCAAAAAGTCCTGTTAGAAAAATCACCAATCAGTCCTGTCATAGACACAGGAAGCACCAGAAGTTATTTAAAGTGTCTAAGGCAAACAATCTGTCTGGTGCTGTATGATATTTATTCTTGTCATCAGACGTGTTTCATATGTTTAGCATACTTTGTTATTGTTCTTTGCTCTGTCACTGAGGACAGTAATGTGATAATAAACAGTGTCACCAAGCAAAGGTCACAGTGTTGATACAAAAAGCTAATGAGATGTTGGAGAGAAATGAACTGCTTTGGTTGAATGACCTTGAATGCTATTTAAAATCCTTGGGTGCGAAAGTAATTACACTGTTTGAAGATCTGATACAAAGAAAGTGTCTGTGTGCGAGTGTTAGGGAGTGGGGGGTATTTTGTAAGAAGTTGGAAACAACTGATTCTGATATGACTCTATCATGAACTTGTTTGGCAATTAATTTTTATTCGGATCTTTATTTGTCACCACAGACTCACACTGAGAGCAGCAAAGTTGCAGAAGGGGTGTTTTTGGTAAAGACAGTCTGTTGAGACATGACCGCTAACCGTTCCCTTGTTTTGTAATCTGTTTGTTATTTTCCAAAGAATCTTGCATGAGATACCCATCCACGTATGTCACAAGTAATGGATGACAAAGACAGTGAGGTTGTGCAAGAGGGTGTTGTCCTTGAATGCATCCATTCTGTATTTTTGGTGGCTTGCAGTGCGCTACAGTGTGATAGGCAGAGTGGGGGAGCACTGCTAGCAATTCTAAAGCCACAGCAAAATTTTTGTGTTTGAGACCTTTCCATCCTGCCATCACCTATACTGCTTATCCATCAGAGTCAGGGGGATGGGGCTGGAACCAATCGCAGCTGACATTGGGTGAGGGCGGGTTACACCCTGTACACCATGGACGGGTCACAAGTTTATTGCAGGTTTAACATATAGAGAAATCTGCACAAGTCAAACCCAAAACTTTCTCCCTGTGAGGCAACACCGAACCACTTTGGCTCAGCTGGAACATTAGATCAAGTCACTACTGTCTAGCGAGTGAATAAGAAGTGCCTCAGGTAGAAAAGCACTTCATTCTGTAAATGTTTCATTATTTACATTATTGCCAGAAATGAATCTAATATAAATATTTTCATACTGAGTGGCAATTTACTGACACATGGAGAAGAGATACTGATAGCTAGCAAATGCAATGTTAACCATGTTTACCATCCTCTTGGTTCTTGGCATGCTTACATTTGCCAACCAACACTAAACACACAATGTCCAACCGATGCAGATGGGGATGTAGTATGAGTTTTGCTTATTATTTGTGTTTATGTAAGTATTGGACTGAGTGAAATGTCGACTGGTGGTTGCGTGGTGCTGCATGACAATTCTGTGCTTTTGTAGAGATATTTTAAGACAGGCCAAAATGGTACTGTGATAAGCATACTGCTAGCATTGCTAAAAAAAAACAAAAAAAACCAAAACATACCGTAAACTGGTATTATCTAAGTGCTAACAGGTGTTATTCTGGGAGTAAGTATATATTGGGAACAGTTCCAAACTGTATTGGATGGTGGACATTGACAGAGGTGAGTCTAGTCGCTCTATTTTCCTTTGTTATTTGAGGAGTTTCAGGGTTTTCGATTTGATATTTTTACAGCCCGTGACAGTGAATGATAAACAGCTGCTTCACAGGAGGCTAGTTGTTTTGACTCATGTCAGTGGCACAGTTTAGATCTCAGACATGACACTTTGAGACAGATGTCAAGGGTGAGCTGTGATTAATGCGCATGACAGTGACAGCTTCATTAATTAAGAGAACAACACCTCCCACTGTGTGTCACGTGAAATTACTATTACCAACCCCCAGGCATAGTCAAGGCCCAACAACGCTTGATGTGAAAGACTGACATTTGTTTCACTAGGCAGAAATGTGTGGGAAGTTTTCAAAAAACACTGCCATTGTGAAAAAAAAGGTAGCCATTTGAAATGACATCTCCAACATGGCTATTTACTAAAAAGTCAAGCTTTTTCTGCTACTGCTGTTTCCCAATATCTTTAAACCTTCATTTTGTTCCATATAATGTACTTCTAATTACAATCATCAGGTAGCTGGAACTGCCTTAAAATTAATTATTAATTATTAATTATTATCATCATCATCATTATCATCATTATAGGACTGCAGAGGCATTCGATTTGACACGTCAGTTAATTCAATGCAGATTAATGTCCATCCTCCGAGACTCCGCTGCTTATGTGGGTCTGGTCATAAGGTCAAGCAGAACTGTTATTTTTTCCTGGCAGAACATGTTGTTTTTTCCTGGCAGACTTCCTTGAGATCCCCATCCTGTCATATATCCTGACCAACTACGAGATGTCCTACTTCCAGTCTGCCCCCTTGACTCAGTTAGCTGGTCCAAGTTCATCATCCAAAAGCGGCACCCACAAAGCAGCCAGGTGCATGTTCCACTGCAAAATGCTCATCATCTCTGAAATCGCTCCACTCTCTTGCTTATTCCAATGGTGGTGAAATTCTAGTTTTATTGAGAATTTAATTTTAAGAAGTGAGAAGTTGTTTTTTCACTTGATGGGCAGATTGTGGTCGTCATGCTTTAAGGGCTTTTAGGTATTTCCTAAAATATGCCTCTCAGTGCTGCCAAAATGAGTCCTACAATGAATAGGATTTTGTCTAAAACAAGGTCTACTGTTCACAAAAGCTCAAGAAATGTTTACACTTTATTGTATATCTATATCTATACATGAAATAGTACATTACATCAGTAAATATCCCTCTTATGATTTATTTTTACATATCTTAAGGAAGACTAGCTGTGTGAGCTACTCAACAGTGTGCTTCAATGTTCCTGCTATAGTTTTACCTGCACTTTTGCATTAGTAACTGCATCTAACATCAGCTCTTATTTTCTGCAATAATTCAAAAGCCAATGAAAAAATCCCAGTGACAATTTTTTTGTGTAACTAAGGTGATGCTAACTTTCAGGTTGTCCTACAAAAATAAATTATCCCCGCAGCACCCTATATAGATGGCCACTGAGGATTTGACATTCATGCCCCTTAGCTGGATCAAAGACTGACAAAATCAGTATTGTTTTTCAAAACTGTTGAATACTTCATGACATTTTCATTGTATTTTGTCCAATGAGTCATATTCTCCCCATTTACCACTGATTTATGTGCTGTATTGTGCATGTCGAGCTATGCTGAAATCATATGGTACTTTTACAACTCACTTTGTAGCTTTGTTACAGAAACTACAACAATCACTTGTTATGTTCTTTAGACCAAGTCTTCTACAGTGTCCATATGTCTAAGGTCATTCCCGGAAACTTATCTTGTGAAACTAATGTTGGCTTCCTGTCTTCTGCATGTACACAACAACAGACAGACACAGGGTGAGAGAGGTTGAACGTTCTTGCATACTTGCACTGATACATGTACCATGCTCTCAAGATGAGTTGCTGTCTGGTTCAACAATAGGAAATAATGAGAGCAGAGGGAGAGACATAGATATGAAAAGAGAATTAGTTACTACTGGACTGGGTTCAAAATGATGCAACATTATCTTCAACTGTGAAACCCAAATGCAAAGTGAATGAAAGCACAGTGGATGCAGGGGCTTGATAATTTCCCACTTTTTTTTAACAACACTTATACAACAAAAAATGCACAAAACAAGTTTTTGTTTTTTTTTAATGTCATTGACATTTACAATTTAAGCTTGTATCCCATTATCAAACACTTAAAGGACCTATTTGCAAGGTTTGCTATTACTCCATAGCCAACGTTATTAACGCATTAACAGCTGTTTACTTGCCAGTCTAGTAGAAGCCAACATCAAACTTCATTCCTTGACTTGCTAACCTTTTTGTTTTGCTTCCATTTCTGTCATTTTAATTTATTTTTATACACTCCTAAGCATTATGGATTTCTGCAAAATTGAATTTGATTTTAATATGCAATCTATCCATTTATCTTTTTGTCAATCAATCTATCTATTGCCTGAATGTCCCATCTCCTCACGTTTGGATACAAAGTCACTGTAGCGTCCAGGCTGCCGTGAAGTAGCGCTGCTCAGAGGGCGTACTCTAAATTCTTGTCTTGTGAATACAACGTTGGCTGAAGCTCTTGGCAAGATTGGTAAACAGATAATTAGCCCAAGCAATATATACAAAGAAAAGCTTCTACAGGACTGATAGAAACATACTATTTGTTTAACTAGTAAGTTCCATATTTCCTGTACCTTTCATCAAAAAGCTGAATCACCTTCAAGAGTTTCATTAGGGCTTTAGCCACACCCATGACTGACATGCCCATGAAAAGCCATGCTAACTGGTTAATCCCACAGCAAGATGCATTTCAGACATCCCCTGGAGTTAACCAGAAAACACTATTTAACACCCAGACAAAGTGAGAATGAGTCTGACCTCGGCTGTCAGTTGAGACTGAGACACCCATCATTCAAATGAGACAGGCGATTAGGGGAAGGACAAATCCAGACAGCTAAAGAGAAACAGAGAATGAAAGAGGGGAGGTACAGGGAAAGATGGACATAGGCTACAGTGATGTGGGAGAGCATAAAAATGATTTGATGGAAGAGAAAGACAGCACCATTTGGGAAAGACTTCAGGCACAGAAGGATTGGGAAACAGTCGAGGTGGTGACGGAAGTACTTGTCGAGAATAGAGGGAAAAAAATGCAACTGATAAAAAGAGGGAGGATGAATGGTTTTCCTGCCGACCAAGAAAAATAAACACAAAAGTCTGGTAATAGAGAGAAGGAGAGAAAAACTATGATAAAAGAACGCACACAGAGGGTAATGAAAGACTGAAGACTTTCAAAATGAGAACGGATTTGGTGACACTGAATGATACAAGGAGAGGCAGCCGGCTTTCATCAGGCTACTGATGAGTGGAAGCGGAGAAATATAATAGCATCATTCCATGGAAATTGAAAAAGGTCCTGGAAATGTTTTTTGAAGTCGTTTTTATGCACACTGTGTGGTTTATCACAGGGCATGGGGATCATTTTTAGGCGTGGAGAAGCAAAAATAAACACAACCTTGTCTGAATGCAGACATCAAGCATCTCATTTGCCTGACTTCAACTTTTCCATCACTGCCATTGCTCCTGTGGCAACAATTAAGGGAAGTCTCCTCTTTCACTCTCATTGGCAGACATACGAAATTAAAAAAAACAAAAACAGAACAGTATTGTAGTGCAATAATGTTGTGGGTGTGTTTCAAACTCAGTATAACGGTGCCGTCAAGCTTGTTTTGTGGAGTATAATTCTGCTTAACAGAGCAACGGGGTCAAGGCGGCTGTGTCACTTACGCAAATCACATCAAATTCTTGACCACATACAATAAGAGTTTTCCTTTTCATTCTGATCTCTCTTTCTCTTCATCTCCTTACAGAAATAACTTTAGTTTAAGTTTAGTTTAGTTTATCAGGATCCCCATCAGCTACAGCATAGCACCAGCTATTCTTCCTGAGGTGCATAAAACAGACTGTACATAGTGCAACCAGAACATTATGTTGCGATAAACATAACACACGTGCGGGCAGACAGAGAAGCTCCTAACAATTAATAACAAACAATTAATTTGCCAACATACTAATAATCGCAATACGGTCACTTTCACACAATTTTTTTACGCATTTTTCAAAGATAATCAAAAATACATGGAAATTGTCAAATTCCCTCCAGTTATTCCGACACATCACAACTCGTACCACAGTCACTCAGTATTTAGTACAATAATACAATAAACTAATTCCTCTCTCCACTCCATTTGCTCCAGTAATCAATACTAAAATCAAATACTGTATATGAAATAGAATATTTCACTCCAGTCTTCCAAATGCATTTCAAATTATAATACAGTCTGCGTCACTCTGATATTCTCATTCCACAACCTAGCCAGACCCTCCACAGCAACAATATATCAACACAATCAAATTCACATTTCTATTTTATTCAAAACTTTGCCAAACTAGTTCATACATCTATTCAACTCCTTTGGTCAAAAGATACTGTTTTAATAACAATTTAAATTGAATTTCTACTATCTTCTTATGTGATATCTCTAGGGAGTAAAATTCCATTCATGCATAGTTCAGTGTATGACGCTTGATTGCATTTGTCCTTGCTGGTGGTGATGTAAAATTGCCCTCATGTTTATCTAAACTGAAGGATAGATTCTGAAATGAAATAAGATGAGTCTTTGTAACAGAGATACAAGTAATGAATAAAGTAATGGTTTTTTTTGGGGGTTTTTTTTTTTACATGTAACCAAGACAGACAAGCATGCATTTCAACAGCTAATACTCTACAGTCACATCACAGGCTGTGCATACTGCTCTACTCTGTTTAGTACAATTTCTAATTTCTTTACCTTGCTAAAGGTAAATCTGTTCATGGTACCTCGCCCTAGAAATAAGAAGTATTGGTGTTGGAAAATATATTAACTGAGATGCGACTGTCAGTCTGTCAGAACTGTCAGTGAACCTGGATTGTATGCATACACTCACTGGCTTGGCACTCCAAAACACAGAAGCTTGTCAAGCAGAGACACACTTCTCTTCCCATTTGAAGATGCTGTGGGTGTAACGCATTGTAGGACACGCATGGAGGACCAAACCATATGATGTCAGATGATACTGACACTGCTGCGATTAGAGACTCCAACCATGTTGCAGGCTGCTGTGCAAATTGCTGAGTAAACTAAAGTTTGCAACTTTAACAGGAGGCTTTAACAGGCTTTAACAGGAGGTGAACCAAGGGTAAAACACATTTTTTTGTCTACCACGAGACAAGGTGTCATAAAAAAAGAAAAAAAAAGATTGTTGAGTGGCGGAGGCTGCAAGATAGAACAATGAGGTGAGTCACATCTGGAATGGGAGTCATGCGTCATATTATAGATCTGAAATTGGTTTGCTATGTGTAATTTCTATTTGTGGAAATTAGCCTTCTTCCCACATTGAAGGAAAATAGACTTCCTCTCCTCCTCTTTACAGCTCTGGTGTAATGAGAACAGATGAATGTGTGTGAGATGAATAAATTGATAAAGGGATGGACCGTCCTTGTCTATTGTCACTGAATGACAAGTGAAGGTGAGGGAGGAATTAATCATCATATACACACTGAAGTGGTGAACACAATAAATGATCGAGTAGTAGAGTGATGAATGTTTGAAGCCAACTCTGCGCTCTTAAAACCTATAATCAGTGAGCTACATTGTTGCTACATTAGATGCTAGTTGGATGCGTTTTCCTTGCTTTGGAACAGCTGGGTGGAGAAAATGAACTGAGCAATATTCTCTGTTCCTCTTACAGTTGGTTACAATATCACTATAGTTTATCATTTGCATTAGCATTGGAAAACTGTCCAAATGCAGGGCATTTTCCTGATTAAACCCTGGTAACTTTACCATAGTTTCCCATTGGTTTATATATTCTGTGATGTAATCAACACTGTAGCCTCCAGTGTCTGCCAGATGAGCTTAATGTTTAAGCTGTGATAAGTTAATGCATGGTCTGATTCATGTTGCAGCCCTTTCAATAACTGATAAATTGCAGATAGATATGTGTGAGTTTGTGTGTGTGTTTGTGTGTGTGTGTGTGTGTGCGTGCGCACGTGTTTGTTTAATGCAGTCATATTTAATCTGTTAATCCCCTGCATGATAGATGAGTATAAAGTACAGCACACCTACCCTGCCTCACTCACCTCACACACTCAATAGCACCATACTTATATCTGTAAGTGATAGTGGGCTCTGTAAAGCACCTGTAGATTTCTATTCCTGTACCAACCTGATTTTGAAGCGGTATGCACAATGAATTGTTCTCTTTTCCTTTATCTATTAGTCTTCAGTCATGTATTAAAGACGTCATCCTATGAATCAGAGTTTAATATAATAAAAGACATAACATAATCATGACTATCTATTTCCACCTTGAAACTGTTCATTCATAACATAGCCAAGAAGGCAATACCATCAACTTGCGGGTGGGGTGGCATATCAAACCCAGAATCATGTCAACACATGATTCTGACTAACACTGTGTTAGCCACCTAGTGTTAGTTCCAAGCTAACAAGCAATAAAACAAATAAAAGATGCTAACTATGCTAACTATTCATAATATGACTGCTGGTCACTGATTTGGCCACAACAGACTTTCTGGACATGCACTGCTCTTTCACAGGTTGCAGAAACCCGGTCAGTACAGGGAGCAAGCATTTTCTTTAGTGCAGCCACTAGCACTGTGTCAGCCACTGCCACTTAAGGGCTAAGAAAGAACTATTTTTTATTGTTCTGATAGAGCTTTTTGCTGATTTTGGTACACAGCAAACTACTGAGTCTTGGTCTGACTGAGGCTCAAACATGTGACTGAGTCTCTCCAATGTTCCCTCCATTAACCATCTTGATAAGTTCTGCTCTTTGGCCTGTTGATCTAGCGCAAGCAGGAATAGTGGGCTGACCACAAGGTCTGAATTTTCTCAGTGAGGTAGTAAACATAGATGTGCTATGTTTTTTTTCTACTTTGTATGCAGGAAAACCATGTTAAACAAAAAGTAATCATAGATTATTTTTATATAGTTTAAAACATGCCTTCAAATAAAATAGACAAAAAAAAAAATAACTGACTGTACATTTTACACAGAAAGCCTCTGTCTGACTAGGACTGAAACCAGTACCATCTTAGTGTGAAAGTCCTTACCACTCAGTCAGTGTGTTAATCCAATATAATATAAAAAAATATGCATTAGTCTGTGAAACAAGTGAGGAGTGCATCTTTAAATCTACCAAGATGAAAATGCAACCATAGCATATTCTAAACTGAGCACATGCTCACTTCTACATTTGAAATACAGAGGCTTTTATTCATTTCACCTGGGAATGTGGATGGAGTTTAAGAGTTAAAGAGTAGTTATGACCAGGTCTCAATGCTTTTGTGATTATGCCCCTCTACAGAAATGCTGCAAGTTCATGCATGGCACTTCTCTACCGGATTCATCCATTAACAGCTTTAATTCAAGGTAAACTAGGTCGATTACAGTGTCATTCTCTAATCTGTCCTTCTCTATGAAAACAAATTTATGCCCATTCTTTCATTGGTCTCTCCAAGAAAGAATCTACTTAAATCATTACAAAGAGCAGTGATGCAGTGTTCAAACCTCCTAAAGGATGTTTTTCATTTGATCCTCTCAATAAATGGAGGAATATATGGATAAAAAAAAGACAAACGTGCACTCCTCTCTCCATCCTCTCTTCTCCTCTCTGTGCATTGCTTTTGCCAAGCGCCTTAGCGTTGAGCTGCTCTCTTTTCAATGCTGCTGATTAAAAATGTCTGATGCATCAACACGACTAAGCTGATTACAGATTTAGTTTGCCTGAGCAAAGGTTCCCAAAGAGTGCTGCGGAAAAGTGGGAAAGAAGTGAGGAATAATAGAACACACAGAGTCAAAGCAAGTCAATTGCGTTGAGTGTTTCATTTTTGAAAGTGTGTGCGACTGAGGGAGCATTGCTCTTCTCTATCTGTGTGAATTGCCATGAGTGTGACTGAATATGAAGTGTGTAATTTTAAGACGCAAACCTCTCAGGAAGGAAGAGGTGAAAAGAGATTGTATGACCGTGCGTTTTTGCATGCGCGGTGACTGGTTTGCTGGGGGAAGGTGCTACCCCAGGAGCCCTTTACTGAGACAGAGGGGCCACAGATATGATTCCAATCGTTCACAGTTTTGTCCTTCTTGTGATGTCTAACTATTCATCTGGATCATCTGCTGTGACGCTTTCTTGGTTTTGTAACAACTATCTTTTGTGGCTCTTCTTAAAAAAGTGTCATACTTTGTTCACAGTCTGTCACACACCTCCAGGCCTCTGGATAAAGAGCCTTGTAACAGTGAGCATCAGTAAATTCTGCCCTGAAGCTGTGCGCACGCTGGTGCCCACTTGTAACTGCAGAGGACAGTTGTTGCCAATGGAAAATGAGTTGGGAAGTAATCTGACCCACTTTATCACAGATCATTGCCTCTAAATTGGGGGATGAAAAAAAAAAAGAAGTCAAATGTGCCTTTTAACTGTGCACAAGAATGATTAGTTTAAACTTTCTATTTAGCCATTTTAACTGAGGCCATTTTAGTCAGATTATTTTACAAGCCCCCACAAACAAGCCAGAATCCATTGTGATTGTTGTGATGTAGATTAAGTTTTCAAACTTTTTGAAATTCCTAGCTGGTGCCCCGCCCCAAGCATGGAATTTTCAAATGTGTTGATAGGTTTGTTTCCGGAATTGGACTTGGTATTGCAAATGACCCATGGCAATAACAAAAAATGTTGTTGTAAAAAATCCCTCTGTATGCTGTCAAAGTCAGCCTCCCGTTCAGTTTAGTATCTCTGGGCTATACATTGGCATGACATTACAGGCTCTGTCATGTCTGCTTTGTTTCAGTTTGTCCACAAATGCTGCATTGTCCACATAATGAATAAGTTGTTTTTCTCTTCAAGATCACAAATCAAGGGAAGAATGTGAGGGGAAGCAAATAGGATATTCTGCCTAAAGCAGGGAAGAAGATTGTCAAAACCTAGAAAATAATGATTTGCGTAATAGAAAAAACAAAAGCTGAAATGTTGTATATCATACAGAATACATAAAGAAGCGCTGGATTTATGGCCTCTTTTTTCTTTTTCATCTGTGTTTATAGCATGGGTTTTGAATATGGGCCGCACTATTTGTGACAGCTGGACTACAGTACTGCATACAAGGTTACCTTTGGAAAGAGACTGAAGAGTTTGATTCATAAAAGCTCTTTTAAGGCATGTAAGGACATCTTTCACAATGTGTGTGGAGCATTTCAACAAAAAGTCCAAGTCATTTGGTTTTCAAACCACAAGACTCAATCCATTTGAGAAGTCAATATTCTGTGACAAAACTGTTGAGACAAGACTAGGTCAAAATGGATGGACAATGGAATTGATTTTAATGCAGCTCAATTCCCAGTAAAGCTAAATTTGCACGTTTTTATGTTTCTATTGTCAGAACAGAACCGAACAAGTATGAAATAGTGACTGAAACGAAATGAACAAACCTTATTGTTTAAAGGAAAAAAGTTTACCCTACATGTAAATATAAACATAATTCACTGGTGATTCATGGCCATAAGAGGAGCTGCTTGTTCTATGATAGCATGATGATGAATTCCAATGTTTTTCATCATATCTTATCCACATGACTATTTCATTTGCAACCAGGGAGCGAAGAGAGGGAATAAAACATGAAAAAGCCCTTCTCCCACAATTGTTAACAACGTGTGTTTATATCATCAAAGCAATATAATGTCACAAAGTGCTTTCCCATTCCTCTTTATACCGTTTTGAGGCCTTACATCCTCTTGCTTCCAATCACTAACCAAGCATTCACATGAGATGATGAGTTCAGGGCTTAGGCCTGATCGTGGACATGGGGATAGGGTCCTTCACTCACTCAGTAGTGGACATTTAGGGATTTATTGCTGGGCCATGGTTGGTTTGGGTTTTTAAAATAACATGTAGCTGTTGAAATTGTTGTAAAAATGCCATTAATGGCTTTGAAGCACTGAAATCTTTGTGTTTGAATTTGAATCACTTTTTGCACTTCTGTTGTTTCCACCTTTGAGGGCTTCTTCTTTTATTGTCTCTGAGTGATTTGTCTATCTCTCTCTTTCTTTGGGCATCTCAGCTAGCTAGAAATTGCCTCTTTTTTTGAGTCTGTTACAAAAGATAAGGGTCAAAGCCTGATATGTATTTGAAACAATGATTGCAACATTTGAGAAACATACCAGCTATCAGAGTATATATATTACATATGATATTTTTGAATGCATGAGACCAAAAGATGGTGGAAGTTGCATCACTTCCTCTGCAATAGTTTACGTTGTATCTCATTGGTCTAACTGGAAATGTGCAATTAAATAAAAAATATGTCTTTTTAAATTATATTAAAAGGCATTAAATTCATGATTTTTATGTAATTTGTGCTTTATTTTATTTGATGTTTTTGCTTTTTGTTTCATATGAGAAAGTCATCAAATAAAATCATAACAAAAAGACATCAAATCATTCAATGGCCTTTGTGCCCTAAAATTCTTTGTGACACTGAAAACCAAATAGCCCGTGTCCCTGAAATAACTTAATTCCCACAATCATCTAATGATATGATATTTCTCACTTTCTATGTTGCTGTTGCTGAAGCACTTTAATGTTTGTTTGTGCAAAACTTGGGAAGGTGGGTTGAGGGACATAAATAAATATTGTGGGTGAGACTTGGCATAGCCATGTACAGAGTATAAGGTATAAATGACCCACTGTGTGTGTGGATGTGTTTGTCAGTGTGCTGACGGGAGGTTAATGATTAAAATACATATACGCTGCATTTTAAAATAAACAGCACTGTGATAAAAATACAACAAACAATTTAGCAAGTCAGTCAGTCAGCTAGTGTTTGCATGTGCATTTGGTAGATCTTCGATTGCTGCTCCAGGAGGGCTCCAGGAAATGGAAGATTTTAAAACATTTCAGTCTAAGGATTTACTTCACTCTTTTTTTACACAATGTACAAAAAAAGAGCTGAAAGCCCTCATTGACAATGGAAAACTTCATACCCACCCATGATGCAGGGTACATTTTTTTTAAATTTGTAACCTTATTATCAATTAAAACATTAATTCACGTTTATGTTTTTATCAGTTTACTCAGTAGAGATATAGCAGAGTGACATGTTATCTTCTTTAGATTCATAGCTGAACATTCATATTGGACTAAAGAAAAAAATGATTATTCACTAATTTAAATATATACTGAGAGCTGTGAGAGACCAAAGGGGTAAAAGTGACATTTCCACAATTTGACAAAAAATTACCCTTGTTTGATATGATTTTGTGTAGCGATTCCTGTCTTTTATAAAACAATTTTATACACACACACATGAGGTATGCTTAATGCCTTTGGCATGCGTGTGACCGTTTATATCTGTTATCCTCTGTTAAATGCTTGGCCAGACAGTTTGTATTTGAACTTAATACCTTCCTCCTCCATCCTCTTCCGCGTAGCCAATTGATTTTATGCCAACAAACTATTTTTTTTAATTTTGTTTCCAATCATGAATCCCAAAAATGACTTAAATTAAACTTTCACCTTGTGTGGCGTCCTCTTCCTCACCAGAGTGTCGTACCCCTTCAAACTGTGCACAGGAGCTGGAAGTCTCAATGGATGCCTGGACACTGTCACAGTCCATCTGGCTGTGTCCACACTCCATGTATTAGTGACCAATAATGGTTAATGTTTTTTTTTTTTGTTGTTGTTGTTGTTGTTGTTGTTTTAAACTGCATGGAGGCCCTTTACGTGTGCTAGAATACAGCGCCACATGTTCAGTGTCTGACAGAAAGGACAAGTATTTGAAAATGCACGCTCCAATCTCTGACAAGCCATGAGTGTTTGTAGTGGTTTCCCTCCTTATTGCCTAAGCCTGTCAGGTTGTAGGTGCTTAACTTCTTTGAGTAATAGAGACTGTTGAAATTACACCATGTAGTGGTCAGCACTTGCTCAAGATCAGAAGAGACTGCTTCTTCGGATTGCCCTTGTGCTCGTCTCTAATCGTGTTATTTATGTTCTTAAGCCTGTGTCCTCCTGCTTTGATGAGCATTGTATTTTTCTTTATGGATTTGTCTGTCATAGGCAATTAAATGCTTGTACCACTTACAGTAATTGCATACATCTTTTTTTGGCTTGGTAAAAGCCTAAGTTAAATTGTTTTGAATACTCTATATTTCCTCTAGAAACTTGGTTTTCCAGGATACACTTTCCATTACTTGCTGCACTTTTGCACAAAGTACATCTTTGCTACTTTCAGATTTTCCTCAAGATACTGTCTTGTTATGTCTTTCCCACAGTAGTGTGATTCAATTGTGGGGGTCTTGGATTTGATTCTTGTTGTCCTCTGAGATTTTGTTTCTAGGTGCATGCTTTCTCTGCAGGCCTGTGGAAGACATTTTTAGATTACTTGACTGACCAATGCCTCCAAACTTTTCAAATTTCACAGAGATATTGAGTGAAAGAAATCTTTCCATACCAAATTAGCTTTTCATGTATGGTGAGTTGGTACTCAATGGTATTCTGTTGCTTTGACTCTGAGTTGTCCGTCTCTTTTGTCACTTGATGATATAGTCTGCCTTGGAAGATCTCCCTTTGCCCAGAACTGATTAAATTTTTTCCATCTCTCTGACTGAAGGAATGTTTTATTGTGTTTGTCACAACAAGATACACAGTCATTTCCCATGACCATTTACTCAGAAACATAAATGTTTTTATCCTGTGTTATGCAGCTTTTTTATCCGTGTTGCTTTTAGTTTTTCAAGGGTGTTTCCTTCTTTTCCTTCCTATTCATTCATTCTCACACTCTCCTCTGATCTTTTCAATTCTCATGGGCTGTAATATCAGGATGACATGCCCTTCCTCAAGCGTTCTCTGCATTCTCTTGCATCATCTGTGCCTTGTGCTTCAGCCCCTGCATCTGTATCTTGAACCTGGGTCACGACTTTCCCCTTACGCATGTCATCTCTTGACAGTGATAACAGGGTAAAGGGTACAGCTGTCTGTCCTTCTTTTGCATCTCCTCTCTCTAAACAGTAAATGCCTACACGATTAAAGACACCATGAAGAAAGTGGTCAGTATGTCGACTCACAGTCAGTCTGTTCACTAGTATTCACCCAGTATCTATCTTCATGATACTGGTGTCAGAGTCATTAAGGAACAACTAATTACAGACTCATCAACCATCATGTTGTCCATGAATCTTTCCCCTGTTGTTCGTTTGTAGTGTGCAGAAGTTTGTGTACCGTGTCTTATAATATTTCAGTGGAAGCTACATTGTCATTCTGTCCAAAAGCTTTTTGTATCACTTGATTTTGTAAGGATGCATGAAGGACACAAAGCACCTTTGTGGGGCTTACAAGGGTCATGAAGCATTTTTTTTTATGACTTGCCAGCTGTTAAGCATTCTCTATTTTTATATAATTTTTCCTGAACTTGGAAATAACAGATTCAGAGTAGAAAATTGTATCCCAGGTGGAGTACAAAATACAAAACCCATTCTGAAAACAGTCTACAATGAAATATATACAGTTATACATGTACATACATGGGGAAAGTCATAAACACAGTGGAGTCTTTGATCTTCTACTAACAGACAGCATTATGGACAATTTACAGAAAGAGAACGTGTGTGTGTGTGTGTGTGTGTGTGTGTGTGTGTGTGTGTGTGTGTGTGCACAATAAATTATTGGATGGAGTGTAGAGTTAAAGAGGTAAAGAGTGAAAGAAGAAAACAGAAACAGAAATCAGAAACTGCCATGAGCACTTATCCATGGGCCATCTCAAAGGAATTACACATACATGTATATACAGTAAATGCCCAAGCAATGCTAACACACGCATGCACTTGGTTATTCAAGCCCAAAAGCTGCACTGATATTCACAGACACATACAAAGTGTCCTCAGCTGGACACATTAGGCTTTATCAGGAGAACAGAAAAAACTGCCCATTTATTTTCAATCTGTTAGTGACATCAAGAGGAAAACTGCTGTCTAGTGAAATTATTTACCTCGCTTCCTGGGCCATTCTACTTCACTACTAGTTTTACTTTGAACACTGATGAGTCCCATGTGGAACCATCTGTAATTATCAGTGGAAGACCCTGGGTGATAGGATAAAACACAGAGATGGAGGCTAGAGAGAATACAAAGGTAGACAATTAAAAGACACAAATGGGCTGAAAACAGAATCCCAGAGTAATACTGCAAGTTAGATTGATAAAAACAAAGTTAATATCAGTTTTTCTTGTTGCATGCAGCACAACTTTATATATATATATATACATATATACACACACACACACACACACATATATATACATACATATACATATATATA
>CM076657.1:16683315-16697587 GCA_038496675.1 Rachycentron canadum
TCTCAAGAAAACTGTTCACTGGAACAAAGAGCACATTAAAGTTTAGTGTAAAAATATATAAAAAATATTACAAAAAATACATATATTCTGAATATATTTTGACTATCCACCAAACAATTTATTATTATGTCTCGTTCTGTGAAACAGGTGTACTGTATATCTATATAATGAAAAAAATAGTTCTATATCCTTTGCCACTTTGACATCAACATTGCCTCCTAATCAAATATTTAACACCTTAAAAACTATTACTGGTGTAGTTATGTAGAGCCATGACAAGACTGGAGGTGCAAAGTTAGCAAAAAAAAAAAAAAAAAAAAAGAAAGAAAGAAAAAAGGATCCCCTCCACCCAATTAGTATTCACCCAGGCAATGGTATAAATAACAATGCTGCTGTGCAAGGTCACACTTAGGATTCCCATCACTGCTTACATCAAGAGATTGAGGGCAGTGCAATGGAGAGTGTTACTCAAACAGAGAAATCTAACAGTAGGATTTCCCTAATAAGCCACTCTGTCCTTGAACCCTCTGATGTATTGCCGTGCATCTACACTCCCCCGAGGGAAACATATGGTTCTTTTGAAGAACACGAGAGATGCTGATTATCATGTGACACAGCAACCTCTCTCTCTCTTCCTCTTTCTCTCCCATCTCTGTCCTTGTACCTGCATCTGTGAGTGAGTGTGACCATTGTGTGTGAGCTTATGTGTGCGTGTGTGTGTGTCTGTGTATATGTTAGTACTGTGAATGTAATGTTACATATGTACAGTACTGGTAAATACAGCATTTACAATGTCTCCCCTGGGTTTATCTTTCCTTGTATATATGTCTGTATGAGTTATATAAATATATAAAAGTTAGATAGTTTTTTTTTTTTCTAAATCTGTGCAACAGAAAAAAAAAAAACTGTAAATGGTCAGTTGTACGAGGACCAACCCCTCAACCCTTCAGGGGCTGTACCACAAAACGTCTTAAGGCTCAGTGTAGCCCCTAAATGAACAAGATAGATGAAACTCCTCAAAATAATGAGTGTAAAGTCCTAACTTTAAGACTCCTTAGTCAAATACTAATTCAGGCAGCAGTGGAGCACCAAAACAAATCAGTGAGAACCTAAAGGCAGTTCAGAGGACTCCCAAATTACTAAAAAACTAATCATTATCAGTTTGCACAACTCTGCACAACTTGGCCAATGGAAAACTGCAGTTATTTTACTTGCTTTTAAATCAGTGACAACGACAACAACAGAGATCAGTCTGTGGCTCCTGTTCCTATGTATTAGTGGAGTCTACCTTTTAGGCGAAACATCACTTTCTCATGCACTTTTCAATTTTTGAGATTTAGGGCTATTTTTCAGACTACTGGAAAAAAAAAACATCCAAAACACACATTTAGGAATTTCTTACAACATTCTGTCTATTTGAGTCAACAGATTTCTCCTTAATTCACCAAAAATTGGCACTCAAATACAAAATGCTGTTCCACAATTGCTGTCTGCACAATATCATTGCAGATATCACTGTAAAACTCTCTCTCTCCTGTACAATGTTATCGGCTCCAAACATGGTAATTTCTCTTTTACAGATAAAAATGGTTTCCTATTAAAATCCTTAAAGGAGTTTTCTCAAAATGAGAAGAGGGATTATTCATCTATCATTCAAACCCTGATTTATCTGAAATTTTATTCCTAATGATGAAAAGTGAATCTTATGATTTATGGAGCTATAAAACAAAAATCTAATCATGTTAACAGAATGAACAATTTTGAGCCAGGCTTCATCCAACGTTGAGACTTCTGGTCTGAAATTTATGCAAATAAGTTTATATTTAGATAGATAATGCCTTATGTGCATATTTAAACATAAAATTTCTGCAAACTTATAACACAAAACATAATTAATTAATGTAAGTAATGAGCTGGGAAAGTTTCATGGTTTCTATTAGTTAATATTTTGACACCTATTTGTGTCCCGTACGTTTATGTCTACTGACACCGACCAATACAGTTGCCCTGTGATGGGTGGATATGTGTGTGTCTCTCTGTAATAAATTCATGAAATTATAGACAAATGTTAGCAGGGTTAGGTTTTTCATGTGGACACACACACACACACACACACACACACAAGCACAAAGACACACATTGGCATGGAGCCAAAGATGCACAAACAGTTACACTCCAGTCCAACACTTACAATAAATCCACTTTCAGCAGAGCCACAAATGGAAATTTTAGAAGCGATCAGCATTTTGCTGCCTGGCTGAAATAAATGAGGAAGACCATAAATAGTCATGCAGCTCCATCTGAAAGGGTAATTGTTAAGTAATGGTATGCGTTGTGAGCACCACTTTGCTTCTTCCCAGAAGAAGAAGACTTAAGTTGGGGTGGGGGGTTTAATGTGTTGCACAGTACAGATGGAGCAGCACTTTTAATGGTAACCATAGGAAAAGAGAAGACAGGCAGACAGATATAGCAGATTCATGGTTACGTTAAGAAATACTTATGAAGGAGACTGAAGGAAAGAGAGCATAAAAGCTTCCAACTATTGACTCATTCTGTCTCAACATAGTAATAAAGAGACAGATGGGAGGAGAGATTGAACATAGGAGAGAATTTTGATTTCAGGTTTTGCTTTGCGATGATAAATTTTATTTTCAACGCCAAATTCACTGTCATCGTTCTACCTTCTGTCATCGAACTGTACATTTAAGGCTCGGTCGGCTAAGCAAAGCTTTATGTGATGTGAAAAAAAAAAACAAATGGCAGGTGGTGAATTGGAAGATACTAGACTCAATGGTTGTTTTCTCTCTGCTGCGTGTCTACTCCCTGTTTGTATTTTGTTCTCAGGACAAGTAAGAGGAAACAAATCTATGCTAATCTTCTGTTTGTCTTAAGGCCTGGCGTGAAAGTAAAAAAAAAAAAAATGTAGGAAAAGAGAACACCACACACATAATTTAAACATTATCTGCTCTCAAATCATGGATACACTCAGATGACAAGATTAGAAAAGAACACTGTATTAAATTATTACTAAGAGTTTAAATCTTTTGATTAGCAGTTTTGGACCACCCTCTTTTTTTTGTTCTCTCTAAGATCATGCTCAGGGACATCATTTCACTAACCCTTTTCTTACAACTGTTGTTCAAACTAAGCTTGTTATCTTCAGTATTCAGTGCCTTGTAATCCGAGTATGACATTAGAGATACACTAATAAAGTTGCACATGGATGCACACATGCATTCAAGGAGCCCTGGGATTTGAAACTTGGGGATTCCTCAGGCTCTTCTTACCTGATTGAAATGATTTTCACCACTTCACCACTCCTTGTCTCTCCTTCCCTGTTTTCCATCACCTTCCTGGCTATTTCTTCTTTTTTTTTATTTATTTCCTTCTACCTCTCACTCTCTCCTCCTTCCCTCTTCTCTGGCACATGTCATATTTTTCCCTGTGACTCATTCAGGGATGCACACTTCCTACTGTCAGCAGTTCTCTGGGTAAATAAAGAAACACGCATGGATACCAAAACATATATTCCTGAGTAAGCACTGACATCGATATGATGAGTCCCAACTCTAGCACACCCCATGAGCCTGCGTGCATAATGCTTACATACACACTGTGCTGAGCATCCACCCACAAACTATTAGGGGAATGCCAGCTGAAAACACAGCTTTTGCACCAATTTAGGAACCCTGTGTACAATAAACAGATGATACAATGCATAGTCATTGAAAGGCTTGATATAAATGTTCCGTATTTTACACCTATATTTGAGAATTATTGTGACTGTTACAAATAGTCAATTTAATATGTATTTGTATCTTTAAAGTACCTGTTTGTTACTCAACTGAGAACCCACTGTAGTGCTGGTCCCTTTCTACTTACCCCTGTGACACAAAAGTATGTTTCATTTGAAACTTGAAAATAAAAAGGTTAAAACTTGTACTTGAGCCCATCTTTCATTCACAACCTGGGGTAAACACTTCAGAAGATGTAATACCCTGCCCCAATCACTGTCAATCTTCCTGATGATTACACCCATACTTGTAATCACCTGTACTGCAAAATAGCAATAAACAAATGCGCTCTATTTTCATGAGAACACATGATATGTCAGAATCCTTGACATAAACAGTCGAAGCCTAGACACCTTTATGTCAAAGGACAGAGTCGAAGCTGAACTCAAGAAATCAGTCACAGAGAAGCAATCTTTGACAGCATCAGGCGCTTGAGCAACACAGTAATCACACACATTTGACATGTCTTGTCAAGGTGTGTTAGTCAGACATGAAACACAAACATAAAGAGATAGGTGGTTGCTTTGATGATTATCTACTGTCCGTGTGTTGACATACAGACTTGCGTGAGCACCAGCATCCGCGGTTAATGCATCCACTAAGACCCTTCATGTGGACATCGACAAAGCTGCGCAAACATGCCACCTTGTATTACTGATAAGGTGAACTGAACTCTTGAGCTGTTCAAAACTTCAAATTTGACAATATAACTACATCAGCTGGATTTCTTAAAACTTGAATTGCCTTTCAATGAGCACGTTACATATTGTCAAAGAGAACCTTTCTCACTCAAAAAATTTACTTTATGCAACCCCTTAAAAGAAAACCATTATATCAGTGCTATATCTATATTATTTGTGTGTTATAAATATGTCTATTTTGACAATAATATATAATAAATCACAAACTCTAAATCTCAACTGAGGCACTTTGTCACATCTCAGTCTGGTTTTATACAGGTATTAGATATTTCTTAAGGTTACTGGCAGGGCTCACATATATTGTTATGTACATACAGACATATTCACATAGATGTAGATGCTCATCCTCATCTACAAACAAACATTTTGGTAAAACATCTTCTCAGGATTTTCTCCAGAACGAGTCCGGTCCAGCTAGAAATATGATCACATTTATCAAAGCTGCTAAAATCCTGAAATGCCCTTCAAATCAGTCAGAAATAAATCACCCAAAAAAAAGGGATTACAGTCCATCAGTGGCGTAAGATTAGTGCCCACAGCAACAAATTTCACATTTTAGTGGCCTGCAGATTCATAATGTATCATATATTATTAAATAAATCAATGTGCGTTCAGAGGGTTTTTCTTGAAAGGATTAAAATCAGCACCTTTCCAATAAATTTTTTTATATATATATATATATTTTTTTTATGAACACTGTGATCCACATCTCAATTAGCAGCCAAAATGGTATGTATATTATATTCAACTAAATGGCTGTGGTTTGAACACAGCTAATCCATCAGCTATCACAGGTGAAATACTGCTGACACTCTTTGATCTGTGTTTCCAGAGATACAATCAAGTAAATAAAAATAGAAATTGTTGCCACATCATTTGCAAGGTTTTCTTACTCACTTGAACTTATACGCTCCTACGCAATCTCAAAGGAATGCACAAATCCCGAGCTCTGCAATACACGAACACAGCTTCAGGGTAGCGAAAATCGAGCGTCTCGGTTTCCGTCATCTGAACAGTGTGACGTCAACAAGAGATGCTGTAGTAAAGCTGCGAGGACGTCCTACATCCACCCTACTGTTAAAACAAAACAAAACACACAGCCTTGACATATTTACCGTGTGTGACGTCTTTCAATGCGTCTATTCGTCCAAAAGAAAACAGTATTGATGTAATGAGGAATGTTTTCATTCATTTGTTTGCTTGGTTACAGCGAATATCTGTGATCTCACCCCCGAGCCTTTCTGTATATGTGCCCACACACTGATGACTGTGAGTGTGTGTGTGTGTGTGTCCAGTGACCAGAAAAATAACAAATGTATAAATCAACTTGCTTTTGGAAAAAAAAAAAAAAAAAAAGCAAAATAAATCTGTCTGTGTAACTATGAGATGACCATTAGATCAGTGATGTGTAACTGTGACGATAAGCCCTTATCTTTGTTTACTTCACCCTGTGAGATTGATCCATATCAATCCCTCCCACACCCAACAATCCCAGCATCCTGCAGTGGATATCGACTAATGGATTGTGAGCCGTTGCGCTATTATAGTCAAAGGTTGCAGAGGGTGTGCAGTTCCAAACACACAACTAAATCTGGGATTCTGAAGCTGGATTTACCCCTAAAATCTGATTTTTAACCTTGTTTGACCTCAATTTTGATGTGTTTTGCAATGTTGAGCTGATGATGTGAAAACTACGTCTGCGTCACAATGGGTGTTAAAATCAGATTTGTCTGGTTGCTCATGTCTAAATCCAGCCTGGAGCTCTCATGTGCTTCCTACTCTGGTCACCCTAGTGTCCAATTACACTCCTACCACCACTAATACTGCTACAGAGAAGCGCAAAAAGTGGGTTAGTGGGATGGAGGTCCAATATAATCTCTTAAAAATGTTTAGATGTGTAGGGGAGTGACAAAATTTGCTATTTGTTTGCGGGCATTGGTGTGGGGAGGGCACTTGGGTCTATATCCCTATGTTTATGAACATTTGTGTGCTTGTAGGCTTACACCTGCGTGTAAGTGTACTTGCACACGCAAGTTATTAGATGCACCTCGCTAAAACTACAATCTAATGCAATGGCCCTGTAATAAATCCTGCTTTCATTCCGCTGTCTACAATGCTCAGTTCTGAGACTGGTGTAAAGAGATGTCCATTCAACATCACAGTAATTGGACCCGTATTGTTGTTTTTAGTCTATTTTTATTTCTTTAAATTAGTTGGACATGCAGGAAAAAGTCAGTGGCGATGACTCATGATAGTTTTGGGCAGGACAGACAGTAGGAAGACCGCAGGTGCAGCAGGTTTAAGGGAAACTATTTGGGAAAATGAGAATCCTGCCATGATTTAAGACCAGGATAGACACTGCTAACTCAGTGGGGGCCACAGAGCAGGGATTTCCAGCACAACCTCACCCACTTGTAATCTGCTTCGGAAGAGAAATAGTCTGACAAAGTCTGGCTGCACCGTTGCAGTTGGAGACGGAACAGCTTCATTATAAGAGAGACAAGTGTGTTTGGCGTTTGACGCTGGAAGCATCCCAATGACGGCCGGTTACACGACTGGGCTGTCGAGACAGCTAGCCCGCTATGCTGCGGACAAAGTGTTGAGGAATTTATGATGTAATAATGCTCTGGTATAGATTGGACACAAAAACTACTTAGTTAGGTTTAGGAAAAGATTGATTTGAATTCAGATAAGTATTTTCTCAAGGTGGTTACAACAGTAAAGTCGCCCATCCATCCATCTATATCTTCCACCTACACTGAATTTTTTGCTCTATAGTGACATTACCGGCCTTGTTTCCTTTGCTCGTGTAATAGTTACCACATTATTGTTGCCATAAAGACTAGTAGAAGAATATGTTCAACTATGTCATTTTGGGGAATTTCCTGAAAAGACTAATGCTCTCTTACGAAACGCTGGATGACACTATAGGTTGAGTCTGCACAAACAACCGGTGGGGATGAGGTTGTCCTTGGTTGTTAGTGATGCAAGAACAAAGTCAGTCTACAAGGAGTCGACACTTCCCCTCAAACCTTGCACCCGAAACAAGACACCGACAACATTTACTCTCTGTGAACAGCAAAACCAAAACTGAGCAAAGCATTTACTGGGGAAGGGCCAAAGTGAGGCAGGCAAAGAGTGAGATGCATATAAAATGAATTAGGTGGGAACGTGTGACATTGTCAGGCTTAATAGAGTCTTCACACAAATAGGTTGAGACTCTGGGTAAGGTATGGCAAGTTGTTACAATAATGTGATGCCTGGGGAGATGTGGCCTGCACGACCAGATATCTTCAGATATGTTCAGATAGTTTAACAAGATTCCAACCACACAACCTAAAACCTACTTCAGGGGACAGCTAGGGAAAAAAAAAAAAAAAATCAAGACGGCCATTCCTATCTTGAAGACAGTAAGGTGCTTTTAAAAAAGAAGGTTGCGAAAACTAAAACATTACCTTTAGATGGGTATGCCTAATACACTGGCAACAGTGTACACGTATTTGCCCACTTTGTGTGTGTGTTTCCATCTGCTTTCTAATACAGGCCTAAACAGAGAATCAATGTACCACTGGGCCTGAAAGCTCAGGATGCCCCTCTTGATTGCCAGAGGGAGGCCAGGCTGTGCTGCACACAACCAACACTAGATCTGTTGTCATCAGCCGCTGTGGAGCCTTGTTGATGCAAGATCAGTACTGGAAGAGTGCAGCTTTCTATTGATGTAACTGTTATGCAATAGTACCTGATATAGCTCCAAACATTTTTACTTTGATCCTACCGCCATTATGATGACTTCAGAGAGGTCACATGGTTGTGGTATGAACATTTAAGAGGAAAAAATGAATCAGCGTGATGATGTGAAAAAGTGCAGTACAGAAATAACTGTGTAACATATGGTTGGTTCAGGTGATTGTTTTCGGTATCCTCCCAAACAGTAACATAAGATCTAAGTGACTCAGATTAATCCTGTCACACCTTTGTCGTGAAGACACACACTCACCCTGCCCAAGTTTGTACGCACACCCACAGGTTTAATCTCCTGCAGAATGATTTCACACGCCGATTGTTTGCTTTTGTTCTGTCTTTCTTTTGCTTGCATCACTTCCTCACTCAATTTCTGTCACTTGCTCACCAAAACATCAGCTGTGGGCTTCGGTTTCCAACCAGACTAAGATTTATTCTTCAACCAGAACCTTCTCCATCTCCCTCTTCCACACACACACACACACACACACCACTCCTCTCATTCCATACACTGGCTGTTGTCACACTGCTCATGCATATTCATGTAAAACCCTGCGGCTGAATATAACTGTTTATTGTATTGCCAAAAAATTCTTTCAGTCTCTATCTCACTCAGAGAGTCTCTAAACAAGGCTCAGATGCACTTACACACATGTGGCAGTGTTTTTTTTCCCCCATTGACGCAAGAAGCCAAGAAAAGTCATGAAAGCATTACTTGTAAATGACCCATTAGGATCTTTGTACCATGGTGGTGTGGGAGATGAGCTGTAGAGAAGTAATATTTCCAGATTTCCTTTATGATATTAAAAACACCAGGATCTCCATAAAAAGGTGCAGTGTGGTCCATTTATAAATGTGGAGAAATTTTGTCCCATGTCATGGCTATTATTTCAAGTATTATTTCAAAATGCAGAAATTTATCCAGTGATCATCAGATTAACAACTGGAACGTATTTTGCGTATCCTATTTTTTGCTTGAAATACCATCAATTAATACCTTAACATGTTGTGTCTTTTTGAATGTATAGAATAACTAAAAGGAAAAAAAGTCTCATTGTGTAGGCAGAGCCCAGCAGTGTGAGTCTGGCTGTTGATTACTTTGTACAACATACTCCTTACCTTTTTTTCACGTCTCTAAATATAGCACAATTTCACAATTTGACCTTGGTTGCTCAATGGTCGTCTATCTCCCTCTTGTCTCTCTTTCTTGTTTTTGACTGCTCACTGAAGGATAATCATGTAAATGACTCTTACCTTTCATCCTGAGTCACCTCTCCTGGGAGGGGATCACAGGAACCACGATGACTCACCTCTACACTGGCTCAGGTATAAGTGAGGCTACCCCGCTGTTGTTTTAGCTTGCTTTAAGTGCGCATTTATTCATGACTCTAGCTAGCACACAGTGCAAGTGATTGTCTGCTACATAGGCTACATTACCAGCATTCATGCAGAGAAAGTGAACACTTTTTCTTGCCAAAAACTGCTTTGTCACTTATTTCATGACCCACACTAAATATAACCTGATTGCAAGCGCAACAGACCACTGTGTTGTTAAATGAGTTGTGACCTGCCTCACAAACACTTTCTTTGTCTCTCACTCTCTCTCTCACTGGCTTATTCCATCCTGGGCTGCCTGCTGTGAGTCCTTATGCTCAGGGTGGCTGGTCTACTATAAAGGCTTAATTTTAAAAATGTTTGCCACTATGATCACATACTCATGCACATGCCCACACACACACACACACACACACAGAGTCAAACAGTGTGTCCTGACAGAGATAATGAGATCGAATTGAATCGCAAATGGGCACAGACAGAGAGATGCTGTGGAGGTGAATGGAAAAAAAGAAAACTGGATAGATTTCTGGTTGATTGATTGACATTCAACCTGCAAGATTGGACTTTGGAAGCTTTGGCCTCGAATTTTCACCCAATCTTACAACACCACACATTCTTCATTTCAATGGTCTCACTCTCTCTCTCTCTCCATGTTTCTCCTTGATTCTCCCTCTCTCGATTTTCCTCTCTTTGACTGCAGGTTATTTAGGACACATTCCAAACTGAACTACTGCTAAGTGGTTAGACTTTATAAACACTTTAAAAAATACTTTATGTTTTTTCTGATCACAGAGGAATGTAGTAAGTTTGTTTTAGTCCGAGGAACACAGTGTCCAGATCCGGGAGAGAAACAAACATTGCAATCTTTCAAAAGAGTCCCAAAACTCGGGCTGTGACAAAACATCGGTTACCATCATCAGAGTAGATATTGTTCACACGGCGGGATCTCAGGTTGTATCACTGAATGTTATGTTAAGGAACATCCATCAGTTCATCCATTATCTATACCGCTTATCCGTCTTGGCCACAGGGGCCCAGCTGACATTAGGTGAGGGCAGGTTGGTCAGGTCACCACGGCCCCCATAAAGATACATACAACTAGACATACAACCATTCACGCTCACGGACAATTTAGGGTGACAAATCAACCTAGCGCACGTGTCTTTGGACACATGGGGAGAAGATGCAAACTCCACACAAAAAGGCCCCAAGCCTGGGGTTTGAACCCACAGCATTCCTGCTGTGAGGCAACAGTGCTAACCACTGCAGCACCGTGCCACACATTTTAAGAAACACTGCCCCAGTAATTACATGGACTGAGTCTGAGCTGACTCAAACTATCACCACTTTGGTGTCACACACATTGACTCCTCCTAAGAAGAAAGCCCATCCCAGCGCCTGCACGCATCAGTGTGCAGTGTGTAGGCAGCTGTAAACAGTCAACACTCAGACCAGCCCAGCTTTGGGAGTGGGTGTGGATATCTGACTATTAGCCTAAGCTCCTTATGTCTCCATTTCTGCTTGACAAATAGTGCACACACAATAGGTAATACGTGTACAGTCAGTAACCACTGCGGGTCCTGTTGTCTTCCAATCTGTATTGCATGTTCAGATTAAACTCTTCATGTGACTGTTGTTTTCCCTCTAGCCTCTAACCCCCCCCCGGAGTAATCTGTGCTCATTTTTAGTGACAGGAGAAGGTTTTGGCAGAACAATCATTTTCAATTTCCATGACAACTACTTACAAAGTGAACATTGCATCACTACAGCCTCAAAAACAAGCTGTATCAAAGCATATCAATAAAAACGGATTACAGTTTATACGTGTTACAGGAAATGAATTGGATTTCATTATTGTCCACACCTTAGCCACTCAACCACTTCAGTCACGAGTATCAACAGATGACGTTCATGGGAGTATTTTGATCAAAGATTCTGTTTTTCTGACAGTGTGCTAATTAAATATCAGGATCAAAAAGAAAGACAAAGGTTACCTGAAGAGCCGTAATCAATTATTAAATATTAAGCATATAATCAGTGTGTAATACACTCTCTTTCTGGCGTCAACACTAAACCTGTGCAATTGCGTCCAGGGAGATTATGCTAGTTCTTTCTGCTAATATAAGATGACACCCACACTTCAAGACTCCCATATTACTCCATGAGTCATACTGTCCTCGCTATTTCAGTCTCAGCAGTGTGGTTCTCTGTGTATGTGAGAGCGTGTTCATGTGGCAAAGGTTGCACTTTAGAATATTTCACTCCTACTCATCCCTGTATCTTCTTAGAAAGCATCTAAATTCTTTCCTTCTTCTGGCTTTTCGGATTGTGCAGAGTACACCCCATCAAATGAATAATAATTGAAATAAATAACTCAATGCAAAAAAATCAAATCAAACGGGCCTGACTGCATCTCCATATGTGCAACGCTTTCAGACGCTGGTATAAAGTTTACTGCATTTAAAGGATGTCAGAAATCATATATCCAGAAAATAAGTGATAATCAATAGACTAGGAAGAGCATTTGAACGCACCACTGCACAACAATCAGCATGCGTCAGCTAAGCACAAAAAGTTGTTTGCATTTGGAGTTTTAAATCAAATGGGACATTGCCTGCAAAAACATTGTTATAAACAGCAGAAGAAGCTGAAGTGCTAAATATTTTAAGTCAGTGAAAATGACTATGCAGTAGGTGATGTGTCCGCACATTTGAGAAGAAGACATGAAATCTGCATCTGATCTTTTCACTGTTCCAGTATATACCTTTGTCACGTAAAGTACAGACAGTGTTGTGTGCTTTGATGTGTAGGTGTATCAAGTAAAAACCACGGACGTGGAAGGAACAAAGACGACAACAGACAGCATAGAGGAAGTCAATGAAAGTAAAAAAGAAACAAACTGAGAGATACAGGAGGTGAAACACAGGTGGTGGTAAAGACAAGAACAAAGTGATGAATGAGACAGTAAAAAAAAAAAAAAAAAAGCAATGCAGCTGCTAATGCAATTGGCAAAACATGCTGCACTGAGACAAAGAGTAACAAGGACAGAGAACTGGACTCGCATCACTCGTGAGATGTGCGAACGCTCCACGACATCCGAGGGCATCAGTCGACACGCGTCGCGTCTCAGAATCACTCAGACCACATTTAGAGGTGGTCCTCAGTGGGAACAAAAACAGAGAGGGCCCAGTGGTTTAGTCGTAGTGGTGCAATGTAAAGTGTTTATGGAAAGAAGAAGAAGAAAAAAAAGATTGACTCAATGGGGGCAATTATACAAAGTAAAAAGTGCTGATATTTTCTGCTTTTCTTCCCAAAATATGCATCCTCAATTTTCATATTAATCTATGAGAAAGTGTTCTGTGTGTGGGTCTGTGAGAGAGAGAGAGAGAGAGAAAAGAAAGACGGAAAGAAAGAGAGCCACTCACGGCCAGAGACATGAAGATCTTGTGTTCTCATTTCTCCCGTCTCTTGTTTTTCTGAAACGCCACTTACACAACAGTCTATCTTATCAGACAGTAGGTTAGTTACTGCCATCAGTCAGTTGACTCACAAGAAAACTACCATTTTACAATCATTTCTTCAGCTATTGAGCTATTTACCCTGTCTGTGTTGTGTATTTGTTGTAAATACTCTCTTTTACAAATCAGCCAAGCTCTCATCCTGTTTGTTCAGCTAGCCAGCTAGAGTTACATCCACCCGGCCAGCCCGTCAGTAACAATGTCATTTCATCATCTAGTCTGTCAGTCAGTCTGTCCATATTTCTGTCTGCCTCTCTGCCTCTGGCCTGCAACAAAGCAGAAAGAACACTATAATCCACACACTCTACCGGCAAAGTGGTGGGGCTCAAATTGCCATTTACTTTCGTAGTCCCTGGAGATTGGGTTCTTAGCCTCATGTTGAAGAGTGCAGGAGCTGGAAGAGTGCTCGGAATGGAAAAGTCTCATGACTGTGGAAAGTATAATACTAACAGGGAAACAAATGTTGCAATAGATTCCTTGGGCCAAATGATTTAAGGCACTGATCAGTGTTTCTGCACCAAAACTGTATGTCCCAGCCAGTGGCGCTTGTTGACTCAAAAAACCAACCCACAGAATCATGTTATTTTACACTAGTTGGGTACATGTTCTACATAAAGATTAAGCACAACAATGCATTAGAAAAGTTCTTAAAAACAGCCACTGTGGGCTTTGGATGAGAAATGAACCTCACTAAAAGTCTGTCAGTCTAATGAGGGGTGACAAGGCACTCAGTGGGAATCTTACACAACACCCTGTGACTTGCATAAGAAAAAACGAATCTGGAATTATTAAAATAAAAATAAAGGAAATGAAATGAGTTCCATCCAGTTGGGAGATTATCCTCACAGCTGCTATGAGGCCCGTTGTTGCACCCAGTACAGCAGTCCATCACCCACACCGGATTCCAGTCCCAGCTGAGCGGAGTGCAACCGTATGTCAGGCCACCATTATCCCGCCATGGGTCCAGCCCGGAGAGCTGAGGCAGCGAGGCCCAAGGCTGAGCCAGCAGCACAGAGCTGCGCTTCTCAGTGGTTTACTGCCGCTGCTGCACCCCCAGTCCAAATCCATTCTTGCCGTTAGCGTATCAGTCCCCCAGGGCTGCAACATTAAGATAACTGTTGCATTGGCCAAAACAAACAAATAGCTATACATACATACATATATATACATATATATATAT
>CM076657.1:16697977-16714267 GCA_038496675.1 Rachycentron canadum
TATATATATATTTTTTTTTTTTTTTTTTTTTTTTTTTTTTTTTTTTTTGGAAAAATGTAAGGAAAATATAAATGAGGGAAAAAATTATTTGGACTCTTGAAAAGGCCCAAATAAAATATAACTTTTTAGTGATTTGTGTAAAAGTAGCCCCCAATTTATATTATTTTTTTTCTAATGTACTACTCGAGTATCCACTATACCACCAGTTTGTCACATTTCAGTCGCAGAGAACTGAAGAGGAAATTTGGAAATAATCAATAGACCAAAGTGATGATGTTGTTTTCTGTAGACTTTCTGCATTGGAGTCAGTGATGACAAAAGATGATAAAATGATTTCATCTGTGAGATTGGGTTTACACCAATTCCTCTCTTTTGGAATATTTTGAGACAGAGGTGTTGTTTACCCTACCAGGTCAGCATGACTAGCGCACAGATTCAAGATGCATCTCCTTCATCAAATTCTAGGGTGAGAACTTCAGCGTATTTAATGCCACACTACTCTGAACTACAAGACCATCAGATTGGCAGCACATTTCACCAGCCACTTAAGCTAAAGGATTCAGGGGGACTGATACAGGATTACCCAGTAACTGTGGGAACACTCGTCACCAGCACCACCACCATGAACTCCCTTGCTCAACCCCATAAATCAGCCAAAGTTTCATATTAGGATATTTCCTGCATGGAGAATTACGAGGCTGCTGTCTGTCACATTTTGTGCCTCTTCCAGTTCTCAACAAATTGTTGGTTGACTTTGTGAAAAACACCATTTTCCTAACAAGTGCCACAATTGGTGGATTTCAGCCATTTGTAACTGCCATTGCAGAATTATGTTGAACTGGTGGCACTGTATCGCAATCACAGTGCACTGGGAAGTGGCAGTGCCAAAACTCAGAGGAAGAATAGAACCTCAAATTTCCACAATGCATTTCAACCAGAGAGCATCCGTTTTTCCATAGAGCAAGACATGGCAACACCCTGATATTTTTCAGTTGTTCAAACAGGTAAGTATTTTTTCTTTTGCATGTCCAATTTCATTAAAAGGGTTTTCTAAATCTTTTGTTTTCAGCATTGTAGATATGGCTGTTGAAACATACTTAAATTGTCCATATTTGGACTGTCTATCAGGAGAATCTGGAGAACTCCCTGTGGGCCATTGGACTATCAAAAAGTTCTTTCTGTTTCTATACCAGCCCTCTCCGTGTGCCCGTTATTCAGGGTGCACATGTTCTTCAGACTGGGCTCACCGGCCAATCACAATATGTAATCAACCTGATCAGCGCACACCCACACCCTATAAGTCCAGAACTGAATTTCTTTCCCAGTCCCTTCCTGACCACACCTAAAGTTTTTGCATGAGCCAGGAGAAGGTGCAGTGGTACACATGCACATGTCTGCACTTGATCAGTATGGTACCAAACTCCACCTCACTTTGAACCAGGAAAAAACCCTGCATACAGCTTAATACACATAAAGCATATTATGGACCTCTTCATTCCAGATTTCTAAACTATATATTGATAATGAGACATCTGGCACTTGCATCTCGGAGCAGCCCACACAGCAGTTCAGAGGCCAGATTTTATCATGGTAATAAAACAACTTACTAATTGTGGCAAATAAGAATAAAACTGTAAAAGGAAACAGATGCCTAAAATTGAGAACTGGTCCTTCACAACATTTTCTCCACAGTATAGTGAAGTATATGATAAAGTATAAGAATCATGTCTGATGCGTGCAGCACAGCAATCTACAGACAAGCATTCGACTAGGAAATAGTGTGTTTGAAAGATGGTGTGATGCAATTGTTTATTTAAACTTCCTCAAGACGAAAAGTATATGTGTTGCTAATAACGTTAACAGTGGCTCTGTTCAGTCCATGTGTCCCAGTAGGACACAACAGCATCAGAGAGTCAGCCAGCATGCAGGTCCTTGAAACTGAAGTCACTGAGTACAATACAACCATTATCACTTATATCATTTACCACTGCTGTGGCCTTTTGTATTTGTATTTGATTTGCATGTATTTTTTTACAGGACAAACTGTGTGCTGACTGTGGTGTAGCTAAGCCTTTGCCTGCAGAGCTCCTAATTAGCAGGAATTAGCAACAGCAACAACTTTGCATGTAGTTGGGTTTCAAAGGCTTCAGTATTAGGTACCATGACAGCCGTTGAATTGAGCAAGCTTGATATCCAACGTGTGTGAATAATAATAATAATAATAATAATATCACAGTGTTATTGTGATTTTATTGCAAACAAGAGCATATGCATAGCAGCCGAGGCAATAGGCTTCGCATTTATTACCAGTCATCATTGGAAATTCACATTCTCCCAAGAACACTGGCATCATCCACAATAAACAGAAAGTAAACATTAATTCACACTTCCTCTTATAGAAATCCAATTCTCAGTACGTACAACATTAAAAGGGATGACAAATTTTAAAAGATAAAGCAATGTTTGGTGTTTTATGCAACACAATTTAGTGTATATTATCTCATACTGAATCAAAGAGAGAGCCACAATGTGTGGGAATTGCTCTTGCAATGCAAAGTGTGCAATATAAGATACAGATGTGGAATCTAACAACATGGCACTGCCACAGTGGAAATGAACAGAGAAAGATTCAAAGTTGTGCAAAAGATAGAAGAAATTGCCAAAAGGGTGGGGCCCTGTTGATGTCAGACCTACTTTCCTATATATATTTATTTAGTGTCTATCTGTATTGTGTTTGTGTAAACTATGACAAAGACTAGATACAGGCCATTTTCACAAAAGAGGCCTCTAATGATGAATGTGTTAAAATTCTCATTATTGTTTTTGACACAGGTGTATGAGAAATCTGGTTCAATATAACACAGTGGAAGGGGGAGCATCCTCATCTTATGCAAATCAAAGGTGTACAAAATCTTATTAGCCTTCTTGGATTGAGTTGTCTTCCTAATACAACAAATCATTACAAACAAATGCAAACATCACAGCAAATTGATCCAACCACATCACTAATCTTTGGATGTACAATGCTGCAAAACATCCATTTGGGGTTTTCAAGCTGACCCGTATGGACAGCGACGCTGGTAACATGGGATCCATTTAAAAAACTTTCAACGTGTTCTGTTCCCCTTAGTTAAACTGAAGATTTATGCATTTAAAAAATAAATTAAAAATTTGTTCACATTCATTGCTGTGCAAAACACTTGAGAAAGCCCTGACCAGTAAACACAAACTGAGACGTCTTCAAAAAAAAAAAAAAAAAAAAAATGAAGAATAAAGAATTTGAACAAGAACTTGTGAACTTGTGTTGATGTTGATGAGAATAAGAATAGCACAAAAATGGTACACACAATTATTGCTTATGTTTGCTGCCAAATCCTATTTATATTCTGCCAGAGCAGAAGGCCCTCTCCTACATGCATTATGGCAGGTTTCTTTCCTGATTTGCAATGTAATGTTTTGGTCTGCTTTGTTATACATCAGGGCAATGCATACATATGTGCACAAATACAAATTCTGGCACATACACCAACAAACACTATCTTCCTCAAGAGCCCACACTGGAGATGCCCTGTAGACTAGGCAGAAAAACTCTATAAGTGCATACAAACAACACTCAGGGATTTCCAGACACACATTTGCCCTTGTATGTCACTTAAAGCACTTAATCTCCTCAGTGTGCAAAGGCGGAAAGTCTTAGTAATTCGATATGCTACAAGAGAGTGACAGTGTAGACATCACAACAAAAATCCCAACAACAGCTGACGTCTTTGATTCCTTATGTTTGACTTTTTGTGTTTTTTTTAAAGGTGAATTACTGTTATTGTGTCCTTCTTTAACCTTAAAGGCGCAGTCCATGATTCAAATATAATGCCGAGGCTAACTGCCTGTGAAAAATTCAAAACGTGGCCCGCTGTCACTCCAGATTGAAACAGTTGGCTATGAACAACTCAGTTCAAACCAGTCAAGCAATTTAACTACAGTGATATACTGTATGCATGTAACTGCATGCTGTAATGTATAATAATAATAATAATTTAAAAAAAACACACTGTTTGGCTCAATAGGTCTTTTCCACAGGCTTCCCCGTTCTAATAAAACACCATGGCCTTATCTCCACAAACTGAAGACTTTGTCAGACCATCTTTCCAATTACTGTTTCTCTACCAAATGTGGTCCCTGGCCTGCCAGTTCTGTGGGGAGCAAATCCCGCCAGTCACGGGACTAGCTGGATGTTGCTAGCTAGTCCCCTGGCTAACCTCACCTGCCAGGGATGAGTAAGGTGAGTAAGGTGAGAGTGCAGCCACAGGGATATTGCTGCTGCTCCACTTCACAGGCCATTACTACTACTCCCACGGAATGACAAACAGACATCTGTCAGCTGATACGTTCCTCTGCCTACAATGGCGCCACAGCCAGGGCCATTCGCACAAAGTGCACGGGTGGGCACTGATGCATCAATGGCACCAACTGGGTGATGCCCATGATAGCCTGTTCAACTGCAACATGCATTGGCCAGATGGTGGGACAGATTGGTGGCAGCGAAGGCCAAATATGGAAACGAGAGCTTTCTAGCCTCCGCCCTCCACCTGGCCATGAATCTTCTAATAGAATATGAACAGGTGTGGTGGAGTTGCTGGTTTCTAATGGTGTGGATGGATAAAGCACCTGTGCTGCTATGTGCATGCCCTGGTCATGGTCTCCAATTGTGTCTCATCCTGGTTTATCAAAGCAGTCACTTATGGCCCCTAAGAGGATGTGACTGCCCTACCAATTCAGAACCCATTTTACAAAGACTCTAGTTTGTGTTAATTCCTCAGTTATTCTGTGTACAGTTTTTGAATTAAAGATGTAAATGAAGGATGATAAGCATCGTTTTTGATTGTATTAAGCCTCATAAGTAACATATCTCAATGGGGAGAGGTACTATCAGAGGATTCTATGACCCAGACTCATTGAAAAGCCAGACAGCAAGGCAGCGGAAATCCTTTAGAGTTTTTGAGCAAACCTTCACCATTCTAACCAGAAAAGGTCAACGTCAGGTGTGGAAGCTTACGGCTGTCAGTCAGTTCATGAATGCACTTTCGGTTGACTACTCCTCTCATTCAAGAGCTTCAAAGTAGTCTTAGCTGCTGGGAGATGCTCCTAGTTTGATTTCTAGAATTCTTTATATTATATTATAGCTGTAAGCTCTCGCTATTTCATATATTTCATGCACTTAAGTAGAGCCATTTTAAACTATGAAGAAAAATGTTACCATATGTTTGAGGAATAAGTGCAAACGAACTAATTTTGTGTGCTACTGAATCTTGTTTGTCCGTCACAACTAATGCTTCTGATACAGACATTACCCCAGTGTTTATATCCCCCTCTTTTAGCATATCCTCTTTATCTCGGTCAAACATTGAAAAACTGGCCAAAGCCCAGAGCTACTCCTGCCACAAAGAGGTCAAATAGATGACCCAATTCTTGCTCTATCTGGTTTCATCCCCTCTGTCAAAAACTGGGATGCAGGGGAAAACATGTCAGAGAGGGACTGAGAGAGAAAGAAAAACAATATAATTGTTTTACTTTCACTCCTTATATCTTCAAGTGACACCAGGGCCAAACATGTCAAAAAAGTTTTAAAAAAAAGTTAAAAAAAAAAAAAGTTAAAAAAAAAAAAAAAAGACAGAGATTTCCTAAATAAATAGAGTGTGGCTGATATAACCCAAAAAATTCAAGGAGAAAATGATTATGCATAACATCCAATATACTTAATGTGTAATAATTGGTGTCATTTGGTTGACATTCGTTCCTATTTTATATGTAAAAATTAATAACTTGTTTAATAGAAACTCTTGAACAATTCTTTTTTTTTTTTTTTTTTACATATTGTGCCTATGGTCATGAAAACATTGGGCTAAAAATAACGCATGACTCACTTCATCACCTTGTGACTTTAATAATGGCATATAGAGTTTGTGCCTGCAGCACACTGACGAAGCAGAGTATACGGGCAAAGCCATGAAGGGTGATGCATGCAACTCTTTTCATGCTCTTCACGGTGCAAAAAAAAAATGCATTGAAAGTGTAGGTGGGATAATAGGTTATAAATCTGATTTTGAACCACAAGAGAAATTTGAGGAAATAAACAACCAGACGGCATTAAGCCTGAGGGACTATCATGGTGCGTGCTTCAGACATATTTGAAAGGAGTCTAAACTGTTATCTGTCATGAGTTTCAAATGGTCCCCCAGACATTTATTTGGTGTGTGATTACCATAGCTGTCACTGTTACATCTCTATTAGTGGCGCCTCTCCATCTCAGTTAAAAATGACCAAAAAAAAAAAACAAAATGGCCAAAATCCAGAGCTAATCTTGTCAGGGAGATGTCTGAGAGATGACCCAGTTCCTTCCGTTTCTGGGTCCACTCCTTCTGTCAAAAGCTGGGATGCAGGGGCAAACAAGGAGCAGTGCCACTGCCTCACATTGTTTTGTGACGCCATAAATCTGATCACTCTGTGGAAACAGGTCACCAAATGAAGAACAAAAGCGAATTACCATCTCACTCTTTGATTTCATGACACCCCTACATGGCTGCCGGAGCTCTGATTCATCATGGATTAAGGCCAGTTTAATCCATATTTATGCGGGGACCACCAGAGTACTTGCAAACTACAGCTTAGAGCCTACGAGAGCCTATGATAACCCTTCTCCTGTGTAGATTTACTTGATGCACAGAGGACAGAGGCAACAATCACAACTGTCTTTTAGATTTACATCAAAGCGGTCACCTTCTGGTTATGTGACAGACTCTGCAGGCATTTGACCATCAGCTCAAGATAACTGGAACCAAATGACTTCAACCTGGAAGCACATATAGTTTTGAAGCTTGGAGTCTGCAGCCTGGTGGCGTTACCTGCTTCATGCCGCTGTGCCTTCTGTCAGATGAAGATGCATAACTCTAGGGAAAGACATTCAAGGCTAATGGAAATTAATAAAAGAAGAAACACGAGAGGAAGATTAATTCAAAATAGTAACTCTTATGAATTTCAATGCTATCCCCCATGAGGCTCCAACAAGTTTCTGCTTTCTTTCCATGTTTCTTTTTTTCCCCTGATTGTCTCTTTTCCTTCTTTTTTTTTTTTTTTTGAGAACACAGACCAAAGCTGAGTTGGTATCCTACATTGATGAGGTGGTTGGCATTTACGCTTACAAGACTAAATTTTAAACCATTAGTCTCTTCCTCTCTTTTTGTGTGTGTGTGTGTGTGTGTGTGTGTGTGTGTGTGTGTGTGTGTGTGTGTGTGTGAGAGAGAGAGAGATTTTTTTTCTGATTTCACCCCATCCTCAATATACCTCTCTCCATCATTCTCTTTCTCCTTTTGCCATTGTAATTTACCCCAAAAAACTCGTTGAGGCAGCAACTAATCTCTCTCTCTCTCTCTCTCTCTCTCTCTCTCTCTCTCTCTCTCTCTCTCTCTGGAGAGCAGTGTGTGAGAATTAGGTCTCTTAGCAGACGTGTTGTGGGTATTTTTGCTCCGACAGTTTGGGGCTACAGCAAGTACAGAAAGATAGTGGATAGGGTGGTAGGCATGTAGACTTTATGCATGCGTGTATGGAAGTGTGTGTATGTGTGTTAAAAAAAAAAAAAAAACAGAGAAAGAGAGGCAGAGGCAGAGGCAGAGGGAGAGAGAGAGAGAGAGAGAGAGAGAGAAAGAGAAAGAGAGAAAGAGAGAGAGAGAGGCTTTTGGCGAGGACACCATCTGGCCATGAGCTCAAAAACTCATCCAGCATGACTGCTCCAAGATAAACATGCATGGAAGGTGTGCGCGCACACACACACACACACACACATGTACGCACGCACGCATGCACGCACATGCATGCACACGCACACACACAAAACAGTCAGTGGTTATTGTCTCTGAGGTTGATGATCTGATTGGGGTCATTTCAAGTTGGTAAGATGTTCTACTGTCACCAGTAGAACATCTTATGAGTTCTTTATAGAAACGTAAAGGGAAGCGTTAAAGTGAGTTTTATGCAGATAGTCTGATATTGTTATGGTTTTGACATAGCTCCTTGATCCTTTAGTATAAGGCAAAGTGAAGAGGCACGATTTAAGGCACATTGGTAATTGGACTGATCTCTAATATATCAGCCCAGTATCCTTGGTTATTATGTCCATAATGGACCAATTACGATGAATGTCCCGTGGTTAGTGTGAGTGAATTAAGTAGTGTCCCCTTCTTGTCACAAAGTGGGAAATCAGAGTGTGGAGGTTCACACTCTAGTGAATTTAGCATATAGCTTGTCAAACCTCCATGCTGTCTGCTTCCTGTTGGCACAGGGCATAAAATAAGCTGCAGGAACTGCTTAGTGTAGATTTTCTTGTCCAGTGATAAGATGGAATGAAATGAATGATGGTTTTTGAAAATAGAATATATGTAATCTGCCAGAAATCATGTTCTTATGGATCAACAGTTGTCAGTCTGGTTACAGTTGGACTGGTTGTTTGGGGTTGGGTTTTGGAACATGCATCGTTTAAAATCTCAGTCATTAAAGTGGATCAACACACAAAATATACCTTTTGTGCACTGCTTTTTTCTGCAAGTTTAAAATTCCCAAATTCAGGCAGATCAGAAAATGAAATGCTGACTAAGCTTTTTTGGTACCAATGACTTATGTTGCCATGCAAAGGTAAAACATCACATGAAAAAAGGAGTTGAAGTACAAAAAACTCTGAGTTTCACTGAGTGATCTGCTTTGAATTTCCTTATGTAACTTGTCCTACTAAGGACTTGTCCTGATTTGAACTTTCTATGTGATCTGTGCAAAAGAACTACCTAAATAGGTTGTATGAGTGTGTGTGTGTGTGTGTGTGTGTGTGTGTGTGTGTGTGTGTGTGTGAGAGTGAGAGAGCTATAGAGGCAAAGACAGATGAAATGCAGCAACAAAGCCAGACAGGACAGACTGTGCCCCATTAAATTACTATATCTAATTCTCTAATTATGCAAGATGCTAACAAAATTCAGATCACCACCGCAGGTACTCTTCTGTTGGTCCTCCTCTTCTGCCCTGTAACAGTGACAGAAACTTCAGCAACAGTGACAATACTCAGCGTCGTTCATTCTTAAGAATAAAGTTCTTAAAACTCAGATTTTGACAAAACAGAATCTGTGCACAATCAAAAGCACACTTGTGCACATGTGCATGCTCACCCATTTGTGAAAAATAAATGCTTATTTCATTTTCTTCAATTCTATACTTGTATAATATTATATGCTTTAAATTAGAGTACTTTTTTCACATTTTTTTATAATTACTGTCATTATTTTACAAAGCATTAAAGTCATGTATGGCCATATCAAACGCTACATTAGGAGTTAAATTAACATCAGTTCTGTTAGTTGGGAACTATGCCATCCAATAGTCAGTGATTGATCATGCTATTTATAAGCCTAAAGTAGACCTATTTCTGCACCCAAGGCCGACTTGCACACTGGCATATTTACTGCTGTTTCAAGGTGTTGTGGATCGAGCCCTGAGGAGGAAAACGCATCTTCCAGAACCATGTGGATCTATTTGCAGAGAGTGACGAATACCTCTCGGGGCATTATAGGCTGCCAAGAGTTGTCCTCATGGAGCTTTGCAATAGCTTGAAGCCAGGGCTGCGGAGCCATACCAGACAGTCTAACCCTGTACCATCACACGTGCAGGCCCTCTCCACCTTGGCCACTGTGACATTTCAGTGGGAGATTTAGACAGAGCGGGCATATTGCAGGAATCCAAGAGCCGTGCTCTCCCATGAGTTGTGGATGGAATAAATCAACTGGCAAAACAATATATAAATTTCAGCTATACAACAAGCCCCAGCCAAGAGAGGGAGTCCATTCTATCGCTGGTCCACCCAACGCCATCAGAGCAATAGAGTGCATGTATATGAGCATTACGGCCCCCTATCCAAATCCATTTCCTTATCGCAACTACAATACTCCTGCATAAATACACCTAGACTCCTACATTTAGAAAACATTACTGTGTGTATGTGCCTCAAACAGGGAGCTGCTGGAGACTTATGTACTAAATTCCAGCAAATGGAAGCAAGTGGGCTCCTACTCTTATAATGACTTGTTTTATCAGGGAAATGAGGATATGCCCTCGCCACGTGGTTTGCGACACCACTCTTTCAGCACACTCATCCGCCACTGAGCGAACCACTGGTATCGTAAAAGGAACGCTAAATGTTTGGACACTGCAGATGGCAAGCTGCTTAGATATTGTGTTTTTCTTTTATATATCTAAATGTCACTGAGCCTGGAGACGATCTCAGCCAAATTCATAATTCATCAATCATAAATCATAATTTGGCTGAATTAATCTACAGGTCAGCATGGAGGTGCTGCTGCAAGGAGTAACAGGTTTTGCCTCAACGGGAGTTCTTGTGTAAATTGGTAATAAACCTCAAACCACTGTAATGACCTTTTTAGTTTCAATATTGCAATATTTGGTCTCATTAAAGCCTCCAACCTGAACAACTAGATAAATGTTTTTTTCTTTTTTTTTTTCTTTTCTCAACCCTCTGATATGACCCATATGAAATTGCGCATCTATGGCAGCAGGCGAACCGGACCTTGGCTGTTACAATAATAAATACAGAGACCGTACCATGAGCAACGTGCCTACCTTCATCACCATGGGCACTATAATAGCAGCCATAGCTTTATTTGGTTTAGGCACTGAAAACTACTCTTTCAAGAAAAGAAGCACTGTCATGTTTACAATAATAACAACGTGGTTGACTTTGTTGAACACTTATGGATAATAGAAACAACATACTTTCACTTAGGAATCGAACACCACCCTCTTTTGTCATGTTCCTGTGTTTTGTTAACCCGTCCATTCACCCCAACCTCCTCCTAATGTGGACTTTTGCTCTGTATATTACGTCACTGCGCTTCTCTCTGTGCTCCAGTCACATTTAAAATGGCCGCTAGATGTCGCCTAACAGCAAAAAGTTACTCTGGGTCATAACCTGCTGCACAAGTTTTTCAGTTTTCAATGACAATAGGATTCATCATTATAAGAACAGTTCGAACCACATGTCATGAATCTGATCTAGACTTTCTTTGAGTTTTCTCAAGAAAAAATTATAATATATAAAAACTATAGGAAGATATTGGTGAATGAGGCCCACTGTTCCTGGATTTTAAAAGGTCAATGTAAGTGTGTCAGGCCAAAATTGAGACACTCTGAGAATGCCCTGAGGATGTTGACAACTCCAATACTGACTTTCTGTGTCAAAACATCAGGTTTGTGTGTGCGAGTGTGTGAGAAAGAGAGCGAAAACTTGTCTGAATTTCATATTTGGATGCTCTTTTGTCCTGAACTTTATTCACATTGTTGGTCCAATCACTCAGACGTGACCACATTAAAGTGCTGCAACATACCCACAGACACAGACACACACACACAGACCCTGAGTTCATAAACTTGGGAAAAATTCACAGAAGCAAACCCCAGTGTGACATTTAACTTATTCTGTGGCCCAGTATATTTGCAGTGACTGATCCTGTGAGAATCTGCTTCTACAATAGAATCTTATAATACTTGGATTCATATTAAAAGGAGCACATTGGGCTTTAGCTTCATTTCTACTAAAAATTTCCTCTAGACATCAATGGGAAAATAAATTAAAAAAATCAGTGTTTCTAAAAATGAGAGCATTGTTCAAGTTGTTCTGTTTTCCAAGTCAAAGTTTTCCCCAGCCACTGATGCTTAAAGCCAGGGCCCTGCTCGATTCTCACTCTGGAAACACTGAATTTTCCAGGCCCTGAACTACAAAGAAAACTTTCAAAGTGAATGCAGCCACATCTATATATTCACACAATACACTTTATAGCTTTTTCTATAGCTTCTCATGGCTGTCAGTTAACATTATACATTCCCATTAATTAAACTGGAATCCACAATGCAGTGACTGTAATATAAAAAAAAAAGACAGAATGAAGAGGATACTCGAATTAGATAGTTTGTCAGTTTCCTTTGTAATGTTGCTGCTGTGATTAAAACCGTGTGCCTCATTAAATAATGATTTCATTCTTCCTTAAAAAAAAATAACAGGTTGATTTTGGACAGATCTGCCACAAGAAATGAGATACCAAGATGAGAGATGAGATGAGATATCAAACTAATAAAATCATTTCCGGTTGGTGTTCCTCCACTGATAGAATGTGATTAGAGTACTACATATTTCAATTCAAACAAGAACGGTAGAAGATATACTTAATTCACAGAATCGACTTTGGTTCTGATCATAGTGCATGTGATCATCCATTCATGTCAGTCTGTTGTCTGTGCGGAATATAAGACCACTATGACCAAGTCAAACCCTTATATCCACATAAAGGAACTCTGTCAGACAGCCAGTCGCTTTGACAGGCACACATAGGCAGGAAAGTACGTCACCACAGAGACAGACAGACATGAAAGCAGGCAGCAAGTCAGCCAACTAGGCAGGCCATCAAGTAGAGAGACTGGCAGGCAGACGGTGCGGTCGGCAGGCGGCCAGTCAGGGATGTAAGTGGGCAGCAAGAAAGGTAGACCAGCATTCAGACATATTGACTCCTGGGAAGTCAGGCAGACTGACAGGTGGGGAGACAGACAGATAGACAGACAGATAGACAGGGAATTATTTGACTCTGACTTCTTGTGTGCTCAACAAAGGACTTAGGCAGGTGGCATGGAGTATGGCACTGAAAGCCCTGATGACAAGCAGAAAAGGGGTAATGAGAAGTTTCAAAAGGTGACAGCTAAAGAAAGGGGGAAAAGTTTTCCACGGAGACCAAACTTTTTTTTTTTTTTTTTTTACCCTTTAATTTTTTTTGCATTGGCTATAGGCTATAGCCTTACATTTTACATAAAATTGTTAAGTTTCATGAGCAAGTTAAGCTGAAAAAAAAATGCAACTATTCTTGTAATTTATATGGTAAAAGATCAGGCCTTTTAATTAAAGTGATGTTCCCCTCTCCTGGCCATTTCTCTTCAAGTATTGTCAAGTCATAATTGCTACAGCCGCTAAAGGTCGGCGAACAATAAAACGTAACTGTGGGTCGTAATGAGCCGCTTGCACAGACGGCCTATGGGCTCGTTTCTAACAGGAGGACTGCCTTCAGTTATTCTGCACATTAACCTCTCCACGGGAATGTGTGGCACAATCAAATCAAAATAAGAAACATCCACGTCCTTACGGTGAATCCAGTAGTTGCACCTTTTACTGTTGTTTATATGATTGACTGACACGCCCACCCCCAAGTGCAAATGGCCAGCATCTTCTGCATCTTTTCAGCTCAGGGTGCAGCTGTGGTTGTGCAGTATTGACAGCCATTTCCTCCCCTGTTGGTCGCCCTGCTATTTGCTATCCACGATGACAGAGTTGTCACTGATGTCCTTTCATCATGCTGAGATGACCTTAAAATGTCACTGATGACTGAGTTGGCTTTAATGCCTGTTGCCATGTCTGGGCATGTCAGTTAAACATTTTTATTTTGCTTTTCTTGGTACTTTCATCCCTCTCTCTCTTATCAGTATTACAATCAAGAGATAAATCTCAACATCTCGCCGAAGAACGGGGGATAGGAGGAGAGTTTTCTATCTTTTGTGCTTAGCTCCTTTAGCGTTATCCCGTTTTCATTCCTCTAAATCCATTTGTTTTAGGTTCATCTTGTTCTGATTGAATGTGCCGTTTCCAGGTGTTGTTTCCTTCAAGTCCTTCAATCGAAACAAAAAGAAATAGATCATTTGTTCAGTAATTGCCTCCTAAAGGTTCAAGTTTTCAGTCTTGTCCAAAATAAGCCATAAGCTTTTTCTGATCTTCTGTTGCCAGCGTTTTGAGACAACAAAAAACAGTTACAGTTAATAAAAGATGGTGGTTAAAAGCAACTGTTGATTCTTGGTATAACATAAGATGCATGTTTTTTTTTATTGCCATAATCATTCAATGAGTTCTTCAAAACTCCTTGCAGCTTGATCTACTTATGTTATACCAATATTTTTTTTGTGTCACTCACTCCAAATTTTTTTTTTTTTTTTTTTTTTAGAGGGCTTTTATTTTGATCTCCGAGTGATGAGCTTTGGTTTACTATTGCCATCGTTGTGACAAACTCCAGCCAATGCATGTCCTGTGAGTTGAATGAAGGGTTTGTCGTGGCCTCATGTCAGTCTGCCTGACATTAGCTGACAAGCTGAAGGGCTGAATGATGGCTTTTCATAAAGAAGAATGGCAGTTTTACAGACCACCAGCTGCTCCTAAACACTCTTCTCCAACCACTCATCCTCTGCTTATGTGCAGCATGTGCTAAGGTTGTGCATTTTTGCATGCTACTACTCTATAAATTGATGTGTAATTACGATTTTAGGAATTATTACAGAGTTACTGTAGGGGATGGATCTGGGACACATGCGGTGTCACTGATTCTGCTCTGAGATAAATTCAAAATATTAATAGAAAGGTCTCCAGACCCCCATAAAACAACATGTAGGACGGCAACAAGAGGACAGATTCATTTATTTCCTATATCCAGATGATGAGAGCCTCCCCTGAGTTCATCATTTAGGCTAGCCTATTTTCATCCATCACGACACCATAAAGTGGAAAATCGCAGCAGGTGTTGCAATTGGGATGAAGGTTTACCTGTCTAACACTACGACAGGAACATTTTAGAAATAATCCTTAACGTTAGAGGAGTCCGCCTGTGGGGTGAGGGGACCACCAGCGGCCTTGAGCTGCTCCCTTGGGTCCCCTCCAGAAAGATTTATTTCCCTTAAGTAACCACAGAGAGACCACATTAAAACACCCTTATGCCACCAAATACCTTGTATAAATCTATGTAAACAGTCTCATAATGTCAGAGTTTAGTTAACCGTCATTGGTTTTAGTTGCTCCCTCATGTTCAACTGGTGAAGGAATTCGGGAGGAATGTGAAAAAAGCCTTAGGCTATTAGACAACAGCTCCTTTCCACTCTGCACATTTTAAGCACCCTCTCTGCAAAGTTGCGCTGACTGTAAGAGGAGTATCCCAGCAGCCTGGTGTCACAGCTTTATTGCTAATGATGACTCAAAGTGGCAGCATTTCAGGTTATGTGTTATAATCAGAGAGATTTCAACTTTCCACTGCAATCAGCAACCTCCCTCCCTCTCTCTCCCTCCCTCTCTCCCTCCTTGCAGAGCTGCATGAACTGGAAATCGTGGTGGTGCCTCGGTTGCTTGTGAGCTCGTGCTGCTCACTACACGGGCTTGTGTTGCCCGCTGGAGGCGAGGCGGGGGAAGGCACGCAAACGGAAGGGAGAGATGAGAGAGAAGCGCTCCGTATTTCCCTGTACTGTATTCCCCCCCCCCCCCGCTCGCTGTAGATAGTCGCGGCCACCCTCTTCGTCTCCACAGCGGGTAGAGGGGTAGAGAGAGAGAGAGAGAGAGAGAGAGAGAGAGAGGGTGAGAGGAGGTATCGGCAGGGTAAGAGGGGTGCGAGAGGGAGGAGGAGGAAAAGGGGGGGGGCAACTCCACATCCTACCCAGTAAATTACCCACAGTAAAAAGGATTGAGTATCATTGCGATTATTATTACATAAATCTTAATCATAATAATAATTAAAAAAAAAACGAAGATCAGCTGGAGAGGGAGAGAGACCGTCCCTTGCGTCCTGACCGTCATCCACAGGTCTGAAGTCTCACCCACTCGGCTCGGCGCGCTCCCGCGCTGACTCATTTATTTCTTTATTTCCCCTCGATGCGCGCCCCCTCTGCGAAAGCCGGAGCGCTCCTCACTCTCTCCTCTCCTCACTTCGTTTCCTCTCCTCCTCTCGACAGCATCCAGAACTATAGCGCAACCGTCCCCATCACTCTTTTTTCCCCCCTCCCCTCCTCCTCTTTCTCTCACCGCCAGATCTCTCGCGCGCTCTCTCTCTCTCTCTCTCTCCTCTGCGTCTCTCACCCCATCGCCCCTCTTCGCCTCACCCCCACTCCAATCTCCCCGGCTCAGTCCCTCACTCCTCTGACGCACGGCGGAGAAACGGACCCGAAGAAAGACAGAAAGAAAGAAAGAAAGAAGGGAAGAGGGGGGGGGGGAGAAAGAAAAGAAAACCTGCAGCTGACCCAACCGCCGATATGATCCACAGACTCTTGCTATTGCTGCGCCGGCCGGAGACGCGGTCCTGAAGCCGAGAGGAGAGCACTCTCACCCGGCTGCACTGCTGTTGAGCGCTCGCCCGGGAGGCGGCGGCGGCGGAGGAGGAGGAGGAGGAGGAGGAGGAG
>CM076657.1:16719264-16750701 GCA_038496675.1 Rachycentron canadum
CCCCTATTTCTCGTTCTCTCCCTCACAGCCCGGCTTCGGACGGTGAGCGGGACGCACCGGGCAACAACAGGACACGCCGCAGGAGGATATGTGAAGTTGGAATCCCACTAAACTAAGTACGTATATAAACCCCCCCTCCACCTCCCACCCCCCAACCACCACCACCCTCCCCTCCGATATGATACACCCCAAGGGAATATAATATGGCACCAATTATTTTTTTAATTGATTTAAATGTCCATATTACTTTTTTCTCTTTGTTTTGTTTTGTTTTTTTGTTTGTTTGACATCGCATCTGAGCTTTCTGATCTCCAACATTGAAGCGGAATCAATAAACCCTGGAGGATTTTACGCACGGAGAGGGAAATGAAAACATTGAATTTTTGCAGCGAGGAAATCGTGTTTAAGGATCCCTCCCCCCCCCCCCCCCCCCCCGGTGCGATTTTCCTGCCACGTCTTTTTTTGGGGGGTGGGGGAGTTACAATACATGGTTGTTGTTGTTTTTTTTTTTGTTTTTTTTTGCCCGTCACTTGGCTTTTTTTTTTTATTTCAGCACCATGGACAGTGACCCCGCTCCGGCGTATCTCTGGATATCCAGCTCCCAGTTTGAACGGGCAGCGCTCTGCGTGTGCGTGCGTCCGTGTGTGTGAGAGAGAGAGAAAGAGAGAGAGATTAGCCACAACCTACCGAAAAGATAGTCAGAGGGTATGTGCACGCGTGCTTGTGCATGTGCACGTGTCTTGACTTTTACCCACTTAACACCGTGGAGATACTAAACGGAGTCTTCAGGCAGCCCATCTTTCTCCATTTGTGTCACTGTTGTTTTGGTTTTTTTGTTAAATTTTACAGGCCTTTATTATAGTAATCAACATTGCTAATCTTTTTTTGTAATTCGCTCTTTCTTAATTTTTTATTATTATTATTTTTTTTTTTTTTCTCATAAGTGATCTTCGCCCACTTCGCTCTTCACTTGCGCCGTTGCTCGTCTAACCCTTAAATGGCACCGATGAACTGATGGAGCCAGCATAAGTTGTACTATTTTTTTGTTGTTGTTGTTGTTGATGTTAGTTTTTTTGAGGAGAGGAGACGGGAGGGGGGTAATTACAGGTTAAATCAACACCTTATTCTCTGGCTTTTATCTGTGAGGATTTAACCCAACGCCGAAGGTAAATAACCCAGGCTCTGCCGTACTCTTGCATATCAGATTCGGTGGAGCTACTGGATCGTTTTCCCTTTTTCCTCCTTATTTTTGACAATCTTCAAACTGCTCAGCTCTATCCTTGCATTCTCTGCAGCCATAATTTTACTGTTTATATAACATTTGCCGATTTGTTTAATCAGATTATCATGAATCATAGATGAGAATATATAAATATGCTGAGATGCAATTTAAGGAGATGGGTGTTCAGCAAGTCCCTTAACGGTCCTCGTCTTGTCCCACTAATGGTCACTGAGCTGACACCTATTCCGTGCCCGTCCTCTTACTGCCTTAGACCATCATGCACCCACTCTAATTTCCACCGCGCATTTCTGCACTCTCATTTACTGAAAGAGGGATTGAGGTCCCTGTTATGTAATAAATACAGCAGAGGGACTGTGTCTCCTTACCAGTAACCTCACCAACCTGCTGTCTCCTCCGTTTATTCACAGTAATAAGCATCTCTGGGGTGATTTATAGCGACCATACCAGCATTACTGGTGAATAATAAATGACATTTCCCCCTATATAGTGATGGAACATGTCTGAGTGTAGAGATTTGTTTGTGTTGCTGGGTATCATTACCCATCGACTCGTGCTGGGCTTATTTTTTGTTTGAAATACTCAGCAGAACAGCAAGATCTAAAGTAGTCTCCAATGTAATTCTATTATTAATTGGTATTCATTTCAAAGCCATCTTCCATCCTACTGAAACTAATGCACCCTTCCTCTCTCTCTCCTCTCTGCCTGCTTCTCTCACCTCCAACTTCGCTTTGTGAGGGTGTGTGTGTACCTGTGCGTGTGTGTGTGTAATCACTACCCCATTCCCTCCCTCCTTTCCATTCTCTCTCTCTGTTCTCTGTTGCAGTGCTGTGAAGTGGCTCTGTCCCTGGAGCCGAGACTTCATCCCCTTGGTGTCAGCGAGGATGCTGTGGGTTACCTTGCTGAGCACCATAGCCTTAGGATGGACCACCCCGATCCCACTACTAGAGGACTCCGAAGAGATCGACGAGCCCTGCTTCGAGCCCTGCTACTGCGAAGTCAAAGAGGGCATCTTCCATGTCCACTGTGACAGTAAAGGATTTACAAATGTCAGCCAGATCTCGCAGATATGGAGCCGGCCCTTCAAGCTCAACCTGCAGAGAAACTCCATGAGGAAGCTCTACTTTAACAGCTTCCTCCATCTCAACAATGCCATATCCATTAATCTGGGTAATAACGCCTTGCAAGATATCCACGCTGGAGCGTTTAATGGTTTAGGAATACTCAAACGACTGTTCCTACATGAAAATAAACTAGAAGTTTTCCGGAATGACACTTTTCTGGGGTTGGAGAGTTTAGAGTATCTCCAGGCAGACTACAATGTAATCAAAAGGATTGAAAGTGGTGCATTCAGACACCTTCACAAATTGCGAGTGCTGATACTGAATGACAATCTGATCCCCGTGCTCCCAAATTATCTTTTTCGGTCTGTGTCACTCACACATTTGGACCTGAGAGGAAACAGACTAAAGACATTGCCGTATAAGGGCACACTGGAGTATGTTGGGAGGAGCTTAATGGAAATTCAGCTGGAGGAGAACCCCTGGAACTGTGTGTGTGAGATTGTCCAGTTAAAAACATGGCTGGAGAGAATCCCTTACACAGCTTTGGTTGGTGAGATCACATGTGAGTACCCATTCCACTTACATGGGAAAGACTTAAGGGAAATCAAACGCAGTGAGCTCTGTCCGCTACTCTCCGATGCTGAGATTGAGGCCAAGCTGGAAATTCCCCGGGTCCCATTTAGCAATGAGAACACATGGCCTACTAAACCTTCCTCCATGCTCTCTTCCTTTCACAACACAGCATCTTCTGTGGAATACAAGGAAAGAGTTGTCAAGCCTACCAAACGACCTCGACCCACAAAGAACCCCCCAACGCCTCGTAGCATCTATCCAGGCATCAACCAACCCCCTGTTGCTGGCTACCAAACAAGGCCTCCTATCCCCATAATTTGTCCAGCTGGATGTATTTGCAACCTCCACATTAATGACCTGGGGCTAACAGTGAATTGTAAAGAGAAAGGCTTTCACAACATGTCAGAGCTCCTGCCAAGGCCCCTCAATGCCAAGAAGCTGTATCTCAGTGGGAACCTAATACAGAAGATCTACCGGTCCGATTTCTGGAATTTCTCAAGTTTGGATTTACTGCATTTAGGGAATAATCGGATATCTTACGTCCAAGAGGGCGCCTTTATTAACCTGCCAAACTTAAAAAGTTTATATCTGAATGGGAATGACATTGAGAGGCTCACACCTGGGATGTTCCGGGGACTTCAGATGTTAAGTTATCTTTACTTTGAGTATAATGTCATCCGTGAGATACAACCCAACTCCTTCTCCCTGATGCCAAATCTGCAGCTGGTTTTCCTCAATGACAATCTGTTACGGTCCCTCCCAACTGGCGCATTTGCTGGCACCAACCTTGCACGCCTCAACCTCCGCAACAACTACTTCTTTTCCCTGCCTGTGCGTGGTGTCCTGGAGCATCTGACCTCCATTGTCCAGATTGATCTCCATCAGAACCCCTGGGACTGCTCCTGTGATATCATTCCCCTAAAACAATGGCTGGAAAAGCTCTCCTCTGTCATCGTGGTTGGAGATGTCATCTGCAAGACACCAGAGTTTGCTTTCGGGAAGGACCTGCGTTCACTGGAGGTTGAAGTCATCTGTCCTGAGCTGAAGTATTCTTCAGGTCCTTCACCAGCACTGCCTGGTAGGGATGACCTCACCACAGGTAGCTCTGACATGGGGGAGGCAAATGGGAGAGGAGCCGTCCCTCTATCTGTCCTCATCCTCAGCCTTCTTATCCTCTTCATCGCCGCTGTGTTTGTGGCTGCTGGGCTTTTTGCTTTTGTTCTCCGTCGCAGGAAGAAGCTGCCGTTCCGGAAACGTTCTGAGGTAGATCTGACAGGGATCCAGATGCAGTGCAGAATTTTTGAGGACCCACCAAGGCAGAGTAGTGCCGGTAACACTGGCACACCAGAGAAACCCACACCCAGTATGCACACACACACTCACACAAGTCACACACATGCCCACGGTCACGTTTATGATTACATCCCCCACCCTGTGACTCAGATGTGTAACAACCCCATCTATAAGCCTAGAGAGGGGGAGATAGCAGAGGAAGACAGGGCACAGTTTTCAGAGAAGAAAGACAATGGCAGCAGTAGCAACAGTAACTACAGAACCTTGTTGGAGAAAGAGAGAGAGTGGACCCTGGCCGTCTCCAACTCTCAACTCAACACCATCGTCACAGTCAACCACACAACGGCTGACATGGCAGGATTTCATGAGAATGGAGGGCTCTGCCCTACAGTGATTGACAGTCAGAGGCCCACGCCGACAGTGGGCTTTGTAGACTGCTTGTATGGGACAGTACCCAAACTAAAGGACATGCATGTGGCGCATGCGCACCCACCAGGCATGCAGTACCCTGATTTGCAGCAGGATGCACGGCTGAAAGAGACATTGCTTTTCACGACGGGGAAAGGCTGCTACCCTGACCCGTCCCAAAGCGATTACCTCGAGTTAAGGGCCAAACTTCAAACCAAGCCGGATTACCTCGAAGTCTTGGAAAAATCTTACCGGTTTTAACATCTGTAGCCCACGGAGAAAAAAAAACCAACAACAAAAAAAACAAAACACAAAGTCAACACATTCACTCTGCCACCCTAAAAACAAAATCACCCAAAATCAATAGTGAAAAATAAACTTGAAAAACAGCATGATATAAAATAAAATATTATATTACAGTTACGTTTCCCCCCCAAATCACTTTGGAGGAGAGGCCATTCTCAGATATTTCAATGAAGTGCCTTTTTTTCAGAGTAGCCAGCAAAGTCAACAGCCGTTATTTTTATAATATATAAATATCTCTATATGCCCAAGAGAGAGCAAAAGAGGAACGAGAGGGGCACCGGGGAATAAAACATACAAAGCATCCTAAAATACAGCTGTCACTAATACCCCTTTTTATGGAGTTACCATGACGTGCAAGATAAACGGGAGCTGGACGTCTCCCTGACTTGATGGTTTTCTTTCCATCTCTTTCACCCCTGACTAGGATGTACAAACACCCGGAGGCCGTGCACATAAAGTTTGCAGGAAATGATCGAAAGAGAGAGAGGAAAAAAAAAAAAAAGATACATATATTAAAATGAACTGCAGTTTGCTGCATGCACTCGCTTCAGTGCAGGAAGCGAGGGGAATTACTCAGAACTATCACATCACATTATGAACAGAGATACTGCAACGCATTTACAGTTCAGTGTTCTATTTAATTTTTATATCTTATTAATATGGTTATTACTATTAATGAGGACTTCTGTCTATATCAGGGTGCTTCTCGTAAAAGGACGCGCCGACGCACGGATGGTAAAACATTTGTGAATATTATTATTAAGACAATACTCAAGGTTTTCTGGATATTTCCACGCACTTTGTTAAGACCCCCCTCCCTCCCTTTCCCTTCCCTTCCATTGCTTCTGGATTCCCCATTGTCACCCACTAACGGCTTTGTAGGAGGCACTTTTAATGTTTTCTCTCTCACAAAGATTTGAAGAAAAATGTGCATATATTTATTCTGTAATTTCAGTGAAGAATTTAATTGTAAAGGTAATGTTAAATCAATGTATAGTGATTATGCGTCTGGTATAGCCTTCTTAATAAAAACAAAGTCTTCAATCAAATGATGAAAGGGTTGATGCCACGGGAACCTGTGTGTGGAGCGCTACTGACAGGCTGTGCATTTGGTGTCTTGTTAAAATGGCATGTTGAAGATGTGGCCAACCATCATGCGATACTGCTCCTGGAGATGTAAGAATAGCTACAGAACCAATAGAGTGCTAGACAGAAATGTAGTGGAGGGCAATAACATTGAGATTTAGTTCAGCTCCTCATTATTTTCAGATTAGCACCAAATCAAATAATAGAGAAAGGAACGATGAGAGGGCGAACAGAAAGTTATTTTTCTGTTTTTTTTTTTTTTCTTCTATCTATTGGTAGTTTGTCCTATGATCTTCAGCTGCTGGGTGTCATAGCATGTAATTTGTATATGCCACTACATTATTGGTGTCATCTTATGGTAAAAGACAGAAAACGCAATGCCAGAGCAAGTCAAGTGAATGCTGCTGGCTTTGAAGTGGATGATAAGAGAGGATATACCAAATCAGTGAGGCACGCTGTGATTTTCATTATCTAAACGGGTACTGCTGATTTAGGCTAATAAACAGTAATTGAGAGGGTGAGTGAAAACGTGATTGGAAGTAGCTCTTTGCAGTTGCGCATCTAATTTCAGATTCCCTCCAAGGCAGCAGTGTGGGTTCACTCCACTGGGGGGCGATAGAAAGGAGCTCAGATTCATTAGGCATTTTTAGCAGACTAGATGCATTTATAATGTAATGCACAAATTGTTTATGCTAAGGAGTAATTAATTATTTTCAAAATATCTATATTTAAACCTACAGCTGGTATGAGATCATTTTATCTGTTCTGTCCTTATTTCAACCAATTATCTTGAAAACGGCAGAATAAAGCAGGTAATTGTAGCTGTGTCAGCAAAATTAAAGTTTTTTTTTTAATTTTTATTTTTGAAGAGAACAATCTCAAAAGATGAGTGCTTTTACATATTGGTATTTCTCATTTTTGCTCAGGATTGTTGATTACTGACTTTGTGCAATGAAAATTCCCAGTGGTAACTTAATCCTCCACAGCAACCATCATTTGCTAATCTTTTTGCTGTGCTATTTTTCATATTTCCCTACCCTGGCCCGATTCTGTTTTTGGACCAAATAGAACAAATAGAAAAAAATTATTTTCTTTTTTCTCTTCTTTAATTTGGGGAAAATACAATGCGATCTTGATGTCTAGAAATTTGTAATTATCTATGGAAAGGAAGGTGCAATTGTTTTGTTTGAAAATGGGCATGATATGCAATCTGTTTTGATTTTAATAAGTTTACTAGGAGTGGTGATCCTCTGTTGAAATTGGGTGTTATCGTTTCTCATGCGTGTCAACGTACACCAAGTGAAAGATATGTAGCAAACCACATACTTCCCTGTTAAATGGGAAGGCCCTTACTAGTGTTAGAACAGTCACCTCCGGTATAGATCATCAATGATCCGGTCTATAAGCTTATTATACTGAACATATTACCTTGTGTTGTGGTCATTGTTTTTTTGACAGTTATTTTTGCTCAAATGATTGGAGTTCACCTTCATATAAAGCCTTTGTAAGCATGGTAGCATTACGTCAAGGCTCTTTGTTTTCTACTCACAGAAAGTTTCACACTGCTGTACCCCCATGTTCTGCTGCCCCACCTCATTTCTCTGCTTTTTTTTCTTAACTTTCTAACATACAGACATGTACACACACACACACACACACACACACATATAAAGCCTTCCTCTAGTCAAGGGGTTAGACTATATGGTCAGCATTTTCAGTGTGCACTCAGTTTGATTAAAAACATAATGCATTACTTTGTTAACCCCAACCCCCACCATCACCCCTAAATCCCCAAATGGATAAATAAATAAAGTTTTGGGATCATTGATGATTTTGCTATAGTCCCATATCTTGGCAACCTTTTATCCTCTACCCCGCGTCACACACACATGGTAATATTTCACAAATGAGTGCTGGGCTTTGTCCCACTATACCCTGCTGAGTGGTTTTATCCCAATAAATCCTCTTGTTATCCTGCACTAATATCTCCAAGTGATTTCATACTTTGGTGAAATGTTAGATACAGGCAACTGAAGAGATTGAAGGTTGGCTAAATGTTTCGTTTTTGTATGAATATGTAAACATGCACCGCATGTTTGAATCTGTCTCTGTTGTGCCAGTGATATTTGAATTTCACAGTGGCGTTAACCTTTCCTTCCACATCTCTCTTGAGGTTTGTACGCTGGCAAGACTTCAGCACGGTAAATGCAGCGCGCGTCTTTCTTTCTGTCCTTGGCTTTCTCTGTCTCTGTCCATCCAAGGTTGTTTTTGATTTTTTGTTTCCCTATCTCACTCTATTGTCTTCTGTCACTATGTCTGTTTTTGTGGCCTAATGCTGAGTTTGCATCGTGACATACTGTGTTTCTCTAATCTTCCACTGGGCTTTAGCTGGTCTTACAGATTCCCTTATGCATAGGTCAGTTCTGCTGCCAAAGTCTTGTCACAAAATTTCCAAACACAAGTATTTGAAAGAACAGTTCCTTATAGATATTGCGCGTCTTTGCACTTATGAAGGTTTCATATTTTTCCATTTTTAATCCTGCAGGCTGTCCTCTAACTTCAACGGCAACAAAATGTCGACCATGCCTTTACTACCATATACTACTATACACAGCATAAACAGCTGTGTAATGCACCACCCAGATCTTATTAATGTACATCCTGTGCTGGATTGATGAAGGTAGATGGATTGAGCACTGACAAGAGTTCAACCAACAATAACTTTCTATGCTGTGAATGTTCTGCGAGGGTTTCCCATGGAGTTGATTTTACTCTCTTTGTAGTTGAGTTTAATTGTGAATGCTTTGCACACTTTCCTTCAGGCTTTTATCTAAAACTCTTATTAGAACATAGTGCAGAATATAATGCAGCAACCCATGCTTATTAACACACACATAATGACAGATAATTCTATATCAATCAGCTGATTTAAACCCTAACCATGACATAGCTGTTTCAAATTAGCTCCTTTAGGAGATATGAGATACCATAAGCCTATTAGAAAAGCTTCTATAGGCTCTTACATCAACTCAGGATTCACTCTAGCTATTTGCTGTCAATAACTATGAGTGGGTATTTTTTTGTGTTGAGTGGAGGTGGTAACATGCATCTTTAGGTGGTCTCCGGGACATGGTTTCATGTGTGATACATTTTCCTCCTCTGGCCTTTCTGCTCAGTATATGTTCAGGCCTCCACTTATTGCTTGGTTGGTGTTTGCCTGTGACAGGAGGTCGCCATCAGATGTCAGTGACCCTATGTGTGTCTATCTGTGAGTGTGCGTGTGTTTGCATTGGAGACATACGGATACATTTGTGGTGTCTAGGACACTTGCTGTGCCTTTCTGTGCTACTGCTGCTATTTGTTTGTTGATGGGTATTTGAGAGTCTTAATTAGCCCAGACATGATGTGGAATGGCGACAGAGATAGAATAGCAAGAGGAGTAAAAAATTGATAGGAGGGAGAGCACAGACAAGTGGCTTAGGGAAGGGTGAGAGAACATGGAGTCGTCAGTAGAGGATTGTGAAGGACGTGCCACTTAGAAATAGTCTGGATTCTTTTTTGCTCTTTTGTCCCTGAAAGAAGCTGTAATTGTCCAATTAACCAAACGGAGAGTCCAAAGCAGAGAGAGCATGTTATTGAGTGACTGGGAGAGGGTTGTGGCCACCTACATTTTGCACTATGTGTGCCTGCGTGTGTGTGTATGTGTAGTATGCATTCTCCATTTGCAGGAAACAGGGAATTATCTCCAGTTTGCTGAAAAAGCCAATCTGTCTCTGGCCACGGTGCTGAAGTTGCAGTATACCGCAGGTGCTGCATACAAAGAGGCATGTTCTACTTTTTGTGCATCCACGTGTGTTTGTGTGTGGTGGGAGACGCGGTGAAGGCTCTCTCGCCTGTGTGTGTATTTGTCTGGGAGGCTATTTGGGTTTTCTGCGATTATGCTGATGGCTCAACTAACTTCTGGTTTTCTTTGTGGAGTCATAAAGTGCTGTGTATAAGTGAGTGCAAAGAGTCTGGGCATGGCTGAACAGAAAGCAGTGGAGGATGTAAAAGGAGAGGATAGGTTTTCTGCTATATATTGCATGCACTACATTTACGACTGGTGCTTTGCTGCATACTGCACCAGTCTGATGGACAGAGTCGACAGGAATCATCAGCAGAGCACCGACTGGCATTTGATGAATTTGTCACACATCAACCTATGTTATAAACATTTCTAAGGTACTTTTCTGTCGTATTTCATACGACAGAAAAGTACCTTGTACCTTAAGTTAAAGAAAGAACAGAGAACACAATTTCCTTAGTCCTGAAATCATGAAACAAACCCAGTTAACACATCACTCAGCTGTGCTGCAGTGCAGGAGCTCAACTGACCCACTATGTTGAAAGAGGGAGAGAGTGTGTGTGTGTGTGTATGAGTGAGAGAGAGAGAGAGAGAAAAAAAGAGAGAGGCAAAGAGGGAGAGAAAAAAGGGGTGCAGAAACAGCAAGAGTGAGACTCTTGTGAGATTGTGCGAAAGAGACGGGGTGATTCTCAACCCCTCTGCTACTTCTGCTGCTGTCTGCGCTGCATCGCTCTGCATTCATATTGTTTGCCTTGTGAATTCTGGGTCCCCTGAGAATGTGGCCCTCTCTCTTGTCTGAAAATACTGCAAGTTTGGGAAAAGTTGCAGTCATTTGTGCTGCTCAGCAGTGTGCTACAGTCTTAGCTTCTGTGCACAAGAAAGATTAGCAATCTGTGTCGTTATCACTCATTTCTGGGAAAGGGAGGGGAGAACGGGAGGAATAATTTCATAAAATAAAATATGGAGCACAGTGTCCCTGGCTGGTGTTCTGAGTATCCTGTCTCTGTCTTTGTTCCACAGTGTGGGGCTTACTTTGTGCTTTAAAATGGCCTGTAGTGTATTTCCTGGGCACTCTTCTCCTTCATTTCTGCATACAATGAGCTTGGCAAATAAATTTTTCATATAACCATTACAAATGAGGTAACATTTGCACAAAGTCAATCATCTGCATCCTCCCCAGGTTCCTAGTTTCATATTCATCTCTTCCCGCTGTTGCACTTTTGTTTTGACCCTTTTTTTTTTTTTTAAAGCTCTTCCTCTCCTGATGCTTGTCTTTTCCATCCATGCATCTCTTTTTTTGTACAGGAACAAACCAGCCAAATGTTGACCTGCTGACCTTGGCGTTGTGCTCGACCAAGTGATATTCCAGTGACACTAGTTTGGTTCAGTCATGTGTCCTGTGCTTTGCTTTAGCTGACATGGTACAACTGCTTTTGCAACTACCCTCCAGGGATGTGTCTTTCTGTGTGTGTCCATTTGTTTGTGAGCGTCAGCCAGGTGCATTGCTTTTTTTAGAGAGCGCTGCATCACATCCACAAGTGACCCAAGAGAATGGGTCAAACTGGTTGAAATAAGAGTCTGATAGCTGAGGAGAGAGAGAATAAGCCAACTTTCAGTATTTTGTTTTGTTTTCTGTTGTTAAATGGCTATTTAAAGATTCTATTTAATTTAATTAATTCTATTTAAAGATCTAAAACTGGCCTGTATTCCTTGATTTTATTTAGAGAAAATTAAATCCATATAAAGGAAACTAGTATCCCTTTTGTGTGTGCGTGTAGCGGTTTGACATTCAGCTGCTCTCCTCAGATCATGAATGGTTTAGTGGGCCAAGGCCACCTGCTGGTAGCTGGTATAGCTGATATGCCTCTTTGTTTAAAGTGTATAATCCTTCTTAGGTAAAAGCAGCAGCCTTCAGGGGGTTTCAGTTCTTTTGCAGAGTAAGGAATGTTTGGTATTCAGAGGTTTGGTGAAAGCAAAATCTAGCAGCTGATTTGAAAATAAATTGAAAAAAAAAAAAAAAAAGCATGTGTAAAATACATGCCAAGAAAACCAGCCCACTGATTAGTGTAATGCAGACTGCACACTACAGATTTGAGTGACATTTGAATTGTGAATGAAGAGGAAAAGAAATAAGAGGGAAGCAGAGGTGATGAGTGAAGATGGGACCATGAGGAGAAAAAAAGAGGGGAAGTCATGATGAAAGAAGAGGGCCGGGTCTCTCTCATTCTGCTATTTGTTCGTGCAGACTGGTTGATCTTTGCGCTGCACTCATTGGCTGCTCAGACGGCTTGTGTGTTTGTGGATGGAACATCCCACACTAATGCGTCAAAAATGTACCACAGACTAAAGCAAAGTACATTTGCATGTGAAATTAATTATTCATATTTTTAGCGGTGTCAGCATGGTGCAAAGCTGAATTTATAAGGTCAAGTGAGGTGTAATGTCACATCGTACCTTGAGCTATATAAATACTCCTACAAACGGTTATGTATATGAATAAAATATGTGGATATTTGCTTGCTCTCTCTCACACACACACACACACACACACACACACACTTCTCCTCTACAGGAGAAACAACAGAATTTGTAGAATGAGTAGAGCAGAGCTGACTTACACCTTTTTTGTAGAATTAATTTGTGTTTCTAACAGTGCACATCACCTCTGCTCACTGGTGTGTGTGTGTGTGTGTGTGTGTGTGTGTGTGTGTGTGTGTGTGTGTGTGTGTTTGCGTGTATGCGCATTGCTGGCTCTGCCTGTTCGATCAGCTCACTGACTTCTATTAGCCCCAGGCTACGGTAATAGCACGAAGAGTGGGCAAGTGGAGCAGGAGGAATCAACTTTGGAGAAAGAGGGAGGGAAGAGTGATTTAGGACATATGGCAAAAGACAGGACCAGTCATTAGCGCTTAAAGGCCCGACCATCTATTTCCTTTTTTGGTTCAGATCAATTTCAGATACAGGTTTCAGATTCAGGTTGAGTCATAGATCAAAAATTGGGATTTTGTGTGTTGCTTAGCTGTTCAGTCAAAAAAGGATTTTTTTTTCTTGTTGTAGTGATACGATTAATATAAACAAGCCTTTAAAAACATCAGAGAATATATCAATGTAGATTTACTGTAGTTGTTGCCTGTAGTTATAGATTGTGTTTTCAAGGTGGTTAACTACAGGGCTTTGTTTTATTTTGTAGCCACCAGACAAGACTTCAGCTAGCACATTAAAACAAAAGCACAATGTCTGTGTGTATGTGTGTGTCTCCTTGTGTGTGGGCAGTTGCTGCCTTTCGGCCTACCAAGACAGACCACTGGCGTGTTTTCGCCCGCTGACCTGATGTTAACCAAACATTTCTGCTTGGTTAGCGTGCGTAATGATGCAGAATATGTCTCTGCATATACTCTGTGTGTGTATGGCTGTTACTGTGTGTCTGCGTGTGCATGTAGTGTGTGTGTAATGATGTGGATCTGTTGTTGTGCTAGTGAGATTGCTCTGTAACTACTACTACTACAGCGGAGAGGGAGAGATTTGTGGAGATTTTTTTTTGCCTAATGAGCAGGAATCACTTGCGTTGTTAGCGTTAGCTCGACAACACAGGAGTTAGCTTAATTAAGGCCTGACTGCTTTTAGAGGATCAGCACTCACCCACACAGCAGCAGCAGTAAATCTGAGACCACAACAGACGAAAGGAGAGTGAGAAGTTCCTTTTTATAATGATTTTTCTGCTCGTGTTACATTGTGAAACTCTGCCGAACTCCCGGCCTCCTAGAGCTCACAAGGTCAATGCACGGTTTCACAACACTGCTGACATGAGAGAGTGAGGAGGAGACGGTAAAAACATTCATACTTTGACTTTCTTTCGACAGATAGAAAGGTGATTCGATTCTATAGGTGATGAGCGTTTTGACAGTGAGATATTAGAGTTTACTTCTTTGAGGAATTCCTCAAGTAATGGAGGCGACCATCTTCAATAGGTTGCATGGCTGATGGTCAACTGAGTGTTGTCAAAATACGATTTGTGTCCGCACGGACTGTACCACAAGATATGATAATGCACTGAAAACATCATCAATCTTCATCAACCTTTGTGGTAATGGTCTCGGTGGTGGACTTGGATGCCAGGCAGTAGACACCTAAAGAGAAGTTCAGTAAAATAGATCCTCTGGAACAATTCGATGTGCATCAGTTAACATTAGCTCCGTTTCTCATTCCTATCCTACTGCCCATGCCAGGCATTTGGCCGTGGTTTTCAATGTGCATGATTTATCTCCTTCATGCTCCACTCCCCAAAGCCCAAAAACAACAGATAAGACCATGAGTGTCGCCACATAATCCGTGATACCATGCAAAGCACATGTCCTTAGAACACAGGCAGAAGGGAAAAACAAAACTGTAGCTGTGCTAATTTTGCTAAGGGAAAGGTTATTATCATGTTTGGAATTTGCAGAGCTCTGCCTGCAGGTGTGAACGTAGGAGGAGCATGTGTTTCTTCTCGTCACACTGAAGCGATTGTATAATTTCTGTGGTGGTGTAAAACCAGTCTCACCAACGGGGGGAAAATTGACGTTAAGCGCTTGTTTTTGTTATTTAAAGGCTCCGCTGATGTCTGTTGGTCTACTAGCTGCTGCTGTGTGTGCTTGTGTGCGTGTTTCTGTGAACAATGTCTAGAGAGTATGTGGGTTGTGGAGAGAATCCATAATGCAGCCCTATAATTCAGGCAGAATGCTGATTCACGGTCACAGGCAGGAAGAAAGCAGTGCGTTTGCTTTAGCACACTGCATGGGTGTAGGGGTGCTGCTTGTGCAAATCAGCCCATGTGTGCTACATATATGCTCTGCTTGCAAGCACATAATGTATATTTCAAGATATATTCCATGAGTGTGTGTTCTTGTGTTTCCCTGCAGGTCGATCTGAGTGTGTGTGTGTGTGTGTGTGTGTGAAAGCAGGCATGCATTCAAGGTGTCTGTCCACACATACGAGCGTGCGTGCGTGTGTTGTCAGGTGGAGGGGGCAGCCCCAGACAGATCTCAGCTGTGTACGAGTGAAGCTGAGAACCCTTAGGGAAACACAACTAGACAGAGAAGAACAGAGACCCCTGCAGAGTGTGTGTGTGTGTGTGAAAAACCAAGAGAGGGAAAGCTGGAGAGAGAAGGGGAGAGAGAGAGAGAGAGAGTTGGATAGTGAGATAGAAAAACTAAGAGGGAATAAAGCTCCCCACTTCCCCGTAAGCTGCTGTCACTCTTCTCTCCACTATCTCCTCTTCCACCCTGGTCTCTCTCTTTTTTTTTTCTTCTTCTCCTCTCCTTCTCTCCATCTTGCCTAAAGAGGAAAGGGCAGAATGCGATAAGAAACTAGGGGCAGAAGAGGGAAGAATGAGAACGAGATGGAGAGGCGAGGAGAAGAGGGGATGGGAGATAAACAGTGTAGACGCTGTAGACAAGTGAAATTATGGACAACGGACTTAAGAGGACAGGTTGAGAGGAGGGAGAGCGAGGTAACGGGGCGGGAACTATTTTTAAGTGTCTGATGTATGAGCATGCTTAACTGCTTGGACTGACAAATTTTCTAGGCTCCATGAATAATTTGGTTCGGAGAATGACTGAGCACTGAGGAGAGGAGCAGGGCAGGTGATGGACAGGCGGGTGAGGAGGATCAACTGTAAAATGTAAAGCTGTAATACTGTACTTCCTATCGGAGCAGACTCAGGCAGTGATTTGAACTGGCACTCAAGGGAAATGGAGAGTCATTTATCATAGTTCTCATTGGTCATTACACCAAATTATTGAGTTAAAAAAAAAATATCAGAAGATTTGCACAGAAAGATTGCTGCCTCATTTCATTGGAGGATTTGGCATTTTTGCTAGCATCAGTTTTCTAAGTGTGGAAGGAAATAAGGACAAATAGTTGTGGAAATGGGGAGGAGGAGGAGTGGTAACAGATGGAGCCTCTTTCAGTTCCTCCAGCAGCAAAAAAGAAAAAAGAAAAAAAAAAAAAAAGGAAAAGAAAGAAGTAGCCCCACCTTTCCCTCAGCCGGTCCATTGTTTTGTTGTATCTCAGAAGCGGCACAGAAGGTGGTGCCCCGCTTTCTGACCCGAGTCTCTCCCTCGCTTCCTTCTTTCTCTCCTTCGACTCACATCCCTATGCCTCCCTACATCTCTCGGAGCAGCAGTAGCAGCAGCAACTGCAGCAGCTGATGGATCGTTCAGGTTGGCGGGGTTGACAGGCAGGTTGATGTAAGAGACAGAGAGACGGAAAAGACGCGGCGTGCACGTGCAGCGCGGGTGTGCATATGGGAGCGAAAGAAAGAGCGGAGCGGCTACCCTCTTCCTCCCCTTCACCCTCTCTCATTATTCCTCTCCTTCCTCCCCACCCTCTGCCTTCGCACTTCTTAAATCATCCTCTGATACTTTGACCCCATCTATCCCCATTCTCCTGTTCCTTTTCCTCTTTTTGTATCATCTCATGGTTTTACAGAGGGAGTAGCAGTAGCCTAGAGGCCAAAGAGGTAGGCTTGCGATCTGGCAGAGAAAACACAGCTGACAAACAAGAATGAGGAACACTGCATTTACCATTTGCAGATAGGTAATATTTAAATAAATGCATCCACTTTCCTTCCAAAATATCTCATGGTTCGTCTACCTGAGAGTTATATCGTCAATGTAATCGCCCACCCTCCACATTTACAGTATGCAGTGCCCTTTGTCCTACGATAACCTCTCCATTTCTAATCGAATACCTCTGTACATTCATTTAAATGTTAGTAAGCAGATAACATTATGGTGCCTTACTTTAAAGGATTGCATTCCACCTTTAATTTAATCCTAAAGCTTCTTACTTTACACAATTAACCCTTCGACACATGCATGAGATGCAAGTGCAGCGGGCTCAGCAGCGCGCATTTTTACATGCGATACCAAGGGGCTTTTGCGATAAAGCATTTACGCTGCAGTGAGTCAAACTCAGAGCAGAAAATTATTGATTACCTCAAGGGGTACTTAAATCACTGTTTTTGCGCCTGAGAGATAAAACAGGCCTTCTACTTCACAGCTTGGCCCTTGACATCCACAGTGAAGCTCCTCCATTCAGATCGCCCTCTCATACCCGAGCCCGTGCTATCACACGAGAGCGAAACCATCCAGTGTTGCGTGTTTACAGATTGCTCATTTTTTCTGCGTTTTTGGACTCTTAGCTGGATGAATAAGTGCTCAAGCGTGCATGAGTAAACACAGCCAGGGTCTCTAAGAGGTTGGAAAGGATTGACACTGAGGTGGTGGTCATGAGCTGCAGGCTATCCGTGGCAGGAACTGATAAATACAAAAAAAAGATGCTGAAGTGGAATGGGAGAGAAAGAGAGGGGAGTGAAAAAAAAAAGTATCTATTTTGTATGTGGAAGTTTAGCATTTATGGAAAGAGAAATGTAATACGACAGAGCTGCAGGCAGTCTTCATAGTTCATAAGTCTCTCAATCAGTTCATTGGGCTTTATTCTCATTATTACACTGTATTTCCACTATATATACACACACACACACACACACACTTGTTTTTTTTTATTCTGTGTGCCTGGGCATCAAACCCACATACCTTGGTGATTGGATGTAGCTGTTTCAGCAACGACCCGATCTTGGCAGCGTGTCTGTGTGCGTGTGTGTGAGACTTCAGCTTTTACTTGTCAGTATGACGGTACACATTTCAGCAAGCTAAATGCGTTCCTTTGTTGTTAGAGGAAGTTTGAAATTGGCTCATTTTAATTCTGAGAGAAAGGTAAACACCGACGTTGCAGATGGCAACGTTCATATTCCAGTATTATTATCTTGCGAGCATCAAATTCTTATTCAACGCGGCTCCCTTTGTTTTACATCACTGCTTTTATTCACCCTCTCTCACTTTCATGTCTGGCCTCACCCATTCATGTTCTGTCAAATAAATGAAAATTTTAAAAAGATGCTGTCTTCGCTTTGTGAGTAATTCAAAAGGTGCAGCAGTGACAGCGTTGTTATTTTATTTTGAAGGATTTGATCTAGTAAATTTTATTTTATGTTTTGACAGCTGGCTCAACTAAAGAAACAGAAAAGTCATTGTGTGAAAGAGAAAGATGAAAAAGCTGTGAGCGCGTGCGTGTGTGGCTGTGTATGTGCTCATGTTGTGGGTCTAAGATTAGATTGGTCTCGTGAGGCCTGACTGAACCACTCCCCTGGATTGAACTAGACATCAGTAAAGCCTGACATGGCAAAGGGCTGCTGCTGAGCTCGCACTGCTTTATTTATCACTCCAAAGTGAGTGTGTGTGCGCGTGTGTTCACATATTTAGGCCTCTCGCAAGCGTTTAAGCATGTGTCTGGTTGTGAGAGTATACGTCAGAGAATCAGATGTGGGTGGTAGGGGGGGACAGTTTGTGTGAATATGCGTGTGTCCACACACGTGTGTGAGCGTTTGGACTGCACTCTGGACTTGGTCCAAGTTCTGTGTTCTCTCCTTTCTCTTTTTATACATGATATTTATACCACAAGGACAGTGATGAAGTCAGGAACAGAATTCCGATGAAGTGTGTGTTTATTTGCCTGCGCGAGCGTGTGTGCGTGTGTGTGTGTGTCTACGTATTTATAACACAAGGACAGTGATGCGGAGAGGAGCTGCATACTGATTAAGTGAAGTCGAAGAGAGGGCCTCTGTGTTGGCAGGCAGAGCCACACAGCAACAACAAGTCATTCACCTAATTTAGGACACACACACACACACACACACACACACACGCACACACAGAGAAAGAGTGAGAGTGAGAGAGAGAGAGAGAGAGAGATGTTTCACTACAAAATCTTTGGACACAGAAACGACAAGATGTTTTGAAAAGAAAAAAAAAACATTTTTGTCTTCAGCTGCAGTAGTTGCACTTTATTCAGTTTGACTTTCACTGAAGACTAATAGGTTTTTCTAATTATCATTACACTCATATAGAGATAGAGATATGCCATAACTCTTCATGGTCTCTGAATCAGCAGAAAGGTCATTAGAGATGGAGAGAGGAAGGAGGAGAAAAGAGTCAACTGAAGGGAAGATAATGGATAGAGGGAGCAGAGAGAGAGAATGAGAGGGAGTATGGGAAAGATCAATACAGTCTGTGCTGTACTTTGAGAGCTGAGAATCTGCATATCATGGAACAGGGTGAGGGAGGAGTGTAGGTGTAGAAAAACAGAAAAGTACACGTAGAAAGTTTTCACGTTTTCCTTTCCTTGTGCTCAGAAGGGAGAGGCGGAGTGTGAGATAGGAGGGCCGGTGAGAGGAGAAGGGGTGATGACAAAGATGAGGAGTCGCTTTAAGTCTATGAAAGGGAGAAGCGTGCAACAGGGGCATTTGTGAACGAAAGATAATGGAAGATACAGCGAAAGGATCTGGCGAAGCCAGAATGAGAGTCGCACTGCAGGAGGAGTGAGAGTGACAGACCGAAGGGGGATTTGCAGTCTTTCTCAAAGATAAGCACACTGTTTTCCTTCTATCCTGCTAACCCTCACAGTCACAGTGGCACCGTGCGCAAGTGTGCGTGCATGCACACGCGGGGGAAAAAAAAAAAAAAAAAGCGCACGCACACAAATAACCAACACTATTCTATTGCGTCGAGCTCTTGGCACCTGACAAAAGTTAACCCGCTCAGAGTTGCCATGGCAACGAGGAGATTCGTTGTTGCTACCCATACAGCCTGACTCCCAGCCTGGTGAGGGAGAGAGAAGAGACTGGAGGAGAGGAGGTGGTGGTGGAGGGAGTGGTGGGGGGGCAAAACAGCAAATTAAACTTTAAATGAAGATGTTGATTTGATTAGAAATCTGAGCAAATTACAATTTCATGGTACAAAAATTCCATATTTATTTGTTAAGTGGTTTTTAATTAATGTTTGACCAGCATGTTGTTATTTTACAACATCAAGTAAAGTGAAGGCTACAGTGTCTTTATTAGCTATTATCATTATCATTGTTATTATTTTTCCCAGAAGCATTTATTATTCATTGGACTTTGCTATGACTGGTAATAGATAATAGCACCTGCACTGCTGTTTTTCATTATGACCCACTCTCACCAAAAATGGACGTGAAGAGCGAATATGTTGCTTGTGTTTCTGGTTCAATGCACTTTGATGCAGTTTTTGCATTTTGCTCAAATATTAATAAAATGTATATTAATTTAAATTACTAGACATGGGGGCACCCCGGTTGCTCACCAGAAAGACCACATACCAGACCGACCACAGTGCCGCAGGTTCGAATCTATTCGGTTGCCCTTTCCTGCTGTCTCTCTCACTGTAGCAACCTAAATAGAGACAAGAAATGCCCGAAAATTATTAGACATGCACAAATAATCTCACTTATCCTTGATTTCAGAGAGAGAATAGGGTTAGTTTCTTGTCACTATAGTTTGCATGATAATATATATACTGTATAACAATAATAATATATATTCTGTATTCATGTTCGAATAAAATAGGAAAACATTTGCTAAATAGGCCTGAGTAACAACAGCCAAGGCAGATTTGACAATGAACCTAAAGCATCAAGGTCATATTCCTGTTTTTCCACAGATGAGTACACGGAAGAGACTGATTTAACACATGCAACTCCTATAAAAACAAAGGGAGTCAGAAAGATCATGTCTCAGTAACTTGTCAAGAGAGCTTCAGCTTGTTTCTTGTTTTTATCTTTTCTTCTTTGAGTTTGCTTGACAGGCAGAGACGATGAGTGAGTGATTGTCAAAATCCAAAAAAAGATCACTCGCGCACACAGAAAAAGTGTCACATGCATATATCTCCACATTAGAGAACTGCATGCTACTACCACTACTACAAGTGATGATTGTCTCTGGCTTTATGTGTAACACAACATATTTGGCCATGTAGGTCACCACGGGAAGATATTCTTGCACCTATTTCCAGGCAGCCTGATGGACAGGATCAGCTGGAGAGAACAATCCTTCCACTTTGGTGATGTAGCATGAAACAAAAGCCCTGTCCACTTGCCCTCCATCAGTTATGCCAACAAAAGTCTTTTTACCTTCACTGAAAAATCTCTGTCTCTCAAACCTCCACAACAAGAAGATTATTGTGGTGCTAATTAGTGCTGCTCATAGACATCTTTCTCATTGACTGTAAAGGATGGCATGTTTCAGGAGGTGGGGGCTGTTAAGAGGAAGAAAAAGTGAATATACCCATAATGCAATAATTATCTATGAATGACTGCGAGTTTTGTTTGTGCAGTCTTTATGTTTTAATAGCATTACTGTTTTGCTGTCGTTAGCACGTTCAATTTAAGATAATTAGCTGTCAGATTATATAAGCTTTTAAATCTCCTTTGCAATCGGAGATAAAGTCTGTGTGTGTGGGGGGGGGACACATCACACATACACACAGAGCACCCCCCCCACCCAGCACACAGATATGAAATAATAAAATATATTGATACTCCACAGACCGTGAGCAGCTTAGCAGTAAAAGTAAATTTGAAACTTCAACAGATGAAAGGAGAGCGTGAAGTTTCTTTTCTCTCCCCCCCCCCTTCCATGGAGTTTATCAGGAGACAAGGTCAACTTGTTTCACACCGGGGAGGACAGGAGACAGAGAAGAAGAAGAAGAAGAAGAAGAAAAATGAAAAACAAATAAAATTAAAAAAAACAAAACATCTGTACTTTTTTTTGGACAGATAGTGGTAACTAGTGAGCTTTGCACCCAGCACGAATAACAACATGAACACACAAACACACACAAACATACGAACAAGCAGTGGTTAATCATCATACCATATCTCGAGCAGGGTGCACTTAAAGCAGCTATCAAGGCTCAACACCGACAGTTGTTAGCATACTCGTTATTTTATGAGTGTGCGTGCATGCACCCACGTGAGTGTCTGTGAGTGGGAGTATATTCCTGTCAAAACACGGAGATAGTAACAACAGTGATGGAAGACATTTCCCTTAGGAATGACACAGCAGAAGTGTGTGTGTGTGTGTGTGTCCTCTTCATTCACTATGCTGCTTCTCCCCCATAGGGGGGTAACATCTGTGCCATGCTTATGGGGAAAACTGCATAATGGGAACACTTGCATAGGCCACCTGCATATTATGGCTTGTGCAGCCATTGGTAATATAACAACTACAGACACACAGAACAACTGCAACACTGCAGGATAATTGCTTGATGACTTTGTCTCCTATTGAATGACTGTACCAACATGGACGGTTCATCGTATTGTTACCGTTTCCTAAACTTGGTTTCTGTGAGGCAGATGGTGAAAATAATTATTTTTTCCTCCACTAAACTTAATCCCGTGGCAGCAGTTTGACTATGCCAGGAAGGGGTTATCCCTTTGCCATCCTAAAGCCATAATACAACATAGTGTGTCTAAAAGCCGATGCAGTGAAAGACCCAACACACTTTAATGTTGATCAAATGCCAATAAAAGCACAAATTAACACCCCTAATCACACCATTTATTATTTTAAACATTCTGTTATATAGAGTAGACCCTATTTTAGATTTTACATTCAATTAGAGTTTTCAAAGTGAGCAGTGCACTATATTTCATTGGACCCGTTGGGCCTTTGCCACAGTGGATCAAGCCAGCTGAGTTTGCACTGACCAAAAGTACATAAGTTTTTTTCCTCTCTCTCTCCATGGTTGACTTCAGCCTGTTGGAGGCATCACTTCAGCAACAGTGGAATTACTGCATCATGTGAGAAAAAAAAAAAAAAAAGAAACTCGTACAGCAGGTACTGCAACATCAGCAGAGGCCATTTGTGTAAACTGCATGAATGCTGGATTTACTTTCAGCTGCTGCTCATTCTGGGTTCTGCTGCAATGTGTGTGTGTGTGTGAGAGAGAGATACTCAGTTGTTTAACATAAAGTGACATATTTACCACTCTTGAAAAGACAGGCTTCATCATTGAATGACACTAAGGGATAAATGTGCAACTCGCAGAATATCGACTTCACTAAATCAAGATATTTGCTTCTTGAAGAGTAATGCAGAGATAAGATGATCATTTCTGCAGTGATGATGAGGTAGTAAGCAATCAAGCATTAAAAAATAATAATTAGAAAAAAGGGGAAATTGTGCTTTGAAAGGTTTCTGCTGGATTTTACTTGCACACTCTTTTAGCTGCCTTGCGAACGTGCCACTACCAGGCTTTCATTTTCACGTACAAAAGCCCGGGACACCAGGTTAATTAGTGGTGGTGCCATCTTGAGTGTTGTGTAGCGTGTTTGCATGAACTGTAATTATATCCCCCAACTAAGCTACCAACAAAACATAGATGCTTGTTAAGAAGGCGGACCTATATTTAAAAAGGAAACAATTTGCTAAACTGCAGATTCCTTCAAAGAGACTCTTTATTACTGGGATGGCATTCGATGTCGGCTAAATGTACTGAGCCACAAGGGTGCTCGCTGAAAACACAAAGACATTTTGTTTTGCTAAGCCAATGCATTCATAGTAAATAGGAGACACGAGGTGGGTACAAAGACCACATTGGACTCACAGACCCCTGTTGTTACCTGGTACCTGGAATCAGTAACTCCCAACATTGCTACAAAGTCTCTGAGCAATGGCACCTGCTCATGTGACAGTTTTCAATACAGTAACCGGTAAAAACTGGGAGTTGTTCGTTATTTCTTAAGGTGCAGGACTCCACAGATGAACTTACATTGGTCAAGTGGGACCCTCCTGTGAAGAGGTGAATCGACAAAGGTAGTGCTGGACAAGAGCTGAGCACCACAGACCCTATCAGGTAACAGGGTTCGGATTTGTGTGCGCATAGTGATAACTTTTGCCATTCAAAGTCTGCCAGTTATATCAGTATAGGAATGTGAAAGATGGCACACGTACAGCAACTTTCTACATAGTTTACACCGTGTCTGCTTTCAACGTACAACATGTATGATCAATCAAAAAGCGACGAAAGAATCTAGTTAAAAATCACATGGAAAACGTTGACCATATTATATACGGGCACAGAAATCAGCACTTTGAGGGACTAGACTAAATCATAGCTCCTAGCCAAACGGTACCTCTGTGGGAGTTCACTCTGGCCAAATCAACCTTTAATTTCAGTTACCGCTGAAACAACTTGACAGTATTCATTTGAGGAAAAGTATTAAATGATTCATGCACACTCATTTAACAGTTCAAGGGCAAGAATTACTAATTTGTGCATAAAAATTATGACAAAATGTGCACTGATACTTGGCAGACAAGCAAGGGCAGCCAAATGGTGATTAGTTGATCATAATACGGTGAGAGGTAGAGAGACACATAGTCATAGAGCCAATGCCAGATAAAAAGCTGTATCAACACATTTATTACATTAAGCCCATGATAATGTTTTATTGTGCACTGCTGCGAAATGATGAAAGTAATAAAACAATTAAAAAGACCCATGACAGTACATTTGCTCCGACTCTAAACGCTACCAGAAGAGAAACATTTTAGAAATTGAAAAGGTGAAGATGTCAAAATAAAGTAAATTAAAACTTATTGTTAAAAATCTTGGCCCGGTCATTGGGTAGACAATCCAGACACCGGTTCTCTGGGATGCTGGAAAAAGGTCCCGCGTCATACCCTCATGCACATGAACACACACGCATGAACACATATATAAACTTGGTTGGTTGGCAGCCCTCAATGTGGAGTGGCTAGTTTTAAAGTGACTGGATCGATACAGGGGAGTGAATTGCCAATTTCAGTTTGTTCTATTGAAATCGGCTGGCGCTGCATTCTAGAGGGAGAGCACCTGAAATTGGCAGTGGCAGAGTGGAATTGGATTTGTAAGGAGAGAAAGACTGAGGAGTGAGCAGAACGACAAGGGGGGGAGAAAAAAAACAAAAAAAACAAAACACCTATGTCTCCATGCATATAGAGACGCAAAGTCCAAGCTGTTTTCATGTCACTGGTACGTGCATGCTTTCTTAGCCAAATCATGGAGTTATGCAAACCATCGTGCTCTCTGTCTCCCACCATCTCACCAACACGCACCCACTCACTCACTCGCACACACTCACCCAGAGCTCATCTTTGCGTCTTCGATTGTATAGTCCATGGCAATCAAGCTCTGTGTTGGAAGAAGAGATGATTGCTTCTCTAGTGAATAGCTCATTCGGTTGATCCTCTCCGTTCTGTTTATTGGGTCGACATGGATGGAAGCCATCACCAACCTGCAGACTCTTGGCATAGATGGACGTTCAGCCATTTAAAAAAAAAAAAAAAAAAAAAAGAAAAACTGTACACAATTTTAACCCTAGGTTTACAGTTCTTTCTGGGCTGACAGGCTAAAGCAATAGACAAGCGCAAGGGATGGTGAGTTTGAAGAATTACAGCCAGTGGCCCTAGACCACAGAGGATATCAGCTCTTTCCAAATGCTTCAACGTGGTGTTCAGACACTGGAAGATTAATACCACTCTGGTGTCTGTACATACGGTAAATATGGAGCCGGTGTGCAAGTTGGCTTTTGTTAACATTAAGATTTGAAACAGTTAATTTGGTTCTGGTTCTGTCCAATGGTTAAAAAAAATAAATAAAATTCATGACACAGTTCACTAATGATTGCAAAAAAGACTGTTCTGCGTGGCAATGACCTGGACTATTTCTGGTCCCCTCTTGCGAGGCTTAACTAACTAAACAGTTACTTGCTCTAGGTACATATTAACTGTACAGCAGATCATCCCAGAGGCTACGTAGCTTCATACAGATGTCACACACAGAAATGGGTGCTGAGGCACAAGAGTCCAAGTACATGATGTGCACGTGGTTAAGCATGAAGGTTCACTCACATTCAACGCACATTTAATGACTTCAGTTTACAAAGATAACTTTGATCAAATCATAAATCATTTCTGCTACATCCCCCAAATCAACTAAATGCTATCTGGTGTGTGCATGTGTGTCAATGACTAAAAAGTGGTGATGTTGTCCCAGTGGAATAAAGATTATTATTGCCAAGTCACATTTTACATACAATAAAAATACACACTAATCTGTCGGAAAATTATAACCCCGCACGCACACACACACATACATTCATAAAAGTATCAAATAAAAAAACATTAGCCGGATTGATCACAACAAGCTGATATGGGGATGTTAGGCTGCAGTTGCTTCCTCATGCTGTATGATTATCCAACATTTTATGGCTGAGACTTTAAGAACACAGTCGCACACACTTGGGCAGTAAAGGAGTGGTGAGCCCCCATCACCACGGTACATTGTGTGGATTAAAAGGTGTTATCTCACTTGAACTTAGAGCACCTTGCCTTGAACAACAGAGAGAGCCATGGTAAGACTGCAGCTGCCGCCTGTCTAGCTGTTCAACCCAAAAACTAATTATCTTTAATTTATGACAGATATACTGTACAGTAAGTAAACATACTCTGTTAAATAGATTACAGCATTTGTTGATGGTTGTGTATGATTTACAACATAATGCTGGATGACAGATTATTGCTGTGATACTGCGGGAGTCATTTTTAATAACTACAACGTCAACATATGACAACAATGAATACATAAATACCATTGCATTAAAACTCCTTGTTATAGATAGACTCACATGAAATGGAGGCTTACTGCTATCATTTTGTTTATTCACAGCTTTTTGTAGCTTGCAGATGTTTGAATTACACAGTTCTATCCACATTGCTGTGGACAGACTGTGACCAAGTTTGTTAATGATAATGTTGGTTTTGTGCAGCTCTTTGCCAGTAGAGTAAATAATCTACTGTAAATTGCAAGGTGGCCCCAGGAAACAGATGCCAATGGAGGGCTATGAATACTATTTCAGAGACAGAGATGCACACTGCGCTGATCTGATTTGCACTTTTTAATGTTAGTCTTAAATATAATTACAGGTGACAAACTGCCTCCTGGGCTGACATTACCTTTTAAGAATATGTATCAAAGTAACCAGTGAACTAAAAGTAATAAGTCAAACTAAACAGCTAATATTTTAAACTGCCTGCACCCATGTGAACCACAACGTAAACGCATAAAGTATTGCTGTTTGTTATACGTGTTTGTGTGGTGTATGTTGGGAGAAGTAAAATGATACGGTGTCATGAGAGGTAGCTATTTTTAGGCAGTGCAAGCTAAACGGAAGAAGAGAGGGGCTAAAGGGTTAGTACTGTGTGTCTCTGTTATATTGCATGTTTGCAGGCCTTTTTAAGAGTGTTTTTCTATGATGTGCAGCTGATTGCAAACACACATGGGGGCATGCACAGGTTTGGCTCTGTCTCTCTCTCGCTCTGCCCTCACTTGCTCTTCACAGCACATTAAACACAATGGCTATAAGCCCCTCATTCACCCAAATAGACACAACCCCCCCACCCTGCATACACACACACACACACAAACACACACACACACACACACACACACACACACACACACATTCACCTTGTTTTCGTCTCCAAGAGTACATTGGAGTGAAGCCTAATTGCTTGAGTGATATGATGGGTGCCTTTGCAAAGACTACATCTGGCTTGTCAAACCATTCTGTCAACTCCCCGTTTCTCTTTCCGAAGTTTTCTTCACTTCCTCCTTCTCCCGTGTTTACTCAGGTCAGCGCCATCTCTTAACTTCCGAAAGCTTTCACAGAGTCCAAGGTTGTTGCAAGGAAAATGTACGCGTGTGTCAGAACTGCGTTTCCTCCGTTTTAAATGTTTCGTGCATGTGTGTGTGTGTGTGTCCTGCCAATGGGCCTCATTAAGCGGGGAAGGTTTTGAGACCCTTCGAGACCTTGCCTTTAGTAAACTTCCTGTCATTAATGGGTGTTAATGATGTTGGCCTTTGTAATCACTGTGCATATCCACGTACACGTGCGCTTGTTTGTGTTTGTTAGATGAGGAAAAGGGGGTTCTCGGGTTTGGAGGTGGCCCTGATCATCATGTTCATTCTGATGTCTGTGGTGGCCGTCGCGCTCATCATTTTGCACATCACTGGAGATGGTAGGTGAACACAAGAAAACAGCTGATGAAGTGCACTTTTTGGAGAGAAAAAAAAAAAAAAAAAAAAAATCAGTACACAAAATCATTTAATAAGTCTCTTTAATAAGCCAAGGCAAAAAAAAAAAAAACCACTTGAATTTCAGCATTTATAAGTGCAGTTGGGTAACCTTGAATATTGTTTAAACATAAGTTTAGCAACCATTAAACAGAAAAATGGCTTTGATAAATTAAATTAAAAAAAAAAAAACTACTACTACTACAACAGAAAGCCTTCGACAGAACAGTATCAACATGTATTCATTACATGAGACTGTGGAAAAGAGTGTCAGGGTGCCATCATGTGATCACTTGCTCTAACTTCCAAGTGAATAGCTCTGGTGTAGAAGCTAGCTGCTACCTATGTCACGTTTCCTGCTTTCACACAACTAAAATACAGAGATCTGATGTCTAAGCGTGGTGGCTTTGGCTTTGAAAGCACCTTTTAATAAACTAAATACAACCAATTTTAGTGAGGAGTAAGTCAAGAGAAACATAATAAATAACATTTTCCAAATAAGACGGACTGATCCCATCTAAAAGCATCTGTAGCCACGGCTTGTTCTCTCTGGAACTGGGTCTGATGCAGAAACTGGCTTTTTCTCAGAGAAAAAACTCATTAAAAGATACTAACACTAACGCCACATATTGTTACATACTGTTGATGATTAGCAGGCAACTAACACATTTTCAGCCATAGTTCAAGAAAACAGGCACTGTGTTATTTTGAATATGGCAAAATGTCTAATGATACAGTAATTGGTTAGTCTGTTTTTAAACCCAACAAGGGTTATGGATCTTAAAACCGATAAATAGTCCAAATACTGAGTAATTAAATTGCAGGATTTTCACTTTGGATATATATTTTATTGCTGAAGTAAAGTGAACATTTTATCTTTCAGCAGAACCAACCGTATTTGTCCCTCAGTGTCCCAAAATTCCCTTGGCCGAAAGAGTAGACTGTTTCCCCGATGCTGGAGCCTCCAAGGTATGAGTGACTATCAATTTTTTTGAGAAAAAAAAAAAAAAACACCTTTCTTTCAAAGTCCTTGAACAGAACAAGTGTTCAGAAGTGGCTCAAAATTTTAAAAAGTTTTTTAGTATGATGCAATGACAATATGGGCAATGTGAATGATGAAAATACCAACCATCCCACTTCAACAGCAAACATGCGAAAAACGTGGATGTTGCTGGGGGCCACTGGATGAGCGAAATGTTCCCTGGTGTTTCTTCCCAACCAACCATGGATACACGGTGAAATCGGTAGAGCAGCCGAATCCTTCCGGTAAATCCCCATTTCTCCTCTCTCCACCCTGCTTCCACACTCATGTGCTCACTGACTGGTGAAAATATTTGGCTTTCTATTTAGTTTATTTCCTGATTCCAACTGCTCCACATTCCTTCGTTCTGTCTGTCTGTCTGTCTGCTTTTAACATCATTTTTCCTTTTTCACTTGCTTTGCCTAAGGCATAGTTTTCTGTGAAATATGACATTGATGGCATATCAGAAAACATGATTGACTTTGCAGAATGCAGGCTTTTCCATTTTCTGCTTGATTTCACTGCCTTATGTGAACTCAAGTTAGGGTGTAAAAGCAACAAAAAACACTGGACATTTTATATAAGGTGTGAACCATAACATTTGTATTGTTGGGGAAAGATATATATAGAGAGAGCTTGTTTTCTTTGACAAAGGTGGTTGAATTGAAAAATGGCAAATGCTTAGACTGAGTGGAACATTATCATTCCTCTTAGCCTGCCTGAGATAGGCTTCATGTTATTCAATGGGGACTTTAACCAATACATAAAAATGAAAGCACTCCTTCTTATACAAGTTAAACTGTCTTCAAATATTTTTACATGCATTCTGCTGTGGTATCGCTCAAGGCTACTATGCAAATTACCCACAATTACCTCAGAGGCAACTCAGGACTCTAAGCTGTGTAAGCATATTGCACCCTTTGATCATACTGGTAAATGGATAACCTGGGAATACGACTGTGTTTGAATGGATTCCCATCCCAGTTTACCCGATGAATTTTATGTGGAGCACTCAAACTGAGGACTGTTGCAGTTTGTTTTTTATCGGTGCAGTTCAATCATCATTGTAGTGGATAGATTAAATATTTTATTTTGCACTTATATTGACTGAATAACTGCTGCTGTTGGCACATGGCTCATTCAGCAATTATTCTCTAGAGCATGGATACCAATGGGGCACAGTGTGATTATGAAATAGACCATTCACATGTCAAGCCTGCTGAATATTAATACAGAAAAATGGCTAGAATAATTTAATGCAAGTATCTCTAAGTACTAAACCAACGAGTCTAGCGGAGTCTCCAGGAAGTTTAGCACACTCAGCCAAGAAGAAGTCCATCTTGTAATCATACAATATAGCCAAGAACCTTTAAGTTTCTGTATGGATAAATGAAACAGGTCATAACATGCACCGTTGTTGAGCAGGAAGTTGAATGAGCATACCAAAAATGTCAAACTATTCCTTTAAACCCTAAAACTAAACTACACTTTTGGTTGTACGTTTGAGGGGTTATGTATGTGATGTATTTCTGAAAATGGAAACCTTTGCCCTCCTTTCATCATGTGTTTGAATTGCAGTGATGAAAGCCCAGCTGAAGAGAATGGCCTCTCCTTCTTTATTTGGGGCTGATATACAAGAGCTGTCACTTCACGCAGAAATGCAGTCAAACAACCGACTCCGATTTAAGGTGCACACCGACAGACACCATTTCTCTGTCCCCTCTCACACACGAATTCTCACTCACATTCACACAAACACGTCAACAGTTTGTGAGATAAATCCCGTCTAGTCAAATTATTTTCAAAAAGCGTTTTTTATCAAAGCGTGTTTAACTCAAATGCTGTGCAGAACAAAAGAGGACAGAAATAGTCATGTTTGTGCTTTGTTGTGTATATGGCTGTGAGATACGAGGCTGCACACTCACACTGACTGTACGGTTGTTTCCCTTCCCTCAGATCTATGATGCCCACAGGCAGAGGTTCGAGGTCCCCCATGAGCACATCAGCAGCCTCAACAGTGGCACATCCAGCAACATCGGCAACACACTCGAGATCACACAGGAACCCTTTGGCCTTACTGTGCGCAGGAAGGAGAACAAAAAAGTCCTGTGAGTGCTCACTGAGTGTGTGTGCATTACGCACTTGTTTGTGTTAGATGGCGTAGGAGGTCGTTGGTGAACAGTAAAGATAATGAAAAAGACAGCAGACTATGCATACTGTGTCCATTCAACAAAATTACATAATGTGCATTCAGGCTTGCATGCTTACCGTACACTGTAATACATTGCACATACCATGCATGTACAGTTCATGTCTGCACCTGTGGCTACATTAATCGTAGCAGGGAAATGTTATGGTGAAGCTAATGCTGCCATCTATGCTGACAGTAGATCATGTGGATGCAATTCTGGCAGCAAATCAGGTTTCTCATATATATATATGTGTGTGTGTGTGTGTGTGTGTGTGTGTGTGTGTGTGTGTGTGTGTATATATATATATATATATATACTGTCTCTTATACACATCTTAGGAAGACAAGCACGACGACATGATCACCAAGGATCGCCATAGTCCATGCTACG